>OY979768.1:1890541-3090541 GCA_963855975.1 Andrena chrysosceles
AATATAAAAAGAATAAGAAATATTGAATATATAATTTTAAAAAACACACTAACACACGATTACTATAAAAAGAAGAAAAAAAGGGAATATATATTAACCTTTAGAGGGCCGGGCTGGCCACTATAGTGGCCACCTAAGAATTTGGATACTTTGCCGGCCATTTTGCTGGTATATATGCATAAATTTTAAGTAAATAAAATTTACAATTTCAATGAAAAAATCCCGGCCCTCTAAAGGTTAAAAGAAAATAACGCGAAATATAAAAACTTGTCAAAACGAGAGCTGCTTGTTCTTCGAGAGTTAACTTCGAACTGGCCAGGTCTTGTAACAGGATTGGCGAGCGCGGTTCAGCCAGGCGACAAAGAAGTTCACTGTTGGCGCTCGAGCCGAACCGAGCCAAGTCGACCCGAGCCGAGCCTTGCCGCGAACCGAGCCATGCCGCGAACCGAGCCATGCGCCGTTGCAATTCACTCTTACGACGGGTGGACGAGCGATTTTTTAACGAAATCTGGCAGAAAATGTTGAGGCCAATGTGTATAACAAATTCCAGAATACAGTGTTGGAACGCTTTGCGTGTGCGGCGGGCGTTCGCGTCCCCGTGGTCACCGTAAGCGCTTGCGACCATCGCGCACGTAAAAGACGGAGTGTCACGGCGTCCGAAACAACGGAGCGAGACAAAACATCCTCGCTCTCGCTGTATCTCTCCCTAAATTAACTGCATCTTTCAATCGGGTGAATTTCCGAAGCTAAAATTTGACATTTGGAGTCCTCTCACATTCTTCAAAACGGCGTGTGCCGTGTATTAGTATTGGTTGGGGCTAGATTAATGCGGGGGACGAGCGACCGCTCCGCGAAAATTTTCAAAAAATTAACAATTTTTTATCAATATTTCGGAAACTAATAAGTACCCGAAGCTACAATTTTAGATTTAGGGTTCACACCCCCTCCCCCCCCCCCCTCCACCAACCTCATCTCGATACATTGTATCAGAGATGGGCAGAAAATTATTTCAAATAAAAAATTAAATTCGTCTAAAAGACGAAAATTTTATTCGAGACTCATGAATAAGATTTACCCCGAGTCAATATTTAATCGTAGCGCTCATAATTGAAATCATGGGTATTCAATCGTCGGCCACGATTGAATTACTTCAGCCAGAGAATTAAAATCGTCGGCCATGATTGAACTACTTCAGCCAGGGAGTTCAATCGTGGCTCGCGATTGAATTGCCTTCTGCCATGGGTAGTCAAATCATGAATGAATGAACAGTGTTCTCGTATTCAATCGTATTTAGTCGACTGAAGCTCGATAACCTCGAGACTTGCGAGAGCCTTTGATCGATGCCGAGCGACATTGTATCGTTCACCCGTCTAAACTGACGCCTGGAGTTGCTTGGCGATGTGTCATCGATTATACGAAAAGTGAATTTCTTTATTTTTCATCGTATCAATATGACAGTGACACCGATGGATTCCTGGCGTTCTCACGATTAATCGGTCAGAAAATAATTGAAATCAGACTACTTTTAATGGAGTTAGGTGTAAATTGTGTAAATTAATTGTATGCATATGTAATTTCGTTAATTATGGCCCAAATTATGTCAAGTTTGTTATAATTTTTGCCAGGGAAACAGAAGGACGGGGTCGTCGCCGTAGCCGTTGCACCGTAAACAGACCCACGATGCATCGAACAGCCTTCTCCGCTCGTAGTAGAGGTTCTGTTTTCTGTCAAATATAGACACAATAGAGTCAGACATTTACGAAGCATTAGGAGAAAATTTGTGTAATGCATTACCAGCTTTCTTAGCGTTTCGACAATACATTTTCACATTTTTCAGCGCTAGACCCGTTATTGCACCCGACCGTTCATTAACCGCCCAACATTTTCTTAAAGTTGCTGTCAAACGCCAATCTTTTAACTACCTTTACGTGCCTAGCGAGAAAAACTCTCAATTACTACCTGAAGCGGCGAAACTACACATCTGCCTGCCAAACGTTCACCACCATAAACGTTGTAGGGAAAACAGACCCATAAAGCATTGGACTCACTGGTCCGCATCAATCCTTGGGTTATTCCTATCCACGACCTTTCCTACTTTCACTTTTCTACCCATTAACTATGGTCGCGTACTTCCTTACTCTGTCAAAACTTCCTCACAACATAGGCATAGGCAATAAAGAAGAAAACCCAATAACACAGAAGCCACACTCAACGTTCTTCCCCCAAATGTCTACTTCTCGACCTAATATTAACTGGAAAAAATGTATGAAACGTCAAAATATATTCTTATACATTTAGTAATTCAGTGTATAAGTGCATGCTAGCGTTACCGAATGTAAGGATGAGGTCGGGGGCGGATAGCCCCACGCTGTCCTGCTTTCGAGAGTTTTATGGTAGGGACTTAGCTTGTGAAAAAGTATTGTCGAAACGCTAAGAAAGCTGAATTTAATGCTTCGTAAATGTCTGACTCTATTGTGTCTATATTTGACAGAAAACAGAACCTCTACTACGAGCGGAGAAGGCTGTTCGATGCATCGTGGGTCTGTTTACGGTGCAACGGCTACGGCGACGACCCCGTTCAATGACGTCTTCGCCGGTCATAAATTGTTTCAAGAGTCGAAGAGTATGGAAAACCATCTGGGCCCGTGACTTCGGCAGACGAGTGGCCCCTGCAGAGTTTTTCAAACGAGCGGATGTTTCGAGGTCTCGTTTCATTTTGTGCAAATTATATAATACATAGTAGCTTTTTCTTACAAAATATTAACGGATCGTTATGAGACTTAAAACAAACTTCAGAAAACTCTAGCGAAACCGTAAAGTGTATGCATAAACCCTTATGTTAAAAAATATAATAAAATATGCAGGTCAGCACTAGCCATTAAGAACGGAAAAATGTTAATTTCTTTATCGGATATGCACGAAAGTGTCATCAATTGTCTCCTTCTGTTTCCCTGGCAAAAATTATAACAAACTTGACATAATTTGGGCCATAATTAACGAAATTACATATGCATACAATTAATTTACACAATTTACACCTAACTCCATTAAAAGTAGTCTGATTTCAATTATTTTCTGACCGATTAATCGTGAGAACGCCAGGAATCCATCGGTGTCACTGTCATATTGATACGATGAAAAATAAAGAAATTCACTTTTCGTATAATCGATGACACATCGCCAAGCAACTCCAGGCGTCAGTTTAGACGGGTGAACGATACAATGTCGCTCGGCATCGATCAAAGGCTCTCGCAAGTCTCGAGGTTATCGAGCTTCAGTCGACTAAATACGATTGAATACGAGAACACTGTTCATTCATTCATGATTTGACTACCCATGGCAGAAGGCAATTCAATCGCGAGCCACGATTGAACTCCCTGGCTGAAGTAGTTCAATCATGGCCTACGATTTTAATTCTCTGGCTGAAGTAATTCAATCGTGGCCGACGATTGAATACCCATGATTTCAATTATGAGCGCTACGATTAAATATTGACTCGGGGTAAATCTTATTCATGACGAATAAGACTAAAGTATTTTTTATTTGATACGTCATTTAAATAATTTTTTATTTAAATAATGCCCATCTCTGCATTGTATACATATCTCCGCTTAGAACAGTGTTCGCGTATAAAGAATACTTAGTAGGATGTAGTCGCCGGCTCCGTAGAGAAATAATGAGATCTAAAGGTGGGATTTCCTAGCCGCGATCGGCCGCGGCGATCCCACTAGCGCAACGGAGACACAGATGCATACTTCTCCATTGCACTGTTGGGATCGCCGCGGCCTTAACGCCGTCGTTGACGCTTAAGCCACACACACGTTGAGATCTATATCCATACATGTATCAATACAGATCGCGCTATATGTACATGTGCCTCAGATTTCGGTTGTGTATGAAACGACAATGACACGGTGAGACGAAATCATGATACACCACCTCACAAGTGTAATAAAAAGCTGAGAGTTAATGGAAATCAAAACCGGAATTGGTTGTACTATTATACTATATGCAAGCAAATACTTCCGATTCGTTGATCTGTGCTGTGCACCGTCGTCAAATCGAATCAATCTCGTCCTTTCGACGCAACCTCTCGAACCCTCGCCGATGACCCTGACGTCATCGGCTTTCCTCAAGCGTCGAAGTTACATTGTAACCCTTAAGCATCCTACTGGACCTCGCCTTCCAAGTCGGCGAGCGATGCCCAGTGTTGTATTCGATATTCCCGCCTTAGGCGTTAGGACTTCCTTACATATATTTTGCACGGAATGAAACGAGGCCTCCAAACTAGGGCTCACGGCGTAGAACGTGTATTGAAGATACATGTGTAGTTAATATATTCGTGTTCTAATCGGTGTACTTGTTAATACACGGGTACACGTGTATCGAAATATACGGTTTCACGTGTATTAACATATCCATATTAATATAATGTACATAATTCTTAATAAGTAGTTTATATACTAGTATTGTACTCAAATACACTTAGAAATAAGTTTTCTTCGTTCCATATAGCCCACCCATAGCGGAATTCTGCCTTTGAATATTTTCTACAGCCGTGTACGCGTTTCGCCGTATACCTGCCATTGTTTAATATTTTCTAGCATTCGAATATTTTGGAGGGGCGCCAAGTATGCTAAAGCCGCCCCTGCTTATTTTCACGTGCACGCATCACGCTATCAACGAGTGTCCCCGCTCGTTTGGAAACCCCTGCAGGGACCGCCCGTTTGTCGAAATCACGGGCCCAGTTGGTTTTTCTACACCACTCGGCCCTTGAAACACTTTATGGTCGGCGAAGGCGTCGTTGTGTCAGGCAGCCTGCACTCATCGCCGTAGCCGTTGCACCGTAAACACTAAACAGAGCCACGAATCACGATGCATCAACCAGCCTTCTCCGCTCAGCGCCGAATTGTCTTACACAAGGGAAGATACCGCAAATTAAAGAAATTATGAAACTTTGGGCATACCTATACAGGGTATTACTTTACTGATAATCAATACTCTATGGAGTGATTCTACAGGCGAAAATAAGACGAAAATATACAGTGGCGAAATTGTGGTGAAGGCTTCATTTTCGAGAAAATTGAATTTGTATTTCAGCTAAATACGCGTGCACTTCGGCGCCTGAGGGGCACGCGGAGGCACGGGTAACGCGTTCGGCAGTATTTTAATGTAGAAGGATCGGCCTTCCGGAATAATTTTGTTTCCGGTTAAAAAATGGTTTTTACAATAATGAAAATTATAAACAAAGTCCTATTTTACAAATTTAGGCTTAAGATCGCGATTTTAAAAATCCGAAAAAGTACTACCACAGTCGCTGAAGAATTTTCTATAAAATAAGCCTATCTCTTGCTGGTAATTTGGAAAATAAAAATTTGTTTATAATTTTCATTATTGTAGAAACCATTTTTTAACCGGAAACAAAATTATTCCGGAAGGCCGATCTTGCTAGATTAAAATAATGCAGGCATCAACTAAATCCCACCAAAAAATCTGTTGCAGATAGATCGCGTTGGTCTGTGGGACCCTTTAAGCTAGATTCTCACTAGCTTAAAGGTCTGCGCACACATATCCGGTCCGTGTCAGTGTGCCAGTGGTAAGAAGAAGAGGAGCGTAGAGGGTCTCTTCTTCTTACCACAGGCAGGCCGGAACAAACACGGACACGGAACGGATATGTGTGCGCAGATCTTTAATCGCCTTTCGCCCCTACGGCGTAGGACCTATCCGGATATACCTATGCTATTACCAATAAAATAATAAAACGTTTCGAACCGATCGTAGCAAAGTTAAATGACTTGCCAGGATTATTTCTTACAGACCTCCGGTGAATTGTAGGGTAGATGTACCAGTAAATGAAAACGTATCAGTGAATGGACATTTTTTATTAAAATGATTAAAATAAATTATGAAAATAAGCAACTAATTAATTAAAGACTTCTTTTAATTTCTTGCTTCATATCCAAACAATTTTTGCAGCACGTGGAATGAATCGCGGTGCAAACATATTTTTATAAAAGTGTTCATTCATTAGCCTTAAGTGTTAATTTATTGGTGCGTTTACCCTACGTGTCTTGTATTTTTTTCGCCGAAGCTATTAAACACGATCTTTCGTTAGACAAAGAATTTCAACTAACGAGACGTGTACTTTCGAACATTTGGCGTGAAAATGGTCAGCACAGTTTATGATACGTGCGCCAGCGATGTTATTTTTGAAAGGCGCTTTCCCTTCGCTTCCTAATTGAATTTTGAACAAAGCATGTTTTTCCCCTTCGAAACTTTCGTTTACGGCCTCAAGGGCAATTGCGGCTATCATAAACACTGATTTTCCGAAGGGCCCACGCTGCGAGGCCTGGCGGCCTGCGACCAGCCTCGTCACGCGCTTCGAGCGTGGAAGAAATTCTGCTGCGTTGCCAAATTGTCACTAGGAGTGTCTCCAAGTGACGTCACGCGTTCGAATGTATACAGTGTATATGTACATACTTAGGTCTATGTGACATCGTGTTATCTCAACGCGAAGAGATCCTGTCAACCCTGCCTTCGGCCAACCCTGCGTGCGATCGCTTTTTAAATCGAAGAAAACTCTCGAGGAACAAGCGTCTCTGGTTTTGAGCAGCGCTTGTAATTCGAGTTTGTTTCTTTTTTACATTATACTTAATTTCTTTTTTATCCTTTTTATACTTAGTATTAGTGTTTTGTTATATATATTTGAAAATCGTCAATTCTGGACGTGCATTGTCCACAATTGCCAATTACATAGTCCCGCAGGAAATATAACTAGATTGCGTTTCAACATCTGGTAAGTACCACTGCTGGTAGATCATGTCAAGTATATAGTTTTTAACAAATTGTTATAATTAATTTCTCATTTGTGTATGAAATATGTTCAGGTTATTATGGCGGACAAAAAACATATCAGGAAAGACTATAGTCTATGTTCTGATAGACATAAAAGGAGGAGAGTCCAGCAATATTTTGAGGATATTGAAAGCCAAAGAAATCAATCTGATGAGGAATTGGCAATTGATGAGCTTCCTACCTGTTCACATTACTTAGAATGTCAAAATTCCAAGTCAAGTCTACATGTATCGGACAATGAACTAAATAGTTCGCAGGAAGTGTACGAGTCTTGCGATGAAGTACCGTGCACTAACAATTTCATGAATATACACAACAGCGATATTTGTGAAAGTGATGAAGAAGAAGAAGCTCATTCATTATTTGATGATGATAATGAATACTATCATTGCATATTGGATTATGACTCATCCGATGATGAGTCAGCGAATGTTATTGTTGATTCGCCGGATAATGATTTTAATGAACCGGAGGGCCCTTCGACATTAAGACAGTCTTTGTCCAACTGGGCACTACGAAATAATATTACGCATAAAGCCATCAACGAATTGTTGAGCATTTTTTTATCGTACGTGCCCAAATGCTTATTACCGAAAGATGCCAGGACATTGTTACATACTCCCCGTACAACTAATTGTACCAAAATACAAGGGGGAGATTACTTACATCTTGGTGTAGAACAGATGCTAAAATATTATGCTGAAATGTACGTTGAGGCAAATATTAGCGTACAATATATAGATCTTTGTTTAAATATTGATGGCTTGCCGTTGTCAAGGGCCTCCTCCAGCAGTTTCTGGCCCATATTAGTATCGGATACAATTTTGAAACGAATACAGATTGTTGGAATCTATTATGGGTATAAGAAACCAGAGTCATCCAACGAGCTGTTGGAAAAATTCATTGATGAAATAACATATTTCATAAACAATGGGTTTATGTATAATAACAATAAACTTTCTATTAGGTTAACAAAAATTGTCTGTGATGCTCCAGCGAAATCGTTTGTATTATATACAAAAGGCCATACAGGCTATTCGAGCTGCTCGAAGTGTACAATTGTTGGGAAATCAGTTAACAGAACTACGTGTTTCCCTTACACCGAAGTGCCTGATACACTGAGAACAGACGAAGATTTTCTACGGCAAACCGACGAAGATTACCATAAAGGTACAAGTGGTTTGTTAAAAGTGCCAAGTATTGGGTTAGTATCAAATGTGCCCCTAGACTATATGCACTTAATTTGCCTGGGAGTTATGAAGAAGCTCTTGCTATTGTGGATTAAGGGACCGTTAAACGTAAGGATTGGTGGACAAGCTAGGAACTTGATATCGGAACATCTAATATTGGTTGGAAATTCTGTACCGCGTGAGTTTTCGCGAAAGCCCAGAAGTTTGACGGACCTCAGTTACTGGAAAGCTACGGAATTTCGGCAATTTCTACTGTACACAGGTCCTATTGTACTCAAGCGTGTACTAAAGAAAAATATTTACGAACATTTTTTAACACTGCACGTGGCTGTCAGTGTGTTAGTTAGCCCTATGTTAATTAATAGTGAAGAGAATATTAAATATGCTGAAGAATTATTAGAATACTTTGTTGAACATTTCGAGGTATTGTATGGGAAACAATATATTTCTCACAATGTCCACAACTTACTCCATTTATGTAATGACGTTAGAAAATTTGGAGTGTTGGATAATTTTAGCGCATTTCCTTTTGAAAATTTTTTAGGGAGTTTGAAGAAATTAATAAGAAAATCGGATAAACCATTGCAGCAATTGGCAAGACGTTATGGAGAACTGCAGCGGGGACCGGTTCTAAAATCATCACCAATATTGGGAAAATATATTTGTAAAGGTTCCCATCACAATGGACCACTGTTGCCCATTTTCTCAAACAGAACTGTGACGCAGTACAAAAAATTGGAAAGTGATGGGTATTATATACATTGCGATGACAATAGAAATAATTGTTTCATGCTGAAGGATGGAACAATCATTCGCATTGTAAATATAGTGCAAATACGGACGGAACAGGTGTACAATGTAATAGGTCACAAACGGAAAATAGCTGCCGATAATCTGTTTGAGAAACCCTGTCCATCTTCAGTTTTAAAAATTTTTATTGTTTCCGAAGGGACGCAATTATGTTATTGGCCGGTTTCACAAATAAAATGTAAAATGTGGACTATAAAAAGAAACGAAACCCAGGATTACGTTATGCCCTTGCGACATAAGCATGACTAAATTTGAAGAGAGGGGCTATTCTCGTCGTCTCACCACGCTGTAAAGTGCGGTACCACTGATTCTGTCAGTGGTCACATGTGCCTGCAATGGCACTTGTACTCGCGGAACGTAGAATCACGCGAGTCGATCCACGCAAGCATAAGTATACCAAAAAAGTGACAAAGGAAATGATAGACTTTATCGGTCATGTGTCGCACCGCATTGTAAAGTGCGGTACCACTGATTCTGTCCGTGGTCACATGTGCCTGCAATGGCACTTGTACTCGCGGAACGTAGAATCACGCGAGTCGATCCACGCAAGCATAAGTATACCAAAAAAGTGACAAAGGAAATGATAGACTTTATCGGTCATGTGTCGCACCGCATTGTAAAGTGCGGTACCACTGATTCTGTCAGTGGTCACATGTGCCTGCAATGGCACTTGTACTCGCGGAACGTAGAATCACGCGAGTCGATCCACACCGGCGCAAGTTTAACAAGATGAAAAACGATGTTACGTCCTGAAGGGACTTTTGGGAATCGCCCTGAGCGGTTAGGGTGATTCACGGGGTTCTTTACTCTGTCAAGGTGTTAAAGCACGCCTTGACTATACTTACCATGGAAGGATAGGGAGTGAACGGGTTGAATAAGTGAATACACGGGATTTAAAGGAGAAACAATAATGTAAAATATATTTTTAACGAAAATAAGATCAGATTAACATACCTCGAGACGACGCTCCGTCTCAGCTGTTGCTCGCAGTTGTTCTAAGATATCGCACGGCACGGTTGTCGTCTATCGTTACGCTCGCTCGCTCACGGTGTCTCTGAACCAAGCGACTCTCTATTCCGCGTCTTTCGGTTGCGGGCCGAACCTCGAAAAATACCCACGAATGGGTGAAAATGCCCCGTCCAAAGTTGTCGATTGCTTCGATAATTTAGAAATATTCGGGGCCCGGGCCGAGTGCGGTCGTTGTCCCTACGGCTGTTGCTACGGGCTCAGCGCAACGTGACCGCTAAGCGCGAGGCGATTCCGCTGAATCGTCTATTCGAAAGAAAGCGACGCGAGGACAGCGAGCACGGGATGGACCTGAAGGGCCCATATAACAAGGAAGTTTGTATATTTCATGTTTACGGTGACAAAAATTGTTTGTAAAGGTACTTTTCCATAAATAAAACTCATGGTATACATTTATAAACACACAATTTTTTTTATTCTTCTAATTTCCAAAAAATTTTTGAATCATATAAAAATTTCCACCTCGGCCACTTCCTCCTTGGCCCCAACCCCCCCGGCCTCTTCCTTCTTGGCCCCACCCCCCCCGGCCTCTTCCTCCTTGGCCCCAACCACCCCGGCCTCTTCCTCCTTGGCCCCAACCACCCCGGCCTCTTCCTTCTCGGACCCACCCCTCCCGGCCTCTTCCACCTTCTTCATAGCCACCCCGGCCTCTTCCTCCTTGTCCCCATACACCTCGGCCTCTTCCTCCTTGTCCCCATCCGTCTTGGCTTCTGGCGCCACAACGCCAGGCACCTCCTCTGCCTGTTTCCGCATGGCACTGGTACGCGAGGCGCTTCATGGTTTTATGCATCTGAAACAGTACCATAAAAATTACATTTTCTACTTCTACCCGTACGTATAGTAAATCCCAAAAATATTCGGGCAGAAACGGAATAACATACGGTCCAGTAATTTCATTAAATGCAATGCTATATTATTTTATTCCTAATATTGAAGCTCTTTGTGAGACAAATTGTATACTTTGTTGCATTGAAAATCGGGAAATATTGATAAACCTTAGATCTCACGTGAAATCAAATATTATCGTATAGCACATTGTTCAATTCGTCTTCGACAGAGGTACATTATTACGAACAAGAATATAGTATTTAGTATTGCGTATAATTACATACTTTTTTCATTTTTTTTTCCACTTCTTTTAATTTTCCTGCCACTTCTCCTTCCTGCTTTTTCTCCTCTTCCTTCTTCTGTACCCTTTCGTCGGTCCCGCTACTCTTCCCCTCATTCACAAGCGCATTCTGTAGCTGCAAATGAAATAATGAATGTATTATTTTATTGAAAATACTAAGATTATATGAACATACAGGGTGATTCTCTCGCTGGAGTCCTCAAAGGCGATGCCGTCAATAAGCCGCGCCTCGCTATAACAAGGAACGTTCGGCAACCCGGAAATTCAAAAAATTATAAAACTTGGTATGCGAATACAGATAGTTCATCCGTAACGTAACCCTATTTCTGGCCGATTTCAAAAAGGAAGAGGGTCTACGTTCGATGTATATATATGCATGTAACATTGTTTTAATGGGTTGGCATTTTGTTAGTTAATCTTTATTTACTTATCTCAACCTACTGACCTAATTTTGACTATGTATATATTATATTTGTCCGCGAATTTATCCGTAACTACTTGACCGATTTTCGTGAAACTGATTGCATTTACTTTAGCTTAAATGAACTTAGGTCATGGAGAAAAAATTACAGAGTACAACAAATTTTGACTTTTTTCGGACTTGTAACATTGAAAGGCCGTTTGTTATAGGTTTTAGTGCCCTGAAAACGAATCCGCAAAGCGTTTTTTCGCCATCATCCTCATTTTTTGAGAAAATCGATTTTGAAAAAAAACTGCAAATTTTCAACATTGAACATCTTTCGTGTCGAAACGGTAATAGTTATTCGATAAAATTTCGACATGAATTGCCACCAAACTATACAGTTTCTATGAAATATTCCATTTTTTATGAACATTTTATTTGATCCCGCTTTTCTTCAAACTGCTTATAATAGGTATAATGATGATTATCTATGCTAAAAATATGTGCGTACAATATTCGATCTTTCAAATGTCTATAATTGCAGAGAAAATAATATTTAAAAAGTATCACGTATTGCTTTTAACCGAATAATGTACGCAAACATATTTTTGTGCGTGTAAATCAACGAAACTCAGCGATGCGGGAGAATCACCCTGTTTAATAGTATACAATTTTAATACTTACATTTGACATATCGTCCATTTGTCACACAGTTTTTTAAAACAAGTTTACACTTTTGCGTCGCGAGCTCCGCAACGAGTGGAGGTAATTCGAAGACTGACTTTCCTCGGTTAGGAAAGTCCCTTCGTCGTCATCGTCGTTTGCGAAAAGTCCGCAAGGGACCTAGACTAATTTGTCAGGGCCGACGGAACCCATTATGGAAGTTATGTGCCGCATAAGGGCCCCATCCGAAGAGGGCGGTAAGAAACTATACCGTACGCTTAATAATAAAGGCTCCCACATAAATAAAATGTTATTGTAATTTTTCTTTTGTACTCCGTAAAGGCAAAACATATTAAATAGAAAGGAGGAGCAAAAAGTTTTGGGGCGCTAAACATTTTCTTGCATGAAGGCGCCAATTATCCTCGCACCGGCCCTGTTTATGACCGGGCCTGGTGTCCGTGCCCGTCGTCGCCGCAAAGTGGGGTAAATCGGGTCGAAACGCGGCACAAAACATTTTCTGACTGAAATCATATATTTATTCCTTATTTTTTCATTTCATTCAGTTAGGACGTACCTATATTTGTGATGTTGTTGTTACTGAATAATCAATGAAACTTGATTGTCTAACTGTATTTGTAAATAAATTTTTTGAGAATATTTGAAATCCTATAAAATTCAATAGTTATAACATCTTTATTTAATATTATTATTATTATTATTATTATTGTTATTATTATTATTATTATTATTATAAACGGGAATAGTCCCATAGTTTACATAAAGCATACAAGAATTGACCTTACATCGTCTACACAAAGTGTAAGTACCTAATATACAGGAGAAACTTTTAACTTCCTACTCTGAATAATATAGTGTATGTGAATGTAAAAAATGTGTAGCTAATTTATTTAAGAAATCAATGGTGTGTATAAATGTTTCTCCTTTTTCCATAAGGATTTTGTAAAAAATATGCACATATACAGTATAATCTGCAACTACAATAATTATTATTGATATCAATTAGGGAAAAGTCGATACAATTACGGTTATGGAACCGATATGAGGAGGGAAATAGGAATCGTAACCGAAACAGATAATAGTTGGAAATTTCGGTTCTTCATAACAATTATTCAGAATAAAGGTTCTTTATAACCGTTTGGAGCACCAAAATCGATATTATAATAGTTTTCGAGCCCTGCTTACTGCGGGACCTTTGTTGTAAAATTTCCGAAAAGTTCCCTGAAGGTGGCCAGAGAATGCCAGGAACGTTCCCTGAAGGTGGCCAGAGAATGCCAGGAACGTTCCCTGAAGGTGGCCAGAGAATGCCAGGAACGTTCCCTGAAGGTGGCCAGAGAATGCCAGGAACGTTCCCTGAAGGTGGCCAGAGAATGCCAGGAACGTTCCCTGAAGGTGGCCAGAGAATGCCAGGAACGTTCCCTGAAGGTGGCCAGAGAATGCCAGGAACGTTCCCTGAAGGTGGCCAGAGAATGCCAGGAACGTTCCCTGAAGGTGGCCAGAGAATGCCAGGAACGTTCCCTGAAGGTGGCCAGAGAATGCCAGGAACGTTCCCTGAAGGTGGCCAGAGAATGCCAGGAACGTTCCCTGAAGGTGGCCAGAGAATGCCAGGAACGTTCCCTGAAGGTGGCCAGAGAATGCCAGGAACGTTCCCTGAAGGTGGCCAGAGAATGCCAGGAACGTTCCCTGAAGGTGGCAGGAAGGTTGCCGTGCAATGTTCCACAGGGCGGACATAGGAAGGTTCCGGCAACGTTCCAGCAATGTTCCCGGTGGAACATTCCACGGCAACGTTCCTGCCACTTTCAGGGAACGTTCCATGTGCTGTATGGGCGGATATTCGTTGACATTAATTGTATAGCCTGGATATGGCTTTATGCTCCGCGCGTCAAATATTTTCGATAGATTCTTGGCACATGAATGCATACCGGTTGAATGGAAATTTGCTATAAAATTACACAAATAATTTATGCTTCGTATAAAAGGAGATTAGCGTTATGAAAACATATGTGTGTTTCTGAACGCACCTCCTCTTCTCGAGGTATTTGCATTCCGAAAACATGTCGTTGAGTAATATTAAGTATATTGTGCAGAATGACGTCTATATGCAGAATATGCGCATTATGTGAAATATTTATAGAACATTGGCGTTGTTATTTCGATGATGAAGCAATCTTACCATTTCTGGCATTCCTTTTGATACATTAAACGGCATTCCGGGGGCTATAAAACGTTGTATACCGCGGCAAGCCACTGTCTCTGACATGTGTGAGATAAAAACCAGAAAAATGGATCGAGTGTGTGGAGCAGGAAGAGAAACCATAGCAGGCTACATTTAAGCCGCGATTTTGTACCTCGGTTGCAAGTTATTCTCTGCTTTCAACAGACGGAAGCGAAATCAACTAATTTCACAGCGGGTTCGCACGATTCGGTGGTTTTTATATACTTTTACACTTTCTGCACGCGGCCAGTTATATTTCGCGACTTGGAACCGTTCAGATGCGATTTTGCATCCGTCGTGCATAATGGAGCGTCTGTACTTCACGAGATAGAACCGTTCCTTTTTCGTTTTCCACGGAGATAAATGTTTCGCTTACGCCGAGAAAAATTAGTCATCCTTTTCCCATTTTACTAGATACTGGGCTGTAGGCTTTAAACTTTAAGAACTATATTATTCACTGTATAAGCTATGTTGAATATTTATATGAGTCTGTTATCATTTGCTTCGATTATTAACCGATTTAAGGAAGACATATTGAAACGCAAATAGCAGCTATATAACTCAAAGCGAATGTCGCTTGAAAATCCTGCGAGAGGGGATATTTCGTAAAATGCGGATCATTCGACAGCTGCCCGTTGAAATCTCGCGGGACTCGTTTATAAATAATCAGTGATCGATAGCCCCGGGTGCCTTGGAGTTGCTCGAAGGAATTTTATTTATATACGTCCCCCTTGCAATCGCATCAATGCACAGTTACCCCCTTACCGAAGTGTACGTTTCATCGACTGCTGCGTTGGCGTGAAGTATGGCGGTACAAGAAAGGAAGATGCGCCATTCTGCAGTGCAATTTTTCTCCCACACCCCGTACCATTCTAACTTGTTGGACTGAATACTTGATGGATGTATCAGAATGGAGAACCCATAAGTTCTTCTTCGCTCGAGGTCGAAGGTTTGATGAATGAAGACCGAATTGGAAGTCTCGTCTACGCCTTAGGAACGGAGAAACGGCGAAAATTTACATCGTGCTCCTCGGTAGGAACGATCCCCACCATATGCCCTCCCATTTCTATCCATCCTGTTTTCATTCCTGCCAGGTTTTATGGTCCATAACTTAGTGTCTTCTACCACGATATTTTCCGCTCTGTTCGGTGTCATTTTGTTCTATGCATCGTACGTTAAGGCACGCGTAATGTTTCACTGTTTGGCTCGGGGTCTCCTAAACATGCAAATGAAACAGGAGTAGGGTGACATTTCTGCCATCAAAGTAAGCTCCTTTACCCGTTTCTTCGTTTGTCACACTTCTATCCCGTCGAAATCACTTTTGGACGATATTTATCGAGGGCTACCATTCCCACGTGTACGGAATAACGATTTCTTCGTATTACGAATTGTGTCACTGTTGATACAGTAGATATGTTGGTACAGAAGCGTTTCTTGTAATAAGGCACGTATTCGAATGTTTGATAACACAATTACAGAATGAAGCTATCGGTTCTTTCTTTATCTTACTCGCTTTTCCGCCGCGAAGTCTACACACAATCGTCGGAAAATCGTAGCCTCGAAGTGCATTTCCGGTTGCATCAGAAGCACGGCACTCCGAAGAAACGGGATCAGTGTGGTACGTTAGTGATGTGGAAAAGTGGCTTCAAGAGTCTTATCGGGGAAAGCTTTATTGAAAAAATTGTCCCCCTCCAGTCAGGCTCCGTGCTCTCAAGAAATATAAAATCGTGAAAGGCTCTCGACGAATTGCTTAGAAAGCACCGGCGACCAGTAACCGAATTTCCAATATTCCATTTTCCTTTCGTTCGCAGTTTATGAACGCATAACAGAAACATTATTCATACGTCGAACGCGAAACGTTTCACAATTTTTCGGTGCAATTCCTCGTGTCGTTTTTATTTCGCTGTCTACTGCGTTATTTATTATCATAGCTTCGTCCCGCTTTATTTGTTATTCCGTTATTTATAGCGACGGCTCGGTGTCGTTAATTCAATATTTCTTTTCCTCCCCCCCTCAACTCTCGAAATCAGTATCGGCTAGCTGTCGCATTTTCGATAATGCGCGGGGTGCTATCGTTCACAGCCGTCGCTGCCTGGTGTTTATCATTGAACGGCAGCGGATGGGGTGAGCATTCGGTGGATTTTAGCGCTTTCGTGCGGCGGTTGTTGCAAAGGAACGACGGCAGTTTTTGGAACGGGCCGTTTGCTTGCACGGTGCATCGTTCGAGGAACAATGGCCGGATCGAATAGTCGGTTTGAGGCACTCGAACCGGAGCACAGACGGAAATTTACATCCTCGCTCGGCTGGGTGATCGCTAGCGTATGTCTACATCTCTGCATCATCCTGGCGCTAGTCCCGCTCTCACTCAGACAACGGCCCTTGCACCAATTTACCCGGAATCGGTCTGGCACGTCGGCCTCACCGTGAACAAATTGCGATCCGCCGCGATTCCAGGGCAAACCAATCTGAAATTCCCTATTACAGCCACTGATTTCCCTTTAAACTTCCCATTATGGCAATTACGCTTGGGAACTGTCGATGGCGTGTCGCCGCATATATTCGGAGGATAAGTTTACAGGTTTTCTCGTTGGGTGAGCTCCTCTTTCTTAACTCAGTAAATAGGTAAACTTTGGAATATCCTTTTAAACGCAAAGCCAGAGGGTACTGCCATGCCGTGAGGTACTTCTTAGATGTTTATGAAAGACCTGTTAATTATAATTGACCGCAAAGAGCACGCTACTTTGTCTTCCTGTCTGCTCTTTTTCCAACAACACATCGAGGACGTGTGTAGCCTCATGGAACAAGGATAACCCGTTAAAAGAGCCTCTCGGATCGACATTTATTGGTGTTCATGTATCGAGGAGACAATCGTAGCGTTAATGTTTCTTTTTCAGCCACTTCCCCTCGCTCTGGATGGTACTAAAACTGTGTCGGTAACGATCTATAACCATTAACGTGCTGAGTAGCACTCCGACGATTCCCCCGCCCCCTCGTCCCCATTTCCCCCTTCTGTCAGAGCTTCTTTTTCCGTGTTTTTACACTTCATGCAGATCCTTCCCGCGGAGCGAGGCTTACGCGCGAAGAAACTCGCGATACCCGCCTCAAAGCGCCCATGATTTCTCTTGCCTCCCCGTTCTTTTGCTCTCGTTTTAAGCTTGTTGAGGGCAAATCGGCCACTTAAAAAACGCCTGAAATGGGGTAGGGGGACATTCAACGCTTCAGTGCGCACTCGTCGCTATCTGAACCCGTTGTAAGCTATACAAATGGGATGCAGGGGTAGGGGCAGGGGGTGCACCGAGAGTACTTCACCCTCTACGTAAGCTGCAACGCGACGGTTCCTCTCCCCCCTCGCAGCCAGTTAATGAAGTTATGATTGAAGGTTAAATTCCATGAAATTGCCTTGGTTAATGGCTGCGCGTCTCGCCATGAATGCAAATCAATGTTCAAATTCAACGGCGCGGGGAGGGTGACCGCTTCGATATAACGATTTTTTTAACGCATCTTTGGGAACGGTGGGGCAATTAAACCGCGGGAAATTTTGAGTTATATTTGCAAAGGCGCCTCGGGGTAATTAGCAGCGACGCGGCTATGATTTAAGGGGCTATTAACGCGCGTCGAAGATGAACGGGGCGAGATTTTTAATTATTTGTCCCACACCATTCGCGGGGGACCTCGGGAATTGCTCCCCGTCGCGATACTCCCATCAGATTCGACCTAACCGTATTTAGTTTTGTCGCGCGCTCTTCTCCGCAGTTACAAAGTAAACATTCTCTCGTCTCCGTGAATAAATATGCGAGTTGATTCACGGGCACGGTATTTGCATCAAAAAGCACACATTTTAATGGGTGCGTTGCACGTGAAACGGGGGAACATATTTTCCGAGCTCGGCGTCATTTAGCATAAACTAACGAATTAGCGATGCGCACGTTGGCGGGGGCCGTTAACAAATCCGTGGTGGCGAAGGAGCGACGGAGTGAAAATTCCTTTCAGCGTTACGACATATCTCACGGCCGCGACGGCAGCGGTGCGGCCAGAATTCGAGATTTCCAGAGCGGGAAAGGAGAGACTCGGAGGCACTAGCGTAAATAACAGAAATCTTTTCCAGGCTCAAGGTCAAGGGGTTTCGATAGTGCTCGAAGCCCCTCGCGTTCCTTCTTTTCCTCCGTGCTCCACTCTTTCTCGGCTCTTTTCTACCCCGAGCCGAGAAGCGCGGCCGCCTCCGACGCGGCAGCTCCGCGAGCCGGCTAAAATAATAATGCATTTGCGAGTTCCAGTAGAAATTGAATAACAGTCATGCTTGAATAATACAGATATGTAAATGGAGGTCGGCTCAGGCTAGGTACGAGGTGGCAGAAGCGCAGACGGGATCATTTATATTGTATCCGAACCCGTCCTCTTCTCCTATCTCCACCGACAGCGTTTTCGAACCTACCTCTCCAGCTTCCTCTTTTCCTTGTTTTTCTTCGCAATTCCCTCTTTATTCATTCACCCACTCGGACCATTCTCGTCCTAGCACACTTCTATTCCGCGTCTGTTTGCTCCTTTTAGAGTCTCCGGGTTCTTGTCGAGACCTTATCGCCCCCCATCGCCTCCTTTTCACGTTTGTGTCTTTTATCAAGTATCCCCCCGCTCACGTGCCCCTCAATCTAAGCTGATTCCGTGGAGCTCCCTTCCTTCCTCACTAGCCAGCGAAAGGTCGCCCTTTCCTCGGGTCGTTCTCTGCTCTTTCGCTTTCAGCCCTCGTTCTCTTAATGAGAATAAAAAGGAACGCGACTGTTTCGTTTTACTCGGCCCCAGTACGTTCTTGTTTCCGCTCTCCGTTTCACCGATCCGCCGTGCTGCTTTTCCAAGGGGGGTTTCTTTTCTCTTATTCGGGCTTCTACGTTCTCCTTCATCGGCACTTGCTCCACCCTTTCCATTACAATCTTCGCTTTCTTAGCTAATATTTTGGCTTCTGTGGAACAACCTATGCTTGCTTCTAACCACTTTCAAACCGATTGCACTGGCACTGATGTACGACTCCGATTGGACGAATTTCATGAGATGTGAAAGTAATCGAGAGATTGCAACGGCTGGGAAGTGTATCAACGTTCAATGAAAAAGACGACCACTGACCTGCAGTGGAACTCCATTTGTCTGAATCCATCGGCGAATAGGATGCTTCGGGTAACAGATTAGTTCGGTTAATAGAGATTTACCGAAACCTCCCCGCACCGACTTCTACTTTCGATAATAGAAGTTGATGTGCAGGGAACTAGATTCGAGCACCCTATTAACACTTTAATCTGCTGATACTCTGCCAATAGCAAGCGAGTTACGTATTCTTTCGAATTTAAATAAAACATCATCTAACAATGATTCAGCTACTAAGCACCCACCTCCAAGGAGGTCACTTTAAATAAGCGGGTCGCTGGTAGTAAAAAGATCTGCAGCAGTCTCATTCGCTAAGTACAGTACCTTCTAATTTTTAAACAAGCAGCGAGCTACTTCCGTGCAACCATTAGCCCGAAACAAAAGTTCTAGGGTCTCATTAAAAGCTACCGTTGAAAAATGATGTCGTGCTGGAAGTTCCCAAGGAACATCCCCGTTTATCCCCTTCCCCTTAGGATCGTCGGAGACAAGGCAACAGCTCTCCATAAACTTGACGACCCGATTCTGCCTGTCAATAGCAGCGGCAACCAGCCGCGTGGCGTATGTTTCTTCGAATTAGGAACCGCAGGTGTAACGTTCCGCGAAACGGAGTTAGTGCGGTCGAATCGGGACGAACGAGATAGGACGCGTCTCCCTGGCGCGACGTGCCTTCGAGCTGAAACGATACAGTAACCCGTTCGATTTCACACTCCTTTCCCGCAACTAACTCGGAGCCCCATAACTCCCGTCATCCCGGGAAAAGTGGTTCTATATTCAAGCCCGGTGGGGAATCCTAATACAGCCACTGTACGAAACGAATTCAGTGACGTTACCGAACTTAATGATTGCTTTAGTTACGGGGCTATTGGCACCTTTGAGATTCAACGAGTATCTCGGCGAAGGGTTCTTCCTCCTCGCAAACTGCCGCTCTTTTGGTATATTCACCGAGCCGGGGCAATCTTCTTGGTATTTCGATCATCCCGTTCCTTCTCGTTCGCCGAGTCTGCATGAAACTTTCGATGGAAAATTGAATTCGAATCGGTGCCGCGCGCCGAATCGAATGCGCTTCCGGTTATTTATTTCGTACGGAGCACGCGGCGCGGCTGAGAGGGATGCTGGGGATTGAGATCGCGCGCCGGGAGGATTTTCATTCTGCCGGAGTCGATGACTCAATAACCAATTACCGTTTCTTACGGGCTCGGGCGAGGTGGCGTTTTATCGCGACTACCGAGACGCGTTACTATATTTATGCAAATTGCTACTGGGCTCTTGCGGGAGGCGGTGAACTGTAAAATACGACTGGGAATTCGGTTACATCTTCTCGTTACTCGACCCCTACCTGCTTTCTGTACGCTTGCGTATCGAGATTCCCCTTTGATTCGTCGGAATATCTGCTTTCGGATAAACGACCCGCGGTATGCAAATCTTCCTAAACTCTGTTACGGGTGGAAGGGACTTCGAATGAAGTCGTTATTTGAAGCACGGCAGAATCTGTCCAGTAGACATTTTCAGCGATCTTTAAGTGAACGGGTTTGGATCAGGTAGATAGACGAGTGGGACGCATTTGGCGTGGAATTTGTATTAAATAACATCGGTGATGATGATTCTGGGTTCTCTTGAAACTCCAGAAACAGCTATCCAAAGATTCGAATACTTGTTCTATAAATTTTCTCTGAAATTTTTTTAAATACTAATTGAAACACATATTTACTTTATGCAAGGATCATCCTTAAGAACTCACCTCTGGACATTTACAAACGTACACGTTTGTAGTTGCATTTCAGCCATTTAGAAACCTCGCTTTTTACTAATCAATCCAAAACTTGATTCAGTAAATTCGTCTCGGCCTCACAACTGCGCTGAAGAATTAGCGTATTGAAAGGTAAAAAATAGTCGCTGTACTTGTGCCTCGGGGTCAGAGCAAAGGGTCCATCAACAATTTTTAATTAAACGTCGAGGGCTGCAAATTGGCAAGCAGGTTTGTTCAAATTTAATTAAATTTTTTTTAGGGTCATCGTCGATAATTGAAGCGTCCTCGTTACTTTTCCTCGAGCTTCACTATTCCTGCAATATTTTGTTACGTGCATTTCGTAAGAACTCAGCTTGAACTGGGAACGATGGAATTCGAAAAATGTAATGCTACAATTCAATTGCGCTTAAGTAATTACCAACGAAGCCTGCATTATCTTTTTATTCAGCATGAATTCGTTCACGAGGGAGAATACGCGAGATAAAGGGGCCACATTCCTTTTCGTCATACAGTTACAGTTCGCGCAAAATAACTGCGTTTAACGTAGCAATAGGGGGCGCTGTTTATTGTCTGTCACCGTTGTGCGTTGAGCGTGGCACCGAACAACTCAACCGCTCAAACCGGCGCTGTTGTTAGTAGGTACCCGTGGCTCAAAGGAAATACAAGTGACAAGCACGTCTTAATGACTTCTCGACGACACAATTAGGTCCTCGCTGAACGACGTGAGATAAATTTAAATGTGTAGCCAGAACGGCGAACCCGGGCTCTGCGCTAGGAAGCTAACGGAAACCAAGGGCGGGGAGCGAGCTTCCCCTTGATACGCGAACGAAATAGCTCGTCACTTTTTTATCACGATCCACCGTCTCGTAATAAAAGCAAAGGGTAAGGGTAGATAGGTGGGCGAGAGTGGCACAGGGGTAGCATCCCCGATGATCTACATTGAAACGAAATTACGCTGCACGAGGGATAATGCACGCCTCTCGGGCACGGAGGCCCGCTAACGTCACTTTCGAAAGACATTTGCGCAGTTAATGACATCCCCAGGGGTGAGGAATATCATTCCTGGACGACAAACCTGTTTTTTATTGGACCCCAGCAAACTTGTTGTGTTTTACGGCGGTATTAAGGAAGATTTCTTCTTTAAGGTTGGGCAATTCTGGGTTCGATTAGCTTCGGTTGTTTGGCTTCCGTTATCCCAGATTTTAGTCACGTTTTATAAACATTGTGTTGGAAAATAGTGGGAAGCTTTAATAGTGCGTGGAATTCATTAAGGGGAAAAGGGGAGTTGCAAGTACTTAATTGATATCAATTTGAGGGACCAAATCTGTGACATTATTCTTTTTGAAATCTTGAATCCTTTTCCCAACACCTCGTTCATTAAGTAGACATCTCCGCTGCACTTAGAAAATATGCACCCTTGGCAAGAATGTGTTGAAAAATTTGATTTTCGCGGGAATATAACGCGTCCCATGTAAGTGACCGCCGATGTTAATTTATGGGTTGAGTAACGACTTCCTGATCTTGGATACTTGCCATAACGGTGGCTTGGCTTAGTAACACGGTGGGGCAGGGGGGAGGGGGTTGGTTTTACTGCCTCGAATAAATTTCCGCAAAGGACGCGGTCTGATCCATAAAGTAAGAAATCTCTGATAGGCTTTCGCTTTCTTTGCCATCCCACGTTTCACTCGTTGGGGATGATATCTTTATCGCTTTGATTAAATGCATTCGATATTAGAGGAAGGTCTGCGGGAAAAATTGCTCGTCGGATGTTTTTACCCCCTGGATATTTATCGCGCGGGGAAAAAGAAAATAACATTTACGTGGAAAAAATTGCTGTCAATATTTCAACGGGAGTCACCAGATCAGCTCGTTATTTCCACAATCGATGACTTTGAGTCGACTGCGAGGCTGCCCCCTATGTCATACGGCTCTCCCTCTTCCACTCTGACTTCATATCGCTTTATGACGTCCCCCTAACAAAAGTGTTTTCTTTACGAAAGATTTATTGCCAACGTTTCCACGGAAAACTTTTCAAGAGACGTACTCCCGTTTCGTCTGACAAGCACTTTCCCGATATGGATATTCTTTCAGCGACAACCGTGTCCCGAGCCGAGCTTTGTAGTCTACGCCTTTCACAACTTTCTACCCCACAAACACGAATCAGGATTCCATGACTCTTAATCCCTTTGTCGACGTCATTCTTGTTTTCAAGACTGCTTCTGTAAATGTGGTAATTAAGGCTTGAGTGAAAGCACGCGCTGCTCGTTAGTTCGGGAAATTATTCAAACACATGATAAAAAGAAAAACGCCTGCAAGCTATTTTAGCGTAGAATGATTTAAACGAAATGCTTAATCGAATCTAACAATTAATATTTCACCGTGGTTCCTATGAAAATTGGAAATTTCACGAATTTGTAATCGAATTGCGAATAGAAATTCCATTGCGAAAGCAGTATTCAGCAGTGGTTTAATTAGTTCTACGGTTCTACACTTCAGCCAACAAAAGTTTCGACAATTTGTAGTCGAATTTCCTTATTAACTTCGACGGTCGTTTTATGCTCACTGTCGGAACTCCTTATTCCCTCGTTGCAGAGGAATGTGCATAAAGCTCGCGCAGTAAACGTCGTATTAACTGTGCCATACGTTGCCCAGCCTGATCGCGTCAAACGCGTGTCCGAGTCGCATCAATGGTATAGTTTATGTTCGCGAATTTATTCCAGCTGAAGAAGAAAATGACGCAGCAAATATTTAACTGCCACACACTGCCCGGTGTGCAAGCACGTCCATGTTATTGCGTCGCATTTTCGTGTTTACGAGCTGTTATTTTCGCGCGTTTCTACGCTAGCCGCACACCTCTCCGTCCCCGTAATTCTGGGATAAAGCGTACAAAGAAACGACTGTCTCTGCCGGAGGGAGATTGCTTATCGACGCCACTGATTACGACCCGTTGCTCGATGCTCTTCGAAGCCGAGCACGGAGGAATTGTATGTAAATTAAAAGAGAAAGAAAGGGGAGATTGCTGTAAAAAATGTTGCCGCGGTTTCTGAGGGGGAAAAGACGAGAAGAATTGGCGGCGGGCTTTCGAGATTGAACGAGCGACTTAGGGAGTCTTTTAGGAGTCAAGGGTGCAGGGAAGAGAAGAAAAAGGGACTCCTTTCGGCTAGATTTGGTTAGATAATCCCTCCTCTCTGGCTGGGGTAGTTGGCTCTACCGTGACGACGACGAATTGTCGAGAATAATAATTTCATACTTGTAGCCGGGCTCCCGGCAAATCCGTCCAATCTCACGGTTCGCAAGGAAAGCTCAGCTCGATCGAAGAAATAACGAAGCTTTTACCTACGGGGACGCTCCTTCCTTGATAATGATAAAATTTTAATAGTCGTTTATTCAAGACAGGGGCAGCTCAGCCGGGACGATAAAAACTTAGAAATCACTTTCGGCTTGTTTCCGCACAGCCGGCTCGCCCGTTTCACGGCTGTACTACTTGCTTCACTGCGCACCACTTTCTTCTTCGTGTGTTGTCGGTACATAGTCGATTGATAACCAGCATCGACTACCGCTCAACACGACGGAGCGACGGGATTGAATTCTTGCTATCACCCTCGTTTATCCCCAGTAATTACTTTTCACCTTAACTAAAGCCAGGTGGATCCAGCTCCACGCAGGCGTTAGGATCCACAGCTCGAGAGCGTGCATGCACCGCGCAGCGAATTTATGCCACGAAATTCCACCTTCGTTGATTACATTTGCCAGCGGTGCCTATGTAATCCAGCAATCTTCACCTGTCGCTTGTCGCAGCTCCGGTATCGCTTGACCCAATTATCTGCGTCACCTTTGATGTCATCTACCTCTCGTAGGTGTGTACGCTGTAAACATCGCGAGCCTCCTTGACAAAGGATCTTTCTGCAAATAGAGGAAGGCTGCGTGCCAGCTTTTCTTCGGTGGCTCGGCTGCACGGCCTGGCCCCCGGAATAGATCTTTTGCTTTTCAAAGAACCCATAGGCGAGGGCCGTCGACAAAGGGCCGCTTTCAAATTGAAATTTTCCCTAGCCGGAGAAATCAGCGAACGCTTTCAATTAAACAGGGTAATACCTTCCTGGACTGTTTGCACAGGCGGATGGATTAATGGGAGCCGACGCTGCTGTCGAGCGTACTAAATAAATATCAAATAGAAACCGGGGAACTACTTCTTTTCTGTTCGATTTTTCGAGCGACGCCTCGAAGGCAACCTTTACATTGGAAATATCCGTCGGTTGTCCCGGTTTATTCCACACGTTAACTTATCAAACTCATTTAATGGTATAATCTTCCAATCGATTTGATCCTCCGCACAGATACGCCGGGGAAGTGCTCTACGTCAGGATGTGTAAAGGTAAAAAGGGCTGGAGAACGAATGGAGACAGTGGCGGGGGTGGAAGGAAGCGGTGCAAAACTGTTACAGGGCTTTACTTTAATCTGATCCACGGTTCGGGAAATCGTAAAGACCGTCCGCCACGGAGATGGCTTAAAACAGGGACGTGAGAGAGTTACGAAGTCCCGGATGAAGCTCCCGCGGCTTTCCGTTAGCGGCCCCTTGCGGAAAATTCTTCATGACAAGATTCAATCTCATATTTCTCAATTTCCACCCGATATTTTTCGTTCTTTACCAGCTGCGAAGTCGAACTGCGCGAATGCGCAAACAGCGGGACGAACGAAGTCTTTCAGCGAAATAGACTTTCGACGTGGTTCAGGGTTTACTAGCTGGGCCGTGTAAAACTGAACACCGTTCGCGAAGTAACGATCGATCTGAATTTCGAAACGATTTGTTTGACGAAAAAAAGTGAAGCTTCATATGCGTAACTGGCGCGCAGAGGGCACTCGGCTAGCCATTACGAAGTTGGAACTGATTTTTCGCGCCTCGTAAAGTGCATTTTCATAGCGCGGCTGCAAGTGGGTTCGTTTCGAATGGTCGTTTCAGGCGACGGGCTACAGAAGTTAAGTAGCCATAATTGAGCGCCGTGGCGACGATAACCCTCGAGCCGCGGTGGAACGGCTGTACAATAAACTAGAAATAAAATCTGACGAGTGACGGCTAGCAGGAATTCGCCCCGCTTTAATGGGGAAGTGTGTTCCGAAGATGCATACCTCTCCACGTCCCGTAAATTTAATCGACGTCGCTCGTTCTTCGTCCCCACCTTTTTTACTCCTGCTCTGCTTCTCGTTCCACGGCAGATTATTAATAAATCTCTCGCGCCATTTAGAACGAAACGCGGCAAATAAAAAGAGACGAAGCGGCCGGGAGATGAGAGGTAATGACGAAGGTCCTCAGATTTTCGATGCGGAGTAAACCGGTGCTCGTAGACGGGCAGAGAAAATTAATCGAAACAATTTCCGCGGAGCCTGCACGCGGCGCAATCGATAAGTTGCACTTTCTGAAGGATTTCTGATTAAAGCTATCTGTTAATTTCCTCATCTGACACGATGATGTTACTTTCACACTTGTACATGTGTAAATATAATTTTCAAACATTTCCATAATCGGCATTGCGAATAGCCACGTGATCGAGAATGATACAGTTGGGAATAATGGGCAATAATTAATTCATGCCTGGGGAGTGCACTATTTATCAAACGTCGAGTGCTAACAAGAACCAATTGTGCACGCGTCGGTGGGAATGAAACGCTCGGAAGACTTTTCGTATCCTGACAATGCCGCGTTTAATTAATCGTGAAATATTAATGTCCGGTTAACCACTTAGCCCCGCTCGAAGGAGTTGAACAGATTGTCTGGCCAGTTAGCTTCGCCTGATTCAGAAACACTTTCACTTTCTCCTTTGTCCTTGGAGCACCAAGCACGTAGCAAACAAAGGGATGAGGGGGTGTACTTTTTGCCTGGAATAATAAGCTGCATTAATATTTGCTCGCTTCTCAAACGACAAGTTCGTAGATATTTCAAAGGCTCTGCGGGGCCCCTGCTCGCTCATTGTCTCGTACGATTAATTATTAAAATCCTGGGACGCTTTCCAGACGACTGCCATTCGATGAACGCACAATCGAGGGAAAGGTATTTCTTTTGCACTTGTAATCCCTCCCCCTGAACAGAACCGTGGCTTTTCATTCTATTGGTGGGTTCAATTTTAAATATAGAAGAACCAAGTTAACAATTGTGTAATAGCTTTCTTCAGATGGTGGACACGTCTTCCCTTTGCTGATTTGTTTCTAATAGGCAATAGAGATAAAGAGTGCCTCCCTTCACTCGAAGAAATTTCTTCATCTAATTCATTTGCTAATTTCATACATCAACGCCTTCACAGAAATATCGGAAAGCCGCTGCAAATAGCATTAGTCCCGAAGAATGAAATGATTTTACCGTGGCCGGTTTAAGCGCCGGCTCTCGCTCGACGGCCTTCAAGGAAAATTTTAATTAACGGAATTTCGTTTCATCAACTTTATTTCTGGCCTGGTTCTTGTACTTTTTTCCCCCTCCCCCCAGCGTAATTTGCATGATCTTTTCCCCCGTTTTACCCGGCGAATAAATGAGAGATTTCCTAGAATGCAAATCCGGCTTCGGTATATGCGGTTACGGCCGCAATAAAAGTCGTTCGAGTAATCTTAGACACTTACATTCGGGAAAGTACTTTCCGTTCACGGCGGAAGTTTCGTGGCCACGGTATTATGGCAATAATTGAAACTCCATCGTCCCTAATCGCCGAGCGATAACGTAAAGATGTGGAATCAAGGGGGCTTTTCGAGGGTCCTTGATGCGCGCGTTACATCTCGTTTGCATCCAGTTTGCGATCCGTTAAATTACCATTTCGATGTATCGAGAGATTCTATCAAAAAGGCGAATACATTATTCTAATACAGTGTTCGCAAATACGGTATTTATTATTCCGCACTTAAAATATAACAATTGCGCGGGTAAGTTTCATCAGTTGGTGTACAGAAAGCTCCAATTTCAATACTAAATTTTACTATAGAGTTCTATATTTCAAGATTGGCTATCTTCGATCTAAAATCAAAAGATTTGACATCGTTTAAAATCGGATTTAATAATTAGTGCCAATTATACCTGAAGCTTTCAATAGGTATA
Source organism: Andrena chrysosceles (assembly GCA_963855975.1). Classification (NCBI taxonomy): domain Eukaryota; kingdom Metazoa; phylum Arthropoda; class Insecta; order Hymenoptera; family Andrenidae; genus Andrena; species Andrena chrysosceles. The sequence goes on from OY979768.1 coordinate 1,918,803, forward strand.
ATCACATTGCACTTCTCATTAAAAGTGACAGTGTTTCGTTTTATTTCTCATTGTCAAAGAGGCTGTCCATTATTTCAAGCTCGTTCAGGATACACACAATTACCGAGCAAGATTACGCTGAATGCGTGCTTGTTTAACCGCGGTGCACTTCTTTACGTATTTTGCTGTATAAATGCCCGAGACTTTGCCATGCAATTATAAACTTACTGCTCGTCTGAAATATATACCTGTATCGAGGCAGGAAAAGAGATGTTTCTTTCACGACCACAGGCGTCGTACTTCCGCCTTCCTGATTTTTCCAATTTCGCTTTTCATGCATTCCTTATTATCCCGTGGCGGCTCAACAGTTTCTATTAATCTTCGCCGATGATTGTCTACCTACCTGGCTTTTGCATGCCAGACCACTTTGTTTCACTTTCAGTTTGACGGTTGTACTTGCAAACCGTCTGGGTGGTCGTTAATTGTAAAAGAATTAAAGAAGTGGATAAAGAGAAATAAGTGACGGGAGTTGGGGATGAAATAATCTTTCTTAATTAAACCTAGCCATCTTTCATGAAACCAGTAGATAATAATTTAGGTATTTATTTTTCTCCCGCATTTTCACATCATCGCCGTCACGTTCGAATTAACAAAGAGAAATCGTTTGAATATGTTTGTGCCTGAAAGTCAACACTTGAATGCGGTTTAAAGCGTCAGTGCTTTTTTTCTAAAGCCAGCCGCAGATGGTCGTATTTACAGTTCCGAGATTCATCCGACCGCAATCCTTATTTGCGTACGAGGATGGCGCTCGATATTAAAAGAGATCGATTCGTCCGGTTTTATCACTTGATGTATCGTACGTCAAGCCGTAAATATTCCCGGAGATTTCGACCTCGGACTTTGGGTAATCCTGAAATATACGAGGGAATAAATCGATTGCCCGTGCGTAGTTTTGGTGGTTCTCTGCGATTTAGCGGTCGCCAAGAGTTGCGTTTTCTACGGGGGGAAAAAAATACATTGAATCGAATGTCGGAAATAGAAAATCTATTTTCGTTAACATACAGTAGGGCTGTCTGTAATTTACAGACTGCCCGAGAAAATATTTTATTCCGCAAGTTGCGTGGTAACTCCTCGTCGTTCGAAATAGCATTCTCAAAAGCAATTCTAAATACTGCAGTAGGTATTCATAATAAATAAACCGAGGATGTGGGATCGAAAAATATTCGCAGCGTTTATGCGCGCTTTATTGCTTTCCATCAAAGTTTCCGTGCATTTTCCTCAACTTCAACCGCAAATAACCCACGAATGAAAATTCATTGTTCGACTAAACAAGAGTGAAAAGTATTTCGCGGAATCAAATAGGTGGTTTTGGATAGTCAGCCAGGGGTAAACATAGTTCGCGTGACAGTAAATCTGCGGTCAGCTGAATCACCGCTGTATGCGTGGTTGCCGTTTGAATCGTTGGTATGCGCGGAATCGCAGAAATGGCTAGGTAACCTGTTTCGTGTTTCGTTTTTTTATGAAGACGCGGTGGTACTAATGCAATAATGAGGTTTCGCTTACCAGGCTTTAAACTGAGTCACGGTAATCATTGCAAATTTCAAATTATGCGATCTCCCACTTTGCAAGATTTAAAAACTAGACGATCGAAAGTTCATAAACAAACTACAGCAACGATTCTACATATTATAATTATTAATTAATAATATGATTACCCCGAACGTTACAGCAATTATGTAAATAAATTCGTTCGCTTGCACGTTCCTCAGCACGATTCCAAGCTTGATCATCTGTCCTCATCTTTCATTACACATCGGTGCGCGGATTAAACGGCCGTATATTATCAGAGCGGAGCAGGCATCGGAGGTGCACTCACGAACAGAACGTGGCATTCTTTCTGGCGCTTTCGCGCTTTGCTCTCGCGGAATGATTCTCCGGCTCGTATTCGAATCAATTTCCCTCTGGCACCGGTTAATACCGGTCTGTCGGCGTTCCCCCTGTTTTAATCCGAATCGATCTTCAGTGTTGCACGGCAAGGGAGCAAGAATGGAAGGACGGCGATGTCGCGAAAGGGCGGAATTTTACGGTGGCGTCGGTTTCAATTATCGCGGTGGTCAGATAGTAGTGGCAGTTTCACGCGGATATACGCAAACGTTTTCTTCCGCGCGATCGTAATACCTAGGCACAACCGCTTTCAATAATTCGGTCTGTCGAACAGGGCGGCACCGACGACGCTGAAATTATACTCCATCTGAATAATGAAGTCAATTAGCGCGGGCTAATTATTTTTCAGAGGGCTGCCGCTTAGAGGCGTCAATCATTCAGGAAGAAGGGGTCGTTGGGGGATAAACCCGTCGTTGCCCGACAGGAGATTTCGACCGTTCCATATTCACGGCGGAGGAATTTACATTCGAGTTGTCAGCTGAACGTGTTACACGCGATTTAGCTTTGACGGGCGGACAGCGTCACCGGTCCAGATAAACGCGCGATCCGTTATAGAGACAGAAATACCTCGTTTCTTTTAAATAGTAATATGAACCTTAAAGCGAGGGTTTGGATTTTTTGTCGCTTCCGTTCGCGTTGCGCGAAATGTGGCTGTCCGGCAGTAAATTCTGCAAGACGCAATTGTCGCGCCATAAAAGGTCTTACACCCGTGGAACTATGCTAGTAAAAGTAGTAAAGTTGAAGCGTTTCGCGCTACGAATTTCTTACAGGAGTCGCGGAGGAATCCGTGCCTTGGACCTCCACCTCCTCCGCTGGCTGCATCATAGGTACTTTATTTCAAAGACACGTACCTATGAGTTTCCCGAACAATGTACGCTCGCAAAATTCTTTTGTATAGGATCCACACCATCTATAGCAAGGATTACCTTACAATCCAGTTCCCAAGTATGTCGTATTGACCGCCTTTATCGGGCAATTCCGCTGTAATCATTTGTCATCGCGTTGCTACGTATTTCGTGTACAAAAGCTGGGATTCGGTGGGAAATACTTCGCCCATGAAAGGTTCCCTCTACATTTTCTGCCGTTGGGTTCGTTATTCAAAGAAATCTACAAGAACGAAAATCGTAGTCATAAAAGGAATATTGTGTGGCGAACCAATTGAAAACTTGATCGCCGGAGTTCAAGTGTGAAGGGAAAGGACGATATTCAAATTTGAATGACACGCGAAGCTTCGGAATATAAATCTAATACCTAGAATCTCACATAGAAGACTTTCTCAACAGAAGTAACACAGCTGCTGTTTTTACACAGAAATCTACAGCAATCGATTAATGATTAAAAAGTTCCGAGAGAGCAGATTTTCGCTCCACGTCGGTGTGATCTTTCGACCGGTCGATATTCAATAAATCAGTTCCATGCAATATATCCGAAATCGAATTTCTGTAAGAGCCCTGGCGAACGATTCGATAAGTCCGTGTGTCAGATTTTCCGATTATAGGACTTGGGCAAATAAAAAGGCTACCGGGTTTCTGAAACCGCTTGAAAAGCGGCTGCCACGATGAAGGCGGTTTGCGGACATTGGAGATGAGATGAAGAGGAGATCTCACCTCTCTCTTACTGTGTAAACCTAGTTCACCTCGGTTTCGGTGTCCGTGGTAGCAGCGCTGGCGTCTCCCTTGAAGAGGGTATCATGGTACCTACCCGTTTCCCGATCAATGTCGTCCTGGCTCGGTTCACAGCCTGGACTTTACGTTTCTCCTGGGCCCTCGTAAGAGCAATGGATGACAGTGTTTCTGTTACACGAGGGACAGTGTCAACAGATCTGATTCTGCAGGATGTTCTGGGATAATTGATCGAGATTAAGCGCGATAGCCTAAGACCTGAGAGATTAACCGTGCCACGAGTAGTTTTGGGTAGGTACTTGCAGCGCCGTTGGGTTATTTTCATTTCGTTTTAAAGTCTTTTTAATAGATAGTGCATTAGGTTTGCACAATGTTACATTTTTACGGCTTTAATGACGAGAGAAGTAAGAGCATCCAAAGTTCGGAATCTAGATTCTTACGTTTATACAGTATGTGAAATGAGAAACTAAGTATTATGTTCTGTTGATATGGTCAAGTACTTACATATTTTATCCATCTTCAGTTTTATCTGTTGCTGACTTCTCTTCTAGAACGCGTAACTGGTGAGGCGAACATTCGCGTTCTTTCATCAGGAACGAAGATTAATCGAGGTTTCGTGGATAATTAGTTCGGCCCGAGTTCCGTTTTTAACTTTGCTGATACAGGAAACATTCGACTCGCTAACGGCGAAATAGTTGGCTCATTAAAGAAGAGGCGTGGGAGGGAGAGTGTCGTTTAGTTTATTATACATTTTCCATGAGATTATACTAAAAAGTGAGTTTCACCTAACTCGTTTCTTCCTACAGCAGGAATTACCAATTTAATCTCGTTCATGTTTAAGCAAATTACCTAGTGTATCCCCTGAATAATTACATTTCATTAATTTGCCACCTCTATCTATAAAATTTCTCTCCTAATAACTCTGACAATTGCAAACTTCCTTCTTCTGTGATCAACTCACATAAATCACCCTGAATTCCAAAGATTAGCAACCCCTGATTCCACGAAATAAGCCTTCAATGTATCTGCAACGACTAAATCCAATCTGCCACCGCGATGTTGGGCCGCGAGGAGGAGCAATCGCGCACGGACGGCTGGGAATGCAGATAAGTTGGAAACTGGATTCTGTTTTTCATCGATGAAGTCAATATCACGGAATAGCACCGTCGTCTAGGTAAACCGTAGTCGGACGCGGGGGAGGGGGGAGGGCCAGCTGAGGTAGGGATAACGAACTTGTGCAAGATGTTACTGAATTCGCTAGTTCCGTGGCCCCGGGGTGAACCGAGGGCTGCTATACGGTGATTAAATTTCCTAGTTGCACTGCCACGAAGGGTTATTCCATAGGAAATTTAAACAAGGGCTTAAGGAACCGTTTCTCGTTCGTTCGTTCCCTCCCTCAGCCAAGATCGCTGCCGCCTGCTTTCCCTCCTAAATATCGTTTTTCCCTGTTGCGGTCTTGTTACCGTGTTGGAGGAAATTCAGCCGCGGGCTACGAGACCGGGAAACGCTCGCCGCGAATTATTCATGTAGTAATATTTACGTTGCTTCAAAGTCTCGTGATTTTATAACTCAGCCTCGGCCCAGCCACCCGCCCCCGTCCAGCGTCGTTCCTTCGACCTTTAACGGTCTCGCTCGGTGACGTTATCTGATTCTTTCCGTGGGTAGATAGGGTGGTTAGGGACAGGGCCGGGGGTTAGGGGGTAAGCATGTTTTCTGCTTATCGCTTTTGTAGGTGGAGCCGCGAATAACCAGACCTAACCCGATTAACATTCGTTGTGGGACGAAACTTCTGAGGCTCCGGGGATGAAATTACTGAGATTAAGACAGGGAAAATTAAAGTTTTCCTTCGCCTCCCAGCGTTCCGTCCGTCCTTTCTCTTCGTCCCTTCCCTGTAATTTCTTGCAAATCGAAATTTATGGTGCCGAAGGTAAGGAAGGAATGTCGGTGCGGTGAACTGAATGTGCGCGACGTTCTTTCTGGCGACCTCGAATTGCAACCTGGCAGTTTGTGTTCACGGAGAACTGATTAATGGTGGGAAAATAAATTGGGTTATTGATTGCACTCATTTCTGTCGTGCTCGTGTTTCGGTGAAATCGTGAAAAATCGGTTAAATCGACGATAGAGAGTGATTTTACCGTGATTGTGCATTATTCTTGCTGTTGTCTGTGCGTTTAAATTAATGAACGTGGTGCGTCATGTAGAGGGAGGGCAAACACGTGAAAGGCCGATAATTCGATAAACGAAAATTGCTATAATGCAAAGGTGAAAATAAAATTTGCAAATTGGATTATCGTGTCATCGTACACAAAATGGATCTCCATAATAATGCACGTACACCGATGGGCACAGCTTACTCGCGTAAAAAACGGAAAATATTCGCGGAAAATGATAATGTAAATTCTATGCCTTGTAATTAATATTTGAATAATTTCACGCGAATAATTACGCGACAACGTTCTTTAGTAGCGTATTGACAACCAATATTTGTGTGGGAATGGTTAAATTGCATACTGCGGCAGTGCACATTTATTGTCGGATAATGAGAAAGAAATTTATTGTTACGAGCTCGAATATCTCGACTCCATGAATAATTTCTTACGTGAGTTACAGAGGACTGCAATGCAATTTCTATAAATCATATCATACAAAACTAATGAATCAATTTTCGCGGAATAATGTTTCCGCGCGTTGATTATTCATTTATTATACTTTTCCGAGCTGAATGGCGCTGTTTGTAAAATTTATTCTTCGGACTTTTGTCATTAAAAATACTGAGAATATCAGTACGATTTTATTGAGTATACTGTATAATAAAATTGCATTTCAATTTGAATGGAGGAAAATGGATATAAAATTTAATCGGAACCGATAATAAACTTTTTTTATTAACGTTTTGTGTGAACGTTATGCGCCCAAGTACTGTACCAGGTACAATGTGCTTGGTTTAAGCTTTTCAATAAAACATTCTGATTATATTTTAAAATATTTTCAAACCACGGCTCTCGCGGTTTCCTCCAGAGTGTGCTCAGAAAAAATAAAACAGCGTAAACCCGTGCCCGGCCGGTGCGGAAAATCTGTTTACTCGATAAATTACTGAAAGCGTGAAATCGTTGTATGTATCTCGAATCGAACCGGATACCGCCTTATCTCGAAAGGCTCACGTTTTCCCGACAGCTGTCGATTTTTTTCCTCGACAGTCCTGATTTCTCTTCCTCCTTCGTCATCTTACTTTCCGCCTCGCAAACTAAGAACGCATTATTGACACGACGGAGAAAATAGTTTACAAGGAAATATAAAACCTATAATTCAAGTGACTTCTTGTCAAACAAAATTCTGCAACCAATTATCGCGAGTACTGCATCAGAAAAGCTTCATAGTTGTTTGTCTGGTAATAAAATCTATTTCTAACTAAGATGCTTCCTGTAGAAAAATCCTTGCATCTGTCTACTATCACTGGTTCGTGCAATTTCAAAGTAAATAAGTGGGTATGTTAATATTGTTTTGATTTAAATACACGAGCGTTCAGAGCACAGGTAAATATAATCATGCAGGGCATTTATTAAGACAAGTATTTTCACGGTTCGATACAATAATTATTTTTTTATATCAATAATACTGCGCAAAGTGAACAAATAGCGTGTAGGGATATACGAACGAAAGTCGATGGCAATGGGACGCGGAGCATGCGATTAATCTTCTGCAAGGGCTCCAACTGAATATTGAAAAGTATTAACAGCGCGATGTAAACCGTGATACAATTCATGCGCGTCGTAAAGCAGAGGAGAAATTTTTCATCGTGTCAGGCATTGTTGTGAAATTTCTGACATGAGGAGATTTATTCGCGCGGCGATAATCTATTCGCTCGGCGGATGAAACGCCAATGAAGTGTGATTTACTTACCTGCACTTCACGTTTCGCCCCTGGGATCCGCCTATTATTTCTTTTACAGACAATTATCATCCTCGATCGCGACGGTAATCTCTGCTCCCTCGTGATCGCGAAACAATAATGCTACTGCTTAAATTCTACGCGAAACTAAGAATATTCGTGGATGCGCCACTGCCGCAGAACCTAGCATATGTGACGAAATAGAACGCCCAGGTACTTGGGGAAACTTAAGCGATACGAACAGTGAGAGGCGTTGAAAATGAAGTAATCCAGAGTAATTGCATCTTTGTACGTCGGTTTATTATCATAGCGGTACTTTGACACTGGTTATTTTAAGAAAGATAATGTCTAGCCTCTTCGTTATTTCTTATCTGTTCTCTCCGGCCTCTTATCCTCCGCTCTTTTTTTTTATTCTGTTTGTCGAGGAGCCTTGGCGACCCGCCAAGTTGCCAGAATTAAGTTCGGAAGCTATGTTTCTGTACACTAGGTGTTACCGTTGAGAGCGGTTTTCACCTCGCGATCATTTCTCTCTCATGCCCTTTCACTCTCTCTCACTCTCTCCCTCTCTCTCGCTCTCGTTGCTCGTTCATCGCATACCTTTCTCACACCCCACGTTCACTCGCTCCCTCGTACAGCCACTCACGCTCTCTTCCCTCTCACTCAATCCCACAGCGTTCGATAAAAGTTCTTCCGGCCAGCAATCGCTCTCGTTTCCCGTCTCGCACTGTCATTCAAACGTACAATTCGCCACCGCGAATTTCACGCCAGCACGTTCCTCCGCAATTCCTTTTCCCCCGTCTTCCCCTCCCTGTCGGTGCCCTCCTCCCGTCGCCGTCCGCCCTTTCCTCACCGCATTCCCGTCGTACACGCACTTCCACTTCAGTCACGGAAGCGTCCTCTAACGTACGGTGGAACAGTCCAATCCGGAAACGCGGGCCACGTTACAATTATTTATTGTCACTAGGTGCTATTTAACGGTTTCGATCGCCTGAGATCGATGCAGCGCGAGATGCTGCTCTTTAATTATTGCCACCTGCGGTCCTCGCCCCATCTGCCCCCCATCGCCTCGTCCCTCGAAGCGATCGAGGGGGGCATAGTCGCGCGGCGTAGGTATACACCGGAGGAACGGATGTCCGAAGACCGATTTCAAATCCCTCGGCCACCAATGTATTTTCATCTCGATCGAGTTCCTTTAGATAAATATCTTTGTTTGCTCAGTCCTCGGCCGACGAAGCACACTCATTTTTCCAAATGTAACCGAGCCCCGGCTCTGGCAAGTTTATCGTTCAGCCGAGATTCTCGCCGAGGGATGTACGTACCCGCAGACTACGCGGGACCTCCGGCCAACGGCTTCCTTGACCAAACTTTCCCGTCCGTTCCGTATTTCCCGACGGACAAAGCCCGGCCTGATGGTTATACAGCAACTATTTTATAGTTCCTCACGGAAAAGTACAGTGATCTGTTCGAGCTTTGTACACCGTAGACGAAGCTGCTCGTTATCCGTCGCTGTCCGCTCGAGGCCGGTTTGTACTGTATTATTGTAGTGTCCGCGTATGTTCTTCGTGGCGGGTGATTCCAGGCTGATTCTCCGGCAGTCGAACGATGAATTACAATTCTAGGCTTCCCATCTTCCATGTCCAATAGCCACTCGTCGTGCAACAGTGGCGCGTGATCATATTTCGTACGCCAGAGTTCGGTATAGGGTATCGAACGCGTCGGCTGCGTTACAGCTCCTCATTGGCGAGGAACGCACCAGGCTACTTGAGCATCCTTCTGAAGTACATGTTTATCAGTCGCGTCCTCGACAGCCTTTCGGGTAATATTGATGAAACTTGTGCACGTTCCTCGTAATCCTCGGTGTCTAGCCGCTTATCTCTCTCGAAGAATCGAGCGTATTCAGACTCTGGTCACCAAAGTTCCGTGGTCGGAGTGAGCGTGTGCACTTCGATGTTCTCGTGGCGATGATACCTATCCCTCCGGCGCACGGTGGCCCGTCGCGACAACACTACTGTCAGCGCTACTGCCGCACCGAGAACAGCGCCAGCCAACACCAACATTCCCGGATGAGCACCAGCGGATAAAGCCTCGGAGACTCTTGCGTCCGAATTAGTCGCTCGACTATTCAATTCCTCAGCGACAGTGTTCGAGTCAAGGGTACTCCCCAGTACCAAGTTCTCTTTCGTCAGATTGTTTAGTCTCTTCGAGTATTTCTCTGTGGACTTCTTCCCCTTTGCTCCCCGGCCGTCCTTCAGCGTCGCGAGTTTCGATAGCTTCAAGGGGTCCATCTTGCTCGACGATATGCTAAGTTTGCCCGGCCCTCTGCTCTTTTGCCTCTTATCCTCTACACGGTTATCAAAAGTTCCCGAATCCGAGTCGTCCTCCAGGCCACTAATTGACGGTTTACCGTCGCTCGTCCTTCGATACGACGGTTTGGTGGGGTCCGCAATGAAATTCTTCGTCCCCGTTGAGGTCTGATTGACTTTGATTAACTTCTTTCCGACACTTCGCCCCTTCTGCTCCCCCGTGGACGAAGTGACGTTCCTGAAGGAGGTAGGCGCCTCGTAGAAGCGCGTCACGTTACTCGTGACTGGCAGTGACGCGCTGAAAATTGACGAGATTGTTTTCGCTTTAACATTGCCTGGGTCGCTGGTGGCGTTGCGGGAACCGTTCGCCCCTCGACTCGAGTCTGTGTACGCGGAGTGCTTTGCAGTGTACTTGCTGCGGGATGCGTCGATGGGTGTATCGGTTGCTTTGAATGCGTTGACGTCGGTGACGTTGGAAGACACGTTTAGCTCGGTGGAATCGGAGGTACGTTTCGTCGCGAGTGGAATCGATGATGTAACGGAAGTGGTAGTTTCCGTGGTTGGCACAGTTGTAGGGGGAGGGCTCGGCGGCGATGGTAATTCGTACAGAAACGAGCCTGACAATTCCTGCGGTGTGGCACATTGGCCCGGTTGGGCGTCTTTATTCAGCTGTTCGTGCTGCGTCAGCCATTCCCCAAGCCAGTACAGGTTTTCGGCGCAATCCCAATTATTTCCGCTCAAGTCCAGGATGCGGAGTTGCGGCAGCATATACGGCAGGTCGAATCTGAGGGTGGTGATGTTGGTCTGAGACAAATTCAATTCGATGAGGCTCTTGCAGGCGGACAGCGCGGCGTCATCCGCTAAAAGCTGTTCGGCCAGCACCGGGCTCCTCGATACATCGAGGAACACGAGTCTTTCGGGTGTAGGTACTGGAAACGCCATGTCAGTTTGCTCCTCTTGCTTCCGCTGGAGCGAAGTTAATCCCGACATGCGAAGCCTGGCCAGATTACTTGGTCCACTTACAGTATTAGCTGGTAACGTTTTAATGGGATTATCGGACAGATCAAGTTCTTCGAGCACCGGTAATTGACCGAGTGCCCCCACCTCGATCTCGTTGATATCGTTATCGTTTAGCGTCAATGACTTCAGATTGCACAGTCCCTGGAGATCGTTCGCTTTCAGGGCCGTTATCGCGTTCCTTTGGAGTTTTAAGCTTGTCAGGCTGCTCGGAAGACTTCCAGGTACCTTGGTGAGAACGTTGCCAGAAATATCCAGCTGCTCGAGGACTTCCAAACGTCCAAGGGCATCGTCCTCGATGTCTATCAGTCGATTCTCCGAGATGTCCAATATCCGTAGTAGGGGGTAGCTGTCCAGGTCTCCGCCGCGGATGGTGGTTAACTTATTGCCAGCCAGTCGGAGCGCTCTCACGGATCTGGTTAACGCGGCCGGTACTCTGGCTAGTCCTGTGCGGGATGCATCCACAGTTTCCAACCGCCTGCCAGTGCCCAGCAGCAGCGAGACGTCTCTTTCTTTCAGCGGGTTCTCCGAGAGTTTAAGCACCGATAATCCCGGAAGCGGTTGCAAAGTTCCCGAGGCCGCCCGCGCTAAACCATTCCTCGAAACGTCGAGCTCCCTCAATCTGTTGAGGCTCTCGAACCACCTGGCGCCCAAAACTTGCAGTTGGTTTCCGCTGAGATCCAACTTCTGCAGGGAGTATAGAGGCGTGAGCGCGCTGTCGGGCAGGTCCGCCAGCCTGTTATCAGACAGATCGAGAAACTCCAACCGGTCCAGACCTCGGAAACCGTACTCGTCTACCGTGGCTATCGCGTTTTTACGCAAACTCAACCTCACCAATCCGGCAACCGTCCTAAATTCTCCGGCACTCACGCCCGTCAGCGAGTTGTCGGACAAGTCGAGATACATCAGCTCGCTCATATTCATCATACCGCCTATTAGCACCGCGTCCAATCCCGGCAGACTGTTGTATGACAGGTTGAGCGATCTAACGCGCTCGAAACCGTGCCACGACGCGTTCAAGAACACCAACGAACAGTTCGTCACGGACAGTTCGTCGAGGTAGGGCAACACCGTCGCGTTCCCCTCCGACTCGTCAACCGTGTCGTTTACGTCGAACTCGTGCAACGTACTGATCACTTCGAAATCGTTCAGCGAACCGCTCACTTCCAGTTCATCGAAGAAACCGATCACCTCGTACTCGTCGGCACCGTCCACCGCGAGGCTCTTCGTTTTGAACGGCAGGCCGGATAATCCCGGCGCACGACCGCGACACTTCACATGCACGGGGGCCGGCGAGTCCCTCTCGACGGCGCCCTGGTGGCACTCGCATAGATCCGGACACGCGGAACCGCTCGCCATCAAGGCGAACAGCATCAACGACAGCCACATAGCTCCCGGTACGGCGTCTTCACATCTCGATCGGCCCGATGGTCCTCGAATTACTACTCGCCGGGAAGCCGACAGGACGAGCCCGGTGGTTCGCCAGTGGGCATATGCGCGTCCGGTGGCTCATCGACGGCGGACTTGACGCGCGGCACGTCGTGATACCGGGGCGATAGATACCGCCAAAACTGACGCGTATACACGAATGCCAGAGCGCGGGTAGACTATCAGCCGCGACAGACGTGATGTCCATACGAAGGACTGACAAACACTGCGGCCCCCGACTCGTAGCTGCGCCCGCCTCTCTCTCCTCCTCATCCTCTGTCCTCCTTCACGCCTGTCCGCCTCCCTTTCTCTCGCTTCAACCCCCCATAGCCGGCTGTGTGCCGTCGTCTACAACCCTCCACCCTTCTATCGTATCTTCTCTCTCTTCCTCGCTTCTTCCCTCCCTCACCCCTCACCCCTACCCCCTACCCCCTACCCATCCCCCAATTCCTATGCACAGGCTATAGATGTGTACTTCCACTACCTCCACTACCTCCGCCACCTCCGCCACCACCACCACCACCGCCACCACCGCCAGCAGCGGCAGCCGTCGCTTTTGCTCTCGAACTCGATAAGGGACGCCAGTGCGCTTGCGTTCCCCGGCACAGGCTAGCAGCGCGTACAGCCGCCGGTATCCTGCGATTTCACAAACTGCTGCTGTTGACGACTGGCTGACTGGCTGACTGGCTGACTGGCTGCTCGGCTGGCTGACTGACTGACTGACTGACTGGCTGACTGGCTGACTCACTCTCCTTCTTCGGCTTTCTTCAGCTCGACTCGCGTGCTGGGATCCCGGAGGTGCCAGGGAAACCATTGACGGCCCCCACGGAATCCACCGCGAGGAAACGGAATGACTCCTCTTCTCTGATGCCCCTATTTCCACTTACCGGCGTACCTGCTCCCTTTACGAGATCGGGGGAGGCAAATGCGGGCGATGTAGATAACGGCTGAAATTATCGCCCCGTTTCTAGGTTGGCTATTCTTTGAACGGTTCAACGATTCCGCGGCGGCTGGATGAATTGCTCAGCCGAAGGTGAAGCTCACCTTCGAATAGATCCTCACCAGGTGATGATCCCGTGCTCGTTCCCGCCGTGAAATTCACTTCAATCTTATCGTTTCCCTCTTTCTTCTAATCGTGAGACGCGCATGCTTGGATCGTTCAAGCCTCGACGTTGAGTTATTCCGCATTAAACGAAGTGGTGAAACTTTTATAACGGTTCGCCCGAGAAATAATCACGTAGTGTATCGCTAATCCGGCTGGAACTTTAACGGCAGCTTCGGGAACTCCCCTCCATTGGCTTTCTTAAATTCGATTCGCGTGCTGGGATTACAAAGGAGCTCAGCTGCAGTTCTCACGAAATAAGGTGAGAGGTCAGCTACTTTCTCGGCACGCACGCTTCCTATCTTGTTAAGGCATCCCACTCGATACGATTATCTCATATAAACCTGCCTTTAATACGTTGTAAAAGGCATTGCACCGTATTAGTGGTCTCTCTGCAGTTGAAATTGTCATTTTAATTTCTTACTATTTTATCTAGCTTACAACTGACATAGCAATGTTACCGAAATAACATGCACAGCAATAATTAACCTGAGTTTGAGTAACTACGTAGGTGTATTCAGCGGGAATTGTGTTTCATTTGTGTACAGTCAAAACTCGAATCACGTTAGCCCAATACCAAAATGCCATTGTCTTTACTGTGCTGGTATATTTCCAATTTAAACGGAATCATTGAATAAACAACTCGGAACAGTGGCACAAAGAGATTTACTATCAAGTAATTTCATATTCCTTTAACATGCGTGTTGCGTTCAGTGCCACTCGTCGCTGGTATAATTTTTTCCTACCTTTCTCCATAATTAAGGCTCAGAGTGAAAACATTATCAAACATGAAAATACTTTCTCGAGTACCACAGTGTCCTTTCACTCGGTATTCGCTTGAACATGTACCTGCAGAAAACACTAGCTGATCTACGCGTTACAGCCACAAGAAATAAATGTATTTCTTGGAGTAAGTCGAAAGGATGTTGCTACTTCGATGTCCATACATTCTGCAGCGTCCTTCGTAGAGATTAAGTGTTCGATTATGTTCGGATAGTCAAACGCGAACGGTCGATATGGCCCAAAACAGCGTTTCTGATAAGTCGACCTTATGTATATGCTCACCTGTACGTATGTATGTTTCGTACATGCCATTTATATACCGTGCGCATGTATACGTATACATATGTATATTCAGCGCAGCGGCAAGTAGAATTTCGACTCCCATAAATTAGTTTCCCTACGTCTCTAATCTCCTGGGAATTACTGCGCTACTTGCCGGACTTGCCGGACGATCGAATGTGATCTTGGACCAGCTTCGGCAGTCTCGATATTTCTGTTCGATTAGGACGAACGATCACTGACGAAGTTAGCGTCGCTCGCGGTTAAATACTTGAGCCACTGGACTTTAAGGGTGGATTTCCTGTGCAGGGACTTCGTTAGCGAGCCGCTTCGTCGACTACTCCGCTAGATTTCGGTCTGAGACACGTGGTAGGGGGTTTAAAGTTAAACGAGCGATTGTCAATCACGCGTAAACCATAAATAAAGCGTTAATTAAGGGAAAGCCTCGTCCCTGGCCAGACCTTGCTTCTGCCCGCCGCCTCATTGCTTCGAAACTCTGCGACCCTTGCACAGGGATAGGACTCGTCGATGTTGTTTGTAAACGTGTTTGTTACTGATCAAATCTTGCCATTTTGTCTTACAGGTAGTGCTGTAATAGTTGCAAAATACTGTAGTACTTTAGGTTTGGGTAAAAGTATTATATTAGGCAGGTTAGTTATGAACACGTATTGCAAGTGCCAGAATCTGTGGTACTTGTTTATATGTTTGAGGTGGAAGTGATTGTGATAATTTTAAGATACGTTGAGTGGAAAAATTACATTCTGCACTCGTGTACTGAACTGTTCGTTCATTGTCTCTTATTTATTTCCGGTTGATCTGAGCGTAGAAAATTGATCAATACTTTAATAAGTATGATTATCGCTTGGGCCATGTTTCAAATGAATATTTACCATTCACCAGAGAGTCACATTCCTTTTTCTCAGGAGTTAAATAGAATTTCAGTGAGTAGAAGTATTATTCATTGAACTATTCAACATTCGAGATCACGTAAATAAAACAGCAGTTTGCACTTATACTGTACTTGTTGTGTTCACTTTCGATGTCTTTTCGAAAGCTCTCCAGTCGATCTCGGGCTGCAAAGCAGAAGGTATAACAGTAGAATAAATCAAGATGAGTCCTGGCATTATCGGCTCTGCTCGAAACAAAAGGATTCGATGATGAGCGCAAACATTCACTTCAAACGCATCCGTTCCATTAAGTGCTCTGTAAATCGACCTGAAAATCCGCGTCGCTTTGGAGGCAGCAGATGCAAGCGATGATTTAATCGCTCGAAATGGTCCATACACCCGGCATTTTTGATGCGACAATTTCAGGGCCACTTGAATTCTTCAGCCACTCGATGTGCCGGAAAATGTTTCAAGCGAATACTGAAGTGCATCCAATGCACGGGAGAAGGATCAGTGTCTTTCGAACGCTTCAAGTATTCATTTGCTTCGTGTACTAATCCTCGCTCGGTACGTTTTATCTGACAGAGTGATGCCTTCAGTTTTCAAGGATCCTTTTAGAGAAAAGCTCACTGCGCCCGTCAGTAGATCAATGCTCAATGAGCCGAACGGAGCTAATTAATTCCTCGAGAATCTCGATGCTGTATGCTTCAAATATAAACGAGAAAGTTTTTTCATAGATCAAAGCTGGGTAACAGCACGAACAGTAATTAATAGATATGCAAATCTCTATTCAGTAAAAGCGTTATTGCAAGCTGACGCAGAGATACATTTTCTCGTCTAACCATTGGAATTTTTCAAATCGCAATTCCTATTCAGATTCGTAACTATCCCAACGAATAATCTCACAGTTACCTGAAATTCCATATCCCTTGACAACTCACTACTGAACCTATGGTTCAGATCGAACCACCTTTTTTATTCCAAGAACCCCATTTGTCATGGGCCCCACAGTTTTACTTTCCACTAAACACGGTCTCGCCGTGGTCTGAATTTCCACATAAAATTAATACAAATTAGCAACAATTCATGAAGCGGACGCCTCGGTCCCTGCAGTCTCGTAGCCAATTAACCGAGGTTCATCAGCGGCGTGGCATCAACAGGGTCGGCCAAAAGCCTTTCCTGAGAGACGGGGCCGTCGCTGGTGCAACTCTCAGCCGGAACAACTCTGTACAGGTGGGGAGTGCCGGTACTGGCGCGGTATATAAAATTAACAATTTCGTCCCGACGAACTCGGGAGTTTCGCGGTTCCGTTGTGCCCTTGCAGCGGCAAGCAGTCTAGGGGAGGGGTAGGGTTGAAGGGGTTAGAGGGGGAGGGGGGTTAGTCTGAACTGTTCGAGCCACGGGGCACGAACGGACAGAGGGAGAGAAAAAGGGGGAGGATTTGGGGAGCGCCGGTTGATAAGGGAAATCTTTCGAGCTTGCGGTGTCGACCGACATGTAATTTCCCCGAAATAGAGAATGGAATCCTGGCGGGGCGCTGGCCGTGCCCGGTTACGAAGTTACTTTTACGATAGTGCCGGCCGAATGTAAATGGGAACGGCGTCAGAAAGACTGAAGGAGGAAACCGGAACGACGGAAAGAGAGAGTGTTCGATGCTGGGGTAAAAGGGGTGCGAGAACAGGGAGAAAGAGTGAAAGGGAAGGTGGCCGGGGAGTGGACGGGCGACAGAGAAAACGGGAATTAAGGCTGGGCGAGGGGCGGAGGGGGAGGCGAGACCGAAGAAGCAGGGTGAGCTAGGATGGGAAAGGAAGAGGTGGAAGTAAAGGGGATGAGACTGTCGGAGTTTGTAATTGCAGCGGCTTTAACGCGCTGCTGATGGCCGATGGCACCCGGGACTGGGGTAATGGTCTGCACCAAATGTCTCTTCTTGCTGGAGAGTGGAGACGCCGGAGAAACCCGAAGAGACGAGGAAAACGGGTATTCGAGGAGACACCGAACAAGAGAGGCACGTGGATTCGTCGCCTTTCCTTCTTGCCACGGGCTTCAGCCCGGATCATTCCTTGCTCTCCTCCCGATGCAGCCGCAGCTGTTGGCATCGACCGATATACGTTTCTTTGCCTCGACGTGCATTTACCGTGGCCTCTGATCAGGATACAGGTCGACGCGCGTGCAACGATGCCTCTCCCCGGGTAAATATTTAAATGAGGACAATGGCTCTCGACGAGATCCACGGGGAAAATTCAAATGGCGCCGGGATTTAGGACAATTTTAACGGGTATCGCCGGGGATCCATCATCCCCCGACCTGCAAATCGTGGCTGTTTTCATGTTTGCGCTATCAGAAACAAATCGCCCCTGACGACTATTTTTATCACTTTCAATTGCACAATATTTTTCGCAAAACGTTTGCAACGATGCTTCGCGATTCAGTGTTGTTTGTTTATCGGGACTCCGTTTGAAGGGGGCTGGAAATTCATTCCGCGAGCGTTGTTTAATTACAGCTCACTCCCCCCGTGCTGTTGTCTGCAATTTTATTTTTGGTGGAAAATCGTTTTCGATGAAGCGGATAATTTGGCAAACATTTCTTTCATCTTTCACATTGTGCATTCTTTCCTGTTTTATACTATTCTTAATCTTAAAGCGAAACGTTCGTGATTTCGTGTTTATTGGAAGTATCCTCGACTTTAATATCGTTCCAGTAATGTCCCGTTGAAATTGTCAGCCATTGAACACAGTACGAGGCAACTTAACGTGCAAATACTTAAACGACACTCTGGCTAAGAGAAAACGCGCCCTGGCGAACTGTAGTGTACCTATTTACGTGCAAGTAGTTAACGCAGGAGAAGCTAACTGCTGTTTTTTTTTCATCTGGTACTTAATCCACGATTAACTCAGCGAAACGTTTATACAGCCTCCCTCCAGGGTAAATATTTGATATCTGACAGTTTCATTCATCCGTGTTCACGAGCCATCGAAAATTGAAAAAGTTACTCTTTTAAAAAATTCTCTCCGTAATCGACGATCGTACTTCCATCAGATGCAAAAGGCGGATTGAAGTATTGAAGCGCCAAAGATTTTCGTGAAGCTTCCATCTCCAGCCTGGCTGATTGAATATTAAATTCTCAATTTCATTCAAGGATTTTCT
Source organism: Andrena chrysosceles (assembly GCA_963855975.1). Taxonomy (NCBI): domain Eukaryota; kingdom Metazoa; phylum Arthropoda; class Insecta; order Hymenoptera; family Andrenidae; genus Andrena; species Andrena chrysosceles. Next base: position 1,937,179 of record OY979768.1, read on the forward strand.
AATACGCCACGCTGTCATTTTTAGGGGTGTTCCTTGATATTCGTGCGGCCCCCGGCTGAAGTAAGACCTTTCAGCTCGAAAAGTAGAACGTGCCAAGGGAGCGAGATGCGCAGTACAATTTTTCAAAATTCGTGTCAAGTACTATCGTGGCAAGAGTGCAGCAGGCCAAGACGCGATCCTGAACGATAATGTTCTAGCACCGAAAGACCGATGACTTACATCGTAGGTCTAGAGGAGCAGGAAATACGTACCGCCTTACACTCGAGGTCAACGTTTTACTGTCGGTACCGTGCCACACTGAAAATATCCTGACCTTTGCTGTACAAAATGTAGCATACAGTAAAATAGACTACGCAAATGTTCATTAGTAATTGAACGAAGAAAGACCGATTTAACATAAATTATATCTGCTTTGAGAGAGGGCTAAAAGGTGCTTATAAATAAATACGTGTTTCTATTTCTGTTCCGCGTTCTCCCTGTTTTCTCAATCGGAAGTCGAGGCTAAATTCGGCATCGCGTGACGCCTTCGTTATTCTTGCTCTCCTATTTATATTCCCCTGTACATTTTTCGACGTCCCGAATGAAACGAGGCACTCGATCGTTGTTGTGAACCAGGGCAGATGTGAATGGCTGCTCTTTTCCACGCTGCAAATGGATACGCTCGCGTGTCTCTTATTGAAACAGCCTCCATTTCGCGTTGGTGCCGCGCGTGCACTGAAGTCTTATAGTCGCTTCTACGCTGTACCCGGATTAATGTTCATTCCGTGGCTAAGGTAACATTCTATCTCCGCGCTGTTGCGCGAGCCCGCGATTCAAAGTATCCGAGAAGAAAGGGTCGCAAATTGCAGAAGAACTCTGATGAATATGCGTCGTACCACGCGAGCTTCAGCATCTACCACGGTGACGCGTTTTTACGTTAATTTCATCAGTGGTTTTCTGCGAGAATGAGTGGAACGTCAGCCGAAGTAAAAGAAGTCTAATTAATAAAACCATCACCCTGCTGGAAGAAGGAAAGAACGATTACAGGCGTGGAATGGAGGAAGTGATAAAGTCCATCGGACAAAGGACTCATAACGTAATTTGTGAGTAAGTTATCGATCGGACGTGTCCAGGTAGCGGAAACTTCAGTTATCAAGCGTGCGATTAATCAAAGCGTGTCACTGTAGACGCTCCTTTCGCGAAGAAGGATCGCGAAGGGTGTTTCTACGGAAATTTCATTTTGAAAAATGCAAGTACAAACGTGGATATACGGCACGCTGACTTACACAGATTCAGGGCGTTGCTAGCGCCAAGTAACGTTTGCGCTCTCTTTGTTTCGCCCCCCAACATCTTATACATCAAAGAATTCCAAGAGGTTCCTGGTTAGATATTACGAGGCTTGACAGAGATCTGACGAATCTAGGTCGAGGCTGCAATAAAGAGATGGCACTTTCTTTCAAACTTTAAATTTCAAATTGTTTATCGCTCCACCAGAAGGGTTCCGGCAGGTTACGCGAACAAATAATATCTTCCCTTCATTTCTCCTTCTAATGCATCATTGATAAGTATCCTGTTTATTTGAGGAACTCCCCTTGCAGCTGCCTATTAAATAATGAATACGCGTCTCTGAGACTGCACGAAAAAGCTTTTGACGCGGGTAAAGAAGCATACGAAATCAGCGTGCGAATAATTGAAATAAATGATGCAAGGATCAAACATCATAGGCAGTCATGGTTCCCCTAACTTAGACATTAATCGAGTAATTGGTCGAACCAGCCATTGTCAAAATATATCGACCATGTAATTAGGAAGAAGGCATGGAATTATAACATTATCGTGGTGTTCTTTGATGCAACGTTTCACTAGAAACGAGCGCAGATAATGCTCACCATTGAGAGTCATCGAGGCGGGAGAAAAGATAAGGGGAGCTGAATTTTGATGCGCCGAGGTTCTTATCGGCGGAATAATGAAATGCATCAATCCTTCGCAATGGAGGAATATAGAGGTTTTGATATCTTCTTTTTTTTCGAAGTTACCCCGACCTGGTTTAGTCGATGGTATGCTCTCTCGAACAGAGGCGAATGCACGATAGAGATCTGGTGTGCATCCTCCGGAAAGAGGGGTCCTCGGCTATAATGATCCACGAATCCGAAGTTCAAAGGGTTGCGGGTGCTCCGCGCAGCCTGATTGTAAGCCAACTCCTAACGTGAATTCCGTGAATTTTAGGGATCCAAGCTGCCGCGTATCATACTTCAGACGTAGTCACTGCGATGTTTAAAGGAGTTGACGTTTCAGTGGAATAGAAATTAACGCGTCCTATTGACGTTTGGTGGAATAATTATTCAATTTGTACTTGAACCATGTCCATCACTTTTTTCCCATCAGGTTTCTCGTAAATGGAGATACGTTATGAATATCTTCATAAACAGAGAGAACGGAGTATTTGTCGACTGTAATAATTTATAAAGGATTTAATCCCTCTACCGCGCATTCCGATATTAATCGCCACTTGAGTGGTCCAGCAGTTTACACCATAACTTCTAATGAACATGGTACAGTTGCAAATCGACTGCAGCCGCACCTGGGGACCTCGCTTTTGCGAGTAAGATGGTAAAGGAGAAGGCAGCATATCGCAGGAGATTCGCCAGGGTGCAGACAGGTACAAATATCACGAGATATGAGTTAGGGGTGTCCAAAACTTCCTAGGGGGGTCATTTGATACGTCCAGATAAAATAGAATCGTTGAAATGGTTCGAAAAATGAAGGCGGGAGTGGAAGAGGGCTGGTGGATGCTAGGGGTGGTGATGCCTGCGCGTCAGGGGTGCACAGTAATTGTCTTGCATCACAAATAATTCATGGTACGCATGCGTAAGTTCATTCGTAGATGGCAACTCTTTATTGCTGATAATTCAAAGAACAAAGTGCAGCCGTCGGGAGAAGATTGCTTTCCGAAACGGTTCCGGTGTTCCATTTTAAAAGTCCGTGATTCCACGTGTATGATATATGATACCAAGACACCCCGTGTAAGCGTTTTCGGTCGGAACGCCACGGTTTCGTCCCTTTTTCTTGGCTAGCTCCGCGATTTCCCTCTTTTCCGGGCTTTCGCGGATACTGTAGCTTCCGGTATTTTGCAGTTTTGCATCCTGACGCAACCAGCGGTGGAATCCGCAGAATTGAGAGCGCGGCAAGTCGGGTGAATCGTGCTATTGAATATGGCCATGCGCCTCGTATCGAATTCCCAGGTCTCGGCATTATTTCGTCGTGCCAGCGGTGTGCATATTTGCTACTGTACACGGACGGGGGCCGGAGGGGGATGTTTTTTTGTTTATGTGATAGCAAATCGTAACGAGGGGGATACTTACATATTGCAACTCACCTCTGTTTCCGTTCCAAAAGCGCCTCGAATCTAGTTTCTCCTTGATATGCTATAAGAGAGACATCTTCCACCCCTCACGTGTTTCATAGTTGAATATGTAGGATGAATATTTCTTAGTACTTACACTTTACAGGCTATTAGAAATTTTGGGACCGCCTTCTTTTGATTCCATCAAACTCTTACAATAAACTACCCCTACGTGCGTTTTTACTAAATCTTCATAGTAGCTTGTGACACTTTTCTATCTTTCGTCATTGAAAACTCTCAGCAAACACATATAATCTATTATATATTTCTAGACATATAATCTATTATATATTTCTAGACATATATTATATTATATATGTCTAGACATATATTATATTATATATGTCTAGACCTATCCAACGTCAGATATATAGTTCAAGTTTCAAATGGCGTGCAATTTCATCTTTCTAACGTTACATTCAATCTACTCGTGACAAGTCCCTTCTGGCTCGAGCAGTTTGCACCGTTCGCCCCTGGTAAAATACGTCGAACTCTCGTTCGAAGAGTAACTGGAGATAGGTGTTGTTTCTTCGTTGCCTCGTCCACGATTTCCTGATTTTAGCGGTAGATTGGTCGGGAGCCATTTCGCGGTCGTTGGGTGCTTGATGGATCTTTCGGGACACGTTCCCGGTGATTCCGCCGTGCCCGCCTCTTCCACTCACTTTCCTGGATTACGTTCGTCGCGATATAACAGCGCCGGGTAGCGTTGTAATTTTTGCGTGCAACTGGCGCGGTTATTTTGCCGGGAAGTTGGCCGTTACGGTGCAACTGCGAAACTTTTATGCCCCCGTAAACCCTTCATTCTTCATGCATTTTAAACGCTGGTGGCATTAGCCGCTTCGATGAACGACGCAACACCTTTGCCTCCGTAATAATAGTTGCAATGGGCAAACGCTTTAATCCAGGAATGGTGTGGATGCAATCCTCGATGCAGAAACGTCACGTAGAAAGTGAATATAGTCAATGCTTGAAGAGGCAGGTATGTGCGTTTTCGATTACGTATCGAAAATTTCGATTTATACCACTTGGCAGATATGCTTTTGAAATAACTGCGAGGTCCGTCTCTTTTGTCATAAGTCTCCAAAATGATCTGCACATCAATTTAAAAATCTTCGGTACTGAATGTAGCTCGTGCTCGAGCAGCAAAAGTACACGATGAAAAAAGGAGAGAACGTTAAAACTTTTGGAACTACCATACTATTCTCAAAGAAACGAAACACTCCAGGCTTTCCCTCGCCAGCGAGACTTGAACCGGAAGGGAGTCACCCCTCGCCACCGCCCTTTCTCGACGTCGCGATCGCAGAAAACGGGTATTCTTCCCCGTCGTCTGAGCTTTTTTTCATTCGGTCCCTCGTTCTTCCACGGCCAACGATATTCCGCGCGCTCGGTTTATATTGGCCCAACGCCATCGCGATCATACTTTCTCCACGCACGATTGCTGACCTTTCGAACATCTCCTGCTTGCCAATAAAAATCGGCGGCGCGTGGGCGGGCAAGCAACGCGATTTCCTGGGGTGCCTTGGTAACTTTTTGCTCGCGTTAACGAATCGGCTGGAATAAATTCGTTGTTACCGTCTGTGCTTGAAGGGTAGCCATGCCACACTGATTTGTATGCCCCGTCAACACAGGAGCAAGTTGAACTTCTTGTGTAAGTAAAACGGGTAGATACAAGAAGACGTTTGTTACTGAAAAAAATCAGATCTAAGATTGCTGTGGCACCCGACTTACAATTTGATACTGAAAACCAGATTTATCCTATTTCACTTATTTTCTATTTTCTGTCTAGAAAGGTACTGGTCTTTATCTTTTGATATTAGAAAGGTATTTCGGAAAGAGAATGATGAATAATTTCGCTGATGCAAATGTGCTCAAACGGCGTGCTATTTTTTCATCGTTGGCTACTCATCGGGAATTCATCGGAATCGTTTCACCAGATCGTAGATGTTCGCCACGATCTTATCTTCCGCGATCGATTAATCATTCCCGTTCTCGGACAAGCACACATTTTTTCCGCGTCACGATTCGGACTCTCCCTTTCCAACCCCCGTGCTTTTCTGCTCCTCTATCCGTACGTTCGACGCCGATTCGTTATCGCTTTTTCCCCCGCCCCTCCCCCAGGAAACGCCGCTTTTTGGCGTATCTTTTTTTTACGAGGCAGAGTTATGGACGAACGCCGACTCCGTGGCAATTGTTTCGATAAATTGGAACGGCTGGCAACGCATCAGTTGGATTCGACCACGCAAAAAGGGAGATTACAATGTAAACATAATGTTCGCCGAGGCTTGAACGTTTTCTCTCGCGTGGGTGGGCAAAATGTACCGCTCCGGAAGCGGCTGTGATTTGTTACACTGGAAAGTCGTACATGGACCTCTGCAATTTCTAACAGGGCTTTTAGTTTGTTGCGCCACTCCTTTTTTTTCTCATCTCTATTTCTTTGGCTTGCAAGTAACGCGCAGGCAAAAATTTCAACATATTTGACGGTCGAGGCAGTTGTAGCAAAAATCATCCTTACAAATTCCGATCAATGTTTCATCAGCGATCACGTTTTGAAATTTTAATGAAACATCCTGTGTACTACGAGTACAGTGAATGTACTACGTTTTTGTTAATCAACGGTTTGTCTGCAGAAGTTTGTTTCTGTCCTTTCGTTTCCCTTCCTGTGTGCTTTCACGTTAAATACATCTCGAGAGAAGTATTAAGTATTGGGGATCACGTGAGCATGACCCGAATAGAAAAATCAATAAAAACAACTGTAAAACGATATCCTATTTGTACTATTTCATGTCGAGTTGTTTCGTTTCATTCTATTCCTTTTGCGTGTTCCGTTTCCTTTCTTTATGTCGAATACACTTTCAAGAAGATATACCCATCCTCTCGTTGTAGCTGCCCATGCAGCAGAGTCAATAAAACTCCATACAATCCTCCGATTTTTCTATTTTATTTAGCGACGTATAAAGCTTTTATATTGTTTGTGATTTTTGGATGCTGTTACATCCCCGAGGGAAAAAAAATTCAGAGAAGTGTGCATAACGTTGTTGTTGAAGTTGCAGTACCTATTCATCACAGCTTTCTATATCTACATATGACCGGTATAGTTTTCAAATAGTTTCACTTACTGGAACCAGATATTTCACTTTTAAGTCAGCGAATAGTCGATCGAGCACGGGAGTGTACACCGCGAATGTAACGTTTACCATTCATCAGGCGTTTATTGATGTCACCGCCATACAATGATTGATTGTAGACCGTAATGGGTTAATAATAAAATATGCAAATAACGCAGGGGTGGCGTTATTTGGGTTTAATCAGTACGCTGTTTTATATCATTACAATTATACCATTATCTTGGATTCAGATTTCACGATGCGTAGCGAGGAAGCCGGAATAAATGAATTTATAACAAAATTCATTTTTCATCAGACTAACCATATGATACTTCTATCAATACTGAAGCACATTGGACACTAAGGAAAAATTTAACGTAAACAATAGACAGCTCTGCAAATTAAAGAGAAGACAGTAGACATTTTTGTTCAACAAGCGCGAAATTTTTATTACAAGCTGGGAGCAAGCGTGTTCCCGGATGATTTTTCTATCATGGTTCTGTGAACTTCGTTTCCGTCGCGTGTCGAATCGTTTCGGCAAATCGAAACGCTACATCCGGCACTCGCGCGTTCACGCAACGGGGAGAGAAATTACAACATAAACGGAACGTTTGGCGAAGCGCAAACATTTATCGGTTAAACCGCATGCACGTTCAGCGTGCTTTGACGAAGCGTTATCTGCGGTCGTATGGAAACTTGTCGACAATCAACTCTGGCCCAGGCCGAATAACACCCTGTTATTATTCGATACGCAGGCGACAAGTAAATGCCGCGAAAGCTGAAATTGCGTGTAATTGGATGGAGAACGGTGACGATCTTTGTGGTTGGTGTTTACTCGTTTTTTCAAGTCAACAGACGTGTTTGATTCGTACGCCTCATCGAATTCACAAATCGCACACGGAATTGTGGCATCTTCAAATGAACTATTTTCCTTTTCATCGGCTAGTTAAAGTCACAGCAATCTCTGGAGTAGAACATTTGAATTTAATTCGATTCGTGTATCTAGGTTTACAAGTTCCGAAACATCTTATATTTATAGCTTGCACCCTTTTTTCTGACTTTCAAATTATTCGTCACGGTGGAATCCATGTGAGAGTGTAGTGTGCGACATTCCATAACATTCTTCGACTCGTTCGTCATCTGATTTTCCAACGAATCAAAGGACCGAAATATTCTTGAATTTTCTTCGGTTCGTAACAAGTGTCCAATATCCAGGAAAGTGATTCCTGAGGGTTGCGTCGCATGTTTGCGATTAAGCAACACAGAATGATGCAATCAGATGCAGAATCAGTGGTGAATCGCCGCGGGCATACGGAGCAGAGCGTGGAATTATAACATAAACGTAACGTTTGGCCGCGTTCGGCGAGGAATGCATTGCGAGGAAGGGCCATCGGTGGCTTGCCGGAAATGTACAGATAGTGAACTCGGCTCACGTCCGGAATGCTGTAACCAGGCGTCGTAACACGCGGTTCACTCGTAATTGTAATCCTGGCCTCGTCCTCTGCCTTGCCCGCGCATTGTTCACCCTTCGAACGAGCGATCCAAGACACGCTGAATTCAGATGAACCTTTGCGTTACATTCTCCAAATAGCGCGGAATTAACGCTGGAAATTTTGAGTTCCACGTGTGGGTCACTTTGGTCTCCTTCCAATTCTGAGAGGAGAACTTTGCTGCGCCATTTAGCTCTTGATCAATTTCAGCTGATAAGAATTTAAGGGTATCAGAGCTTTCTCAGATGGGAGGATCAATTCTGTTCGCTTCATTCATTTGGAGATTTGTATCTATGCTGCGGAGCATTTCAAATGCTCCGTTTCAGCTCCTCCAAAGGTACTTCTGGATACAGAAGTCAGTCAAAATCTCGCTCCTTTGATGTCAATTACCTAATATGTTACTGGTGCTCGTTTAACTTTAGATAGGGTTCTTGCAGGCAAGGTTTACCTTCCCCTTTAAATTGTCCTTGCACGAAAAGCGGAAAAGGGTAGTCACGAGGGGATCTGGATATCATTTATTCGATCGAACAAGGGTGTACTCGCAAACTCGTGGAAAATGCATGCTACTGATACAAAGATGGGCGATGGAAGACAAAAAGCTAGTCGCTTGGCTTATGGGTTTTGTTATGCACGCTTCCCTTCCACGGTAGAGTGTGAAGTTCTGACAACCATTAATTTCCAGCAACTCGGTTTTGCTCCTTCCTGTCAGTTTTGAGCCATCGCCGGCGATATATTACCTTTTTTCCACCGGCCAGCACGCTGACGTCCGATGCATACGCTCTTTTCCGCTCGCTAATTAATTGATACTGATATTCTCGTCCATCGATGTAACTCGACGACCGTACGAGTCTGGCTTTTAATTAAAATTTTCAGTACACCGGCCGATGGAATTCTTTGCCGTCCCCGCGTTGCTTGTTTGCGGCAAATTGAATTCCGTGTATCGACTGTACTCCGTCAAGTATGGAATACTTAATCGTAATTTATGAGCAGGGAATATCGTTCGTTCCCGGTTATTCAGATTTTTGCAATTCCAATGGGACCATTCGACGAACACATGCAACAATATGTGCAGTACATTTAATTAAGTAATTCCTGAACGAGCTCCAACAACAAATTTATAGGTAGCTTATAAAAGTGAATAAAATAGAGGCAAAGTTAACAATGACCTGGAAATTTGAGAATGGTTATAAGTGTATCGAGAAGATGGATGGTTATGTGATGTTTGCCTATCTGAAGCTGATAAAGTCTTTCGTGTACCATATTAGAAATTTCCTTGAAGTCAGGAACTTCCTGCTTGTCTTCTTTTTTTATTGAAACACTTTTAGAGTATGAACGAACGTAATACATCGAGATTGTCATACAATGATCATCTGGATGAAAATATTTTACACGAGAGCTAGGAGAGTGGCGTTAGTGCCTGCGGTATAAATTGTATTAATATGTAAAATTATGCAATTGCATAGTTTGTGTACTTTTTTCTCTCGCGAAATTAATTTGCAATTCCACGAGCGCAGCGTATGCCGCATGTTCCTTAATACAACAGCTTCGTTGACTTTCGACCATTGCCATAGTATCGACTGAGTTATAGCTACCATTGTCCCCAGACAATAATAACAATTTCATACGGTTAGATAGTTGGACAGTTTACACAGGTAGATGCCCGTTTATTACCATGCGGCTGCCAACCTAGTTTCTCCCGCCTTTGGTAAATATATTCAAAGTTACTCAATCAACAACTGCATGCAGCAGGCTATTAATGAAATTAGATAGGATTGTATACAAGTGATTGTTGTCCGAATACAGTTGAAATAATCGGGCAATGTAATTAGCGTTTATAAATTTATCTTGCACTAAAATTAGATAGACGAATGTTTCGATTGAATCATTAAAGGTTAAATTCCAAACTTGTCTTTTATTTGTGTTATCTGGTCACAGTTTTAATTTACCCTTGCTAGATTTTGCAAATGTAAAAAAGTACATTTATGGTCACAAAGTTAATACCGCTCACAACGAACTTCGTTTCTTGTTCACGAAAAAGATTTCTTTACCACGTGTACCTTTCAATTTCTCTGTCAACGTCATTTCCACGCAGCTCAAAGCATAGCGTTAATTTTTATTCGCTTGACACGCCGGGCACGTATCCCAGATTCGGATTTGCGACGGATAATTTTCTAGCGCGACGCAGTTGCACGCTAAAACGAAGGGGTTCCTTAAGGCTGCCATAGAAACACCAGGGATCAAACAAAAGTTTCTGCTTGGCGAAATCGTCCTTATGCAAATCCTGGGGAGCTTACACGTGAACTTGAATGTAAACTCCAGACGGGGGTGCATTAATTCGTGAAGTTATGTCTGTGCCTCGTTGTCGCTCTACACTTTCTGTACTTTTTTCGCACATACAGCTAACTTCTCTTTAAAGAACAAGCACACCAAAGTGGAGAACCTTTTTAAACCCCCATTTGCCCTGTACCAAATAATGAAGAACACATTTAGCCAATCTGAACCGAGGAAATAAAGATACCATTTATACACCGCTCGGATCTTCCCCGATCTGTTCCACGTAGGCCCAGAATGCGTGTTCACCTGAATCTGCACGGGCCCTCTCAACCCTCGACACTTTAGTGTGCTATCGTGTTCATCCCCCACTGCTTTTACGACCTCACTCCATTTCTTCCAGCCGCTATAAAGGCACGTCCGCGAAATGGTCCCAAGGAGCATCCGGTAGTTAACGCTGCGGTGAGCATAAATAACGGGCCCGTCCAAGCGCGTAACTTCCCAACGACGACTCGGCCCGCTTGTCTTTAGGGCGCGTGCAAAGTCGAAATTAATTCATTTCGCGCCCTAGTTGCCCGGCCATCGTACACGAATAACGGCACTCATTTGTGGCCTCGTCATCCATATTCATTCTCTTCCGCTATCGTCGCTCGCCACCGTACATCCTTGGCTCGAGCATATTGCCCCACTTAAAACGTTCTCACGTACGTGAGGCCGAGCCCGTCGATGCATGCAGGGTGCGATCATTTGGCAAAAGTTGGACCGCCTGCTTGTGCACGGTCAGTGGCGGGATTGGTGGCTTTCTACGAAAGGGGAACTTCGGCTGAACAAGAACAATTTTAGGCGACATGACACTCATTGTCAGTAATTTTCATAGTTAAATTTCAATATTTCTGGTAAGCAATGCAGAGTTGGAATTTTCTATTCTTTTTACGAGACGTCTGTGTGTTTTCACGGGAGCCACGACTCGTGCAGGATTTGCTAGCCTTAATGTCTGCTGCAGGGAACACCCCCTTTTGTTTTTACCTTCTATCGAGTTTCCATTTCCGCGGCAGGGATTGGTTCTTGGGCTTCTTTGTAAAATTTAATTTATATCCCCGAGGGAGGGCCCGCCACGATCTCACGACCGTTTCAAGGGGGAAAACCTTCCTTTGCAACCGCGAATCCAATTCCTTCCCCTGAAACGGACTTAATAGATCGTGCTCTTATGTAATATTCCGGCTATCGTTTTTACCGTTATTCCCAATAACACCGGGAATTACGAGTCGACGACACGATCCACGGAGCCGGGACTCTTCTGGGCCAATAACGAAGCTTTAATGCACCGACAACGTTATTTATTGTACCCCCGCGCTTTTTTTTGCCCTGTAGCATTGCCGGCTACAGACGTGATTTATCGAACTGTTTCCTCCTGGACGGTCTTACGAGTGAAATTCGAAGGATCTTGTTATTCCTTCCTTTTGATTTCCTCCTTTCTATTATCCACGCAAATGAGAAATTGTTTCGTATAAACGATGCTTCGGTAAAACGCAACTAAAGCGTAATAAATTATCGTTTCATGTGAAATTCAACTTAGGGGTTCGTTAACTTATTATCGTTGAGACTTGTGCGGCGAGGTCCGCTGAGGATTTACCCGTTGTGTTCACGGAAAATCATTTCCACCAGATATCACACGATTTCTCGCCATTATACATGCGCTGCATAAGAACGACAGCAGCGATCCGTAGAATGAAGATAGAGTACCGAGGCAGCCGAAGGTGCAATATTCGTATGCATTCATGCCGCTGCAATTGATGCACTCGGAACGCGACGGGTGTGCACAGCCGTGTCTTGTTGAAGCTTGCAATGCGATCTCGCCGGGCGGTTTATTAAACGCTTTATTGTTCCAGCGTGATACTCAGAGAAAGAACTTATTGATAGATATTGTGCAAGTGGCTTCGGGGCTTGGTTTGCTCGTACATAGAGTCCGCAACGAGGCGGGACGTTAATGTATAGCGACGTGTCAGAGCGTCTAAACCTTCTGCATCACATGAAAAGGTGAAGCTAAATCTCGACCTATATCTGCATTCCTTTCATCGTGAGTTACACTGGATAAACTGAGGAATCATAGTGGTTTCTGGGGGCAAAGACTCTTGTGCAAGGAGAAATTAAAGTAAATCTGAAGCTGCGAATGGTGAAGCTTGTCTAGCTGGACGATAGATCTAACTGTGCACTGATATCTAATTGTTCTTTCATACATTTGTGTAAACTGTGAAATAAAGGTCAAAGGGATATAGATTTTTAATAAAATTCAGTACATTGAAGTCATTCTTGGAATTGAGTCGAGTGTATTTTGACTTTCAACTTTCTATACGAGATATGGGATAATCTCGCAGTCGTTGGAAAGTTCTGAAATGACAGGGCCTAGATGTTGGAAATCGTCGGAATAATTCGAATAGCATCGGTAATTCGTCCGCGTCGAAATACTCAATTGATCGTCGGGGAACGTGTCGGATCAGACCGAAATTACGGAAGGCTTGTATCTGGAACTATCCATAAACGATAATAACAATTTCGGACGATCATACAGCCGAACAGTTTACGCAGCTACTGGCTCCTGCATTATGCACTCAATCAGCAACCCAGTTCCCGCCGCTTTCGGTAAATATATCAAGGCTAACTCGATCAGTGTACATATACATTCGCTGAGCTACTGGAAATTTTGGTCATAATGGAAATGGCTACACCTAGATTACTTAGGTGGATGGAAGACAGCGTGGGGCAGGGAGGGGGGAATGATAATTCGTGATCAGCCTCGACAGAATTTCCAGTTGAACTTGGCGCCCACAAATTATACCAAGATCAAGCAACCTATTAATTTGGTATTCGCGCACGAACTACCGTACTCATGCATACGCAAATAGTTATCTTAAATAATAGAATTGATAGAGGAAATCAGAGATAGGTATGTAAAAAAAGGCAGTGTAGGACATAAAAAAATGTTTGTTTCATATTTTGGGACTTGATACATTTTCTAGATGGCGCTTATTGTTAGTGCAACGTTGCCAAAAAGAGATGCCTAAACGGTAACCATGATTAAATAATTCTACGAAAATAGAACCACATATCAACAACTAAAATACTCTAAACTTCCAACCCTTCTTTAATTATTATACATCCATTAATCCCATCAAATGCGCATCTAATAGCACGAAACATGATTCTTCCGTTTACCACATTTCATTACGAAACATAGCCGAAATAGTCGCAGAGAATCCCCCCAGTACCATACACGTACCAAATATACTGACCAAACGCACCGAGCCACGCGTATCCCTTGTTAAAAGTTATCGGAACTCCTATCGGAAGTGGAATTAGCGCTACACAGTTAGTCCGTCGGCCGTTAGTGAACAACGATCCCCACGGATAATACTCCCCGGCAGCCGAAGTCGCCGGAAGAGTACGCAGAAGAGTGGAAAAAACGAGCGAAACGTATGATGGTTGATCCACCTGAAGAACACCCGGAGCAATCTCGGCGTGGGTTCATTAAAGGCCTCATTGTTCGTCGTAGACAGGGGAGAAGAGTAGGGGAGGAAGCGCGGGGCCCGCATTCTAGTGACAAAAATGCGGTTGTGTTGGGTTTAGGAGGGGGGCACAATAGTAAAACGAGGGGGTGGCGAGGGGTTGGAGTCCCGTCGCCCGGAGGTCGAAAGAGGGAATAGAAACGAATCGGTGGGTATTGGCGATATCGGGCGTGGCGCACGCATTGTCTGGCTGCTCCTGGCTGTGCGAGCTCATCCTATTACGCATCTGATGTCAGGACAAAGGTACTAGCCGGAAAGGGGAAACTGCATGCACGCCGAGGACCATCTCGATTTTCTGTTTAGCCAGACGGGAGTGAACACACCGAGCCGTCCGCGGATTATGAAAATATTGCTGGACCATCCAGCGAGAGACCAGGTTCCGTTTAACCTCCGACGTCTGCCACGGATTATTTCGACATCCTCGTGGCTGATAGTAGCATAGCGAAGACTTTCCAGATTCCATTTATGCTTTGAAAATGCGACCCATTGTTCAGGGTGTGTATTGAAGGGCGCTGTAAAACGCGATCGACATTCCTGCTCTTTTTCACTGATTTTCATGTTTGCATCGCGCATACGAGTGGAAAATTGTTGCGCAAACGAACGTTGAGCGTCGCTGTATGACGAGGCTTGCGCATTTTTTTTTTTGGCACTCGCAAGTAGACTGCCTCTATTGCGAACCGAAGTGATGGAGCACGGATGGCGAGTTGCGACGGGAATGAGGGTGGATTTGTTGAATATGGAGTTTGTCGAGTTGCGTGGATGTAGATAGAGTTGAATAGAGTTCGAGGGAGATCAAACTTCTTCGAGATATACAGAAGAATGAGTACGCGCATCTTCGGTGTTGGATCTGTGCCGGGGTTCGCTGATAATATCGAAGCGAGTATCCTTTAATTCTGTTTCCCGTCTCCAAGCCAAAGAGGAATTTCGCAGAAACTGGGCTCGGAAGTTCAGATGAAACTACCACAGTGCAGCAGCAGCAATGAACAATACATTACGAAGAAAACATTTCTCTTGGAATAGCTATTTTCATTACTTCCACGTCAGCTTGAGTCGACACCCAAATTGGTTAGCCAGAAGTCACCGAAAACGCGGGGTTCACCCCCTGGCATACCACCCTACTGGAATGACGCTCCTCGAGTGTAGTGATGTGAGACACGTACACCACTGACAAATTTCGATCCTTCATTCCGAGGGGCAATCGTTTCCAACGTTCCTCTTTCGAGGAACTCCTGTATCTGAGAATGTTCAGGACTTCGTTAGATGGAAATATCCAAGTGCTCTAAGAAATCAAGCGTCCTTTTATTTAACATCAAAATTCCCCGTTAAAACACTGTCCAGATGTAGACACATAGACATTCAAGAAATTCAATTCAGACTTTGCCTCTGAAGCACCAAATATTCACACGTCTGATCAATCATCGACCTGCACTACTAGCCAAGGAACTCAATTCAGACTTCACCTCTGTAGCACTTATATTCACACGCCTGAACAAGCATTGACCTGCACTACTAGTCAATCATATACGAAACTTGTATACGTGTGGTCATTGTGTTTACGAGACACTGAGCTTTTACTGCACAAACTTTTATACTCACACCGTATCAAGATAACATCCACCCATCTCGAACAAACCTTTCAAGATCAGTGTATCGTAAGGCAGTGATACATCCTGCAAGTGTGAACCCAGCGGCCAGCCGCCGGCTGCAGTTTTCCACAGGGCTGAGCAAGAAACGGCAGGGCGTGTGTCCGCTTTATATACGCTGCAACCGCCGCGGTCTGTCACGTCGATCAACTTCATTCGCTCGCGACAACTGTCCTCGACAGGCTACAATGAAATCCGGTCGAGAAATAAACGGTGTGTCGATGTCCAGCGTCGCGTTTCGGTACGCGCTCACTTCCTGTATCGCGTTACTGATTTGCGGTTCGCTTTAATTAACGAGCCTGGAATTTCATTATGGTCCAAACTCTTGCATGCAGAAATCGCGTTGGGCCGCGGTCACGGTTAAACAGGATGCGCTTTGCTTCGTAACGAACGTGTTATTTTCCATGCCACGTGGTCGTGACATTACGGATAAGTCTTCAAAATGGTTTCTATTTAGGTATCACAGTGAAATTAAATCTTGAAGTATTGTGACTTAGAATCGTCTGAAGTGGTTGGGTCACATAGAGCAGAGTTTAGAGAAATATGAGCCACATTCGGTGGTGCAAAGGCTAGGGCGACTGGATGTGTAACAGTTACACCTCTGCAGGATAAGCATTTCTATTACTCTCGTAGTAAAAAACTATAGCTCCGCCGAGGAGTGAAATCAAAAATCTTCCCCTCGCCGTGGCACAGCAAATCGAGTTCCCGCGGAGCGGCAACTTCCCGAAACGAAGTAATCGTCGGTAATATTTCGAGCGTTTCAGCGCTACTCCAGTAAAAGTGTTTTGTCGCTGAATATTTCAGCCAGCCCCCGACGACCGTCTCTTTGAACTATCTCCGCTGCAGAAAGACCGCCGCGCTTTTTGTCGACATAGTAGATTTCCGTGTAACGTGCCTTCGGTATCCTTCCGCGCCGCCTTTTCCCACCTCCTCCTCACCCCTCGCACCCCGCCACCCCCGGCACAATGAATCCGGCCACTGTAGGTAGAGCTTAACTTAAAAGGTCCACCGTATCCGAAACGAGCCCATTCGCGCAGGTGTATCCACTTAGTCCGGCGAAAAGGAGATCAGGAGCTTAACAGCTACCTCGAGGTTTTCGCCATCAGTTTATCCCTTCGCGTGTGCCTGTTCACATGTGTGCCCGCCTGTGCCCGTGTATTGGGAGGGTATATCTGCTTCCTTGATTCTTTGTACACCCTCTGTTTGCTCGTGCAGGCTCGGGTGCCCGTGTGTTCGAGTCTATAGACAACCAGCGCATTGCACATTTCTTTGTTTGCGCACCTTTATACCGGACGAAATAAAGAAATTACCTGGTTCCTCGCCGCGGAAGCTCTGCGAGCATTTTCGTTTGTCCATGTTAATGATAATCGAGTGAGGAGGCTGTTACTTGCATCCGAAACAATTCCTATCTTTCATTATATGCTACTCCTGCTGTATTTTTGCATACGTGTGATCGTATGCCCCAAAGTATCTTCGTGTCCCCGTTTCCCTATATGCACTGCCGGTGTATTGGTTCATCCGTATTTTTCTATGAATGCATTTCTGTTTACCTGACAGAGCTCATAACGTGCCCGCCTATATTCGCCCGCATTTCCCTGCGAGTGCGCGCGGGCGCGCATGTGGAGCCGATCTCTGTGTGGATTCATCTGCAGCCACAACGTCGGCGTGCATATTCGCGTGCTTGTATACTGAGTGGGTCAGTGCAAATTGGCCTTTTATAGTGACCCTTTGTTCTTGATCCTGCGAGAAGGTATTTACAGAAAAATTGCTTAGTTCGTGGAACCCTGATGGTTGCTGTGGCCAAAGTGTCGTGTCTGGTCAGTGACTGTACTACTCCCCTTGTACCTGTAACTTTCTCAGCTGGTCGTTCCGTTTGAGAGACGCGCAATGTATTTTCGACGTCGCGAGGGAAGCTCCATAGCAACCTCGATTATCCTGTTATCTTTGTTCAAACTATGATCACGTAATAATTATTTGCACCCGCTGCAGACAGTAGCAAGGTCACTTTGGCGACATGTATATAAAGAAACTGGAAGTAATTCTGGAATTGTGATTACTCTGAACGTTTCAGTTAAATGGTGAAATATTTCTGAGCTGTATAAATCTATCGTACGTTTTGTGCTTGGACAAAGAGTCTGCGCCACCGGTTTAGTCGACAGCAAATCTTTTTCTCTTTGACTGAAAAGGTTCCCATAGAGAGCTAGTGTAACGAAACGATTGCTTCAGGCTCCAATTCACGACGGCTCACCCTGTATACGCCAGCAGCAGTCCATTCGGTTTCTATGTAGGTGCGTTCCCCACGTATTGCTGTTTGCATTCGCCTGTGTGGGAGCCGGTTTATCCGATGGGTCCACGCGTGTGTCCGAGCGGAGCGCCATTATTTGTACGTCCAAATCCCTCAGAAACACCTCCGCCTTCACCTTCGATAACACTATTTCACTCTCTGGCAAGTCTCTTCCTCCCGCAGGAAAACGGTGTCTCATGTAGAATCTAATTCTGAGGGGGCCCCTTCCGCTCGCCCGTCCCCAGACCCTGCTTAAGGGAAACTTTTTAAGTGAAAAGCTCGTGCTCTTTTCTCTGCAGACATGGCCGACGCGCTCCTCTCAGGTGCGAGATGAGACTTGCATCCGCCTTTCAGCCTTGCTATTCGTTCGGGATTTTTAAGAATTACCGAAACGTGCTCCGGTATTCCTGCCTCGCGCGACCTCCGCCAAGCGACCACGCTAATTTTTTGACGAGATAAGAGTGGATTGTGAGTTCCACTCGCGTCTGGCTTAAGGGGTTAATCTACTTCGGTCCGCAGGCATTTCTCGCCCCCCGAACCTGCCTTACATTTCAATTTATGCGGCTCCGAACAGTGCTCCTACATTTTCAGCGAATTCTTCGAGCTGTTGTTAGTGAAGTTTGACGAAGTGAGGACGAATCCTCGTGCCCTGATCCTCGACGGCAGGAAGAGAATTGTTCCTTTCAATGTCATCCGCTTGCTTTAATAGGGACACGAGTCGTGCAGAATGCAAAGATCCTGCTCCCGCTGCAATATCTTCGAAAACGTCTTTCACGGGATCTTCCTTGCCGGGCGCGAAGTCTGGGAACGTCTGCCGCGCGAGCGCAACACGGCATAAATCCCGCGATGAGAAATAATTTAACGTAGCTGCTACAATATCATCTGACGCGCCATGGTACGATGCCACCGCCTCATATATCCCTGACGTTTATACGTCTCGCAAAATAAAAGGTGAAAATATTATTCAGCCGGCCCCTGCGCTTCTCCCCCCGCCTCGACCTCGACTAACAGAGACGCTACCTGGCAGGAAACGCATTACCTTCGCAGCTTTACGACTTTCCTGAAAAGTGTCGCGTAACTGTCCCATAAAAGTTACGGGGGAGAGAAGGGGCCCGGTTGTCATACACCGTGAAATTGGTGGAGTTTCAAAAAGGTTGTTACGGGTATCGGTGTCGCGCTAGACGCTACGCGCAATTTGTCGCGAATCCAACGATCAATTTGGGGATGCAATGGACCGGGGAAAAAATTACGCCCACCGACACCCCGCGTTCCTCTTCGTACGTTCACGGGCGCGTGTGCGCGGGACTACGGATGCTCGCGAATAACGAAACGTTGCTCGAATTTTCACGACCGTTCCGCTTCGTTCGGTCGTTATCGACGTCCCTAGGGTAGTTTGATAACGACCTGAAACATAAGCAGACAGATCGATGATACATGTTCAACGGTACCCTTGATTAACGGAGGAAAGTTGCGATTTTAATACACCTCTATTCGGTATAAAAGCAGACAGCTGTGGGTTAAAACCTGGAAGGCAAGCTTGCGATGTGCGCGTATCGCTCGGAACAACAGAGCTTTATGTCCCCGTCTAATGGCATCTGATAAACTTAGACCATCCATCGGATACGGCGCACTTATTAAATTACCCGTCTCGATCCTTTACGACACGGGCTTTGGTTGGCGTGTTCCATCGCGAGGCTGGTCGTTCCGCGGCCTCGAATGGGTGCCATCAAACAGCTCGGCGTATTACGCGGGGGCCAAGCCCGGTAGCTTTGAATTTACGAACGCACGTGTGGCGGGGCGGAGGGGGGGATCGCGGAGGGCTGTGTTCGCCGTATAAG
Source organism: Andrena chrysosceles (assembly GCA_963855975.1). NCBI lineage: Eukaryota > Metazoa > Arthropoda > Insecta > Hymenoptera > Andrenidae > Andrena > Andrena chrysosceles. The sequence goes on from OY979768.1 coordinate 1,956,754, forward strand.
TCTGCCATCTTGCTTGCCAGCAGGCCTGGTTGCGCTGGAAACTTGGGAATTTACGGGGAATACATGTCCCCGCGCGCGAGAAAGTACGCCAATTCATAAACGAAAGATAACTGGAGAGCTGTGCGTGGGCCGACCGCGGGGGATGAAAGAGAATGGTGAAGTTGAGGCTGGAACGTCGCTGGGAAACTCCATAGACGCGTTTTACTCCATGAACACCGGCGTCTGAGGGGCTTGGGCAAGGGAGGGGTGTGTGGAGGGGGCTACACCGACGTTATCATGGGGATCAAGGGTTCACCTGGGTATTGAAACGCCGCTCCGTAACAATGGACGATCTACGATCCCCCCGACCGTGGAGATCCCGCCACCCTTAACTTCGCCTTATGCTCTCTAGCTCTCTTCCTCTATTGCTCCCTTGCTCTCTTTCTCTCGCTGCCTTTATTCCCATCGAGGAAAAGTTTTCCTATCTATGACCGCCTCCCCCTCCCCCTCGAAGCCAGCTCGCCTGTTAAGGAGCGGCCGATCTTGCGAGCATCCTCCTTGAATTCGATAAATTTTATAGGCGGACTTTGGACGAAGAGGCCTCTCCTCTTTTCAGCGGAGTGCTTCAGCCTTTTCGCCGATAGGAACTCGTTCGGTAAATTTTTGTTCGATATTGCCTCGTTATCTGTCACAGATCGATCAGAACGCGGGTTGGCCACGTCTATTCAATTATTAATTGATAATTAGCGTGGTCGCTATCGGTTCTCAAGTCGATCAATCGACACGACGTTATTCGCTACGGGCATAATAGGAGCTCCGTGGATGGAGCCATTCGAGGATACGATTTACAGCTGAAAACTTGGAATAGGAAGAAGTTGCGCTCTTAATGGATCCGATGCAAGCCATCCCGGCTGAAACCGTTTTGTTTATGGCAGTTGTTTCTTGGGCGGATCCACTGCGAGCGACCTTACGTAAAGTTTCTGCACACGCTTTCTAAAGCTTTCAAATATTTTCGTTGGTTCTCGCATTTCGTGGCATCTCTGTTTCACATAGTTTCGCTTATTTTATTTATAGTTGTGAAGTGGCTCGAGCAGTTAACCGATTAAAAATCAACTGCTTAATTATCTCATTCGGTAGGGCGTTTAATCCTGCAACGCGATGCGGTCTAGTTGAAGCAACTACGTTGTGGGAGTTTCAGTTCTTGCCCGGGAAATTTATACCAGAATCCTTCCTAATTGCAAGTTCACGGTGCAATAATTTCCTTTAACTCCTTGGCGTCTGATGTATCCTTGATACCACAAGATATACTTCATCTCGGTGTGTTTACTTCGTCGTTTGTAGAACACTCTGTCTAATCTAGTTCAGGCAATTTTATGGAATATCTTGACGAATGGAGCTTCCATTAATAATTTTCGTAAACTCAGAAGCGGTCTGGTACCGGCGAAGAATCACGGAGCGTTAAAGTTTTATCTACTTCATTCGAATCGCTGCTGGTTTATCAATGGAATGCTTAAATTGCCATTTCTCTTCATTCAGATATTACGTCCCCCTTTTCACCGCTCGATCGTATGACGAAGAGCTTGCTTAAATATTTCGCGGAGAATGAGCCAGTCTAAATAAAGCCGGGTCGGCGTAACCATTACTCACAATTAGATCCAGTTTTTCAATTAAGACCTAAGCCAGGCCTCGGTTTTAGCTCATAAATATGTATACGCTAAAGGGAGGTTTTTATTTCAGGCTCTGCCAGCCGGTAGCTCGGAACTTAATTGCAAAACCCACCCTTCTTCGGCTAAGAAACGGTGCCTCCCTCGCCTTCAGTTAGTAAATCACTTTACACCTCCGTAGATGATACGCGTTACTACCAAGATTTCTTAATCGCGCATGCTCTTTTAATTAAACGAAATCCTGCTTCTCTACTTTCACATGTCCGATGTAAATTCAAGCTTCACATCACTGCAAATGCAAATTCGTTTGGAGATCCATCCGTCAGCCGATAGAATCTCATGTTTCATTTATTCCGTCAGAAGTTACATTAAAAAATGAAGTTTAATCTCAACATTCCACGCACTCTTCTTTCGCGGAATTCCGTGGACACTAATGGGGACAAGTTTGCCTGTAATCGAATAGAATCGAGCTATAATTTCGTTAATTACACCGCGACGAATCTGTTACGTCACCGCCGAACACAGCCACGGTCATAAATTTGGCTTCAACGGCCATTAGAACCGCTTCGTTCTAGCAACAAGGAATTAATTGCTTCAGAGCCTGAGCTATTAATAGCCGATTTGATTTAACCTTCATTCACTATTAATCGAGTAGTGGACGGACAGTAGACCGTACATCCTGCGCAGACCACGTCACGTGTGCTGAATAGAGCCAGAGGGAACGGTAGAAACGAAAATTCCAGCGGTGATCGAAATGTTTCAGTGGTGGATGACGAGTTATTCGATCATTCCGTGTCGATGATCAGTGAAACAAGAGTCGACGAAGCCCCGAAAACTCTTCTGGTTTCAATAAACCGGGGGGCTAAATATTTTTCCATCGGGAAACAATGCCACGCCGGGCAGATTAATTGAAATATTGGCTAATATTCCCGCGCAGCTTTGAATGACAGGGGATCGAACGTATCATGGAGAGAGGCTTTCGTGGGTCTGCAGCTGAGAATTTCATTAGGAAAGCTTTGTTGCTCGATCGGGGGAGAAACAGTACTTCGCCCTAGCCCCGGCGAATCACTTTGCAGCATCGTGCGCCGAGTATTCCCGGCTATCGATACTCGTAAACACCGCGCAAGACGTAGTTTCGTCTGTAAACTTGGCCGTCGACGCGGTATGGCTCGATTCCCAGAGATAGTTTGTGTTGCACTGACTACCCGTCCGTGCTCCTGGCAGCTTCAGATACGATCTTTGAACACGCGACATTGTTGACTTCCATAAAACTTCGATTACAGGCGATGTAATCGATATCGAAGCGTTACACCAGGTCCCCTTTCCGTCCCTGTTCATGTCGGCCGCGAATCAATTCGCCGGACCGCAATTTCGTGCCTCGATGAAATTTATCAGACATATTCGAGCGTTGAGCACCTTCTAAGACACTGCGACTTGGTTTTCGAGTACCGTTGCGATTGCTCTGTGTACGACGTCCTCGCGTGACGTATAGTTCCTTCCTTCAATACCGAAGTAGAACCAGAGGCGTCCGGAGATTTTTTTCCAGGTTGAAGAGCAACTTTAGGATGGTGGTCAAGAAAAATATACCCTTCTTGCTTTTTTAACCCATTTTTATTTCATTAAATTTAATTAAAAATTTAAAACCGAAGTTTAAAAATATTCCCATTTTTAGTATAAACTTAATAAAGATCAGTTTTGAGGTCAGTAGTCAAGGGCTTGTGTAGCGTAATAGCCACTAGTTTCACAGATGAGTCTACATATTTAAATTGGTGGAGATTCGTTGAGGTGACGTTGACACAGGATTTTTCATCACCTGGAAATTCAACGCGGAATTGTTTTATTCGGAGGGAAACCTGGGCACAGAGCGGTGTTCGGTGAGATTGTCTTAATTTCCTTCGTACATTACCGCCGACTCATTGTTTCCGCAATAACCACGCGAAATTCGCCCGGCTTGATAAGAGGCATTCTTATCTGAAGTAGCCCCAGCGCCATTTTCCTGGAAGAAGTTACAGCTACCCAGCGGTCCTACGAGAGGATATAAATCCTCGACAATGTGCCACGCCAGAAATGGCGGCCGTGGACCGTTCTCTTCAACGGCAGACAATCGTGCTTCTTTCATCTAAATGCATGCGATGTCAGCGTTCAGAGGCTATCGATCCAGGAAGGAAATAAGATCTAAACTGGGATCTCTCTGCTAGTGTCATGGCCTCGATGACGCGTCCCTTTCAGTTCTATCCCGAATTGAATTATAACTTCTCGTCCATCCTGGCTCCCATCAAGTTTTCCATCGAGACGCGTCAAAACCAGGAAGAATAGGCGTCGCCTGCCAACTATGGAACGCGTCCTCGTGTTCCCACCTATAAATCACAACCCTTTCACTATTTTCGCCCTGCGAACAGACCTATCAGAGGCACGAGCTGGGCAGCGGAACTTAAAACAATTCATAGGGCTATGAATATTGAGCCTAGGATCAACCACGAATTAATTTCCGATCGCAACAGCCTTCCGTCGGTGCTGGAACGAAGTCAGTCCCATGGTGATTTATGAATGATAACGTTGCGAGATTATAATGCATTCGAACGCTGAGAATAATCAATTTCGGATGGTGGAATTGGATGACTGCTATTAAAAGAAGGATTTTCAATTTCCGAGCGCCACGGTGTCGTATCTTCTTCTTATTTATCTTCGTGACGGGGATACTTTATAAAGCCCAAGTTAACATCACTTCACGCAGAGAGCAGTAAAATTCAAAGCAACTACGATCTTAAAATTCATGCTTGCAACTCAATCATCAAGTGTGTTCTGCAAGTCTGGGGAATAACGCTCGGCGGTACCATCGATCGGATGACGTAGCAGAGCAGGTCCATTTCATGGAAGAAGCACGCGGAAAGCGTACATCCTGCGGCGTCCACCGAATTACGAAGAGGAACGACGCATAGGTTTCTCGATCAGGGAGTATCGATACCGGGCTGTCTGCCATTTGCGCCAGAGGTGAGGGGCAGATAGCGTCGTTCCAGCGATAAATAAAGAGCCAGGGGAGGAAAGCAGTCGGTGGAAGAGAGGAAAAAGAGGGGGGTGGCATCGGCTCGGCCCGAAAGAAACAGAGAGAGGGAATTGATGAGGATGCGGGCGTCGTGTCGGTTCCCATCGATCCCGTCTGCAAGGTAAATCCTTCTGTTTAAAGCGAATCCTTTCGAGACGCTGCTGAAGCTCGGCGAACCTGCGGCTTCGAGGGAACAAGCGAGGAACGAGGTTCGAGGAAAAATCGAGGGAAACAATCGCGAGCCCCAGCCGCGCCGGCTGCGAAACCGTCTAAGGAACAACGATCCAAGGATCACCGCGCGCCCCCACCGTCTGGAGGGGTTAATCGGGCTTTAGGTGATTGCACCAGCCACTGTGTCGCGCCGTTCGCGGATGAGGGAAGGTTTATTGAAAAGAACGGCGGCGGGACTTTACAGCGATTGATCAGAAAGGCCTGGAGGATCAGCGGGCGTCGTGTTGAGCGGGGCGGAATTGGGCGGACCCTGGTGCACCGACACGGTTCGTTTAGACGCGAAATGGACTTCCAAAGTTGACACTCTGCCGGCTTTACGACATGATCGCCCCTTGACTGATCTATGGCGGCGCTGTCGCTCGTAAACCTTCGTTGGAACGCGAAAGGCGTTTTATTGGGAGCTTTAAACACCGGGGTAATGCCAGCCGAAGTTTAGCATTATTCTGGGGTAACAGCTTCCGTTGGATGCGCCTCGGTAATCGAGCGTTGCTGGATCGAAGTGATAGAAGAATAGGGTGGACCTGATCATGAATTACGAAACGACGTGAACGTAAATGTCTATTGGAATACATAGAGAAGCAGGGCTTCGCTGGATCGGGAATGATGGAGAGCGTGCGGCGCAAAGGAGACAATCATTAACAGAGTCTTTCGTGGGGGACTCAGCGTTCCCAGCTGCACGCGGGACACTCGGAACGAAGATAAATTACTCTGTGACTCTTGAAGCTGCCTATAAGGCGATATCCGTCTAATCTTGAAAAACACTTAAGGCCGAGGGAAACGGATTATTCAAATCCCGACGATGCCTCGACTCGAACACGCTGGATGGCAAACTCATTTGAGAAGTGCTAGTGGCGGGGGCGCAGGGGTGGCGGTAAGGAAACGAAGTCACTGGTTGGCGAAAAGCGAGTTTCGTGGGAAGGGCTGAATAAAATCAGGAATCGGGGTATAACGACTCGATACCGACGCCTCTTCGTCCTCGCGCAGTCGGCTGTTAAGAGCATCCGATTGCAACCTAAACACTTTTCGCGCACGCATAAATATTCCTCGGCGTGGTAAACTGCCTGGAAATCGATTTACTTGCATCACCCTGTGTTCAGAGCCAACCTGGCACTGATTTCCTTCATTTTCGCCTCCGTTCACTTTCCATCCTTCCACTGTACTTACTTATTGCTAAGGGATGTTTAATTGCATCGAGGGGAGAAGTATTCAAATTATATGTGGGCACGAAGCAATGAAATAAATATGAAATATATAAATAATATGGAGACTGGCATTTTGATATTCATCAAAATAATGATGGTCCTAAAAGATGGAGTAATTAAAGTTAGGGACGCGTTGATTAAAATTTTCCATCGGGGGAGGAACGATTCTATGCTGCTGGTCAATATTCGTAGTATTAGTGTACGAAGGAAAACAGAGCTGGAAATTACTCGCAATCGATCGGTCCACGCCGATGGCCCGCTTTGAGAACACTTTAAACGCACCTCGAGTGCACGTGGCTCATCATTATACGTGCTCTAGTATTTCTGTCTGTCGCAGCCCCCTGGCCCATAATATCCAGCTTATTCCACGGCCACCCTGACACACCGTGATATCACGAGCATATATACGTATACCGTTAACTTATATATAGGGTGAGTCAGCAGCAAACAGCGCCCTAAATAACTTCTTTATTCATAATCGCAAGAGCAAGTGCAACCTGATCTAGGAGCATGCAACAGTTGAATATTTCACTTTTTAACATTTCAGAGACGTAGACGTCCTTTTCAATACGATTTTGAGACTCCGAACTACTTTATGTCGCATCTTTTACATTTACGAATAATCGACTGGTTAAATTGCTTCTAAAAACAATTCTACATGCTTCAGAGGGTCTCCCAAGCAAGGGTTCTTCAAAGAATTCAGTAGTGGGTGTCATTCGTCCAACTTTATGTTCCATTTGAGAAGGGTGTCCGGGTGAATGTTGAATCTCGAAAAGTACAAGGCTTCTAGCACATTGAGATTAACTTTTCCATGTTGAGATGAATATTCTCTTCTTCGTCGATAGAATTTTCTAAGATTGTTTAAGGTGCTAATTTCTAGAGATCCACCCTGTAGAAGGATGTGGCGCGACAGGAGGGAAAGGGAATAACAGTGCCCGGTTGCGTATTATGTCTGGCGTATTGAAACGAATAAGGGACGCGACGCAGTCGCCGGAAATAAAAATACAGGGAAATTCGCCGCGTTACCGTCGCGGAGCGGGGAAAGATTAATTCGCCGGCGGAATGACGAATTTGCGCCCTGTCATCGGCGGCCCTGCGTCCCCCATTATTAACCTGACGATTTTCAGCGCGGCTCGTAAGGGTCATTTATCAGGCCGAGTAATTATTTACGAAACGTGGATAAACGCAATCTCGTGTGACACTCTCGATGCGACAGTGTTAAGTAAATTTACGGAGGCGGACTGTGCTGCTCGTTTTTCAGGTTTATTACGACGGCGAAAGGGCCTTCGTGATTCGAACAATCGAGTGGAAACGAGCTCGCCGATTCTAGAGATATTATTTCACCTGTATTCGATATAATTCTAGGTAGCATTATTCAATAAGAATGAATGTTAATTTTAGTATTATGGTCGCTCTATATATAGGAATACCGGGAATCGGGCAACGCGCGACGTTGTCGATGCCGGTCGCTGCGTTCGCCTTTGTTTTGATTACGTCTTCGGCGGCAGTTGCCGCGACAACAGTCTTTAGTCGTCAGTGGTCTTGGTAAGTCACGAGCGCTCGCTGTATCCAATATACAGTGGCTCTTAAAAATATTCGGACACCCTTTAAAATCGCATAACTTTTTTAAAATTAATCCAAACGACTTGAGTTTTTTTGAGAAGCTAGAAGGATTAGTTTGCTAAATGTTATAATTCGTCGTTTTGAAAAAAATGCACTTGGTCGGAGTAGCAAAAAAAAATAGTAAAGGGCGTTTTTAAACTTTTTTTTGTGAACCCTTAATGAAAATTCAAAAAACCCGTTTGTAGACTTAAGTAAGTTATATACGTGTCTAAAATTTCATCAAAATCGGTTAACGTTGCTCTGAGCTACACACGTTTCAAGATCGCAGAATAAGGTCAAAAATCGCTGATTTTCGGGAATTTCGCGATTTTCGACCTTATTCTCAAGTCGTTTGGATTAATTTTAAAAAAGTTATGCGATTTTAAAGGGTGTCCGAATATTTTTAAGAGCCACTGTATAGTGTTAAGTTAAGTTACGGGTTGTCTTTATTTCACGCCCCACCTTAGTCCACTACAGTTTACAGAATATAGAAAGAAGAGATTTATTGGCTGACGTGTTAAAAATCAAGGGATAGTATCAACATTTGTGGTTTGTGAATCTAATCTAACAAATCTTCACTTCTGCAAAGACATCAATTTTTAAATGACGAGTAGAATGATAGTGACATTTCCATCATAATAATAATGGGAATATAATGAGTAACAAATCAGGAAAAAACACACAAGTAGAACTTCCCAGTATACAATAAGACGCACTAAATGCGCACCCTCTATACGCCACCCTTTAAACCGAGTCAGAAAAAAGCAATCAGTATGTAGCAATCATGCATTCGAGTTGCACTGAAAGGTTCAACGAGCATGTTAGCCCTGCAGGTACAAAAAGAAGTCTGTCCCCATACTGCACAAAGCTACTAGCTTGACCATCAGTCTCCCCGTCGTGGCGAAATGCAGAATGCAGATACACGCGTGTACATCATGCATGGACTGCCCCCTCCCCACATGTGTAAGTGCTCATTTAAATTTACAGGGACACTGGCGACGGGAGGGTAACCGGTGTAATTGAATTAGCCACGTCTGGCTGGTAGGGCGCGTTTAACCCGCCCTTCAGAAATTTTCGGCCACGCGATGGCCCGGGATTTTTCTGACTCCCTTTCATTAGACTCCCCGTCTGGGATCGCCGACCAAGACGGTCCCAGGGCATCCGGCTATATTTTTTTTCTATTCCCCGCTAAGGAACGGGGGCTCGCGGGACGGGGGTTAGCGGTATCTCGATGGATTTGCATTTGAAAGCGTCTCCATCCTCTGTCGGGCCAGCGAGCGTAGAAATGAAAGAACGGCGGCGGTTCGCGAGGGCAACCCTTAGTATTTACCCGCCGTAAATACTTGGTTACGAAGGGCTTGTCGACTCTTATATTGATTCCCTGCTTCTCTAGCCAGCCACCGAGCCTTCCGCAAGCCGTGTTTCCTTCTGAGCCACTTGAAGGGCGATTCTCCACGGATCGCGTCCCCGGAACGCCGATTCCGATGGTTTTCAGACGGCGCGCGGAACTTTCGAATTTATAGGACCGATTTACGATGCTGCTCTCGAGCCTTCATTGCTTCCAGAAAAGTTTCGCGCGATGTCGTTTCTTCTTCTCGTTCTGGGACTACTTCTTCGCCGCGTCTCTGCAATCCCTTTCGTTCGTTCTCTGCTCTTCGTCGTCTGCTTCGCGGTCCGTGCGACCACCTAACTTTCTTATTTCGTGGATTCAGGTGCGCCTGCTTCATTTCACCAGTAAAATATCCGCGTTTTTTCGCCGTGCCTGGTTCCTCGTTTCAGCCACGCGCGTACCGGATAATGGAAAAGTTGGATACCCGGGGCGAGAAAGAAAATCGAAGTCACCGCGAAATTGATAGCTGGTTAACTGTGTGCTGTGGCTTCCGTGGGTTCCGCCGAAAACTTGTGGCCGAAAAATCAGAGATTCGATTGATGGCGTGTGTTTGTTTTAGTTCAGACGGCCTTCCAATGTTTTAACGTGAATAAAAGCAGTTGCTGGTTTTGACGAATCTGCTCTGTTTCCTATTTTGACAAAGAAAATGGAAATTCCTTTTTATGTTATACAACGAAAGCATTCTGTGATTGTTACTGCACCGATTTTCATGTCCGAAGGTACAGAATTGAATTCAATGGGGCAGAAATAAGAAAGAAACGTAATGTCGGAGATATTTAAGTTTGTACTATTCAGAGTCTCCAAAAAAAACCTTTAAATCACTTTCATTCACCAAACTTTATTCGTCAGTGTCTTAAGAAGAGGTAGAAGGATTGAAAAACGTACAGCACTCGCAAGAATGGTAAAAAGTTTGAATAAGTTGAGTGATGTTCTTCGTGTTCTCTGTAATGGTTTCTTCTACTGAATTCACAGCCCCCACAAGTATTGTGATCGAAGTTAAATATCTCGCTATATTTCATACACGCGTTTCTAGCCTAACAAATATGCGCAACAGCGTGAAATTACTTTCGAGTTGATGGGCTCCGGAGGTTAAAAGAGAAAGCTGAACGTACACGCGTTTTATCAAACACGATAAAGGTCCGTGGCAAGATTTATTACACCAATGCACAGTCTGCTGCACACATTAGTGCCTGTGTTACCGACATTTAAACCCCGTCTTTTCCTAAAAAATGCACGCTTCTAGCGGGCGAAGTTTACTGCAACTCTTCTGCTTGTTTCGCGTAGGAATTTCGCTCCGTCACCTAGTACTCTTTTATTAAAGCACTGTTCAGCTTTTCTCCCGAAGGATGGTAGACACTTCTTGACATCTGCACTCTCATTCCCTGGGCAATCGATCAAACGCTCTCCACTTTATCCAGCACTAGGATCGCGCTTAACCGTAGCTTCTTATGTCTTTATCTTGTTTACCAAGTAGTTCCAGTCTCCTAACCGCTTGATAACACCGGGAAATGTTGAAATAAATTTGTGAAATCGTCGGGATTCCGGGGAAGAATATCATTGGCGGGAGTAAGTAGCTCGGGTCGCGTGCTCATCCCCGAAAATATAGCGGTCCCACCGTCGATGTCCTTTTTCGTCATCGTCTCACAAGCTATTTTCCCCATTTTCCTGTCTGTACCGCGACGATCGTCCCGGAAATCTTGCTCGAACACGATCGTTTCGCGATTTTTATCTTGTTTACGAAGTCGCCGAGCTCCTTAACTGGCTAATAACGGCGGAAAAACGTGGAAATAAATTCTGGAAATGGCCCCGAGACTCCTGGCCGATCATTATTCGGCCCCTATAAACGAACTTGCCCGTTAGAGCGGCGCTGACATTTACAGCTTGAAAAGTTTCATACCTTTCTCAAGCCGCATATCCGATTCGAATACAATACCCACTTAAATTTCAGTATATGGCGTAAGCAGTAACGCTTAAAAGTTATTCATAGGATAGAAGAATATATAGCAATAGAGGAGTGCAGAAAAGGAAGCAAAACAAAAAAATGTCTACATTTTAAACCAATTCTATACTTTATCTCAAAACGTATCTAATCTCTGATGCAAAAAATATTCGAGACGATTGAAAATCTGTGCTCTCAAAATCTCCATCATTTTATCCCTCAACGAAGGGTACTATTTCCTTCAGAAAAAGATATGGAAGGCGAAATCAATTACAATCCTACGAACTGAAGCTCGTTCCCCCGAGCGGAAACGTGATTCTGTTGCTCGTTGCCGTGACCCTAGTTCCTCCGACGTGTAACGTCTCACGTAACAACAATTTCGTGAGTATTTATAGCGCCTCGTAAAGACGCTCTAAGACTGTTATGCCTGTATTCGAAAGAGAAACAAATGTCCGTCACATATCAAGGGGGTTAACTCTCGAGCCAAGGGGATGTACAGATTACGTTCGGCGGATCGATAGCTTGGGGAACGCAAGCAGCACGATTATCACCCCTCGCGTTGCCTCCGAGGCCACGTTCCGCTGTTACACATTTATAACTCAGCCACTCTTGAAGATAATTCCTGTCATTTATTACGTGTCGATTTTTCTTTCGAAGAGCCTCGCAGCATTATATCGAGCAACATAATTCATCGGTTGTCAGTTCTATAATCTCTAAGACACACTTTTTGCAAAACGCTCTGTGCTTATCGATTCTTAAAAGATTGTTAACTTTCTTTTTAAACGAGTTAGTCGTGTCGTTTTCGAGCGAAGATTATAGCGCTTTGATGTCCTCTTTATTCAGACAGAATCAAATTCAAGTCTTGACGGCAAAATTGAATTCGTTTTAATGTAATTCGGGTATTCGAGAATCTATGAATTTAAAGCAATCTTCAGTTCTCGAAAGTTTTAAGTTACTTAACCTGGCAAAATCTCTCGCATACCCTGCGCGTACTTACTTACCGCAGTATATTATAAAAGTTTCGGGAAGATATTTGCCGAGGATATTACCTGTTTACGATAGCGCCCGCGTGTAATGCGAGGGATTAAACGAATAAATAAATTATGGAAATAATGAGCGTTCGTGGATTCAATAATTCCCTGGAAATTACCCTGCCAACAACAAATGTTCCTATCGCTTTGAGAACATCGAAATGTCAAACAAAAGCAAAGTCGAATGAATAAATAAAGGGAGAAAAATTCCAATGTGTAATCAGATTAATGCTGAAAATACACGTTTTGAGGGACGACATCGCATTAATTTCAATAAACTGAAGTCACGATGTCATAAATCCAACTTTTCGTTTCCCATTTTCATCGTGAAACTTTTCCATTCTCATTTTCGTTTTCTCCATCGCAAAATCCGCAAATTTAAAGCAGCCGACTCGTGAAACTTCACATTCCACCGCAAACTTAAATATGAAAAGGAAGAATGAAAGTCGAGCTAAAAAATGCTCGTCCAACAAACACTCGTTCAATCGCTTCAGTGATGTCTCACTGATCTTACTCTCTGCCACGCTCTTCCATCAGCATACCACATCGCCATTCTTCTAATTAAAGCGTCATCGCGCCTATTTACCCTGTCGAAGAGCCTTGATAAATGTTTCTGTTGTTGCAAGCTCGAAGAACGCGACTCGTTCGCTGAGAAACATGACTCCGCCACTTTTTCCAACCCCCATCGAACTTCCACCCCCATCCCCTCGTTTGCCCGCGCCTACCGGCTTCACGGATGAAAGGAGATCTAATAACGTTAGCACACTCGTTGTTTTCCTTCTCGGATGGCTGTAATCCTATTTTACAGAGTCGCGAATGCAGATAGCGCGGATGTGCACGCCCGTGATGTATGTATGCGCTGAAGTGTGTACAGGGGGTATAAGCGCGACGGCGGATCGTCAAGACTTCCTGAAGACGTCGAGGGACGCATCGGTTTCAGGCGGGGCGCGTCGCGACGTCAGATGTTTCGTGATTTCTCATTAAATCGGTTGTTCTGTCGTGACAACTGGAAAGCTCGTCTCTTGGAACTCGTCGCGCTGCCACGCTATCTTTTATTACGGAGAGATACTTCGTGAGTTTGGTTGCAAATTACGCGTCCACGAAGGCGCCAATTACGTGTCCACGCGAGAAATTAAAGTGCTACATAATTAGCCGCCGATAATCTTGCACAGCTAACAGAACAAGACAAACTGGCGATAATTAAATCAAAGCAACGCCTATCGACTTTGCGCAAGCAATCTTCTAATGCCCTCAATAGGATCGAAAATTATGTTGTTCTTGTATGGCAGATAGCTCATCTCATACGTGATTTACCTAGAATTTGGTGGTTCACGTGACGTGCTCCCCACTTTTTCAAGGGATACCTGTCTATAGAATATGATCTTTTCTTCGTAGACAGAAAGAGGTTTGCTTAGGAATAACTTTTTTATAAATAGTTCAAACGACTGGAGTTTTCTTGAGAAGCTGGAAGAATTAGTTTACTAGGTGACTGTTAACTGTTTGTAGTTCATAGCTACGTTATCCAATTTCGACGAAATTTTCAGCGTATAAACAATTTATTTTAAATCTACAAAAGGTTTTTTTTTTAATTTTCATTACAGGCTCAGATAAAAATTTTGCAAAAACGACCTTCGCTATTTTATTCGCTAATCTGAGGAATTGTATTTTTTTTTAACAACGAGACCCGTCACCTAATAAACTAATCCTTTTAGCTTGTCAAAAAAGGTCAAATCGTTTGGACCAATTCTAAAAAAGTTATTCTGTTTTAAAGGATGTCCGAATACTTTTGTCCCCCACTGTATGCTCCAATCACTTTCCAAAGCTATTCTCTGCAGATTAGACTCCCTATCAAGCAATTTGTTCCAACACTCCCATTCACTTTACCAAGAAAACTCATCCTGTTTGCAATTCCTCGAAAACCTTAAGCCCTTGACTCGCGACTGCGTTCTCATCGACAGACGACGGGAGCAACTCCGCTGAAAAGAAGATTCTACGCGAGAATTCCCCGAAAATCTTCCAGGCAGCGAATTTCAAGCGCCCTCGGGAAGTTCCGTGAAAGCACGTCGTCCGGAAACTTTCGATCACTTTTGCGTACTTGTGTGCTCGAGCAGGACGCTCGTTCCCGCTCGCACAGACACCTACGGGCCAGCTTGCGTTACAGCCGGCTAACAGGGAATTGAAGAGCTTATTTCCCAGGAATCTTAAATCCATATTTCTAGCATACGCACAGTACACTTGACGAAGTTTACCGTAACACCGCCAACTACCGAGCTACTGAAAATTTCTTAAAACCATCCCCCTCGGGAAATATCGAAAGGGTTTTTTCCCAGACGACCACTTAATTTTGCCCCAGCTGTAGTCACCCCCGAAACCATGCACAGTCACGTAAGGGGAGCACGAGTGTAAGTAAAGAAAGTCACGTACGCAACCGGCAAACAAGGGATATGCAGGCGTGTACGTGTTTGTAAAACACGTCACCGTGCGCTGCTTTGCCGCGACGCGTCGTTCAGCGCGGCAAAGCATCCGTCTTTCATGCTTGCCAATACCCCTGGCAGTTTAAACTTCCAATTGCTGTCAGGAAAAATATCGGTTGCTCGATGTAAAACTGGCTACCGATAAAGTGCCCCTCCCGGAAGGGTCGTATAACTGCATATTTCTTCGTGTGCTCGCGTCGTTTTGTTCCGCGAGAGAAGTAAAAAGAGGCAGGCTCATACACTGCGGCGTGCGTTCTGGAAATAAGGTCGGTCCTGCCTCCTTCCTCCTACTTTTGCTGTCCCCTTGGGAAACACTTTCGATACAGCTACCCGCCTTTTGTATTTCTGCCCCCCAGCTAGCAAGATCGCTTTTGAATATCGTCCCGATAGCGTGCTATTGGGTTACGAACGAACTTTCGTTCTTTATTGAAATACTCGAATCGTGAGTGGGTGAACAGAGTGGTCCTAAATCGACAGACCTTGCAACTGTGCTTTAGTAATCGCGCTGATGGAGGAAGTTTCGCGGAAACGATAATCTGTTGATCTGTAATTCGTAATCGGTGATTGATTCTCCGTGTCTATGGTGGGAATAAAAGGTTTTAAGGGGTTACATACCTTCTGCCCCGGTGAAAATGAATTTTCAACGATCTTAGGGAATCTAGCAATTTACTTTTAGGGGTTTTATTAAAAAGAACTAAAATAAAATTTTTATTACACATGATTTATTATATAGTCCATAAAGTGCAAGAAATTTTTTTTACAATAATTTTTGTATTAAATTATTTATGATTTTTTGAGGTTCTTTAAGCCACTGCAGAATAAATACCGCTTCGCGGTCGGTATGATATCTCCTTTAACTATCGATGAATCTGAGGAACAAAATGAGATTCTTGTAAAATAATTTTGTCATTATAGTCTGTCGAGCCAAATTTCTTAACTTCAAGAAAATAACCAATTACTGAGCGAAATTTTACTTTGTTTTAGGGTAAACCAACCAATAATTGACCGCATACCAGCGAATGACCATTAAGCAAAGAAATCTCAATTATAAATTTAAAAATTACTATATGTTTATAAATGGAGTGTAGTTGCACGTTTAATATCCCATATTTTTAGTTATGCGTATTAAACAAACATTAATAAGTACGATTCTTATTAAAAGAATCTTATTAAAAGAATTCTTATTAAAAGTATGCTGTCATTTACTGGGCTCCTAATTCAACAATTCGGTCATTCACTGGTTGGTTTACCCTATTTAGTTTATTAAATCAACTAAAATTCCCGACATATCAAATCGGGATACTTCCCATTGTCCAGAGGTCAGAGACACGTTTAATTCGAAAATATCAATTACAGTTTGATAGAATTTTGAGAGATCGCCAAATATTCGCGCCATTCGTCAGCCACGTAACTGGAAGATACCAGTGGATCCAAAGTTTCCCAATTTGCAGCGGTACACGACAGCGAAGGCTTCATCTTGGAACAATGAAATTCGCGTTAGTGCTTCCGTCCAATTAAATATCCCGCCGTGTATAGGCAGGCCTGAAATCTCGTTGCACGGCTAATTCGCGCGAAAAATCGATGCCGTTCGAACGTGCCTTTACGATTGTCTTTACTGCTCTCTTTCCGTGGCCGCTGGCCGAGGAAGAAGCGGGAGGAAGAGGAGTAGGACTGATATATGTTGCGGGAGTTGAACTGGCAACGAAACTCCCAACTACGGTCCCTCATTCGGCGAACTTTCTTACGTAAGTACACCGTACACTCCAACTATGTCCAAGTTCGAGCTGCCCGCCAGGAGTCAAGTGGGTTTATGGAAAATAATTCGAGCTGCTCACGCGAATTACGACAACTTTCGCGACCGTCTATACGCATTACGGGGCACTTTACGGCGGGACGAAACGTACTTGGCTCATCGTCCATGCGAATTAAACGGCGCGACGAGATTTACGCGACGACACGAGCGGATATTTTTATGGAATATGTAAGTACAGGGCGGGATGTTTTGCCGCTGCACGGTCGATCACTTGGATCGGTATATTACTTTGCAATTATTGTAAATCTAGAATGGTCTGTTTTGAAATTCTATTATAAAGTATATCCACACTTTTCCCCCAAAGCACTACACGAGGTATCAAAGTACCTACACGATTTCAACGCAGTTTTATTGATAAAATTAATATAACCCCTGTAATTATACTCGGCTTTTAATCACAATCAGGTTGTCCCGTCTTTTCAATTTCTTATCTCGTTCTAATTTCACGAAAGTTTATTATACAGTCCTGTATTATACGGTCGGCAACTTTGCAGTCGGTGAATGAAATTAAAGGGCTGAAGGTTCTTGAGTCAGCGTCGCGTTCCCTACGGTTGCTTCTACAGCGAGTGTTTCTCGTGCCTGAGGTATTCGGCTCTCATTAGCGTCTCAACTTTAAAGGGAGGATCAAGACGAACATGAACACGGTAACCCATTTTCAAGGGAGAATGATCAACGCTCGCGAGACAAGGGAGCATCCCGACGCAGCGAGGAATGTGTACAATGGCCGAGAATTCTCGCCACGTGCACCGTGCGGCACGCTTGTCAGAATATTTTCCGCCTTCCCCGGGCTTTGTCCCTCGTTCTACTGTGTCTTAATTAACGCGATATAAGCGCTGGAAACGATACTACGCTGCAACAGGGAGTGGGAAAAAAGCAGCGCGGTGCATTTCAGAAGTATCAGCCGAAATAAAAGAGGACGCGATGCGATGCAACGGGGAAAATTGTCCCTGCATAATGGCACTCGACGTTCCTCTGTGTGAGCGGGCGTAGAGGTAGCTATTTTTCGCTCTGTGCATCCTGCTCTTAGTTAACATTATTGTTACTGCCGTTCGGCCCGTTAATGGGAACGTCTTGGTCCGATGTTTTGCCATCCTACGAGGGAATCGCAAAATCTTTCGCCCGTTACGTTAGGATTATATGGAAATGTGCTGGCAATTCGCCGATATTAGAACGTAGAGACGATTTTTGGTTGCGTATGTGCAAGATTCTCTGAATGTTGAAATTAGAAGATCTGGATTTTGGAATAAATTGTAGAGCATGCTTTGCAAAATCGTTCGCAACGATTCTTAAGGGAACGTGTGAGTGTTTTAACTGAAAAAGAATCTTTAACACTTGATTCAGTGTATTGTGAAATATACTCATTTTGTAAATACACTACCATTACCGACAAGCAAACAATTCTCCCGCTAATAATTTGGAATACCACGAGCATATTTCAGACAATTAATAGTGGCCTGCATGGTACTCATTGAATTGCTAGATCGTTTCACCATCGTTACGCAACGTTAATTGATTATGATTATCTGGTATTGTTTTAACCGGTACGCACCAATAACATTATTAAATTCCGTTGCATCGCCGCTTCAATTTACCGATGCCCGTCGATTACACAGAGATTCAAAACTTCGCTAAAGCTGAATTTTCGTTGGCCGCCAGATCCACCTGTAAATAAATCAATTACAACGGGAGATCGAATTATGATCTACAGAGCTGATACTCTCTCTCTCTCTCTCTGTATTTAACTGCCACTACTCCGAATCGTGAAGAAAAAGAGTGCTCGTTACTTCTGGAGCTCGGAGGAAGCGCAAAGATGTGGGCACGTCGATGGCCTCCTTAGTTCGTGCGGGGACGTTTAAATACCGCGGGGGTGGAGCCTATTAAACTCGAGTACTCCCAATATCGAAGCGAGTAAACACTTTTTCACCGGCTCCCTTTCACGTAGATAAACTTTTTGCGCGTGCAGCCAGACGGTTCTCTGTGTGCAAGTGCATCAAGAGAGAGAAGCAGCCAGGTATCCAGCGGTCGATATGAAACCGAAGGAGAGACCGCTGCACCTTTTCCAAAGCGGAAATACTCGGGATACCGTACATTCCAGCCGTATACCCAGGAGGGTAACAGGATCCTCGGGCTCGGTTCTTCGTGGCGCCGATTCTTCGATGCTCAAGGAGCAACCAGCCAGCAAGGGATCGACCTACGCTCGCCCACACAGGAGCCACGGTCCCTTCGGCCGACCGATTATATTCCACAGGAGCGATAAAGCGATTAGGATGCTCGGTTGTACGCGGCAAGCTTAAGGAGAGAAATGAGGACAGCCAGCTACAGGACCGTAGCCACCAATAGATTGCCCTGGACGGAGCCTGAAAGGGAGGGAATGCATAGAGAGGCTCTCCTTATAATACGCGAAATGCCTTTAAATACGGAATGCCGACTCATCGATTATTCCAGATATGCCGCTAATACGCATTCTGCTCGTGCCATCACGCACTCCCCTGACTTTATGATTATGGTTACGTTTACACGATTATTATAGCGTTCCTATAAACGGCCGCGGGAGCCGTCGCCCTTCTTCACGGAGAAATTAACGCCTCGGTTATGTGGCCATCGATCGCTGACCTCTGAGATATGCGCTGGGAACGGAATCAATGGGAATACGTTTATCTTGTTAATGATGGCGTACTTTGGCTTTCAACGCCTTCGAGCTGAGAATCATTTAGTAGTTACTACTACGAACGGGGCTTGGTTCAACGTCCTCAACACACTTTGCTCGCTGTGCAACGGAAACGTGACCCAGGACGTTCACGTGTCCGCTACCCTTTGGACTAACCTTCGTCTCGGGGGATAAAGTATAGGGTGTCTCAACATTCTGGTGGTTTCTTACGTTTTAGTTGCGATATTGTGCACCGGTATAGTCTTCGTCTTTAGCTTATAAAAAAATAGAGAATTTCAGGAAAGATTTAACAGTGTTCGTATCGGGAAAGACTTAGCGCGACACAAAGACTTCTTAACTTTTATAAATTAAAAGACGCTGCGCTACGTCGTGGGTCATGATGGCGTTCACCCTGGAGGCCACTTCGTTCTTCGGCCACTAGAGACCTAGCGATCTTAAATCTACGGACTACGAAGCATCTTGCGATAAAGCTAACGTTTGGCGATAATTTTTCGCGACGATCTGTTACCGTTTTCGATGCTTTCGTAAAAGTAGGTTTGGTCGCTTATTACTGCTTGACGTTTGCGCCCGTATCACGACGCGCGGCATTTTATGGCGGTTATCTCTCTGACTAACGTTTCAATTCACCCACCGTAATTCAGAGTCTCCCGGCCCCCACTTCCGTTCTTCTGTATCTTTATGGTTTCTTACTTTTGTTCCAACAGCGTGAATGCTGTTACTTATTCACTGATTACTTTGGAGTCGTAGTTTCTACTTTATCGCGGCCGCCGCCGCGTAACAATGCTCCACTTCAGTCGACAACTTTTCCCAGTAGGGAATTGATTATGTTGCCGAACTATTTCGAAAATTTTGTAAGTTAACTTGCTGGATTAAGTATAGTTTTGGGGGTGTATTTCATACATTTCTGTCGCACTTCTGTAGTCCTCCCTTCTTTCATTTTTTTAAAACTGGATTTCACACGCACGGAATTCGGGTTCCACCGTACGTCAAACACGGGCTTGGGTGTATTTCCGATGCAATTGGATTCCGTTGTATTACATGGATTGATGTAATGCAAACCTAAACTCTAAGAAGTAAGCCGAGAAAAATCAGTCCCTAAGAAATGCATTCGAATTTGCAGTGGTTTAGTTATCTTTCGCAATTCAGCCGAATACAAAATAGGTGACCAGCAAATCCAGTGAATATAGTCTCCGAGCAGCAGTCTCCCTTCCTCTAATTTTCGATTTTGATGCAAATTGGGGGGCACAGAACGAGAGAATGGAAAGCAAAATCGTACGTCGCTATTTCCAAACTTTCGGCTCGTTCTTTCCCCTCGCCGATCACCCTCGTAAGGGGAATCGATTTCGATCTCCAGTCGGACGTCTGCGAAATCGTTTTTATTAGAATTTTTCAATCTTCTCGCTCTACGCTGTCTTCGTCGTTTCACAAAGCCTCGTGAAAATACGGCAGAAATGAGGATGGCCTGGCACTAGGGAACTTAGGAGGAAAGGAGAACAAGATGAAGGGATCCTTTCTCGAATAAGCTCACCCTTCGTGAAATCTCGGCTTTGTTACCCTAATTTCGTTTTCCTTTTTTCGTCAACACGGCTTGGTAGCTTTCCTCTAATCTCTTATTTGATTTTTCTTTGCGCAGTCTTCGCCAGTTTTCTTGTTAGTCTATCGTGAAGTTATTCCGTGACAACTTTATATGATTATTTGAAATATATATGAAACAACTTCTTTTCCAGTGAACTTTGAAATTTTATTGATTCTTCGCCTACTTCGTTTCTAGACGTCTAAAAGAAATCTATCTATTCTCGCCGTGGAGTTTCAATAACGATGTGAACAGTTGGCGTTAATGCAGAGACGCAACTCGCCGGGGCGCACCTTTCATTCCGTATTCTATTTTCACAGAACTTCATCTTGCTGCATAATAAACACGGGTTTCCGCTTCCCCATCGTCGCTGCGTAGATTTTTCCTCCGCTGAAAAAGAAGGGTGTACACTGGACCCTTTTACCTGGGCGACCTTCGCTAAAAATGAAGACCTTAATCAGCCTCGCAGAGGGCGTCGAATAACTGCGGACCTCGAGGCGTTTCACGAACAATTCGAGAGTGACGGCATGAAGGGTAACTGCATGGAAACGTGCGCTGAAAACAAAGTCTTTTCGGATCTCATTCTTTAAGTCTGGATATTCTCTAAATTCACAAGAAGAGGATACACGTGTCCCCTTTTTGCAAAAAGTAGATACCAGTTCCAATTCTGTTTTCTGATTACCACTCCACAATAGATTCAAGTTTCAATTACTCTGTCGATGAAGCGCCAATTTATTCCGCACATTAGCGCTTCACAACGATCATCGAATAGAAGGAAATTTAGTAAATATTTATCCCATGTGTGGTGTTTCCGTACCTATATACGGGCTTAAAAAAAAAATAAAAACCCGGAAACTACAAAATATTTTCGATCACTGAGCCGTACTTATTTACACGAGTATTGATCACGCGGTTCGCCGAGCTTTTAACGATCCTCATGCCTGACGCGACGCGTATCGCTTCACGTTTCACCGCGCTATTTACGCGTTTGCGGCGCGATCGAAGCTCGAGTTTCCCCGTCGAACTTTTCTGCATAAACACCACCCTTCCCCAGTGTTCTTCGCGGCTGCTGCAGCTTTGGATTAATTAAGGGCAGCACTCGCCAACTGATAACCGTCAACCGCGAATCCTTTCAATAACCGGCCTTCGTTAATATTTCTCGCGCTTCGCTTCTTACAGAGCCTGCCTAACCCTCCACTTTTTCCACCCCCGACACCCCCGCGCCTTTTTGGTTTAAAGTCTGTCGGATTTCCGCGATATTGCTTTTCATTAAACTCCACTCAGACGCACGCGCCAGTAATTACAACTTCCCCACCCTCCGACCATAACCGATCACGCCCTCATTAAAAGCTCATCATCCGTCGACGAGTGCGTGAACTATTTCGAGCGTTCGGTAACGATAAAGGAATGTTCCGCCGTCACTTTTCGCCCTTTATTAGAGCGGGACCGTTCCACGCTCCTCGCCCAATCCCTGACTCACAGGAATTCTCAAAATTCTCGGTACTTCCCGTGTTATGGTTGCCACGGCCCGAGCACGTTTGATGTTTCTCCTTTTTGGCACTGTCCCCCGCTCTGCCCCATTCTGTCGCTCCGTCTCTCCTCCCGCGCAGCCTTCTTTCGTCCCGAAACGTGGCTAACGTGCAAGAATTTCACCTTTAAAGCCGATTGAATTTGTCAGGGGACCCTAGTGAGTTTAGTTTAGGGAAGGTATTTGTAATTTCCGTTTCGAGACGATTCTTCCTGACTTTGAGATACGTGGTATTCGGTGAATTATTCTTTATTTTGTATTCGACTCGAAAGAGGATTTTGTATCACCGTGCTGCTGGGTATTTCGTGGGAATTTAGTCATAGAGAAGAGGACAGTCGATGCACGGCACGAGGGAAAGGATGTGCACGTCAAAGCTCGTTTATTAATCATCCATTATGGGCGTGGACTGACATGGGTTGTTGCAGGATTATGGATCGTCCAGTGTGAATGGTTTTATCCTGTTTTTAGGAGTTTATATCAAAGAGTTTGTGACAAGCTTTAGTGAACATCCATGTTTAGAATTACATTTCGAAGTAGATTCTGTATATTACTATGTAAAAAAATTACTGTTCGATTTGGAAACGGCAAGTGCTTTTGCAACATAAAAGGTGCTCATCTTTAAGGTACTTCTTACTGTAATTACCTTCACTTCTAATTGCTGCATCACTCGATACGTTTATTCACATTCAACTTCACCTGTCGTTCTTAATCTTTCACGTATACCTTTCTCCTATCAGGCTTCACTCTAATTTTAGCCTTTCCCTAAGTTCACGTGGTCCTTAGGTATCACTGAAGGAAGCCTCGTTAAGCGCTTCCTTTCATATTAAACTAGGCAGAGTGGAAAATTCCATCAGAGCCAAAGTGGACGTCGTGGTATCTTTAACCATTAATCGCTAATCAATGCCAGAGAATTCAGCGCGCTCGATACATTTCCTCTCCTCTGATATAAATCCTCTCGAACCCCTATTATCATTTCAACTCACAATACCTTCTTCCCGGTAGGTAGGTACTTAACTTTTCACGACCCTTCTCTTCCTGAACATCTACCCATTAAAGCCACTGGTAAAATCATTTTAAGGGCGAAGGGGAAACTGAAGGCTGACAAAAAATTGCATAGGCGTCTCACGAGTATCTTGAAGCAGAGGTGAGAATAATAAATCAGTGATACAGCCTACGATAAGTCAGACAAACTTGTGACGTTGGAATAGCGTGCTTCCATTAAAATATGATTACTTTTGGAAGTTAAACAGACACTTTTATTATTAACTAATGCTACACCCAAGCTAACAGAACAGTGCACTCGACAGCCCTTTCCTGAAAAACCCCGGCACGCAACGCTGCATTACCATTCGCTTTAAAACGCGCACCCCCGGACGTGTTAACCAATGCAAATTCTCCCGTCCGTCTTACCAAGCGCTTATACACGGTTTTCTGTAAGCTGCCGGCCATAAGGCAGCGCGGTAGGGTCGTGCCAGCTGTGTCGTGAAATATTCAGAAGCGCAGCACGAGATTCGAAGCCGAACGACACCGGCCAGGCAAACGGCGCCAGCGCGCGGCCATCCTGCCTCGGGACACGCTTCTGTATCCCAATTATTTATTTACGCCACGATCGTAGAAACACGGCTGTACTCGCAAGTTTCTGCAGCCTAAACAACGAGGGAAGCGGAGGGAAATAAGAACGGGGAAAGTAGGCGAAATGAATAGGGAATGAGGGAAGGGACAAGCATAGGTAGACGAGGGGACCAACGAACGCAGAGACCTGAATCACCCTTATTCCGCTTGATTCTGTCTGGATCTATTATTAATTCGTTAACCACTCGTAAATGGAAAAGGGAGTGCTGTTTATGTGTGGGATAAATACACGGGTGCTTCGTAACTGAAAGTTTCAGGAACGACGTGTCTTCGAGGAGCAGAATGTACGATCTTCGCGATAATATGACGAGATGAATAACGAAATGTAGAACGAAAGAAGAGACGGGTAATTTCTAGGGAATTCGTGATACGAGCAGGTGGTAGGTCAGATCTATCGTTAGACATTAGCAATTCTTTTCCGGGTGTATTATTTAGTCTCTACGCGAGCACCATTACTCACGACGAGCCTTTTTACTAATTCCAAGCCGAACGAAATGGCCAAGCGGTCGGTCGACCAATTTGTAAAGCAGTATCGTTCGTCGTAACCGAGCCCAATGGGCACAGGCATTACCAGCGACCATTCGGAATTGCTGTGACAACGTTCCGTGGTTGCATGGCAATTCCGGCCTGGTGGAAAGTTCAGTCAGCAGTACGAGCTCGTTTTGACAATACAACTCCGCGAAGATAAAATTCTGCGGCGCGTGATTCGATCAGGATCGGTTTTCGACTCGAAATGCCTCGGATTCCTAGCTACTCATGACAATTCTGGTCGTTGCCGTTCTAGAGTAACGCCAACGCCAATGGTATTTCGTTTTAACAGATCGAAACGGTTATTTTAAGGATAAAACACTCAGACGTGGAAACTCTTATTCTTCCTTCGGAAAATAATGTACTGGTCAGCGATCTGAATGGTAGGATTCTGTTATAGCTCTGTGAAATAAGTTTCCTCGATGCGAATGAGTTTGTGGGTCTCTCTGAAAGTGTGCATGTCACTTCGGCTTCTTTATCTCGAAAGCATGTACAGTACATGTACAGGTAATAAATTTTTAAGGACTATTGGCTATGCGACGTTGACAAAGGAAATGGCATGTATAAAAACTTTCACGAGGGGTCCATTTTCCTGTGGATTCTCGTTTGGGGGAAGGTAGATACGCTTTTCCAACGAATAAGGAAGTCATAAATGC
Source organism: Andrena chrysosceles (assembly GCA_963855975.1). NCBI lineage: Eukaryota > Metazoa > Arthropoda > Insecta > Hymenoptera > Andrenidae > Andrena > Andrena chrysosceles. Next base: position 1,981,707 of record OY979768.1, read on the forward strand.
GTAAATTCAATTTTAATAAATTATTGGCTCATTTGTCGAAGATTCCTGCCGCCTATTCCTTACTTTGAACAGTTAATGTCACAGAAGCTACGTTAAAATTTAAAATGGTGAAAGGTTGATAAGCTAGCACAGGAATTTGCTGGTAAGAAATATCGAAATTAAAATTGTAATGATCAGCCTCAATGAACACAGAGTAGATTCGTGTAGAGTTTAGTTTTGAGTTTAGTTTTTATATAGTCGGGTGATTTCAACAAACACGAGTCATTTGGCGTGTTTTTGACGAGGACACTGGTCATCCGGCTGATTTCTTGTCGCGGGTTTAAATTTTCCGTTCGAGTCTGTACACGTGGATCCATTACAAATCGTCATTGCGCCATCAGGATCCGGTGCATGTACACGTAGCAGAGGTTTGGGAACTGGTCGCAACCAACTGGACCATGGGATGGGACGGAATAGACCATCGTGGTCTGCGGAATAAATGACCCGGTTTGTCAGTCGCCATACTGCTCGGAGCATTCGGCTCAATAGAGCATTTAAATGAATTACAGCAGCTACATTTCGGCGTGGACTCGATTGTTTAATTTCTCGACACCGTATCTTTCTCCGATCCATCATCGCCCCTCTAGCGATTCTTATTTCCCAGAGTCCTGCTTTCGTCCAATTATTTCCTGATTGCATTTCTGCCACGCAGCCTTGACTTTAATAGAATCCATTTCCTCTTTCTTCCGTCTGCCCTTCAATTTTTCTATTTTCTTCGTCTGTATCGTCTTCTTGTAGAAACGAACCACGTTTGTCCGATTGAAACTTAAAAGGAGGGTGCAGGCATCTTTGGTTCGGAGCGAAGTTCATTGTCAGTTGCCATTTTAATCATAGATCTTCCATTACTGAAACAACGTGTCATCTTATAGTAGATTACGCAACGTACACCGCAGTATGAATAACTTTAGGGTCCATCTGATATCGTTTGAAACAACATCCATCATTAATGTATCAGATACCGGACGATCAGTTAACCCGGAACAATGCATCGGCATTTTCCTTCCCCGAACGAGGGAGAATTTTTCATTGTGCTCACGAAAAAGGATCGCCCTTCGCTTTGCACGCTGCTGCCCATAAGGAAGGGAAGTTGTTCCTTCGTTGTCCATATATAAAACGAGCATCGGACCACTCGAGAGGCAGTAAAGCCGAGTCAGCGAGGGCCATTGTTAGGAGGAAAGAGCTAACATGATTTATCGTGCGCGGATGTTTTGCAAAAGTTTTTCGGCGATCGAGACCAGAGATTTTATAGTACATGAAAGGGGGAGAAAAGGGCGAAGATAGGCGACGGTGGAGAAAGTTTGATCGCGTCGTTCAACATCGTGACCCGATCCCTAAACTGAATTCTGAAACTAGCGAATTTCACCGCTTTTAACGCAATTTCAACTACCCAGCGATATATCCGCGTACCCTCCGTGTCCTAATCCTGAAAATCACTGGAAAATTAGGCCAAAATAATCATTTGAAGTAACATTCAAAATGCCTCTCTAATTAAATACTGAAACACTGTTAATATAAAAAAATCTGACGTTCAGAAAAGATCGAAAATCGTCATATAGAGTTCCTACACTCTACGCTATACAGCAAATGAAGAAAGTTTGCGATTTGGATCGAGCGAAATCAAACGCACCCAGTTGCCCGGCGCGCGGTGTCGGACCACGTCAGCGTGGTGCGTTTTACGGAGTGGCGATTCTGAAATCAAGTTACGAGATAGAATTGCCAGGGTCGCAGTGGTCGCGTCAAAAAGCAGTTTAAAGGTACTGAATACTGATGAGGGGGCGAGCATCCTTCGGGGATTAGTCGGGCGCGTTCGACTGGCGTGTCAGAGAAAGGGATGGGCGAGGGTGAAACGAAAGAAAGGAAGAGAGGAGCTAGATTGAGCCACCGGCGCGGCGGCCCGACAATCATACTATCATAGAGGCCACGATGTCCCGCATACTGAGCAGTGTCCGCGTGTCACTCTGTGCATATTAATTGCGTGTACGTGTGGCGTCACGAGCGTGCCAGAAGCGTGCCAAGCTGCGCGAAGTTGCTGTTGGCGAGCTGCAATCTACATCATCGGCTACTTTGCATCGCAGTATCGATAATGGAAGACGATGGACGATACCAGGCTTGATAAAGACACCGCGTTGATGAGCATGAACGACTCGCCGTCGCTCCAGTGGATTACTCCTCGAATATCCAGTTTCGCAGAGTATAGAAGTACTTCGCAATTGAATTTTTCAATCGCGCAAATAAATCAAATGAAAACATCTTTCACCGAGAAAAAACTTGGTTCGTTAAACGCAACACGTTATCCTATAAAACAATGCTAGCAGCGAAACTCTGGGCACGTGACATCGGTCACTGACAAATGGAGCGTACAAAGTTTATCAATATTTCATCACTCCTAAATTGAAGCGACGCGCCCGTTTGTCAGTGTACACATTTTAAACGTTCGAATTTTAAAATACACACCTACGAATACGTTCCCCGATTGCGATCAATTAAATATGCGGCGGGCGTTGACGAACTAAACGCGTGTTTTAATTAAACCGTCGCGGCCCGTCAAGAATCGTAATTAAATAAATATAGAGTGCAGCGGAGTTTACTAGATGGAATGCTGTTTAATGCATTTGTGGTGACATTAGTACCTAGACACTTGAAAATACTAACAGCACCGGTTTCGGCACGTTTAGGTGTTACTGTAAATGCCTGCTGCGTGTTGAATTTTTCAAACGCTTCAATCTATTCTCCGATTAACAGGATAATTCGCGCGTAATAACACATAATGAAATAATGGCAGAAATATGCAATTTCCCCGGATAGCTGGCTGTATCACGCCCGCTCGGTCTTCATTGTAACGTTACGCACCCGTTATCACTCCATCGGCCGCGTTAATTTCACCCATAATTCTGCGTAATCGAGCTGGAAATTTTGCAGAAATAGCGCGCAGACCAGGGTGCCTGACGTCGGCCGCGCAGGGTAATCATATGCGCAAACTTGCATGTCATTCATGCACGTGCACATTTGATCGTGCATGCGAATGCACGCCGGTTAGACGTGTGCTTACAGAAACAATCTGGAAATTGGCATCGGCGCGGCGAGATACTTCGTGGCACATTCTGCACGATGGAAATACACGCATGGCTACGTCGTGCGGCAAGGGTTGCTAGATTCCCCAGTTACGAACGTGAAATTAACAATTAATAGATATTGGTGGAAGTGAGATTTAATTTCAGCATCAAAGTACAGACTTTCTTTCACTTTTACCTCGGAAACGTGTGTATCGGCTGTGCCTCTTCTTGTGTGTTCAATTCTACACCCTCTGTACGATTTCAATTTCAATGCGGTTGAAGTACGATAGATTTAAATTAATGAACGAAACCATTCCCTCTTTATTAACTAGGATTTTCGTTTGCACTGTCTAAGTACACTCACATGGACGCACACAATTCCACTGGCACAAATGAAATTCTTTTTCAGCCCGTAGGAAGAATGGGGCTCGAGCTGGATCGAGCAGGAAAAAAAACTGGCACGGGTGGAGGGAGCGTGTGCTCCGTTCGCGCAGGTTAATCAATGTAAATAACCACGTATCATTTCTCCATTGTTCGCGAATCAGCGGCCACCGGAGCAAAAACTGATTACGCCAGGCTATCTGAATAAGCTAGATAGAAGGTCGGCCGTCAGTCGTGTAATCCGATTCGATGGAATCAAAAATATCGATCCCGTGATACGGCCACCTATGCCACTCTTTGATGAATAAATTCCTTTTTCCCCTCTCCTATCTTCTTTTTTGTCCTGTATTCGCTGAAACAACTGAAAACGCTGGAGTAGCAGAGGTGGATCAGGGGCGGCGAAGTATGGCAGAGGGATGGCGGTCAAAGTCGGCGCGCGGTGATACCGTAAACAAAGTGTATTAAAAACGATGGGCCGTGCGCACACGCTTTACCGCCCCGCGATTACAAATGTCGAAACAGCTGGCACGAAATGGCGTACGACTCGTGACGGGGCGTTCAAATTGCCACGCGTGGAATCGCCCCGGAATAAAATCCATCCCGCGCCTGGCTTAACTTTATTGGGAGATACGTCGGCGCGGTCCGATTGGCCGGATTATTTTAAAATTCCCATCGACGCCGAATTGAAAAACGCATCCGACGATAGAGAAATTACGCCCTCGTAATATTTACTATTAACCACTCCCTTCCCGCTGCGGCCAATTATTCAACAAGTAACGAGGCTATCGGCAGGCTTCCGTGAGGATTTACAGTTGTTGCCCGATAAATGGGAATAAAACCCCCAGCGCCGCCGCGGAAATTCGCCGTAAACTCGATGGAGATTCGCAGAGATTATTTCCAGAGGGATGTCTTTAATCCCAATGATACGAAACTCGGGGGAATCAAGAGTTTGTAGTGTGTTCGGCGAAAGTCAGTTAGAGCATTAACGAAGCTGACGAGCAATCAATTCGGCGGGAAGCTATTAACAGCCGCATATTTTCCTGATTTTTTAAGCTTCTAATCCATACGTGTACTTCCAGTGTTACAATCTTTTTCTCGCGTCGACGCGGCGAAAAAATAAAACGGCCGTTGCCGCCACGCTTTCGTCGTTCGTTTAGTGCTCGTCGCTTGATTATGTCCGCGCGCAATTACACGGCAATTAAGAGCCCTCTTCAATTTGGGGCCCTGTTAAGGCGCCGAGCGAAACCTTTTCATATAATAGAAACTGCAGTTCACGGCTGTTTGCCGCAAACTTTAACGGGCCGTTTCCGACGCTTCTTTCTGTAGTTTCATCGCGATGCACGAACAAATCTCCGTGGGACAAAGATCCCTCGGTCGCGAAATTAGCTTAAACGCTGTTAACGGCGCACCGTTGGCCTACAATCGACGTTCTTTCGCGAGGGCGCGCAATATCGTGACCGAGGAGCTTCTAATCTTACGGCAATTTTTTGGTAATGGTCTCGACTTTTCCTGGGAGTAATTGGACTTTGAGATGCAATTTCACGGCAACTGTACTTCTGAAGTTTCTTTTACAAACACTTCCTTCGACACCCGTGAAAAACGTTAACGTTAGATATCAACTGGATCGATATTAACGTAATTAACTGAAGGATAAACGAAGAGTTGTTTTATTTATTTTATCTATTATAATATTTGTAGGTCGTTTCCGAACTTGGTGGCAACAAATATTAGTTAGTTAGACTTGTTTTTTGCAGAAAAATTCTATAAATGTGTACCCATCGCCACGTAAGGCTAAAAAATAATATGCATCGGTAACTGACGGCTATTTCCCTCTCACTGAGTTATGTAATTCGAGGAGGGACGAGGAAGCCCGCTTTCGCAGCGTGTAACCAACTTCATCCAACGAAGTTTGATCCTTCCGAGCTTTAACTAATTCCGCCTGTTAATTACAAGTTTTACATTCGAATTTAACAGGTATCCCTTTGCTCGCTCGCGCGTTACCTATGACTTTCCTTTCTAGAGCAGCCATGGAAAATGCTCCCGCGAGAACCGCCATTCGTAGCTGTTAATTACGATGGGGAATTGGTAGAAAACGAACATGGAAACTGTCAATGGGATAGAACGAGTTGTCGGCTTTCTAAACACTCTACTTGATTCCCGACCAATTTCACTTGGTCGTTGGTCCACCGAACTGGCGTGGGTTAGTCGCGACCTCTTTGCCTTTCGACCTTATCGCGGAATCGAAGAATATCGTCGCTTAATTGTACGTAAATTGCTCTTCTTCCCTTTCCTCGCGAAAGTACCCGTTTATCTGCGCTCGAAGACTTCAAACTCGTGAAATTTTAAGAGGTCCTAAGTGGTAAGTGAACTTGAACAATCTTGCGCAAAGATTTCACAAAGTTTCCATCTCGCCAGTTATTCGGATGATTCTTTTATTAATTCTAGATACATTTCTTTTGCTCCACTTGCGCGGGGCGCTGATCGCAAGATCCGTTCACTCGTCTAACGGCGTGACGGAGGTCAAAATCGAGATGAAAGATACATCGTTATTTCTCATCCTCGATCGTCCAGAAAGCAATTACGAAACTATTAAAGTTCTGGCAACGTTTCAGCGATTTCGATCGAAAATGATCATTTTAACAGATGCCCCGTTATAGAGAAAAATCTATCAGCGGGAGATTCTCAGTTACACCGAGAAGGCCGCGATAATACGGGTATAGTTATCGCGCAGCGTGATTTATGACGCCATTATACGAAAACGGATCGGCTCGCTGGTATCCACGCGACGTTATCATCGTAAAGTAGCAATAAAAATTTATTGGCACGCTTTCTCGAAGCTCCCTAACGGGATCGATGCAAACTTGCAGCTTCAGATCCTTCGTTATTCGTCATCTTTCAGTTATCAAACGCTTCGTTCATCACTCATTATGGAGACACATAAGCCCCATACTACTGTCCAACTTACCGTAAAATGGGGGAACATTGGCAGGTTTTTGAAACATTTTGTTATATAATGTAAAAATTAACATGTTTACATTTGCTTTAAGTATCCTATCATAACATTGCATCTTTTGTGATTATACTACAAGTGTCAAAATGCATAAAATTTTTGTCCTTTCCTTCTTTAATACATGTTAAAAGCATTACTGTACCGGGGTAACATTAGCACATCATGTAGATAGCATTAACGGGATAAGTTTTATTAATCTGAGGTCAGTAAACTTAAATTTCTTTATTTTATTTTATTTTTTGCATTTTAACTAAAATCAACTCATAACATTGCCACATCATATAAATAGCATTAACAGGTTAAGTTTTACTAATCTGACGTAAAACAACGTAATTTCGGTGTATGCCAATGTTACCCTGTACTGCCAATGTTCCCCCATTTTACGGTACTCTATACAAGTTTGTCATGTTTCACTGTGAAGAGATTATACAGAATTTTTTTTTTTGAAGTGCCACTGTTATCTGACGCTACTCTTTCACCCCTTCTGTTCTCCGAACTCAATATTCTTTTAGTATACTCCAGTATAAGATACTGGAAGCAGCCTTTATTGTGTTCCAAACTTTATAGAATTGTAGAATCCTTGCAAAAAACTCTGTAAGTGCCAAAACTAAAAAAAAATTATCGGAAAATGTTCTACGTGTCAATGATAATACTATAGTATAGAACAATGATTGCCAACCGGTTCGCGAAGTGTTTTCTATGAGGTCGCCACAGTTTGGAGGGATTTTTGTTTAATAGGTATTATTAAATTAATCGTCAGAGTATGTGCCACTGTATCATTCGCTGAAAAATTATCGTCACCAATATACACTGCAAACTTTGCATTCGGAGAAACTCTCATTCCAAGATACTCGTTGGTAAAAGTTGCTTCTGTCCAGTGACAAACAGGCGACGCGTCGTAAAAGTTTGAAGACAGTCGCTTCACCGTAATGTTTTTCACTTATCGCTTTTTCATTTTTGACGGGATCCACTGTCATAAAAGTTGTCCGCCGAAAACGACTGAACCGTGCCACCCAAAGTGTATCCGTTATTTGCGTTACAGAAATAAAATGTTTGCATGTATGGCGCTGTCTCAGGGGGTCCGTAAAGGAAATTGAACACATTCTCTTGTATTGCTTTTGAATTCTTTATAACGTTCATACGAGATGAATTTTCGCCCGTTTCCGTGTCCTTGTATTTACTGTTTCTATTTTATGTCACACCTTCGGTTACGTGTCTCGTTTCACGAATGAGAAATTGGCCCCGTTGGCGAAACTACTCGTGTATACAGATATTTAATTTGTTGAATGCTTCTACACTTCGTAGGGGACTTTTTGACGCAATGTGGGGCAGAAAAAAAATAGAAAAGGTGGAAGCAATTTGCCGCCACGAAGTATGTTGACCGAGCGCCGTAACGAATTCCAGAATGTCCTAAAAAGTAACGATAACTCGGAAGCCCATTACTGATTGCGGAATATCGATAGTTCGTTACGGTTGCGCGACGTGTCGGTTGCTGCGGTTCGTCGCCGATCAATCGTGACAATTAATAGCGATTCGTTTGCATCACGGTTGGCGGAGGTGAAACTCGAGCTGGCGCAGTTGGGAATCATGGTCGGTTGGATTTTTGTCGGCCTTAACGTTTCATTAGTCATGCCCTATGTTCGCCGGCCGAAAGCTCGAATAATTAAATGCATAGGTCCCCGAACGTCGACCGTGGAACGCCATTTGTTACCATACCGAGCAAACAGTTGGTTTGTTCATCAATTTTATTCTCTGGCGCGTTTTTCCTTTCAATTCCGTCACATCGGAGAATTTTAAAAATATTGAAAAGCAAACGGTTCGGGTGAGCTGATTTTCGGAGATGAATTTCTCCGTAGAATTTCGGATGCGAATGAATTAGGAATCTGATAAAGGTGGCTTCACGTGACGCACGTAAAACTTTCAGAGGGATTTGTCTTCTTCGAGGCGAATTTAAACGTCGAGGATTGGATTTTTGTCAAACGCAGAAGTGGCCAAATGGCCGGGTCCTTGATTCCTAAGCTTTTATCCAGCTTCCACTTGGGAACGTCTTCCTGATCTATGATGGCGGCCTAAGTAGTCTTATCCATCAGCCATTTACCGACACGGTAAACCTCGGTTGACTCGGGCTCACGACGATGGAATCGGTGTTATTTGTTCTCACCGCAGGATCTGACGTGGGTCATTCACGAGCTAAATCCTATTTTCGACGAGATTTCAGCTAACGTCTGCATTAGAGAAATTTCCGACTGCCAGAGTGTGGGTTTACTTTACACTTTTAGCCCGTTTAATCCACGGAATGAAAATTATCGTCGAATTCACTGGTCTATGCGGTGTAAAGGTACTTAAAAGTTGCTGACGTGAAGATGAAAGTTCAACTACAGATTTCACTTCTCCCACGTATTAATTTCAAATATTTTACTGAGAATTATTTGTCACGTATTCTCCAAGCTTGGTGCAGAAGGATCTGCGTTTTAAAAAACCGTTAAGCTTTCGCGAATGTGTTTCATCCATTGGTACCGGTATCAAAGGGAAAAGTAAAAAGGTGTTGAAAATCTAGTTAAAAAATTACACGTGTTTCTCGCCCTGTGAATCTATGTAGGTATGAAACAGCGTGTTCTATTGTCTGATATTTAAATAAAGCACGCCGGAAGTTGGCTGCCAAAAAATTTCCATCGCTTTCCTCGAAAATGTACCATCGGAGTGGGGAATGGCGAGGGACCCATCCATTGCTTTTATCATGAAGAATTTGCATCCATTTGTAACGAATTCCACATATTTTTCTTCGAAATGCGTGCTTTGAGAGTGATTGACTGTAATATTCAAATATTCTGGAATGATGTTCGTATTTCTACCGCGATCAGTTATCTATGTATATACTGATGACTCGCTGAAGCCATTCGATAATCCTACGTTATATAACCGGCACCCATATCGAGCCCCGCCAGCATAAAATCCCGAAAGGTAATATCAAGCTCGCTTTTGAATTACGCCTTTTGGATTTTATCACAGAATTTAGGATTACATTCCCCAGTACCTACTGCAGGTATTGCACCCCATATTTGATATTGCATCAGTAAATTCTGCGAATATTAAGTTATCCTAACAGAGTTCCCAGGGATCCCAATTGAATCGGCTACATTTTTCGATAACATATTGACACCGCTTAAATTCGATTTAATACCGAAGGTAGCCATTATCTAGTAATTGTCAGTTCGATTCGAGAAATTCATCGATTAACATGCGTTTAATTTCTCTACTATTCCTGCATATTTCGAGTGTATTTAATTTTACGTCAGAGTTCAGTTAAATGAGACAGAAAAAGGCAAAATGCTCTACATATTTCTTGCAGAAGGTTATTCCACTATGTACACCCTTTCTATCCAACACACGAGAAAAACCTCGATTATGGAACAGACATTAGCGAGATACCTATCGCTACGTATTTACCCGTCTGTCTGCTCAATGATTTACTTCTACTACTGAATCGGCCAAGCCTACCAGATATCACGAGCACGCATGAATTCGTTGAAGCAATTGGCAAATTATCATTGAACCGTGGTTCATTCTACAGGTGTCAAGTGGTTCGCGCCATTAATTGACTAATTGTCATGCCATCGACATTAACAAGACTCCATTTCAGAGAATCGATCGCGACGCCCGATGATTCATCTATCCAGTATAGAGGCTCGTGCCTCCTTTCCCCGTAAATTGGAAAAACCATCGATCTTTAAAGTCACTTAATTTTTATGGGTACCCCAGTTTGTTCCTGTGGGACCAGACGATGTAATAAGTTTTATGCGTTTCTATCATTCGTCGAAGGTTTTCTATTGAAAGCGACAGTTGTAACAAAACAGATTTCGATTTCTTATCATTTCCTTTTTTATCTCTCATTAAGTCCCAGATTTAATGAATCCCACACCAGGCTACAACTCTCAGGTCTCCAACGTCTAATATAACAAGAAGCCACATCAATTCGTTCCTTTCAATCTCGCCTCAAAGCCCGCCCACTCTCTGCATATTGCCCGGGTTATTCCATTTATTCGCTTTAATTGAATAAAGCTAGCCGCGCGCCAGCTGAAATTCGCGAGCAAAACAGATACGCCACATGCGATTGATCCAGCTTTAACGAAATCCTCGAAGACGTTCCTCGCTAGACCGGCGACGGAAATGAAATAAAAGACGAGCGAGTTTTCCTCCAGACGCGTCCCGAAGGGAGATGAAAGCGATCCGAGGCTCGCCGACGGGGGCACAGATCGACAGCGGGGAAATCTGCAAACGTGCTCCTTTCCGATCTGCGCTCGCCGCGACACCGGCCGAGCGTCTCATCGTATTTCACGGAGAAACGAAGTGCGAACCGCCCGTCTTCCGCCTCTCTGTTTTCCCTCCCGCGATTTCCAGTGGGCGGCAGAGGGTGGAGGAGGGTTGCACCATAAAGGATCCAGTTATCGCGAGGAAACGATTTCATTTTTCCTGCCGGATCGGTTCCAATTGCGTGTCCTTTCGCCAGCCAATCCGGCACGATTACGCGCATATAGCGGCGCCGTCTCCCCGTTTCAAAGCGACTCCGTTAAATTTAGTAAATTGGACAACTAGCGCGGGCTTCGCCGCCGAACTTGTACTCGCTTTGTGAGCGAGATACGGGCCTGGGTAACTGCCGAATTGTTGCGTGGATTTCATTCGAATTAATTAGGTGTGGCCCGGCGTTTTGCATATAGCGCATTATTCAAAGTTTAACGCGATCCGTGCGCCACGTCGCAGGGGAGGTGGAGAAAATTATGAAAGTGGAAGATGGAAGACGGATTCTTCCGTTGTTTTATTTGAGGGTTCTGTACGATTGGGATATTTGTCGAAATCTCATCTTCATAGTAAGCAGACGTTGAAGAGCTAGAAGTTAAGTGTCGAAAAAATAGATCGAAAGTTTGAGCCAGTTTGGTGATCTAATTAAGAGGAAGCAACTCCCCGTACAAGCTTCATCAGTATAAACTGCACGGGAGTGAAACTTGTGGATCAAATAAATTTTATAAGCTTAAACTTGTTGACATTCGTTTCCACTGGTTCGCAGAGTGTCTCGGGGACATGCGATGGGAGGAAATGAAAACCACTTTCCAACACATGCTAGCCTATGTACGAGGCTTTTGCTTTAAGTGGTTGAAATATTGATCCACCTCGGGATCTTCCTTTTTGCCTTGATTAGTTTTCTTCCCGAGACAAGATACTTCGAATGAACTTCGAGAGCTTTTTCTTCTCTTTTCCCTGATCTTCTCGCGAAACATCGCGAGATTAAAGGATCTTACGTAAAACGAGCGACGTTGACTCATCGTCGGTATTTTTCTTACCTGCTCTCCGAGGCGGGAAAGAATTATAGGGAAAACTTGAATGCTCGCGGATGCGGAAATAAGGATAAAATCGATCTAACGTGCACGACGATCGTGACTCCTTCTCGTATCAGGGCCGATCTTCTCCTCGCAAGAAAAAAAAGGAGGACTTATTTCTCGGAGCTTGTAACACGCTTAGGATGTCGACTACAGAGGTAATTAATTCTCCAATTTAAGCCCCCCTGATTTATACCAGCCCATTTTATCTGTCTGATACGCATTTCTCTTCGTGTAAATCACAAGCGTGCCTTAGTTACTAACAGACGTTTCAAAAGGAATGGTTACCTCAACCACAAGCACCGAATTTCAGATTGAGCAGCTTCAGGCATTTGTATTTCCATACCATAGCACTGTGAATTATACGTTCAGTACCGAAACGTTAAGTTTGTAATTAAACAACCGAATTTCAGAACGAAGTGAAGGTAATGAATTCCTACAAATCTTTAAACATGTTTCCACTTTGCGAAAACCCTTAGAACGGCTGAAAAATTGATCAACGAAAAAGGGATGCGAAACTTTGATCGAAGAAACTTTATTCTTCCATCCTGTTCTTACTTTCTTGTCCTTTTGTTTGTAACAAGGGTTGCAATTTTACATTTCGCCACGTTTTATTAGGACCCTTTCGGTGAGGTACCATGGAAGGTTTCTAAGTTTAGCTCTAGTTCGAGCACGCGAGTCCGTAAGTACCATTTCATACTACTGCAGTAGTAGCTAAGTTGGTGAAAGCCGTCAGGAAATCTCCCATCTCGTCTAAGTCCAGATAACGTTCTTGCGGATTCTCTGGAGTGCGAAACTTGTAAGTTGAAGGAGCTTCTGTTTATTCCTGTCTAACGAAAATTAACTGCAAGCCTTCGTCAAAAAATGCGGAGTAGAAAGCTCGCTCCCGAGAGCTGTGGGGATACTCCACGACCTAAAACGTAATTAACGTTTGCTGATTTACAGTGCTCCCACGTGGTGAATGAAATTAACTACTCCTTATTCACTGGTGCCATTGAACGAAGTAACTACAACATTGCGGCGATTATTCCTCAAAAGTACTCGACAATTAGATTGAAATTAAGCTTCTTAAAACCTAATGAGGTAACATGTCCCTTTCTTTTTCATCTTTTTCTTGGACAAAGAGAATGAAACATTAACTAATTCATTTGCAACGAACGTAATTATTTCATATAACATCTCGCTGCGAAGTATCTAACATTTTCGCCCCTTTGTTTCCCGTTGGCATTCAGCCGCGTGGCTCATTGTCCGCTTACCGTTACATAAAGATTATCCGCGTATCAAGTGGTACGTGTTTGGCTGGACGCAAATCTCTCTATGGGCATTACCCGCAGGCATAGGCCAAATTCTGCATGTATCTCCTTCCTCTTTGAAGATCTGTGCTCTCAGTTAGTGGCGGCTGGAACCTGGACGTTCGGGTAAACAGCAGTACTTAATGCAAGTGCATGGTAGCATTGTCCATGCATGAGCTTCCGCCAAATTCTGATGGATACAAATCTCTCGTAACGTGTGCACGTGGAACTCGAGTTCTTACTTGAGTGATCGAATCGAGTCATTGTTCACAATGAAAATGAAATTAGAAAATGAGACGGCTAGTAAAGCCTTACCAACAAAATTGATTTTAGAGCGACACAGTTCACCTAGAAAGTCTAACCACGAGTGATCTGAAGAAAATGAAAGAGAAATGTGAGATTACGGTCGCTCAGGACCAATTCTAAAAGTATTAATTCTGACCCTTCACCACATTCAAAATTCATGAATCAATAAAATTGAAAAGAATCGAGGCCCCGAAGCACTTATCCAAAGGATATCTTCTCAATTTTGATCGAGACTGTATTATCATCGCCTCGCAAGCTGCGGAATATTTTCCAGCTGGTCCAAAGGTGGCGAATGAAGGAATATTCATTCCGTGGTGTATTTACCATGGATGAAGAAACGGTTATTCAACCGTGTTCTTTTTGCGATCCCAACGGCGGGAGCTGTACGGGGGACTTGGAATAAACAGTCATAAATCAACGGAGAACCGGTAAACAGAAACGTTGGCGCGGAATTCCCGGGCAAAAATGGGCGACATTTCGACAAAGGGGAGAGGAGTAGATGGAGAAGCAGGGTGTGGCGGGAAAAAATTCGTCGCCGTTCGCGATATTCCAAAGCATCGGCGTAGCGCCGAGAGGAGGCGGAGGGCATTAGCGAATGGAATGCGCGCGGGAAGCGATGAAAATTTTTGGTTTCAACGCGGCTATCCAGGTCAAACGTGTAAAAGGATAGTATGAGCCGGCACAATGCTGCGTTCTGAAATAGACCGGCGGAATTGTCAGCGGAATAGTCGTAATTTAAATCGGCCGTCTAAAACTCCCGTGAAACTGGGTCGAAGACAGCGAGGGGGAAAGCACTCGTTGAAAGAGGGCCGGTGTTAATAGGTATTCGTTGAAAGAGAAGCCACGAGGATTTATCAAAAAAAAAAAGTACTAAACGTCCTGAAAAAAGAACGAGTAAATTTGCGAAAAGGGGAGTTACCCGTGGGTCTGAAGCGCTGTAAAAAAGGCGCACACAAGTGGGCGAGTTTTGGGCACCGAGCTTCCAAGGGTTTTCGTCGATTAAATCTCTTTTCAAATGGAAATTCGGCTGAAGTATCCATGGCCCAAATATCGGATACTCGATTAATAGCCAGCTATTGGGTGTTGCTTATCGGCTTTCAAAGGTGCGGTGAATTAGAGCGCGACGGTAATGCACCAAGGAATATGAAAATGAATTTACGGTACCGAAGATAACCGTTTCAATTTTATCACCCACGATTCGCAATAAACGCTATCAAATTTCTCTCCCAAAAAATAGAAACGTGTCGACATTACCCCATTGAGCGATAATTGAATTTCACGTTGGTAGACTCTGAAAGCAAAGTAGCAGTATAGAGGTGGTGTATGTGATACCGCGAAAAAAGTTGCTCTGGAAAAATTGCGTTACAGGGTGTTCGGTTGTGACTGGAAATCTGAACCAGCTGAAAGTGCTCATGGAACGGGGAGCGCGATACCAAAAAATCTTTCGTTCACGCGAGCAACGGCGGAGCGAAGCGAGCGATAATAAGGAGGGGGGAGACGGTGGCACGGTGTCGGCGGTTGCATTGTTAGTTAAGCCAGGAGATAGCGGTGATTTAGAACGCGGGCGTAGGTCTGTTATATGGAGGGGGTTCCCGTGCACGGCTGTAGCAGAAGCGGCAGAACGAAACTGGTAAATGCGCGTCCCCCGGAACAATGCTGAGTGGTATGTATACCCAGAGGCAGACAACCGGCCGACTTTTCGGCGATATCCAGGCTGCCAACCAGGCAGTGGCAATGGGCCATGGGGATATCCCGTAATTGCCGACCGGTCCTCAAGTGGCAACGGCGACGGTCAATTTCACCCCACTTCCAGCCCCCTTCTCTGAAACCGCGACACCACAGAGACCCCTTTTACGCTCGCCATAGAGTAGCAGGCTTTGCTAGGGATTATGCTGCTCGCCAGGGGCACCGTCGTAATTCGGTGCCCTTCGAAGGAGTGATCGAGGGAACGGAAACACCAACTTCTCTAGCCAGCGTTGCAAAGGAAAACTCCTTCCGCCACAATTCTTGAGAATATATTATTTGCTACTTCTGCAATGTATTTGAGACGCTTATGCTCTTAGGGGTGTACACGGAGAAGAGTTTTCTGGGGAATTGATGCAGGGATGGAATAGTAGTTTTGGAGGCTTCCAACCCATTGCGCCAGAATGAAGATAATTTATGGGCAAGCGGATAGATAGTTCGCACTTAAACGAGTTATTGTAGTATTTACGCGTGTGTAATGGCTGCAACGTATGCAAACGCGTTTATGAATATTTAGCTTCGCCCGAACCCCGCGCATGTTCATAAATTCATGATCTGTTTGGCGCAAATAAATTGAACGGAACTTGATTAAGTGATCGTTGTCAACGTGGAAACTAATTGAAGATGGCCTAAGTGGATTTGGTCGTTGCTTTGTGGACACGAATTGACTATAACAAGGTACCTTTATTGACTTTTTCTTTCAAATGCTCTTAACGTGATATGGAAATCCTTATTCTTGAGCAAAAAGACAATTGTTTTTTATTATCAAGGAATTACAAGCCGTTACTACGACTATCACTGGATAAACATCTACGGAAGATGTGCACCTCTATACGTCACTTTCCAGGCGCGGATATGAAATATCCTCTTGAATATTGTAGCTCGCCGAGCGGCCAATGCGACGGGGGAACGTATTTACGGATTACTACATCTGTTTCTCGTAAAAATTCTTGTCGTGAATCAAGATGGACGCCCTCTACGTGCAACATATATAATACCCGTCAGGATTTGCGAAGGATTACCCAGCGACACCGTAAGTCTTGTTCTCCACGGCGTGCCCGATCGATCGGACGAACAACGGAAGACCGACTACTTTCATCGCGCCGGAGAACCGGGACCAGACGTTCAAAGTTCAAGGACGTGCCCGCTTAGTCTCTTAAATCTTGATTGATGATCGAGTCTTTAACGTCACGGTATCTTGAGAAGAACGCCGACCTACGCGGCCGAAGATCAGAGTAATGTCCGTCTTATCACCTTAAAAGGCTCAACGTGCGCCTCGATCTTCTTTACAAATAGACTTAATCGCTGCAACGTCCTCGTTACAACGGGCTGGAGCCTCTTTTCCTAGCCCTGTGAAGTTTAACTTAATATTTGCTAAAGTGACGTTTTATGGTGTTCAAGAAGTACAATAAGTGTACCTACAAGAAAGCTAATGGTTTGGAATACTCTCTCGAAACCACGGGAGACGAAATTCCCAGGGCGTATATCGCCTTACCCAGCATAAACTGCGACATGTTTAAAATAGAGAAAGAAGTGGTATTCAGAGACACGCGAAACCGAATGTGAAGTAGAAACATCCATATTTCTGTCTGAAACAGCCATTGCAGCGTGCACCTCTTCAAATAATGGAAATAAAACATCTCGATCCTCGCAACTGCATGCCCGACATACACAGGGACACAAACTCTTCGAATAATGGAAACAAAATATCTCGATTTTGCAAGCGTGCTTGCGCAGCAACGCGAATTCTTGCCTCTTTGGAACGCGCCCCTATGAACGTGAGAACGGTGAGCTGCTGGTTCACGCGCTAGCTACGCGAATCGCGCGAAGTGCAGAGCGGAAGCGCGTAAAAGGACCGTTTTTTAACAGTTAATTGTTTTCCGGAGCGGTATGCAAAGGTGGTCGCACGAACAGGCTTCAGCACCAACGAATGTTGTGATCCTTATCGTTTGTCACGCGCCCCCTGTTCGCAGTACTCAGCTCCATTCCGAAGTGTCATCCCCAACTTTTGATTCCAGCCGACGAGCACGGGTGTTTCTCGTTTTTCTTCGGGGGTCGCCCCGGGATAAATAGCCGTTGGCAAACGTTTCGAGAGCCAGAAGGGGAAAAAACGGCCGCGGGGATGCAGGACGACGGGGGAAATTTTATACACCGAACTAGAAAGTTCCGTCTACCGAATACCGCGTTCCCTTGCGCCCTCTCCCGTGCCTTTTTGCCTCCCTTCTCCCTGCTTCTCGTTTTTTTTTAAGGAAACAGGGAAATGGGGGAGGGAAAGGGCGAACGGAAAGGAAAAAGAAAAGACCGAAGCAGTCCCCAGTCAATAACGGTAATACGTGTGCGTTCGTTCATCCCCTAAATCGTGTGTTTATGTCGTCGCCTATCGTCCACCGAGTCGCGCGCATTTCCCGCAGTCTTCCGCCCTCCAACGGTCAGTAAAATCGTTGGCACGGCGAAACCTCAAAAGTCCACCCTCCGCGCGAGGAAGCTGCCGCGAGATGAAGAGGTGCGTCGTCCCGGGGTAAAGAAATAAAAAGCCGGCTCTGCCAAACTTCTGCCTCTTTATTATACCATTTGGAATCGGGCTGAAGTTCATTTCGCACGATAATGGGCACATTTTATGTCGCTAAAGCGATATTATCAGGACCGTGCCCAACCCCTGCTCGCTCTTTGGATGCGTTCCAGAACCCGTCAGGTCGGGTATCGCCCCGACGGAATTACCCCCTGTAACGTGAAATATTCCGACGGAAAAATAATCGCAGCCAGCTTGATTCGATTCACGCATGAGCGTTTCCCCGCGGCATTAATTGCCCCCGGGATTGAAAAACCGGCAGAAATTTTATGGAGATACGGATGCGGGAGGCTTCGCTTGATCCTAACACCATTAGAGATGTCTGCGGGAAATTCCGTGGCAATTAGCTGAACGTTGATGTTAAATTTTCCCATCAAAGTTTCATTGTTACCGTTGCGCGTGATTCTGAGCAAGTAGCAGATAATTTGATGTTAATGAATATCAGCGACATCGTTACATGGAATGTAATTATTCATCGAATCAACGTCCACCGCAATCATAACAATTTGCGAGGGAAACGCGCGGAGGCGACCGCGAATTAAAAGCGTTTCAACGCACCTGTTACTGAGAAAAGTCTAATTACGCGCGTGGTATCGCGGCCCCGAGCGGAACACCCTCGTAAATCTTCGGCTAATAGAGAAAAATGATGGGAACGCGGGGGGTTAATCTGCGGCGGCGATGGTGGCTGGCCGTTGGTATCGCAGTAAACACACCGAAAAGTCGTAAAGGGGCTTCCAGGAAATACGTACGACGAACGACAACCGTGGTCATTATCGAGCCGCGAGGCAGGTGGCGGGGCAGAGGCTCTTCCAACCCCTGCTCTCACTTCATTTTCCGACTGATTTTTCATAAATACGCGGAGGGCTGGGGGCTGCTATCTCGGCGCAATGGAAGGGTGGAGATTGATACTGATGACTGTGTCGGGGTGGTCTGTAAAGCGAGATTTTAATCTCAGATAAAGGGGAAACTTTGTACTGTCCCTCGAAGGGGAAGGTTATTGTCGCTTTTCAACTATCCGCAATGATTTTCTCCCCGTGACTGCGTCAATGGAGCGTAGCAGAAGATTGAAAATTCTCCGATTGATCTCGGAAAATCATGAAAGGGGATGAAAGCCGAGAAATGATATTATTTTTCACGACCGCGAGAGCACCTCGATGGTACACATTTTCTAAAAGGGTTCTAGCTTTTGTTACCTAGTAGATGCTTGAAGGACGATAATCAAATAGCTGTCGAAAAAAGAGAAACGCTCATTTGATTAAAAGAATTCGATTACTCTAAATGTCTGTATTAAATTTCTCGAATTAGTTGCCACGTAATTACTACCGGCAATCGAGTTTCCGCGGTGGCTGCGTGTAATTTGCATTCCCATTCGGCGAGTAATTTTTCCCTTCTCGCACGCGCTTACGTCACGCTCGCTAATGGGCGAAACCACGGCGAAGATTCGAGATATCGTTACACCGCGGAATGTCACCCCCTTCGAAAATTGCGGGGCGACGTTTTAATTTTAGATAAAAGCGGAATAACTCCCCGCGGGCAGATAAAGCTTGTTGTGTAACGCGTGGCGTGGCGCGACGCGAGAGCAATTGTCACACGCGTCGCTTCCCGTCGGATTTTCAGATGCTCCGCGAGATTTTCGATTCAACAACGATCACGATGTTACGTAATCACGTTTCCATCCTTCGAGCGATCAAGGGCAATTGAGATTCGAAAAAAGGGGTACGTTTGTTTCTTCACTTTTCACGTAATTCAGCCTACGCTGCCCTCGAGTATCTCCGTAATAGCGGTTGAAAACCGCCATGAAGATCACAGATATCGAGCCAGGCCGCGCTGGTTTGTGACACACAGAACGACGTTTTAATTTCAGATAAAAGCAAAAAACGCGACGCGACGATAAAATGCAACTTATCGCTCGGATCGCGATAAAACGCAACAGCGGTATAGTTAAAATCACTCGTGCTAATCCTCGACGACCCATTCGATGCCATTGAATCGTGTATGTTCCTAGAGGAGAAAAAAAGCTGTTCTTCACTGTGGATTATTTGTAGCGATACATTTTCCATGTTTTAACGAGAAAAAAAACGACGGGCTCGTAGAGGAAAAGAGGATCGATAAGGCCAGGAAAGGCACAATAGATTCTTTTCCCCATCATGTAATACGTGTAATCCGGTCGTGGCACAGAGACAAGCTTAGAGGATAACATGAACGCATAAAGCCACTTTAACGGGTAGTGATATTACGAAGCTATGAATTAATAAAACTCACGTATCACTGATTTTAATACCAGCCTTCGGTGAATATCTTTATGAATAATTTCCTTTCAGAAGGGCACCATTCGTTCCACCCATTGGTACTGCGTTTATTTCTTCCACGCGAGTCCTGCAGCCTATGAAACCAGAAGATAGATTTTAATTTAAGGGAGGAATATCGTCACTGAAATATTGCAATAGCGGCTCGCCAACGTTTGGAAATCCCGTTATGCTTCAATATCGGAATGGTTATTTTCCTCGATATAGTAATTTCATCACGATTGCCAATGTTTACAACGCGTGAACGGTTTTAGGAAAAGCTACTTGCGCGGTAGTTCGATAATGCTAAAACTGTTAAATATTTTCTGACGGAACATATTTTGCAGTGAAAAACGTAAACGTAGTGGTAAAACAACTGTCTGTCTTTTTTTAATCCTTCTATTTTTGTAGCTTGTTTTTAAAAATACACAGAAAACCGCGCGATATAGTACGTCAACGCAATGTTTCGCAGACATTATCGAGCGGATCGTGTTAACTTTTGTCCGCTGAACGCAATCGCGTGGAAATTTACAAAATGGTCGGAAAATTAAAATTCACGATAATGGAGAAACTTTATAAAAGCGTATGCTCGCGTCACAATTTATATAACATTCAGTCCGGCACGTCACGCAGAAAAATTCCCTTCAATGCAAAAGCACTGAATTAGATATGTTCGAACGATGCACTGTAAATTAAAATCGATGATTAATGATGCTCCGTTGGCCCAGCGTTCTTGGCGCACGATATTTTGCAGGGTGAATGCAGATATTTTTAATTAATGTGTAATTAATATTTCGGCGAAATTCGCCCGAAAACGTCCCGAAAGTTTGGACGGAATCGGGACGAGCTGCCGCCACATGGGTGGATTTAATTGATTAAACTACCGGGGAAACAGTACGAATCGAACTAACGTTTATAACTTCGTTCACACTAAATTAATGAATTTGCAAACGTTCAGGCGGAATGCGTTCCGCCCGAAGACTGAAAACGCCCCGATAATTCGCTGTGACGGGGCCCGCTATCAGTTTCGCATATTATCAACCACCCGACTCTGCGGTTTCGCTTCGCGTCATATCAATTATCTTTATTTAATAATTACGAACAATCAGGTTCGGTAGAGGGGAATTCATTTCGATAATACTGCTACCTGTATGGCAACTGATTATATCGCGCAACGCACGTATCACTGCTAGCCACATTATCCCAAAATCAGTAAAAGGGAAAGTGAACAAGGCAATTGAAGAAATACTTCGCAGACATTGCCTTCGTCTTTTTCTTTGCGAATATGATGATTTATATTTCGCTCCTGGAACGGTATAAACGTGACAGAGCGATGTGGAAGAAGGAGGTCTGAGGATTTAGTGACTTGTACTACTTAGAAGAGTGGGTAAAATATGTCCAGCCACAACGGTCTGCATCCCCTTACGGAGATTTATTTGTGGAAGCCATTCCATTTTATGGAGGCATAAAAAAATTTCTTCGTTCGTAGGTCTCTGTCAGTTGTGCGTTATAGAAAGCTCCAGATTGTGTACAAAGGAAGGGTTGGCATGTAGAATATTTGTAGTTAGTGCACGGTTACGTCGTTCATTTATTTTGTCGCTAATAAATAATTATTTTACAGTTAACGAGTAATTTGTTGTTATCGTATCATACGTTAGAAAAATTGTCATCGTGTTGATAATTTACACGACTCGTAGAAATTCAAGGGAGACTGAAATCGGGTTTGGAGATATCAGCAAAAATGTTGCATATCCGACAAGAATTCCCATGTTTACCGAATTACCAATTCGATTCAACCATGAATGGCCCGGTGCAACGGACCGGTGCTAATGATGGCGGCTCGTACACACATTTCAGAGATGAGGGGACAACGCGTACGGGGTGTACGCGCGGTCAGCGTGGTGGAAGGTAGCCAGACGGATCAATATCACATTACTATAAATAATTAATAGGCTAGCTCGTTCCTATGCGTGCTGCGTACTTCCTACCCGTTCCAATTTTCTGCGCTGTTCAATTCGCAGCGACGCGCGACGCTTGCGATAATGGTAATTGCACATCACGAGGGAAGAAGGTTACCGTGATTGTTAATTCATCGAAATGTGTGCATCGAGTTCACCTGATTCACCCTCTAACATTCTGGAATCACCCAGAGCCATTTAACAATCAGAAATCTGTAACAATGTCCTCCGATGGTATTCACGAATGAAGTCCCAGGCTCTCATAAAGCACTGCAAACAAAGTCATTCAACTACCGGGAGGTAATCAATTTTACCCTTCATCCGATTCTCGGATCTTTCTGTGACCGTGGAGAAATTAATAATCTCTCGAATGAAGATTTCGCGGAAACCTGGTTTGCTGAAATCGTTGCTGGCACGACTCGCAGTCAAGAGTAATCCAACCTGTGTAGGTCGAACTACGAAATCCTCCGTAATGCTATTTTTTACGGAGGCGTGCTTTTATTACTCTTATTACTTTTCCTAATTTAACTTTCCGTCTTTTTCTCCGGGGCCGCATAAAATACGACCGCGAGCGAACGCTGCCCGCAATCCTGTATGCAGGATGAGTCATACAATGGGAGCAGACTCCGGCTTGGTTAATAACATTAAGGGATAGCACAGGGAAAGAATTCAGTAGTTTAGTAAAATATATTTTCCCCTTTGCGTTGCTTTAATAAGATATATGATAATAAGAGGTGCTATTGCAATTTTGCTTAAAATAAACTTTCACAGTGTCCTTTCGTACCTTTTAATTTCCTCCATAGAAAAATTGGATTCTCGAATTTTCTGTTACTCGCTTCCAATGTACCAGAGCTAAATGCATTATAGCTTCGCTTATGCGTCACCATTTCGAGGTATCGGTAGCTACCGCAAGCGAGATGCAGTCGTCTGTCTTGCGTTGGATCCAGAACGGGAATAGCCTGTTTAACGCATAATTAATCGCAGAAAATATACGCGTGCCTGTACAATGTTGCACGTGCTAACTGGTATCAGGGATTCTGAAAGGATGAACTGTGGAATCCCTGATCAACGTGTATCAGATCCTATGCGATACTGCCAATAATACCTTCCGGATGCACACGCTAATTACTGCGTTAGAGACACCAGCAACCGCAAACTATGTGGCAATAACGTCGAATCGATCGCGTGGCCCAAAATTCGGGACCCGTTACGAGACGATCGTTCGCTCGCGATAGCGAAATCGATCGACGTAGACGGCAACGAGGGAACGTTGATGGCGAAACCCGCGAATCCCACCCCTCGCAGGCATCGTCGCATCGAGATTTTCCGCAAGACGCCTGTTTACGATATAATTGCTACGATGCAGCTGGCAATCCGATTTTAATTACTTGTCTCGGCTCGTTATGAAACACGCGGCACTAAAGCCGCGGGAATTCATCCCGTTGCAAAACTGGTCGGCGAAAGATAAAGTCGTTTAACTGCTAACTCGATTCGAAGACATTTCGCGAAGCTGCAAAATGTTTGGCGAATTTTCGAGAGTAATTTCGCGCCGCGCCCCGTTTCTTTCTCTGCTATTCTCTTTCGGTTCACGCGAAAGCCGATCGGCTTTGAGATGTATGATCCCTGGAAAACATCCGTAAGTTAATAAAAGTTTTCCCATTTGAACGCCCTCGGCGGGTCTCTGATCATGAATTAGCAATTTCATTCAGTTCCGGATTACTTGAAATGCAAATCCTTGGACGCTTTTTTGCCGAGTTCGTTAAATTTCTGTTGAAGTGGGCGGTGGGCTGTGTCGTTCCACACTTTCGAGCTGCAAATATTTCCTGGTAAGGTTTCATCACTGATTAGTAGCACGTTTCTCTCGCATTCTCTACAGAATTACTACCGCAGCTACAAAACAACTGCATGAAGAGAAAAATACAATTCTACCCTTAAAGGGGTATTCGCTCGAAAAATTAATATTTTTTATATATTTTCTATTGGTATGAATGTTCTTGATTATTCTCTTGAAATTTTGTATTGAGAAATTCGAAATACCAACGAAGTTACACCGGTTTGAAGTTAAACGTGCGGGTATTGAATTGACGATTAACTTTAAACGCGTTTTTCTCGAAACCACACTTTCCAAACTGGTCCGCATGATTTCTTAGGAAACTAACAAACCGATTAACTTTTACAAGATTAACAAACAGGTAATAAACACAGGCGTTGTAAAATATATGCTTCTACGAACAATGTCTCCTGCCTTCCAACAATTCCTACCACGCACTCGAGTCAAACCCTTTGCGATACCCAAACAAATCCTCCCTCGAGCAAGCCAGTGACTCGCGACTGGCACACCGGCAGCCAGCATCTTCCGATCTGTCGTGGACGTGGAGTGGAGCGTTTTCAAACATTGCTGGCCGGCAAACGAAGCGAAATAACGAAGAGACCGTGGGGCACCGAGGGGCGTGGGGGCGACTTGCCCGATATACACAGGGGACACGTAGTCCGGAACGATGTTTGCGATCTCGTTGGCCATTCCTTCGGTGCAGGAATTGCTTGGAGTACGTCGTCGCGCATCCGGGACTGCGGCCACGGAGCGCCGGTAGTAGGAGGGCAATAAAACTGCACCTAAACAACGGGGCACAGACGAGAGTGGCACGACAGTGGGGGGAGGAGGGGGTGTGTTCAGGGCGATACCAGCGCGAGAAGGTCGAAGCTGCATCGTTACGGAAAAAGGTTAGGTCAGGTGGTCACCGGCGACGACGGTAGTTTGCGCCGGTGTACGGTAACAGTTGTCGTTGCAAGCTCCCGTGCAAGGACAAGCCCCGGCGATGATAACTACACCGTGGATCGCCCCGGGAGTGCTATCGCAATAATAACTACGAGATCGCAGATGCTTTTGATAATAACCGGGACCGCCAGCGCTCGTCTGCTGCCGAAACGATCGCGTCCGTGGCGATTATGTTAAGATCCGAGCCCGATGGCATCGATGACCGAGTAAAATACATAATTCGGTCTGGTTACGCCGCGCTGATGCCTGTTCCACGGTGCTGCTCGTGTCCACGATGCTAATCGAGCCACCGTTAACAATGGCCAACGGCGATAGTTCGATGACGGTGTCGTTGTCCAAGCGCACCCCGACTGTACGGAGGGGCGACGTTAACTGACATTACTCTTATTGTTAGCACCGATAACGATATCCCAGGCGGCAGACCAGGGGCAACCGTGACCGTGCCCGGGGTACCTGGTGGCGGTTGCGATAGCGAGATACCAGCGGAAGTACCGCATCTGGTCCTTGGTGAAAGGGGGTGGGCTTCCTAGCCCCGTAGAACGTGATCGCGTTGACAACTAGCCCGGAGAAAGGGGGACGTTTCCAGCGATCCGGTTTGAATAAGTAGTTACCGGCCTAATAGTAGTGCCGGACCGTGACGGCTGTTGAATACAGAATTTTCAGCTTGCCACGGAACGAGCAGATTGGCCAAAGAGAGAGGGTGGCAGTCCCCCCGCGCGGGGAGGCGACTCGCTTGGTGGCATCTCGAGTCGGATTCACGACGTCAAACGTCCATAAACACCTCAGATCTTTCTCCCCCTTTTCTAACCCTCATCTCGTATGCAGCCGCGGGATATAAAACGTTTCCCATCCCCCGACCGATCGCCGCGTTTTCCAACCGCGCCGATGTCTTCTCGTTGACCAGGCCCTCCTCGGGCAAACCCCCACCGCGTGCACGTCGATGCTTGCAGAGCTGCAGCTCGACCAACAAAGGGAGGTCACGACCTGGACGAGCGCTTAAAATGCAGGAATCGATATGTATTAATAGCTCCTGGGATATTAACCACTAATGGGTGGTGAATTTTGTTGAAAGGAACTGGGGATATTGAAATCTTTCGACGCTCTGGGAGCGAAAGATCCACGATCGCCGATATTGGAAGGAACAATAAGTTTTCCTTTCGTATTAGCCCACTTTCGCGTCGAGCGATTTCATTGAAATTTTTCCAATCACAAAGACCCCAGCCGGAGTCGCTTTCGTCCCCCTCTCCTTTTGCCGCGATCTTCGGCGTGCCTCGGGAACTGGATTATAGCCGGCTGATCTTATCCAGCGGCGTGTTAAACCGTCCTATAGCCGCCTCATCGCCGGAGCGAGAGAGAAGCCGTCGTTATCGAGTTTCCAATGAAGCCTATTGTTGGTTAATGCCCGGATCGAATCGATTATTCGCCGGCCGTCGTTTTCGGGAATGGACAAGATGAAAGAGCGGCGGAACTGCGGACTACACGATTTTCGCATGCGGGTCGGCCA
Organism: Andrena chrysosceles; assembly: GCA_963855975.1. Taxonomy (NCBI): domain Eukaryota; kingdom Metazoa; phylum Arthropoda; class Insecta; order Hymenoptera; family Andrenidae; genus Andrena; species Andrena chrysosceles. The sequence goes on from OY979768.1 coordinate 2,007,995, forward strand.
ACGGTTTATAGAAAGGATAACCGTTCCGATACTGGTTACCCGCACGTCACGTTCCCCGCGCTAGCTTTTGTTATCGGGGCCGAAGAGGCTGGATAAGTTAAACGAATGAAATCTCCGCCTCGCACGATTGCATCGTCAGCCATTGAAAACTGTGCCGAGGAATCTTTTATCTTGCCACTGGGACGATCGATTACGTGGAAAAACGTTTAAGACGCTTAAAGCGATGACGAGATAAGCGGAGGGGGTCTCATCGGATGATTGATCGCGCCTCGTATCCTAATTTCAAGATACTCTTCAAGACTTTCCCCCTGAAGGAAACTTTGTACAACCTTATACAACGTGCCTTACGAAGGGTGAAATTGAGACTCGCACAAGTATTTCTTTACGAAATGCGGTGGAGGAGGTTGATGACCGTTAATGATTCCAGTGACAGCAAATTAAGGGCTAAACATTTTTTGAGGCTCCAGACACTAGACGTCTGAATTGTCAGGCCAGGGTTGAAATTGCAGCTCGAGTGTCTCCTCCGACGCCTACTGTTTACTTCCTTAAATTTTTAAGTTCCTAGTGGCGAGTAAACTTAACTCGAGCCCACTCTGGGAACTTCCTCTTCCACTGGAACGTCATTAAAAAGGCGTTGCCAGGATTTCTCACGGGCGTGCAAAGAGGGCACTCCGGGACTAAGAAGAATTAAAGCGTCCCTTCGGCGTCGTATTAGGCCGCAAAATGTATCATGAACAAACTGCGACTGGCGAGGTTTGCATGCGCGAGGCAGACAGTGAACATCAAAGCTCTTTCTCCTCCCGGTCTCTTTTTTTTTTTAACTTTAACCCTCGCGCCGGGGTGCACGGGACAAAGAGCAGCCGACAGGGGGAGCACGGTCTAAAAAGGCCTCTAAGGACGTCTAGCGGAAGAAGTACGGGAACGTCATCTTGCTCGTCGCTTTGCGGCGCGTATCAAATTGCCAGGGAGCGAAGCCTCTTTTCTTCGTGCAACGACACCGGAAGCCTCCCCTTTCGAGGGCCCTCTGTGCGTTAATTACGTTAATAAGCTGGTTAACTATAGCCGCCCAGAAACCACGTTACCGTTATAATAATGAGGATAAGATCCCTCCAGTTGGCGGGTGGAAACGCGTTCTGTGCTTCAGGGAACGGATACCCCTAACTTTCGAATAATCTTCCGAATTGTGAAATGTGAGTAGAATTAAGGCGCTTATTTTATAGAAGCTCGCTCGGTTTCGTTGATTTTAATGAACACTTCGGGAGGGTATAAATAAAGGAATCGAATTTGGTATAGAAAGGTGGTTGTATCCCCTAACTTTGTCCAGTTTCCGCTGCTTCAGAAGATCGCTCATTTTTCTCGCATTAACCGCGGAAACCACGTTCATCGCGCGATCACACGGAACGAAAAACGGGCGGCTGGTGACGTGCAAATTATTTCGGAGATTGCCTTTTTTAAATGCAATACATGGCGCGAATAAAAAAGAAAAGAAACTCTCTCGATACCCCATGTCCATGGACGACGGTTATTATCTCCTCGCAAATTACACCGGGGCGTTGTGCCAGAGTTTTCGTCCCAGCCACGATAAACCGAGAGAGCTCTACCCTTCGTCCCCCTTCCCCTCTATTCACCGTCTATCTATTTCACCCTTGCCTATTTCAAGCCCCCCGTCCCGGTAACACCCGTCTCCCGCGTCTCTTATTTTCCAGCATGGAATTTCACTTGATAGGCCGGGCTCCAGCCTATTTACCCGGCCCACTATGTATTCGTTAGACAACACTTATTACCACGGGCAACATAATCGCATAATGCCAGCCCTCGTGTTCGCGCTCGCGATACCGCCCTAATTTAATGTTTCGGGGATCAAGATCGCCGGCGTAACGAGAGATTCGTATCGAATATAACTAGAGTGCCAGGAGTACGCTAATTAGAATTTGTCATTGCGCTATAGTGAGTTTAGGCGAGACCTCTAATCGTGATTTGTGAAAGGATTCGATGTCGAAAGTGTGTTGGGTTCAAAAAATTGGATCGAGAATAATTAGACGGCGTGCGTTACACTTTCATTCTCATATTTTCGAGGTTTTGGTTAAAATATACTTTAACCAAATAGAGTATATTATATACTTGTTGTAGTTCGTGAATAAAATAATCAAAAAACAAATTGGTTGAGGAACGAGGTGTGGACACTTTTTCAGAATCGTTCAGAAAGCCTGTCGACTTTGTCGCGACTGTACTGCCAGCCCTACGCGACTCAGAATCTCGGCCACAGTAGTGTAACTCCGTCATATGTCAGACGTAAGAGCCAAAGCCTGCGTTAACGAATTATTTACGTAACTGGAGAGTAAACTACGGCGACTGTCAAACGTAACGGTACAATACAGCTATAGTTTTAACGAATAGCAACGAAGCAACCATTTTCCAACGGATTATATGCTAAAATAGGATTCCACTGAGGCAACGCAAAGCAACTTGTCGCATACAACGAGTGCGATTGCGATTGCATGTGTTGCATGCGAAAAAAAATGCAACGAGGTTGCTCGTTGCCAAAAAATTGCCTCAGTGGAATCCCACCTTTTAGAGACACTATAATTGCTCATCTTCTTGTGACTGTCACCCTTTTTGTATATATACGTGTATTTCACTACATAGGAATCCTTCAATTTTTCACGAAACGACAGAAGTTCCGAAATTCTGTAAATGTGCAGGGAAGATTGGTGCGTTAATAAACTATGACTCGTAATTTTACGTCCGCTGTCTACTGCAGCGAAAGATTAATTACGTAGTGGGACCTCCAATGAAACTGCTTTAACCTGTCTACGGAGGTTGTGTGCGAACGTCAATCTCCTTTACAGCATTGGAACACCTGGGGCACGCGTGCATGTGTGTGTAGAAGCACTCCCAAATACGGAAATATCCAACAATAAAATAGGAGAGAAATTTCGTGATACAGACAACCCGAAATACATGCTGCTCTTGTTTAATTTATAACCCTTAGAACGTAATCGAAATTCGCTGCTGGATGCTAGAATATTTGAAGCACGACACAGACCGACGGAAACGAATCGAACAAAATTAACCGTGTACAGGCAGGTGAACCAATCGGGCGTCGAAAGTCTGTCGCCATGAACGTGTTAGGGCTGACATTATAATCCCGTGTAAATCGCCTTTGTGTCGCTGGGACACCTGTATGCGCATACTCGCACACCTGTGCACACGCAGGTGCACCATTGTGTGTCGCCATGGAATTGCAGGGTCGATCGATAAGCCTGTAACGAGACATAACCTGAGTTATCGAGAGACTTTGGCCATGCACCGTTGATAATCGTTGATCCGAGAGCACCTACGTACATACATGTACATAAATGGTTAATCCATCAGGCGAGCTGGGCTTGGGTGACCTGGCGCTTCTATACACAACACTCCTTCTTTTATGAAATCGCCTGCATACCTCCTCAAACGATTGTTTAACGTTTGCTTAAATTAGTTGTCAATAGAACCCGATTAGATTAAATCTTCTTCATCAGATACATCATTCTATTGAAAGGTATGAAAAGTATTTTGAAGTGACCAAAAATGAGGGAAATACTATCCTAAAAAGGAGTCCTATAGCATGAAAGCACAAGAATTTCCGCAGTTCGAACAAAATCAACTGTTTCTGCATAAGATACAAAAGACGGACAACACATGGTTGGAGGTTCAACACTTTCGCTGCGTATTTAAATTTTCGGACGATTCGTGAAAAGTGAGAATTTTACATCAATAAAAAAGTTTTTAATTCTTTGATTTGAGTATCACAATACAAGAGAATACGTTTTTTTAATGCGTGAACTGTAGTCGAAATCCGTAGCGAACGGGAATGTAGCGGCGTTCGACTATAGTCGAACATTGCAGCGAAAGGGTTGAATAACTAGACTGGAGGTTGAGTGAAGAGGGTCAGGTTATGTGTTACAGGAAGCCCTTATCAGTAGCTGTGAGTGGACAGTTGATTTCGCCTCGACTGTAGCGAGAATTCTGCAAGGAAGGTATTCCGAAGTGAGAAGTGGATCAAACTAATCTGTACATCGCACTGTGCGCGAAAGTTATTATGCATACATTGCTCCTGATGTCTCAAAGAGCTTTGATGGAATACCGCCGATCGTGTTCAGTTTCGTAACTCCCGTGCAGACATGCAATCCGTAGACAGAGTTCAAGACCTTTACAATTCTCCTATCTACGAATTACGTTGTAACTATGCTACGCCAAACAAGATTACATTTCAGGATTAGATCAGTTAGCCTTGCCTTCCCAGAATCCGAGGCGAGCTTATCGGACGTTAACAAGTTTTCGTTATCGAGTAGAAAACTGGAAGGCGCAGTATCATGCTCGTTTTAACAACGTATTTGCTAGTGTTAGTTAAAAGTTAAGTGAGTAATAAGCTATCGTTAATTTAAAGGGCAACGTGGCTAGGATGTATTTATTGGGGAAAGTTGACTTTAATAAGTCAGTGTGAATAGTGGTGTTTACTTATTCTATTTTTCATTCATCGAATTGGGAAGTGTGAGAAATATTACTGGAAGGTTGCAATAAATGAGACCTCAGTTCCATGAATCTTTTAAGATCAATATTTGCAACGTCATCCCGATTAACAACTGTTATTTCAGTAAATTTCACTTCACCAACCACTTGATGGAAAATGGTGTATGAAATTCCACCCACGCGTCACAAAATCAATCTATTATTTGCAGTACTTAGTCAGAAGCAACTTTCGGCACTAATCGAGTGTAAGTACTGTTAACATGAACATTGTTTGCGAATAAAGAAGTCAACCAGTATTGTTCTCAATTAATTATGCAGAGAATATGAAATATTAATTTGGATACGATTGTAAATATATTCATATTTAATGTAACCACTGTTGCATTAATTTTCGCATATTTAACTACGCTTCGTTGCATTCAAAACTGTTCGACGTTAATACTTTACGATTTTCCTGAATTTATACATCGCGGTTTATTATGGAAAAGTCGGAAATAGGAAATCAGGTCGCGAAATGTTAGTAAGTAGTACAAGTTATAACACGAATTCATGTTCCTATTAAATCCCATTAAATTCTAACATCAATTAAAAAAAAACAAATATTAACCAGGAATAATAATATCATTATGACAAATTAGGACAAATTACCTACGAACACTAATTACTCATAAAGTGATGGACGAAGCAATAAGTAATCGTAATCATTGTACAGCACTTCGAAATTATATCTACGTGCACACTTTTCCCCTCATTTAAACGATTAAAATCCATGAACGATTTGCAATCTAATTCAATTTCCGTGTCAACAAAGCTTCAACCCCATTCCGCAGTTAATAGAAGCGTTTGAGAGGTAACTACGAATGGAGCCGATAAATATTGCAAGGTATTGACTCTCGAGATCCACGGTTCAGCATAATGTCCGCATAATTGCTCCCCTCTTGACAAAATCGAGCTTACTCAAATTCGGCTAATCGGAGCGAGCAAACGATCTGATGATGGATATTGCGTTTCACGTACGATTGAATTATACGGCCGGATAAAGCCGAAGATATTTTTCAACGTGACCTTTTCCATCATTAATTCGCTATGGGACAGCTTTCAGCGAAATGGAATGCGGAAGATACGATGAATTATTAAATTCCTCCAGCACGAGTAGCTCAATGAATGCAATTAATAGTCGGCTCGATTATTTGAACGAAATCAATAACGTATCATGTCTTTCCGATTCGTTTGTTCGTATTCACGGAACATTTATTTAAGCCAAATGAAATTGGAGAAATACAATAGTACGATCCTCTGTGTTTTTTTAATCGATCACCGTGACTGCCAAGCAGAGGCCTTTCCCAGCTTCGCTCCAAGTATTTCGGTGACGGAGAAATTTTTAAGTTCAGGATGAAAACGTCAGATCTCCCGGAGCGGTTTATTTTACGTGGAACTGCTGGTAGCGAGTTCAGGGGAGACCGCGGAAAGGAACAATTAAAACTTTAGGTTGAAATAGCATGGTCGTCGACATCACTCGAGCGGACTGGAGTCTTCAAGGGAGGAGAAAGTTTCCCTTGGCCGTGGCAACACACCGGTTTAAAATAGAACTTTATGTGATGATTTAAAATACGCCGGGGGTGGAACTCCCCACCAAGACATCGTACGTTATTAGATGCCAGATAAGAAAATATACGTGCTTAATGATTATTCCAGGAACCTCCATAAAACTACAATTGTACCACCGAAAATCTGCTATCTTAACTGCTGAAATTTCTTGGCTTGATTACGTAGCCCTTATGAAAGTACTATACCCACCACGTCTTCTTAATTAATTCATTAAAATATTCCACACGAAAGCCCAAGTCTTTTCAGTTGTTCGAAATAATGAAATCTTTTACAGCACCCCGTATTTCCTCATAACATACCACTAAAGAAACGTAACGTATACCCGTGCATACTGCAAACCGAGATTCAGAATCCCAACAGTTTCATTCGTAGGGTAAAACGAAACGTCGCGTGCAGCTTTAAAAAAAAAAGAAATGCTGCCGAGGAAAAGGGATACGTTCGCGAAGCCTTAGAAAATTCAGCCGGCCGGTAACGAGGCTTTGTGTCGATCGAATCGTCGGTGTCTCGGCCGGCTGCAATTTTTCCCCGTGGCCCCTGGCCGCCCTGGGCTCGTCGGAAATGTAATCGTCTTTCCGGCGGCGGCCGCTTAATTCGCTCGTCGGGTCGTTCGGAATAAAAAAAAAAGGAAGAGAAAAAAGAAGAAGAATACAACCGTTAACTCGAAACCTACGGGATCGAATCCGATCGGATTCCTCGTTGGCCGCGTATATCGGCGGATTCGGCGGCGAAATTCCCGCGGAACTCCGTAAATTAATCCGACCGCGACCTTTTCGCCTCGTGGCCCGGTTTCTCGTCGACGGATTTTAACGAACGATTCGCGGGGGGATTTCGGCCACTTCCGGAGCTCGACCTCCGACGCGCGATTTGTCGGCGCTCGATCAGTGCTAAAAACGACAGCCAGGCCCGATCCATCGATTCCTCTCGAATCCGATTCAATAGAGCGCCTGCGTTGCCTCGAATTCCGTACCGCGTCGAAACGAAGCTTGCGATTGTTTGCGGGTATTTGTTCGTTTGTCTGCCTGTCCGTGCTGGAGAACGATATCGCGCGTTTCGATATTGTTCGAACGTGTTGTTTGCGTGTTGTTTTTCGCGACGGTGTGCATAGGGAATGACGGGGTCCGAGTGTGTTTGAATTTCGATATAATTCTGATGAGAAAGATGTAAGCCCCGAGAGAGAATGAAGAGTAACAAGTAGTTAGGATCAGGCATGTGTCCGCCTTGCCAGTGTTAACGAGTGGGCTTCCATTTAAATGTGTTGTTGCTCTCGTGTAGACTGCTCAGAGCGGTAGTACATAGTGGGATGTAGGAGGATTAATTAAAAACGAATACATCTTCTTCTGTTTGCAGTAGTCGAGGATGATCCTGTTACGCAAAGTGAAACAAACCGCGAGGAAAATGTAGAGCATCTTGATAATAGTGTTCCAGGTAGTGTATTAATTGAATAAGTTACGTAATAGGTTATTTTTAATGGAATTCGTTAAATTGCACTGTGGGATATGATGTCGTTTCAGAAGGCCACGAGGAAGAGGAAGAAGACGAAGAAGAAGAATCAGCACCGAGATCTGTTACCGTAGAAACCAACCTCACGTTGTCTGAATTCGTTCGCAGGTGAAATAAATGACACGGATGATTTAGCATCCTCCATGATCCTCAACTTTCGTATTTTACTTCAGATTCGCCAACGTGAAAGTCGTCAAAGCCATGCTGATTCTGCTTAAACAGTTTGATAAAAACACCGACGAAGTGAATCACTACGTTAACAAGATGCTGCATCGGATAGCATGGGATTGCAAAATGCCGGGAATGATGTTCCAGGCGTCCATATTCCGAGTTTTTCAAAGGATTCTCGAATCTAAGCATCCTGGTCATAAGGTGACTTGTAATTTACTTTACTAATCTCGAGTCCGCACATTAATTGGCGCTAGTGCAACATAATCTACAAGTGGTAGCGCGTATTTCTCTGGACCGCCACCGCCTTGAACCTTTGAACCTTTCGAACACGTTCGAGCCACTCCTACAAGCGTCCCAGCTTGACGCCATTAAAATTCCTAAATTATTCGACCAACTCCCCCTTACCCGGGAAGAACGGTCGGCGAATCCTGTTCCACCCCTCGCTTCTTGGATTTTATCACCGAAAATTTACATATCTGCGTTCCTCCGCTTAATGGCCGAGAACGGAAGAGCGGCCCTCCGTGTCCAAGTGGACTGAGATCCCAACCCTTGCAGGAGCTCCAAAAGTTCGCGGTCTTCATAATCCGTCGTTTCATCGAAGTCGCGCAGAAGAACCGGAAGGCGTACATGGAGCTGCTCTTCTGGAAGACCACTCACGACGCGGTCGAGGTCGTCGAGGGTTACCTCGCGGAAACGGATAACAAGAAAGTTTCGCGCAGCCTCTGGACCGAGGCCCAAGAGGACGAGTTACGCACGCTCTTCATGGAACATCAGACTAACAACTATCCCCAGGGTACGTTGCTCGCCTTTCCGCCGAATCCTCTGATTCACGGCTTTCCTTCCTGAGGAAAACTTCTGCGATGTTACATTTTTTTCTTGAATTTTCACCGAGACAAATGATAAACTAAGGACCTTCGAACCTATTGACGATCAAGTCAACGTTTAAGCAATCAGGAATGGAGAAATATGAGCTTCTTGAAGGGTTAACTTCGTTTCATCCCTCAGAGAATGCTATAATGCATTTCTAAAAACAAATATAATTCGATCAATATCCGCTCGGATACGTTGAGCAAAAATACATTGATGCTTTTAGCGGAAAAATTACGCAGGCATCAGACCATTGTCTTAGACGAGGCCACGTTATTCTCACTAGAGAGATCCTTGACATCAAAATAGTTAGACGCCGGCGAAAATTGCCGATAACATTAGATTACCGATAACAACGTCTTCATTTATCGGCTAACCGAATCACGTACCCCAACGATGATCCAGTTATCCTCCCCTTCCTTCGAATCAATTCACGGGTAATATTGATTGAATATAAATAGCACGGTTACTCGTAGCCTTGGATCAACATTCATCCCAACCTCCATGCATATCCATTGAGAACAGAAGGCAGAAGTAATGGATTTATAGCAACTGTCTCATTAATAAGCTCACAGCGAAGGGTTTGCCTGTAACATTTCGCGTCGTTCGGATATGAGCAAGATCTTTTTATAGAAGAAGGATCTTTTATATTTAAAAGATTGAGTTCAAATGAATATTTAAGCATTGTATTTCTATTTAGACATTATCGATTGGCTACTGGAGAACATTAATCAAGAAAGAACGCGACGTGGTATTATCAAAAAGCTAAAGGAGATGTACCTGTTCGTCAATTCCAAGGTAAGTGATTTCTCGTCTCCCCTGAATTCTTCTTCAACCATGATCTATGCTTTTTTGTATTGCAAGTAGCGTTCCCTCCTTGAACATCTTTCCCACGATCGAGATGATGCATTCTTATTCGAATTAGATCGGAGGGTGGCAAAGTCGCAGGCTCGGCGAAAAAATCGACTACGGAACAAAACACTCTCTCTACCTTCCTTCGTGATCTATGGGGTTTATGGGGTTGACGCACCCTAACGCAGCGTAACTCTTCGGGCCTTCAGAGAAATATGCGTGTATCTATTAAATTCTGCCTCTTCTACACAAAAATCTTACGTCGAAGCAAAAAGCTTAAAACATTTCACTGTCACGAATTCAGGCTTCAGAAAAAGTAAGCCATCCAATCTTTGCAGTGGAGAGTAAAAAATGGAACTTGAAACAAAACCATTGAAATGAAATGCTAGCCTGAAATCTGAATCATTCAATCTTCTTACTCGTCGATACCATCCACAAACTAATGCCAAGAAACACTCCCACCTTAAATATTTCCTCAACGATCAATCTGTTCTACGAGAGACCCGAGCGCCCACGTACGCTTCCAAAAACGTACTTGAAAATTCATTCGACTGCCTGATACCCAGCCCCGTCCCCTCGGCGACAAAACCCTGACAGGATCAATGATTTACAAGGAGCGCGAGAAGGCGGGGGTGCCGCCTGGAAAATAAGTTTCTGGACCGGTGACGCTGACGGGGTGAGCATATGCAAAAAATGGAGCGGTAGAATTGCTGCAGGAACTGTAAATTCTCTGGAGACAATTTCCACGAGACGCTTTCTGGAGCATCCTTTCCCTCTCGTGCTCCTTGGAGGGGCGATCTCTCTGTTCCTGCGTGGATCACGGCTTCCGCTGCGCCAGCAACAGCGCCTCGCCCTCTCACCCGCCTCTCACAGCGCGGGGATGAAAGTATCTCAAGATTTTCTTCCGTCAAGTGTTCCCTTCCGGTGCCTCTCCGCGCCACGGAAAGCTATCGCTTTGTTTGCGTTTTCCTTTCAAAGGAGCACACCAAGATTTCGGGCGGGGGCGGGAAGCTAGACACATAAATAGACGGCGCTTAACTCGGAATGAATCGTTGGCCCACGGTTACATCGCCCCCCTGTAACCACGACTCGGTCCCCTCGCTGTTGGAACCGTTTCAAAAATGGCCAATTAGCGTATCGAAAATGCATAACATTCGGTACGTTCCATTCATCGAAATTGGAAAATGTAAACGGAACCTCTCGTACGGTTCGGTATTTTGTTTTTTCCTTTCAATGCAAATTTCGTTTCGTGGCACGTGTATTTTTCTGTTCAAATGGCCATTAATGTGAGATTTGTGGGCGTTCGAACCAGTTGCTTTTGTACGCAATTTTGAGCGCAACCTTCTGTCGGGTGAATATGTTGTAAAAATAATTCTGTGGGGATTTGGAATTTCTCGTTTTTATAGAAATTCTATACATAGTCTGTTTCTTTCATATAAGACCCCTCTCTGCTGCGATACCAAGATTTTCAAAGATTTCCCGCTCCCTGTTTCCTTGCTTCCGCTTGTCAGGTGCTGAAAGCAATCGCTTTATTCGCATATCCCTTACCTGGGTAGATTTATGTTGAATCGAGAATGTAAGTCCTGCATTTTTCGGTCCAGAAAGCTAAAGTGCACTGCACAGAGCCCACGAGAGATGATTGAAATTTGTATAAATCCATATTACGGGGAAACCTGTTCGCTTTCTAGCAGAATAAAAAATGTCTTTGCTTGTAGTCATTTCTGATCCATTCAATTAGCTTTGAGAATCACAGATCACGAGATTAAACGAATAGCATCCGTACAATTCTATTAATTTACTTAATAAAAGAAAATATGTTCCACTAATTACTCAAAGATGAACATCACGTTTTATGAAGCAATATCGAAACGCATCGCTCATACGGTTCTTCCACTGAAAACAATTTCAAACAGCACCGGTCTTTGACAGCAAGTCGCGAGTTTATTGCCACTTTTGGAACGGCAGCGATACATTCTTCTATCGTTCGCTTGAAATCGCGACGGTAATATTAAAGATTTCCGTTCACGAGTTTCCACCGCGGCTTATATTCGTTCAAGCACGTTATTTCCCTTTCCCCGAGTGCACCCTTTTGCCGTGCCACGGGAAGCTATCGTTTTGTTTGCCTTTTGCCCCAACGAAACACGTATAAACATTAGTATCGAGCGGGAAAGTAAGGTGAGGCACGCGCCGCGTCAGTTCAACATCGCCCTTTTTGAGGTGCAAGAGGAGAGAACGTCGCGAGGCCACAGAAACGAATAACTTCGACCATTCTTTTCCATCGAGGGTGTATTGAACGAGCCACATGGTCGAATTACTCGCGTAAAAGGATATCTTAGAAATAGGAAGTAGTTGCAGTGGAAGAAATATTAAAATCATAGATTCTGACGGACCAAGGATTCGTTAATTTTTCCCTCTAAAGTTTCGCATTGAAATAAGCTGTAGGTATTTGAAGTAGGAGTGTGCTCAATGAACGAGAAGTATGTCGTAAATTTTAATAAATTATAACAAGCATGAGAGTACAAAGGTGGAGAAAAGAGCAGGGCTCTCGGCGATTGTGGGTTTTCAAAATCGCCTCAATGCGTTCATTATGAAAGGAGAACGAGCAAGAGGACAACGGTTCATTCGGACCGCAGCAACAATGAGCATAGAAAAGATTATTAGCAGGGAAAAACGGCCGGCAGAAAATTAACAGTGCAGCGGGGACAGTGGCGAGAGATTTCAACGAGTTTTGTTGTACCGATACTCGTTTTCCCTCTTCCCAGCGTGTCCTACTAGCTTTTGAATAATCCTTTATGCGACAACTTTTCAGACCAGTTACAATACGATTTTAAACAAAACCTTTTTGAAACAAGCGACCACGGCCGTTTCATGTATTATGTATCACATACATACAGCCCGAAATAGCGGGATTCCTCGGCGAGCTTCAAAAAGTGCGAATGTAACAGTGGAACTTTGAAGAAAATTTACATGAAAATGCCCGCTGGAAACGGGCCCGACCATTTGCATGCGCGGCGAATTCCACCGTGGCGTACTTTTAAACGTGTTACCCGTTTAATCGGTCCAAATAGTTAAGCATCGAGAGACATTTTTTTAATCACTCCGCGCAGTGACGATAATTATTCATCGCGACGCACGTGGACGTTATTTCGCGAATAATGCAGCGAGGTCGTTTAACTTTTTCTAACAATGCTGCTGGGATATGTTTTCGAAAAAAATCGATCACATTGATCGCTGAATTCATCTGGATGAAACGACAACTGAAGTGACACCTGCACCTGCGCCTACCTGCAAGTAGTAGATTCTGGGCTGAATTTGTGTTTTAAGCGGTGTTCCGTATACCTCGCCAACGTGGAATGTTCCCCGACTCGTGGCTACGGCGCTCACCGTCAGGAACACAGGCATTTTAACCCGATACTCCCCGTGGCATCCTTCTGTTTGTCGAAAACCCATCGGACAACATCGGGGCAGGGCACGTTATAACGATAATCTTGAGACATTACCTGCTTTAAGGCGGCGGAGGAGCGTGGAGGCACGTGCGCCAAAGAGAAATAGAGGGAAAGTAAGAGCGATGGATGGAAGGGGGTGGGCGTGGGTGGGTAAGGCGACGATATATCTGACTACCGTTAAAACGGTATTACCCCACTTCGAAATTGACGATTAATCATAGGTGTGCACCCGCTGCGCCGCCAGGAAAGGGAGCTGATTGCCCCCATACCAGTGATTCCAGCGGGGGAGTCGAGCTCCGCTGGTTCAGGGTGTTATTGATTCCTTGACGGATTCTTACCCCGTTACCCATTGGGAATTTGACGAACGAATATTCTTCGAGCGTCACGTATATTCTAATGGAGGGTGAAGACGCCGAGGACTAGCGATTATCCTAATTACTAATCTCCAGGGAGCAATCAAACTTCGTGTTGAACGCCAGTTAGATACATCTGAGCATCGTTTAGTTTAGTACATTCGATTTGCTTTCAGAAGCAGCAAATGTATTTCAGATCTCATGAAATATTTAAAGATAGCCTAAAACGCACGATGGAAGTGATATGTAAAGATCGAAATCTTTTATTCGATACAGTGTGAGAGCAATTCTTTATTTCTATTTTCATTGATTTTAAATCAACCGATAATATTTATTTGCTCGCCAGCAAATCACACGGTTATTAGCTGCAAAGGGACTGCTGCTTCACCCCGCCAGAGAAAGCTGATTGGATTGCTCCGGGTATTATTGATTCCCTGACAAATTCCTTCCAGAAAAGTCTCCCCAAAGTTTACCTCGCGTTAAATTGATTACCGTAAATGTACTTCATCTAGATTGATTATTTTTCTTTGGTGAAAACACAGTATGTATTTAACGGCTTCTACCCTTACCCTAGTAGCATTTCTGGTTGGCCCACAATATCCCCAACTTGGGAATTAGTTGGCCATCAAAATGCCAACAGTAAATGCTACTAGGGTATATGCTTAAACGTTTTGAAGCGTTTCCGTCTTATACATTGTTTGACAATAATAAAGGAAATTTCATATATTTTAATATCACCGCATTGTTACACGAATAGGTACTATTAGAAATGTTACTGGGTTTCGTGCCTAAGTTAGAAAGCTACATAGTGTTCATGAATTATTTACTGCTTTCATCACATTTATCTTTGCAGCACGATTACACAAATCTTCCCCCTTTTATTCTATTTGCCTTTCAAAGTCAATCTACTCTGTCCGTCTCTCAGCAAAGTCCATTGAACCACAAAGGGTTAAGCACAGTGCCACAGTAGACCAAACACGTCAGCCCGCGCAAATGAGCATCAAGAAACAGATGGTGGCAGGGTGAAAGGGGATGAAATGTATTATTGATTCGCCAGTAAAATCCATGAAAGTGGGGGGCTCAGTCGTGGAAGCGTTTCATTTAAATAATTTCATGCGTGGCTACCCTTCGCCCCTCAAAACTGAATGAGGCCAGACTACGCCCGGGTGTTCATTTGACATTCATTTAGTTGGTGAAGTCGCGCGACTGCCATTTAGGACAACCAAGAGGAATCCTTGGCGAGGGAGCGAAGCGTAATCATTGGAAAACGAGCGTCGTATTTTTTCCTCCTTATCCCCTTTCAAGAGAGCAGGGACTTAGGATCAGGAATTAGGCGACAGACATCTTCTCCAAGCACTAATTTAGTCGATAAATTGCTACCAGGCGGTCTTTGAAACAACGCGCGAGTGTACAGGGTGCTTTAAAACGATGGATATAAGCTTAATTGGTTAATAAAATTCGTTGAAAAGATGAAAGATTTTGAAAAACCTAGTTTTTAATTTGTGAAAATTTTATTATTTTTTTATAATCCTGATGGTGCTCTAAAGAAGAATCTTTCAGAAGAAGTAAGGTAAAGCATCGCCTATTTTGCAATTAACGTAATTAAAATTATTCCAGGCTGTCCGAAGCGAAGTACAAAAGAGGCTTCCAAAAGAATGGGGCGAGGAGGAAGTCGCCCAGCTCGCGGAGCTTTGGGAGCAACTGAAAGACGACGACGGTAATTTTCTAGCAACTTTCGCCGAACGGGGGACTCATAGGCGATGAACAACTCAGGGGAACGATATAATTTAGCGGAAAATGCGCGTCATGGCCGGCTGGGCTAGCCGTGACTCGGGGCGGTCCAAGAATTTTACGAATGTTCGCCGGAGAATTCGTTAGCACCCGCGACGATTCTCGAGATTTAATTAAGCGCCGAGCATCGGTAACGGCTGGTTGCTACCTACAGCAATAATTCGGACTCCGTCGAGACGGACGAAGAATAATATCCTCCCTGACGGAAGGATTTCCAGAAGTCTTGTAAAACTTGCTTCATTTTCGTACGGTGACCCCTTGTCCCCCATGACTTTAATGCTCGAAATTGCTCTTGCCCCAACTGTGCCTCACAGAACTTCCAGTTGTGTTCCCTGTCTTCTAGGAGTTTCAGAATATCCTTCTTGTATTTTCAACACGGCTGTGCGAGTATTTCAAACGTTCGCGCATAAACCTGACATCTCCAAATCCGTTGCCACGATCGGCAGCAGAATTTTACGGCTGATGGAGCCCTCGTAAGAGTTGCATGCATCACTCTCGGAACAACCTGAAACAAATCAATCAAATCGAGCAAAGTCCCTTAAAGTTCGATTTAACTCTCCCAACTAGAAGATGGAAGATTAAGAATCCAGATCTAGTTTCGAGGCACTACAATCTTAAGCCCTTATCGCGGGCAAACAAGACCCAGCTATCAGAAAATTGACTTCCCTTCTGCCGATTCAATTTCCTCCCCCGTTCGGCCGTTGCGCGAATGCTATCGAATTGAATCAACGTTCCATCCCGTTAACCGTCGAATTAATGCCGATATGGTTTACGTTGTATACAACAGATCCCGTGGACCTGATCTTCAATGGGCTCACAATAAAGCGGCCGAAGCCAAAGATCAAGGAGAAGCTTTTGGAATTAGGATTGGCCGCGGATCGGAAGGAGCTGCGCAAGAAGCGATCCAGAAAAAGCAACCAGGGTGAGCCGTTTACTCTCCCTTTCTCCCCGTTCACGTACCATGGCCGTTCGCCGTTCTGTTCGACTCCTCCTGCCCCTTTCCTGCAGCCTTTTCTGCAGCGGCTCGAGCATCTCTGAAGCACCCCTTGTTCCGGCCAATCCTATCCCATCCCATTCGCATCTGTCTTTCTTACTATCCTCAGATTCTGGCGACTATTCCCATTCGATCAGTCTTCCGCTAATACGATTGCCGGCGACTGCATAGAGCGAACATGCCCTCCCGCTCCTTTAGAGGGAGAAAGATGGAAATAAGGGAAGTGGTGCACGCGGAAAAATAGGAGAACAGAGAGGGACGACTGGTAGGGAGAGAGAGAGCAGAGATCAATTTGTACGGTATCTTCGCGTAGGAACCCTCTTCGGATTCTTTATGATCTGGGGAAAAAACCTTTCGTCGATATTGTCAGGGTGAACAGGTTTAGTTGATATAGTTTGTTGCCTCTCTCTTTGGCCCCGCGTGGGCGTAATAACGCCGCGTTAATTGGATGTCGTCCGAGATCGTGGTGATGAATCTCTATGCCGGTTCGGTGGATTATTGTTTCTACGATTCACGTTTGCCGGGTGTGTTCAGCGTGCTTGAATGGAAATTCACGAGTCGCTAGAAGAAGATTCCACCAACTTCCTCCCTCGATGCGCGGCACACTCGATGCATTCCCCTCATATACGATATCGCGAGAGAAGCAATATCGAAAAGCGTTTACACCCATTTCCACGTGCTTTGTAAAAAGGGAAATCGTCGTGGGAAACGCAGTCTGCCAGTAATTCAGACGAGGATGAAGGCAGCGACGAAGAAGCTGGAGAATCCTCGAGGCGTAACAGCACCGCTCCCAATAAACCAACGAACAAGAGGGCGAAGAAAAGTACGAAGAAACAGCCGGCGATGGTCTACACGGATGCACAATTATCTGGACTCTTGAAGGATGTCATCGAAAAAAGTGAGTAACACCGTGTCTCCCTCCAATTCTTTTCCCAGCGTTGCGGGGGTGTCTCTCAGTGATTTATGAGAATAAAATCCTCCCCAGCTACTTCGAATATTGTGCACTCTTTTTTCATGCTTCCCGGGGACAAATGTCTTCTCGAGGGGCATCTCAGTGGAGCAGGGAATGCAGCGATCGTTTGGAAAAGCAGGGTTACAGTGGAGAAAGTAATGATTTGTCAAAGAGACTTCTCGCGTGCGGTACAAATGTGACCTAAGTTGGGGAGTGCCGGGTTGATCCCCATGGATTTTCGATGCGACATCGTTAAAAAACGATCTTGCCGCCCTTTTGTGTCGTGCCAATGTGCTGTCACCTATCAGAATACCATTTCGTGCAAGCGAAGTCGATATATTTTCTTAAAGGATACACGAATTTCGGTTCCCTCGTGTCATAGGAGATTTATTCTATCTGCTCTTCGGGTTGACGAGATATTTTCCTTTTACAGTTTGGAGTTACATGGAAGCCTAAAGTTAAGAGTTTAAACTATCGTGTTATGATTACATCTTACTGGCTACTCTGAATACCGAAGCCCTTCCCCAATAGTTTCATTATTGTTAGGGATTAATAAGTAGGCATTAGGTGCGAAGACTTTCATAGAGAGAAGCAATAATGATTTCCTTTGTACGTAAATCAGATATGAATGTGGCTCTGGAATGGATCGTGGAATCCCTGCAGGACGTCCTGGACGATCGGGACGAGGAAAGCTCCGAAGGTATCCCGTTAGTCCCGCTGACAGATTATTCGTCGGCAGCGATGGATTCGCCGAGCTTTCAAAAGCTCCTGCGAGCCTTGGGATTCACGCCTCCGTTTGATGAACAGGAATCTTACTGGCGTATACCAGCTAATATGCTTACCTCGACCATTCAGAAGCGTCACGATCTTATCGAGGCAGCACTGGCAGGGAATTTCATTGTCGAAGGTATTATTTCTACATTTTTCTTTACCTATGTACCCTGCAGTAAATGAGCTTCCTCGATTTACATAATGGGCACTGAGTCGATCGATTCGCTCGTACTCTTTAAAGGGGGAGTGCAGTGCAATTATTTATTTCAATTAATGGCTACGAGAATTGCGAAATTCTTGATGGTAAATAATAAAGCAGCTGTTTAAAGAAAAATTAGATAGCGTTAAAAGGTGGCATACTTCTTCATCGGTGTATTTTCTTTCTTTTCATTAATTTCACTTCTTGCTGATTAGATACATCGCCTAGATGGAGTGAGACACTTCAAAATGTACGCCTGTATTTTTTATTTTAGAACCAGCAGCTATCCCGCAAAAAGTGGACTCTGATAGCGATAAGAACAGCGAGAGTGATGATGATGTAGACGTTCTTGAAAATATTAAAAAATTCTTTGCACCTAAGGGTAGGTAGTTCCTGAAACATCATTTTTAGCTGTTTCGTCTGAACTTATTTTGAGGTCCAAAATTGTACAATTTTCAGCAGAGCCACCATCATCAACTACTGAAGATTCTAAACCGACTACGAGCGTCAATTCTAAAGCAAAGCCGTCAATAAGTTCCTCATTTTCGCTAATGTCAACAGAACGTATCCAAATCGAAATTCAGACGCTAGCAACATCGTCGCAGGCAGTAGGTACGTATCAGTACGTTTCAGAGAGGCAACTACGTGCCCTCTGTGCCGTGTCAGCTTAAACTCTGCAGTGCAGAAAATTACCAACAAATGCAGATAAAAATCAATCTGTATGAATATTTTCATTCAGGAAGAAAGAAAGTTGATTAACTCTGTTGTTATTAGTTTCAGAGAACTCAAATAAGGAAAAGCTAAAGTCTGGTAGTCGTGCAAGGCTACTTGTCGATTCATCAGACTCTGAATTGGAAGTAGAAAGCAACGTCGAAGATGCTCGAGGTAAATTAAAGAACTGACAGTCTAATTAAAAAAAGCTATAGCTAAAATCTTATCAACTCGTTCTTGCTGATAAATGGATATTTCTGTTAGACGAGGGCAAAAGAAATCGATCGAACAGCTCGGACAAGGAAGACGGGACAGTGAAGAAGCGCCGTCTGCTGGATAGCGACGAAGAAGAACAGCTATTAACGTCTCAGGATACCGAGCCGAAACACGTTAGGACGATAATTAGCGACGACGAGGAGGAGCCAACGCAAAAACAACGTAATCAACAGAGATCGTCTCGTGTAATGATTATTAGCGACGATGAAGATTAATACTGGGGAAAGATCTTAGTGTCAATTTCTACGTCCTACCCACTCGCGCCTTTACTTTTTAAGAACATCGTATTATCCGCGTTATATAATCCATTATATTATTGTGTATGTTACATGATACTTATGAAAATAAAGAAAAAAACATTTAAAGACATATTATACAATATAAATCGAATAAACAAGAGCATACACCCAGATGAGCGACAAGATGAAATTCAAGCGCAGTATTATCTACAACTCCTTCAAGCATTGACAAAGTATAGGCACATACGAGGTATAGGATAGACGTATCACCTTATGGGAGTTCGTGTCACCACCCAAACTATGTTACCGACCCATAATCTAGGGACCGAATTTAGTGGCCTCTGCTCATGAACAGCGCCCAACTCAGGAACTACTCTGAAATGTGTTCAAATGCTGAAAGGTTGTGCAAGTACTTGCATACGTGTG
The DNA here is from genome assembly GCA_963855975.1 of Andrena chrysosceles. Lineage (NCBI taxonomy): Eukaryota > Metazoa > Arthropoda > Insecta > Hymenoptera > Andrenidae > Andrena > Andrena chrysosceles. Next base: position 2,027,663 of record OY979768.1, read on the forward strand.
ACTTGTTTCAGATGAGAATGTGACATAAAGAGCAAGCTTTCGCTGCGCTTTGGTTCGGTTTGTCAACGACTCTCACGGATTTGTCTCCGACAATCTATTTCGGGGATTAAGACACTATTAAACTCGAAAATGGTAATTCGTCAAAGCTCGTGCAAGCTATAATTTGCAAGATGACATGTAATATCTATACCATATCTCGTCTATGACCATAGTGTAGATTATAATAATTGAATTGCTTATTGTGTTCCCGTTCAAAGTTAACCTAATTTAAAGTATTATCACATTCAAATCATTTATTTATGAAACACAAAACTAAAATTTTAATACAAAAAAAAAATGTTTCCGCCCGGGATCGAACCGGGGACCTTCCGCGTGTTAGGCGGATGTGATAACCACTACACCACGGAAACTGATGTTCCATTATTTTCTTTTAGTACTTTTTGAACTACAAGAGATGTAATGTTTCTTCTCATTATGTCGTGTGATAAAAAATCAATTTGGAAAATACTTCTAAATTTCATTGTCAAAATTTTAATCAAGTTTGAGAAAAATAGATTTTCGCGGGATATACATGTACAAATGAATTGCAATGCACTAAATGTATTTCAAAGACAATAAAGTGGAAAAATCGTACAAAATCGTATTATTATTGTAAAGACCCTCTAGAACATTCCTATCCAAATTCCAAACCTACCATCGTCAAATATCGAATGGCCCTCGACGACGAAATTTAGGATACCTCCTTTCGCATCATGTTCTCCTGATACATCGCTCCAAAATCTGGCCAAAATTTTCAGAACGCTCTAAAATGAGCTTCGTAACAGGATAACATGATGTCGAAAGAGGTGGCACTAAGATAGCGCCTTCGGAGAGAGAATCTAAGGCGGAGAACTATTCGACGTAGAGGCGCAGAGTTTTCGAAAGGCTTTCGACGATGAAATTCAGCATACCTCCTTTCGCATCATGTTCTCCTGATACATCGCTCCAAAATCTGGCCAAAATTTTCAGAACGCTCTAAAATGAGCTTCGTAACAGGATAACATGATGTCGAAAGAGGTGGCACTAAGATAGCGCCTTCGGAGAGAGAATCTAAGGCGGAGAACTATTCGACGTAGAGGCGCAGAGTTTTCGAAAGGCTTTCGACGATGAAATTCAGCATACCTCCTTTCGCATCATGTTCTCCTGATACATCGCTCCAAAATCTGGCCAAAATTTTCAGAACGCTCTAAAATGAGCTTCGTAACAGAATAACATGATGTCGAAAGAGGTGGCACTAAGATAGCGCCTTCGGAGAGAGAATCTAAGTCAGAGAACTATTCGACGTAGAGGCGCAGAGTTTTCGAAAGGCTTTCGACGATGAAATTCAGCATACCTCCTTTCGCATCATGTTCTCCTGATACATCGCTCCAAAATCTGGCCAAAATTTTCAGAACGCTCTAAAATGAGCTTCGTAACAGGATAACATGATGTCGAAAGAGGTGGCACTAAGTTAGCGCCTCCGGAGAGAGAATCTAAGGCGGAGAACTATTCGACGTAGAGGCGCAGAGTTTTCGAAAGGCTTTCGACGATGAAATTCAGCATACCTCCTTTCGCATCATGTTCTCCTGATACATCGATCCAAAATCTGGCCAAAATTTTCAGAACGCTCTAAAATGAGCTTCGTAAGAGGATAACATGATGTCGAAAGAGGTGGCACTAAGTTAGCGCCTTCGGAGAGAGAATCTAAGGCGGAGAACTATTCGACGTAGAGGCGCAGAGTTTTCGAAAGGCTTTCGACGATGAAATTCAGCATACCTCCTTTCGCATCATGTTCTCCTGATACATCGCTCCAAAATCTGGCCAAAATTTTCAGAACGCTCTAAAATGAGCTTCGTAACAGGATAACATGATGTCGAAAGAGGTGGCACTAAGATAGCGCCTTCGGAGAGAGAATCTAAGGCGGAGAACTATTCGACGTTGAGGCGCAGAGTTTTCGAAAGGCTTTCGACGATGAAATTCAGCATACCTCCTTTCGCATCATGTTCTCCTGATACATCGCTCCAAAATCTGGCCAAAATTTTCAGAACGCTCTAAAATGAGCTTCGTAACAGGATAACATGATGTCGAAAGAGGTGGCACTAAGTTAGCGCCTTCGGAGAGAGAATCTAAGGCAGAGAAGTATTCGACGTAGAGGCGCAGAGTTTTCGAAAGGCTTTCGTCGATGAAATTCAGCATACCTCCTTTCGCATCATGTTCTCCTGATACATCGCTCCAAAATCTGGCCAAAATTTTCAGAACGCTCTAAAATGAGCTTCGTAACAGGATAACATGATGTCGAAAGAGGTGGCACTAAGTTAGCGCCTCCGGAGAGAGAATCTAAGGCGGAGAACTATTCGACGTAGAGGCGCAGAGTTTTCGAAAGGCTTTCGACGATGAAATTCAGCATACCTCCTTTCGCATCATGTTCTCCTGATACATCGATCCAAAATCTGGCCAAAATTTTCAGAACGCTCTAAAATGAGCTTCGTAACAGGATAACATGATGTCGAAAGAGGTGGCACTAAGTTAGCGCCTCCGGAGAGAGAATCTAAGGCGGAGAACTATTCGACGTAGAGGCGCAGAGTTTTCGAAAGGCTTTCGACGATGAAATTCAGCATACCTCCTTTCGCATCATGTTCTCCTGATACATCGATCCAAAATCTGGCCAAAATTTTCAGAACGCTCTAAAATGAGCTTCGTAAGAGGATAACATGATGTCGAAAGAGGTGGCACTAAGTTAGCGCCTTCGGAGAGAGAATCTAAGGCGGAGAACTATTCGACGTAGAGGCGCAGAGTTTTCGAAAGGCTTTCGACGATGAAATTCAGCATACCTCCTTTCGCATCATGTTCTCCTGATACATCGATCCAAAATCTGGCCAAAATTTTCAGAACGCTCTAAAATGAGCTTCGTAAGAGGATAACATGATGTCGAAAGAGGTGGCACTAAGTTAGCGCCTTCGGAGAGAGAATCTAAGGCGGAGAACTATTCGACGTAGAGGCGCAGAGTTTTCGAAAGGCTTTCGACGATGAAATTCAGCATACCTCCTTTCGCATCATGTTCTCCTGATACATCGCTCCAAAATCTGGCCAAAATTTTCAGAACGCTCTAAAATGAGCTTCGTAACAGGATAACATGATGTCGAAAGAGGTGGCACTAAGTTAGCGCCTCCGGAGAGAGAATCTAAGGCGGAGAACTATTCGACGTAGAGGCGCAGAGTTTTCGAAAGGCTTTCGACGATGAAATTCAGCATACCTCCTTTCGCATCATGTTCTCCTGATACATCGATCCAAAATCTGGCCAAAATTTTCAGAACGCTCTAAAATGAGCTTCGTAAGAGGATAACATGATGTCGAAAGAGGTGGCACTAAGTTAGCGCCTTCGGAGAGAGAATCTAAGGCGGAGAACTATTCGACGTAGAGGCGCAGAGTTTTCGAAAGGCTTTCGACGATGAAATTCAGCATACCTCCTTTCGCATCATGTTCTCCTGATACATCGCTCCAAAATCTGGCCAAAATTTTCAGAACGCTCTAAAATGAGCTTCGTAACAGGATAACATGATGTCGAAAGAGGTGGCACTAAGATAGCGCCTTCGGAGAGAGAATCTAAGGCGGAGAACTATTCGACGTTGAGGCGCAGAGTTTTCGAAAGGCTTTCGACGATGAAATTCAGCATACCTCCTTTCGCATCATGTTCTCCTGATACATCGCTCCAAAATCTGGCCAAAATTTTGAGAACGCTCTAAAATGAGCTTCGTAACAGGATAACATGATGTCGAAAGAGGTGGCACTAAGTTAGCGCCTTCGGAGAGAGAATCTAAGGCAGAGAAGTATTCGACGTAGAGGCGCAGAGTTTTCGAAAGGCTTTCGTCGATGAAATTCAGCATACCTCCTTTCGCATCATGTTCTCCTGATACATCGCTCCAAAATCTGGCCAAAATTTTCAGAACGCTCTAAAATGAGCTTCGTAACAGGATAACATGATGTCGAAAGAGGTGGCACTAAGTTAGCGCCTCCGGAGAGAGAATCTAAGGCGGAGAACTATTCGACGTAGAGGCGCAGAGTTTTCGAAAGGCTTTCGACGATGAAATTCAGCATACCTCCTTTCGCATCATGTTCTCCTGATACATCGATCCAAAATCTGGCCAAAATTTTCAGAACGCTCTAAAATGAGCTTCGTAAGAGGATAACATGATGTCGAAAGAGGTGGCACTAAGTTAGCGCCTTCGGAGAGAGAATCTAAGGCGGAGAACTATTCGACGTAGAGGCGCAGAGTTTTCGAAAGGCTTTCGACGATGAAATTCAGCATACCTCCTTTCGCATCATGTTCTCCTGATACATCGCTCCAAAATCTGGCCAAAATTTTCAGAACGCTCTAAAATGAGCTTCGTAACAGGATAACATGATGTCGAAAGAGGTGGCACTAAGATAGCGCCTTCGGAGAGAGAATCTAAGGCGGAGAACTATTGGACGTTGAGGCGCAGAGTTTTCGAAAGGCTTTCGACGATGAAATTCAGCATACCTCCTTTCGCATCATGTTCTCCTGATACATCGCTCCAAAATCTGGCCAAAATTTTCAGAACGCTCTAAAATGAGCTCCGTAACAGGAGAACATGATGTCGAAAGGGGTGGCACACAGTTAGCGCCTTCGGAGAGAGAATCTAAGGCGGAGAACTATTCGACGTAGAGGCGCAGAGTTTTCGAAAGGCTTTCGTCGATGAAATTCAGCATACCTCCTTTCGCATCATGTTCTCCTGATACATCGCTCCAAAATCTGGCCAAAATTTTCAGAACGCTCTAAAATGAGCTTCGTAACAGGATAACATGATGTCGAAAGAGGTGGCACTAAGTTAGCGCCTCCGGAGAGAGAATCTAAGGCGGAGAACTATTCGACGTAGAGGCGCAGAGTTTTCGAAAGGCTTTCGACGATGAAATTCAGCATACCTCCTTTCGCATCATGTTCTCCTGATACATCGATCCAAAATCTGGCCAAAATTTTCAGAACGCTCTAAAATGAGCTTCGTAAGAGGATAACATGATGTCGAAAGAGGTGGCACTAAGTTAGCGCCTTCGGAGAGAGAATCTAAGGCGGAGAACTATTCGACGTAGAGGCGCAGAGTTTTCGAAAGGCTTTCGACGATGAAATTCAGCATACCTCCTTTCGCATCATGTTCTCCTGATACATCGCTCCAAAATCTGGCCAAAATTTTCAGAACGCTCTAAAATGAGCTTCGTAACAGGATAACATGATGTCGAAAGAGGTGGCACTAAGATAGCGCCTTCGGAGAGAGAATCTAAGGCGGAGAACTATTCGACGTAGAGGCGCAGAGTTTTCGAAAGGCTTTCGTCGATGAAATTCAGCATACCTCCTTTCGCATCATGTTCTCCTGATACATCGCTCCAAAATCTGGCCAAAATTTTCAGAACGCTCTAAAATGAGCTCCGTAACAGGAGAACATGATGTCGAAAGGGGTGGCACACAGTTAGCGCCTCCGGAGAGAGAATCTAAGGCGGAGAACTATTCGACGTAGAGGCGCAGAGTTTTCGAAAGGCTTTCGACGATGAAATTCAGCATACCTCCTTTCGCATCATGTTCTCCTGATACATCGATCCAAAATCTGGCCAAAATTTTCAGAACGCTCTAAAATGAGCTTCGTAAGAGGATAACATGATGTCGAAAGAGGTGGCACTAAGTTAGCGCCTTCGGAGAGAGAATCTAAGGCGGAGAACTATTCGACGTAGAGGCGCAGAGTTTTCGAAAGGCTTTCGACGATGAAATTCAGCATACCTCCTTTCGCATCATGTTCTCCTGATACATCGCTCCAAAATCTGGCCAAAATTTTCAGAACGCTCTAAAATGAGCTTCGTAACAGGATAACATGATGTCGAAAGAGGTGGCACTAAGATAGCGCCTTCGGAGAGAGAATCTAAGGCGGAGAACTATTCGACGTTGAGGCGCAGAGTTTTCGAAAGGCTTTCGACGATGAAATTCAGCATACCTCCTTTCGCATCATGTTCTCCTGATACATCGCTCCAAAATCTGGCCAAAATTTTCAGAACGCTCTAAAATGAGCTCCGTAACAGGAGAACATGATGTCGAAAGGGGTGGCACACAGTTAGCGCCTTCGGAGAGAGAATCTAAGGCGGAGAACTATTCGACGTAGAGGCGCAGAGTTTTCGAAAGGCTTTCGTCGATGAAATTCAGCATACCTCCTTTCGCATCATGTTCTCCTGATACATCGCTCCAAAATCTGGCCAAAATTTTCAGAACGCTCTAAAATGAGCTTCGTAACAGGATAACATGATGTCGAAAGAGGTGGCACTAAGTTAGCGCCTCCGGAGAGAGAATCTAAGGCGGAGAACTATTCGACGTAGAGGCGCAGAGTTTTCGAAAGGCTTTCGACGATGAAATTCAGCATACCTCCTTTCGCATCATGTTCTCCTGATACATCGATCCAAAATCTGGCCAAAATTTTCAGAACGCTCTAAAATGAGCTTCGTAAGAGGATAACATGATGTCGAAAGAGGTGGCACTAAGTTAGCGCCTTCGGAGAGAGAATCTAAGGCGGAGAACTATTCGACGTAGAGGCGCAGAGTTTTCGAAAGGCTTTCGACGATGAAATTCAGCATACCTCCTTTCGCATCATGTTCTCCTGATACATCGCTCCAAAATCTGGCCAAAATTTTCAGAACGCTCTAAAATGAGCTTCGTAACAGGATAACATGATGTCGAAAGAGGTGGCACTAAGATAGCGCCTTCGGAGAGAGAATCTAAGGCGGAGAACTATTCGACGTTGAGGCGCAGAGTTTTCGAAAGGCTTTCGACGATGAAATTCAGCATACCTCCTTTCGCATCATGTTCTCCTGATACATCGCTCCAAAATCTGGCCAAAATTTTCAGAACGCTCTAAAATGAGCTCCGTAACAGGAGAACATGATGTCGAAAGGGGTGGCACACAGTTAGCGCCTTCGGAGAGAGAATCTAAGGCGGAGAACTATTCGACGTAGAGGCGCAGAGTTTTCGAAAGGCTTTCGTCGATGAAATTCAGCATACCTCCTTTCGCATCATGTTCTCCTGATACATCGCTCCAAAATCTGGCCAAAATTTTCAGAACGCTCTAAAATGAGCTTCGTAACAGGATAACATGATGTCGAAAGAGGTGGCACTAAGTTAGCGCCTCCGGAGAGAGAATCTAAGGCGGAGAACTATTCGACGTAGAGGCGCAGAGTTTTCGAAAGGCTTTCGACGATGAAATTCAGCATACCTCCTTTCGCATCATGTTCTCCTGATACATCGATCCAAAATCTGGCCAAAATTTTCAGAACGCTCTAAAATGAGCTTCGTAAGAGGATAACATGATGTCGAAAGAGGTGGCACTAAGTTAGCGCCTTCGGAGAGAGAATCTAAGGCGGAGAACTATTCGACGTAGAGGCGCAGAGTTTTCGAAAGGCTTTCGACGATGAAATTCAGCATACCTCCTTTCGCATCATGTTCTCCTGATACATCGCTCCAAAATCTGGCCAAAATTTTCAGAACGCTCTAAAATGAGCTTCGTAACAGGATAACATGATGTCGAAAGAGGTGGCACTAAGATAGCGCCTTCGGAGAGAGAATCTAAGGCGGAGAACTATTCGACGTTGAGGCGCAGAGTTTTCGAAAGGCTTTCGACGATGAAATTCAGCATACCTCCTTTCGCATCATGTTCTCCTGATACATCGCTCCAAAATCTGGCCAAAATTTTCAGAACGCTCTAAAATGAGCTCCGTAACAGGAGAACATGATGTCGAAAGGGGTGGCACACAGTTAGCACCTTCGGAGAGAGAATCTAAGGCGGAGAACTATTCGACGTAGAGGCGCAGAGTTTTCGAAAGGCTTTCGACGATGAAATTCAGCATACCTCCTTTCGCATCATGTTCTCCTGATACATCGCTCCAAAATCTGGCCAAAATTTTCAGAACGCTCTAAAATGAGCTTCGTAACAGAATAACATGATGTCGAAAGGGGTGGCACACAGTTAGCGCCTTCGGAGAGAGAATCTAAGGCGGAGAACTAACTAATCAACGGAGAGGCCGACTTTAATTGAGATTGTGAAATTTGTGATTTAATTAGGAGATGGAAGTTATAGGTTCTAAATTAAAAGATGCTGTTTTTCTCTACATGTGGTTTATTAAAATACTCTGAATAATGTACAGTGATATATAATATTATAATGTCTAATTACTGAAGTTTAACTTCCACTTAAAAACCACATATTTGCAAATGTTGCACTCGTCCAGTGCGTTTTCGTTACACCAGTTGACACGAACCGACGCTCACAAAGGAAAGGATTGCTTACCTGTAACAGACGAAATTTTTTTTTTACCATTTCAAAGTCGTTCCCTACCTTACCGACAGTCCGAAAACCAGTCTATTCCGATTGAGTTGGAATTTTCAAAATAGCTTCATTTTGCATCAAAATAACGTTTGTGAGAAGGATTTTAGGCGACTCGAAATTTTTTTTTACCATTTCAATGTCGTTCCCTACCTTACCGACCAAGGTATGCTAGAATTATTGTGAAAACAATAATTCTAGCATACCTTACATCGGTATTATAGATCTCTACAGAGGCTATTGTTGGTCAATTGCGGTTTTAAATATATTTTTATAAAAATAGGTTGTAATTTCTAACAATTGGTACTTATCACTAACAACTTTTATGATAACGATACAAAAGTATGCTAATAAATTTTTGCTAACCCTAAACCACCCCATTGGTATTTATTCCCTATTTTTTTCTGTATTTTGAAAATATATTGAAAAATGTGACACTATTATCATTTGATTTCATACAAATAAATGTACAGAAAATACACGTATTATTATTTATGTATTAAAATAATCACAAATATACTTATCCTTTAATTATCAAATAACGATGCACAATGATATTTCAGGTTAGGAAGCTAACCTATAAACTGTAGTTGTACGGTACAAAACACATGGAATAATTACGTTCCTCTGCTCCTCTGGTTCCGAGTGTTAAAGTTATACATTATTTTTATTATAATGATGGCACGAATGTTTCGAAAAATCTTATTAGATTTTAAATACGACAACCCCACATTTATCAAATTCTACCATTCTGTTGATGGTGATCCTAGTGTAGCTTCATATAGAAACATAAACACAAATATATTTTCTAATAGTAAAGTGCTGTTAGGTTCTTTTTCGAATGAGCGACAATTTTCAACAACACCAAAAATTTCTATGCATCAACTGAACCGTAGAAGTGTTCTCGAAGGACCACTATGTTGTAGAAACATGATATTAACCAGAGTGAAACTTGAACATCATTATGCCCCAACAATGAATAGTATTAGACATTATTCCCACGTATCAGATTCACTTGTAAGTGATGCAATTAGGTATAACAGTGGTATCTTTAAAATTATTGCTGAAAGCTTACCGGTAGAATGTATGATGGAAGTTTTGAAGGCAATGCATCACAATACAGGGCTACCATGGTGGGCAACTATAATGCTTACCACAATTCTTACAAGGACATTTATAGCTCTACCATTAAGTGTACACCAAGTAAGTACTATTATTATATAAATCTTATATACACTAAAATATACTTGCACTCGACATTACAATTGTATTACCACTTTCAGCATCAAGTTGTGGCTAGAATGGAAAACCTAAAACATGAAATGAAAGATGTAACAAAAACATTAAAGATGGAGATGAAAATGGCAATGTCAAATTTAGGATGGGATGCATCATATGCGACCCGTGTTTATAATGAGTCTGTACGTACTTCTGTGTCAAAGTTCTGTCTGCTTTTCAGGAGTGAAATTTTAAGACACCCGTGTGTTTCCATGGGTATAACAAGCACAGCAATGTAATTGTAGAAAGAAGCAGTTTCCTACTTTCTTCAGACCATTTATATAATTTCCATGCTGATAAATGCTGATACAGAAGAATTTAAGAGAATTGTATTATAAAGTAAATCATGTGTATATTATACTTATTGTTTTATATGAAAAAACGGACGGAACTTTCGCACATGCATAATGGATAGGTAAGTGAAATTTGTAAAATAATTTAATATACTTGATAACAGGTAAAAAAAGAGTGGAAGGAATTAATTGTTAGAGAGAATTGCCATCCATTTAAGGTCGTCGCAATGATTCTGTTACAAGTCCCATTATGGTTCGGTTTTTCATTTTCCTTAAGAAACTTTTGTTACATGTTACCTAAACAAGACGATGGTGAGTATAATATTACTCAGCTTTAATACTTTCAAGTTAGAAATGATGTTTCAAGAAGTCGAAATATTTCGATGTTAGTTGCCCAACAACATTATCTTGAGTTCGTTAACGGAGGCTTCGGATGGATGACGAATCTTACGGACATGGATCATTCGTTCTTACTACCTGTACTCTTTGGGCTTACTTCTTTAGCCACGATAGAAGTATGTATGCGAAATAGCTACCTTCCTTTGAACGCGAATATTTCTATTTCAAGGTAATATATTTTCTAGGTTCAGCAATTGGTGTACAAAAAGAACGAAACCAAAGTCCGGAAAATAGTGAAGAATGTCCTTCGAGTATTTACCATTTGTATGGTGCCTGTCCTGGCGTACGTGCCATCGGTATTTACAAAGCAACTTCTAAACATAATACATTTTTCCCTCTATTGCTTCTCGTACTAAAGTCCGTGAAAATAATTATTTCAGTGCTTGACCCTGTTTTGGACCACCAATTCTTTCTATACACTGTTTCAAACTCTCTTACTCCTGTCTCCAAAGTTTCGTAGACTAGGAAGAGTCCCCAAGACGGACTCCGAACAGCAGCATCCATACTCCGAATTACACAAAGCAGTGAAACAGAAACTTCGGTTAACGACGAAGTTGAACTAGGCAACAATGTAAGTGTGAACTTCGGCTGAAATAAATGGTCAGCATTCAAAAGGAAGTAACACTCATGATGTGTCGTCAACAGCCGTCAATCAAAGACGTGCTAATGTGTAAATAAACGTACTAAATGCGTTAATTTCGATTGGAAATATTTGTCCGGGAATAGACATGACACAAACGATATCAGCAACGTTGATCTTACGCGCTTCGTAGAACTAAGGTCGTAAAAAATGACAGCTTACATAAACCGCCGACGACGGAAAGGGGAATGAAGTCACTGAAAAAAAGTGCTAGCTTCCAGATAACTTATTAAAGCATGTTCCTTGTTTATACTTAGAAGATACGTATATAAAATCCATTTCGACGGCGAAGGAGGCAATCGAGGTTCAGCGCGCGAATTTGCAGAAGAAACAATGGCTAGTACGAGGCTCTCCACGATCTTGTTGTGCGCGATTCTGTGCACCGTATTTCTTCTCTGTGGATTAGTGAACGTGAGTACACGCAGCATTTATAATTAATAATTGGCGCGCAAATATAATTGATTTTACAATAATCTTGTGCTCAGTGGCGGATTTAAGAGAAAAGACCTGGGCGGCAAACTTTCTGAAACACCTGTATAGATAACAGAATTACAAATAAATTTACGCGCGTGTGGTATGAAAATTGTGTGAAAGAAGAAACATATAGTGTTTGGATGAAATCATAATTCTTTTTGCAAGATGAGGCCCGGGGAACAGAGTTGGGCATTTACTAAATAAACAATTATTTAAATAACGGGTCAAGTAAAAGTTACTTTAACTTTAGATTATTTGGCGAATAAAGTTAATTTTTTTCGTTCGGCGATAATTTTCTAACTTTTATTCGTTATTCGAAATTTTTATGTAAAACATGTGTGCCAGGCCCAGACAGCAGTTGCTCGTGGGCCCGTTAAATCCGTCACTGCTTGTGTTATATAATTCGTCGCCCTCGTAAAACAAATAATATCATTGTAAAGACATGATCATTTCACCGAGAAATCAAGCATGGTAATATTAAAATTTTAATTCAATAGTGAAAAAGTGTTAAATCAAACAAAGTGTCGACCGTTCTTAAAGTCAAGGATGGGTTGATCTTCAAAAGTGTAATCGCTAATGGAGGAACTATCTAAAGGGCAGATTAAGGGATATTAAGAAACAATTAAGATTGAGGGGTATTTAAAAAAGAGAAGTTTAAGAATGAAACTGGAAAACTAAAACGAAAATATTTACCGATTAATTAGTGATTACCTACGTACATATATTATGCTTTATTAATTCTAGGGAGAAGTTATCCCGTATCCTGGCGATTGTACAAAATACCAGCACTGTGACGCTAGTGGATGCTTCGTTTTATCCTGCGGCGCGGGAACAGAATTTAATCCAAACATCGGGACTTGTGACTACCCGCTGCAAAATCGCCAGGATTGCAATCGCTTTGGGTAGATATATATAACAGGAAAAACATAGTCCGGGGAGCTTTCATTCAACGATTTGACATTAAATGGACAACACCAGATTTTACGCGGAGACATGTACGAGCAATGAAGTGAAAGCGAATGGAGCTTCGTTTCTTTTGCAATCATTGCTAACGAAATGGAATAATTAAATAAAACTCATATTAAAACTGCATAATGTTGTTTCATCACTATCCTTATGTACGTTTGAATATTACATCCCAAATGTGATTATCACTCATACCTTATCTTCGAGATATCGGGGTCGAGTAAATCACAGGTGATTACAATAATACAGTTTTTATTACGCAATGGAATTTGGACTATTATTTCTATTTCCAAGATTTGTTGCCGAGAATAATTATTTCACTGGAAACCTTACCCACAATTTTCAGTAATCGTTTTCTACATATAGTATGAGATTGGAAGTAATTGATCATCTGTAGTGTTATATAATGGATGTCCGGTTTGATCGTATACACGCTATCTTTTTTTAACTATTGAAAAAACGAGATATTGTTTCATTTGAAAGTGGTTTGATTCGATGGAGGAAACTTAATAGAATATTAGGATTTACGTGTAAGCCATTATTTACAGAGATTCTAATATAAATGTAATTTTTTTAAATGAAACTATGAGTATACTTTTAATACTGCCGCTTTATTATGCATTTCAAGATGCGTTCCACGACGATTATGAAGCGTATGTGTGAACAATAATTTACCGGATATCTTTGCGAAACTTGTTTCTTGTAAATTACACGTTATGAGTAAAAGACACTAACCGGACTTGAAATTTGCCGTGAATATTCATAAACATATCCGGTAAATTATTGTTCAAACACACGCTTCATATACATAGTTGAACGCGTCTTGAATTGCATAATAAAGTGGCAATACTAAAAATATATGATCCCATTTAAAAAGATTACATTATTATGAAATCTCTGTAAATAATAGTGTAAACGACAATCCTAATATACGATTAATTATGTTTACTCGCTTTTTCAATAGTCAGAAAAATAATAGCATGTATACGAACAAACTGGACAGTGAACATACTGTATTTAAAATAGATGATAAAATTAACATGCCTACACGAATTTACTACTTCCATTTTGGCACCATGTGCATACTGAACATCAGATAGTGCAATAGTATAAATACGATTTTTTGACGGAGACAATTCAGATCGAAATACGAATTTGCAAGTGAACTAGCAGCCAACATGAAATTCACCTCGATTTTGCTGTGCGCAGTATTTCGCTTCGCCGCCCTCTTCTTGGGGTCTGCCCAGGTAAATTGCATTTTATAAACGGGGGGAATTAAAAAAAAGAAGATTATAGACCAACTCTTGAAAGTAAAACGTAAACACATATTTAGTGATTAATTTGAGATACCTTTCTCTATACATGCTGTTCTATTAATTCCAGGGAACAATTCACCCATATTCACCTGATTGTTCGAAATTCATGAATTGCGACGGCGCGAAATGCTTCGAAATGCTTCGTTGAGTCTTGCGGCCCGGGAACAGAATTTAATCCAGTCGAGTTAACGTGTGACTACCCTGTGAACCCTCACCCCGGTTGCATACGTCATTAATAACACGAAGAACAGAGTCTTGGAAGCTTAAATCCAAAGACATGAGGTGAAATCGACAACCCCAGGTTTTCCCAGAAGGACTTTGCTTATTTTGCAATCATTGACAATGAAATGGAATAATTAAATAAAGCTTTTGATAAAAGTCGATGTTTCGTATTATTACACCCGAAAACCTTCAAATCGTAATCGCGTATGTTTGGTGTTGGCGGAATCGGTTACATCAGTAAACAACTTTTCCCTTTACATAACCACCGCTCGGCCTTAGTTGCTACAATTACAATAAATTTTGCGTGCATTTACGCGTCCGTGACAGAATATGTATCACGCTTATCTATTATTGTTTCTATGAATACCACGCGGCGGTCGAAAGCAAAACAATCGATGAACCTGATGAAGTTTTCGAGATATACTACCAAAAAAAACTCTGATCGGCAATTGGTTGGGATTCGATTGGCTTAGAGCCCTCCGCGAGGCCTCGTAGCCTTCTTATGAACTTTGAGGGGTGGTTTCATCCGTTAAACATGCAAACGGCCCAAAATAACAAGACCCCTATTTCTTATTTTTAGGGCCTCTAAAACATATCTAAAAATCCAAGCAATCGGAGGTGGATACTTAAAAACCTTTCCTTGTCAGCGAGGTGCGGTCTTATCGGCGGCAATTTCTTTAAGGACTCTAACTAGAAAATGACCCTGTAGTAGCACTTTGTGTATTTGATATGTATCGGTTCGTATCGCGCCTTGCGCTTCGTCGTAATTCATTTCGCGACCTCCAATCAGTAGCCGAATGTGATAAACATTCGTGGAACGTAGAATTCTCCATAGAATTGAAACATGACATTTTGAACATATTAGATTTTCTCGGTGAAAAGAGGAGCAACCACGACGTAATCCGATCGCTTATGAATTACTCTGATTATTTATATATCTCTGTTCCTCTCTCGTTCATTCTCATTCTTTCTTACTCGTATTTACACATATTTATAATAATAATGCTTTATTATTATAATGTATAATGTACGAAATTTAATCCTAAGTCCTGTTTTCTCTTTCATCACTCTTTCGTCCCCTCTCGCTGGTTCTCGGGTTCTTTCACTCTCGTATATTTACAATAGGTGATATGATAAACATGTTTTCAAATGTTTACCACTTCAATTTTAGCACAAGGTGCATATAAAATATCAGATAGTATAATAGTATAAATACGAGTTTTTCAGGGAAGACAAGTCAGTTCGAAATACGAATTTGCAAGTGAACCAGCAGTCAACATGAAATTCACCACGATCTTGCTGTGCGCAGTCTTTTGCTTCGTCGCCCTTTTCGCAGGGTCTGCACAGGTAAATTGTTTTTAGTAAACCTTTATGCTTATTAGTCATTAGAGGCAGATTTGTAAATCTTCCCAGAAGATTGTTCTGATGATTCGAGCTATGACACGGATTATTTATAATTAATATGTACCACGCAAATATAATTTTTGTGGTATAAAATTCATCGCGTTCATAACACGAACAGTTTGCTTCGAAATATAAAAGCATGATCGGGTGTAACCTTGCAAAAATCAAATATAGTAATATTAATTGTGAATTATTTTGTTTAATTCCCGCTGCCATCTGCATGCTTGTAATTAAAAGACTGATTGATCTCATGATTGTAATTGCTAATGCTGGAACGATTTAGTAACGGGAAGATTAAGGGGTATTAAAAAAAAGAAGATTAAGAACCAACACTGGAAACTAAAACGAAAACATATAGGGTAAATCCGGGAAACGCGGCCGGGCCGAAGAGTTGGTCTAAAATAATTGATTCTTAGAGAATTAATTGTTCTAAACCTTAACACACTTTTACATATATATACACAGATGTAGAGTCTGAATATAGCGACTCGACCAACTCCCCAGCCCGACTGTCTCTGCCGGATTTACCCTATTTAGTGATTAATTTCAGGTACCTATCTGTATATATGCTGTTCTATTAATTTCAGGCTGTTCTTCGCGCAGATCCAGATGATTGTTCGAAATTCCTGAATTGTGATGCTCGTAATGAATGCTTCGTTGAGTCTTGCGGTGCGGGGACAGAATTTAATGAACCCGAGAACACTTGTGACTACCCTGTAAACCCTCACCCTTGGTGCAAACGTGTTTAGTAACACAGAGAACCGAGTCTTGGATGCTTAAATCCAAGGACTTGACGTTAAATCAGCAACACCAGATTTTTCGAGAGGGACATGTACCAGCAAGGAACTGAGAACGAATCGAGCATTTGTGTATTTTGCAATCATTGCAAATTAAATGGAATATTTGAATAAAACTTTTGATAAAAGTAGACAATCGATGCTTTGTATTATTACACCAGTAAACCTTCAAATCGTAATCGCGTATTTTTAGATAACCACCGCTCGGCCTTAGTTGCTACAATTACAATAAATTTTGCGTGCACTTACGCGTCTGTGACAGCACATGTATCACGCTTATCTATTATTGTTTCTATAAATGCATCGCAATGGTCGAAAGCAAAACAATCAATGAACCTGATGAAGTTTTCGAGATACATATACCAAAAAAAAAATCTGATCGGCAATTGGTTGGGTTAGATTGGCTTACCCATACAGCACACTCCGTTGCACGAAGGTTGCACGGGCGTTGCCGTGCAACGCTGCCACAGGGGCGGACATAGGAGGATTCCTGCAACCTTTCAGCAATGTTGCGGTGGAACATTGCACATGGAACATTTCTGCAACCTTCACGCAACGTTCCGGAGATTTATTCGCAGGTCAGAGAACTGAGTTCCTAAAAGGAATTTTAACGGAAACGGAGAATCGAGAATTGACTAAGCAGAATGTTCGATACGGTAGCGAGAAGGTACACTTTGTTATGAATCTTTGAATGAAGTGGTGGGGATAGCGACAAGTTCGTATCGTGGGCACCAAACCGAGCTCGTAGAGAGACAATACTGTAGTCTGCGTGTTTTAGGGTTTTGAAATGGGATTATATATACAGGGGTGGTGTAAGAGGGGATAAGGGTGACGAGGAAGGGACTATGGACGGTGCAAGGGTAGATGTATTACTTTTTAATTAAATATTATTACTTTTTTAACATAAGGTTTTGTTGTATTCATTTTACGGCTTCGCTAGAGTTTTTTGAACAATAATTCTCTGGACAATAATTTTTTCCATTTTCGAGCGCTAGTCCCATTATGGCATCCGAGCCTTCAATTGTTCGTGTATCTTTAAAACTAACGTGTCTTCGTGAAGTCTGTTAAAATGGGACTGGCGATAACTATTCAATACCTGACCACTTTTAGGACCGGTACATATATGTATATAGAGATATTTACACGTGACCTCAATATTTTGTGGCAGTAGTGTCATATCGCACGACGCCCCATCTCTCGTCTAAATCGGGCCTTGATGTTATATTCAATGAGAGATAAGATAAGTACGCGCAAGTACAAGTATTCTAAAAGAGATATGGTACGTATTGAAAATCAGATAATATGATAGTATAAATACGATTTTTTTTCGGCTAAGGTAATTCAGTTCGAAATACGGATTTGGAAGAGAACCCAGCAACAAATATGAAATTCTCCGCGATCCTGCTGTGCGCAGTCTTTTGCTTCGCCGCCCTCTTCTTGGGGTCAGCACAGGTAAATTTCATTTTATAAACCTTTATGCTTATCCGAGCGCAATCGAGTTTTCTGTAGTTTCTTCTTTTTTTGCGAGTATAAGGTTGCATGCTCCTAGTAAAGTCCAATTTTCTTTATGAAGGGTAGTGAATTTGGTAAGTTGTGTTGTGCTCTTTTCCTAGTGTACTTAGGACAGGTGTTTAAGATGTGTCATGTGACTGATAGAGTTTTGTACGTCACAAGAATCAGGTATGAGTGTGTCGAGTTCGTATGGCCAATTATTACACGTGTCAATATAACTTGGTCTTTCTATTCGGAAACTTTCTGTAACTTTAAGTTACCAATTTGGCCCGGTTAATAAAATAAACGATTTCACTTTAAATATGAACTATCGCCAATTGGAAATTAGTAAAAGCAAAATATTGCAAAAGTAAAAATTAATTTTACAATTATTGAGTTTAAATTAGATTTGATGGTGGTTGTCACCTTAGTGACTGTGTAGTGCATTGGCCTCGTTTAAATTAAATTCGTTTTTAACTGAATAAGGGATGTTATGGAATTAAAATGCACGAGTATTATGTTTTAGTCAGAAGAGGTAGAATTTAAGATCTACCCAGAAGATTGTGCAAAGTACTACAGATGCGTAGACGGGACCTGTGAAGTTAGACAATGCCTCCAGGGACTGGAATTCAATCCAATCCTTCAGAGTTGCGACTATATACAACCGACACCCCGAAAGGACTGCAAGCGTAAATAGGTGGAAATAATGCCTCTGTATCTTTATGAAACAAATCGACGTGTACCCTTGTTACGTTCTTCCATTGAGAAGAGTGAGGATGCAATCTGAAATCTCTATTTATTTATGGAAATATTTGAGAGAATAAAGTAATTAAATAATTCTTATTGTATATTCGTTATGTTCATTTATCTCGTCCTTATTACACCTGCGACCCTTCCAATAAGAATCTCACGCGTGTAACCTATTCTGCAGACAAACTAGCCAAAAAGCTAAACTTGATTTATAGGTTCTACCCTTGTTGTTCCTGAGATCATAATAATTAGCAATTGCTAATTTAGCTAGCAGTAGTCCTATACGTCGACTGAACGACATCCGAAATTATGAAGTACGAATTAGCAAGACAGAAAATGTTCAAGCTTCTATCTTCGGAAGGAAAATACTACGATCTATATTATTGCACACATTCGCGCGATGAATTCATAGGCTTCTTTGGGAATAGACACTGGGTGGTCTGCGACTAGTATAAAGGGCAACTATACCATCTGTTTCAAAGGTTGAATAATGTAAGAATTTCCATCTTCCTGTACCTCCATTGTTTTCACTGTTGCACCGGGAGACTGCTCCAAGTACCTAAGTACTACGTCCAAAAAGCGTTTGCAACCTGACCATCAGCCAGTACAAATACGTGTTCGACCCAGCTACAGGCACCTACACTCATCCAACCAAGAAGACCATCACTGCGATCGTCGCTCGCCCAAGAAGCACAATTTCCCGTGATCGTGTTTCATGAACGACACCCGTCCCCACCCGAAGATCCTCCACGCGCCAGGATCGCCAGAATATATGATAAAAAATAAAGCCTCGCCAAACACGCGGGAAAGCAGCACTGCATATGACTATATTTGCATTGTTTCGGTCGCCAGTGGTGTTTGCAGCCGCCTGGTCGGCCTCTTTAGTGGCAACGGTGGTGTCTGATTGTTGCCAACGAGGGCCAATTTGCTCTCGCGGGAGTCAATTGGCAAACAGTTCTGTGTGCACTGGCACGATTACCACGTTGACAAAAGCACGCGTCTCTGTGACCGTCTGTCTTCTTCTTTCGGTAGAACCATCCAGCTCGCTCTCTCCTTTCGTTTCCCTACTAATCCAAGTCTCTGCTTGTCTTCTTTCATCTGCCCTCGCCGATTCGTCGACTAGCCTGCTCGCCCGCACCGAAGATTCTTCGCCAACATTGATCTCGCGCCGACCCTCGACCTCCAGCTACTGATAACCCTTTCCTTTCTTCGAACCGCTGCGTGTTTTCCCGCGAGAACGCCAGCTATCTGCTGTTTCTGAGTAAGTACGCGAACTGCATGCTGGTTTTATGGGGAAAAGGGGATCAGTACCACGCGATGCTCGGTGTATTGTGGAGGCGTCGAGGATGATGCCGCAGACCCATCGTTTCATCGTAGTTTTCGCTGCTCTCTGTGTCGTCAATTTCGCCCACGCGGTACGTCTTTCCTTCGTTCTTTGCTGCTCCATCCCTGCTCGCTGCTGGTGACACACTACCCTTGGTGCTTTCGATGCTGTGCCCATCGACCACCCTGTTATACGTCTTCGAATGAACTTCCCATCGATTTTTGCGAAGCAAATTTCTTTGAAGTAATTGCTTCGTGGTCGTTGTCGTGGGTGGTTGAGTGTTTTCAAGGTGAAACTGGTTTGTTTGAATTGTTGGTGGGTTATACGAACCAAGGAATCGATAAGAGTGATCAGACTACCGGTTCGTTTCTTTTAGGGAGAAACTGTTTTGTTTGAATTGGGAGTAACAGAAGTTCGGTTCCATTTCGCAAGTGTTGTTGAACTACGCGTTTCAAAAGCTCTGTTGCACTCTTCGGTTGTAGAGTGTTATCATCGTTAGATGCACAGGGTGATTCATTAGCGGTGTTTGAAAATTTGCGGGGGTATTGTCCAGTTTGGAATTGAGAAGGCCATTTAACTTTGGGATCAAATGAGGCCTCGAGAGAAAAAACGGACTAATTCACATAAATAAAATTAATTTTTCACATTTTTTATGATTAGTAGAGTCTGTTGGTATGTATTATTGCTGCTAAGTCAATTTCGTAAAAAATGTGGGTTAGTCCATTTTTCTTCGCAATGCCTCAAAAATAGCTTAGTTATTTAAGTGATCGAAGCAACTACAGAGGCGTTAGTATGTTGTTATGATTGGCCATTGCTAACGTTGGTACGAATTCAGATCATTTCTAATTGTATTGCGTGCATCGATGCATATGTATCAGTAAGTTTTGAAAACACTAAAAGTATTTAATAAAATTCGATTGGGCTTAGAAGTCTCGGGCCCATGTTTGACAGGATTTATAATTTCGAGACGTATAACACACCTGAATCAAGAAATTCCAAATATTATTATTGAATCACCCTGTATAATTATCACGACTTGGAGCGAATAAATATGCATGATTTAGCACGTGGTGCTTTGTAATTATGATCTACAGGACTGGATTATAAATATTGAATAATTTCACGTTATCTTCTGTTATCTGGCTGGCTTAAATATATATTAGTCCAGGAAATACGGCGTCGTTAATACTCATTGACAAGACAAGTATCGATAACGTGAAACGGTAAACGAAGAAAAATGTGTATCCCAAGTATTGACACAGAAAAGTTATGTAATGTTGGAGTTCACTCTTGATAAGTTAACGTTTCAAGCGTTAATAACGTAATTTCAATGTAATTTAAATTTATGCAACTTTATTCATCACTTTATCCATTGCTTTATATTTTAATAATTTATTGGAATGATTATACTCATCCTTAAACTTTTGCATATATATCTTTCATATGTCACAATAAATAACAGTTTATTCTTTTATCAAGCTGTTGACATTACTGTCCCATCTGTTTTCACAATATTTCGCGAAAACTGTAGACGATACAACTTAAAGAACCTTTGCACCCTCAGCAGTGGTCGAGCTCATATAAAAAACGGAGAGTAGTTTCATTAGAACATCAATCCCTGATAAATAATATAAACACATTCGACACCACCGTTACATGGTACTCGATAATTTATATTTTTATCATTTGCGCTTATCACGTAGATCTACGACCCCAGAGAAGCGACCACAAAGCCACCGCTACGACGAGAACAAGTACTTCCTTGGTACTTGTCAGGTAAAGAGTACAGTGACTCGATCGAGGACCCATCGCGTTCTCCAAAATGGCGGGCAGATCCAGACGAACCGAGCCCCAGGAAAGCGTTCGTTGTTAATGCTGAAACGAAGACATGGAGTGGATGGAGGAAAGCTCCCGGAAGCGAGATTGAGCAAAGGACAGAAATCGCGGATGATCATCAGACTCTGACGAATGTCGACCAGAGCCGTGATTATTCTTTGGAGTACAGTCAATTCGATCAGCAAGAGAATCGAAGATTTCCATCTGGTTCCCGAAATCTGGAACAAGAACAAGATCGCGATTACGCGGGAGACAAAGGGAAGTGGGATAAAATTCTCGGAGGGAAGGATTCTCACACGAGGACGGACAGTGATCAATATGTTTATGAGGGAATATCTGCTGATAGCACGGTAATGGAATTATTTGTTTTCCATTTTCTATTAGCTTCTAAGAATATCTGGTGATATCATTTTTTGCTTAATACTGAATCACACCACTCGAATGTGGAGAAAACATTCGTGATCGATAGTAAATAACGATCGATATCTGCATATATTGACAGTGATTGATCTATACAGTTGAGGCACGCATTATAGTAACCAGAGCTTATATGGCAAGAGCTTATAAGAGCTTATATAGAGCAAATAAATTTGTAAATAATTGAAGAGTCTTTGTAGAAAACACTATGAGGCTAAAAATAAAATTCTTTTTTAATTTTGACACTTACAGTGTTTTCTACAAGGACTCATCAATTCATTGAAGAAGACTATGGAAAATTTTCTCAAAGTAACAGTTCTATTTTTCAAAATCATTGCGAAATCATTCATCTTCAAATAAGTTGAAAGTGAGTGAGGCAGAAATAATTATTTAGAAGTTACTTAGAATTTCTATCCCGCAGAAGTAAACAGGAATAACGAAGGTGTGTTAAGAGATACTCAGGACCAGTTTAATATCTTTCCAGAAACCCCACAGGGAGAAGATTCTTCTTTCAACTAAATCGAAATCAACTGTCGCTCGATATGACAAGGTATCAGGTGTCCAGTGCCCAGATCCCGATTCCACTGGCCAATTCGTCTACGCCCCCGATTGTAAATTCTTCGTCAACTGCTGGAAGGGCAGAGCCTTCGTTCAACCATGCGCACCCGGCACGCTGTTCAACCCTGACACCTTGGAGTGTGATTTCCCTCACAAGGTCAAATGTTACGGGGGCGAGGTTGCTGACTTTCCATCCAACGATTATTTGGATTCATCGGGAAGGCGGGAGCCACTGTTGCCTGGCTCGCACAGTCGCTTGGAAACCGAAAGATTACAAGTTAGTTTAAAAATATTACAGTTGAACAGTGGAAGTTGTATATTCGTGAAAACTAAAGCTTCGGTGCGAGAATCGTCGAAATACTGTGTCAAAATTTCACTATTTCGAAGGTAGGAAACTTAAGTAACGCTCGAAAGAACTTTTGGATATAAAGGATCTTGTCAAGATCATATCGATTTTACTCCTAGGAGCCACGATGCCCACCCTACGTGACAGGTTTACTGGCGCATCCCTCGGATTGCACGAAATTTATACAGTGCGCAAATGGTGGGACATTTATTATGGATTGTGGTCCTGGGACGGTGTTCAACCCTGTTATCAGCGTTTGTGATTGGCCGTACAACGTGAGAGGGTGCGAAGGTAATACATGATACAGAAGTTAGCGAAATAAAATTAATCGATTCACTATTGGGATTAGCAATCTTGTAGTCACAAGAGACAGTGACTTCGAGGAGTCACTGTCACTGTTATATTAATATTTTGCATGAATAAATTCCGTCCACCAGACGCACGGAAATCTAAAGAGGAGACTACAACACCATTAGTACCCCCCGATTATGAGACCTACGATCATAGGAAATTAGGGTACAGCGAACACCAGCCAGCAAAAAAGGTCGCATGCCCTGAAGCTCACAGTGGGCTACTACCGCACCCAGACACATGTAAGAAGTTCCTCCAGTGCTCAAACGGAGCTACCTTCGTCATGGACTGCGGCCCAGGGACGGTCTTCAATCCTGCTACATTCGTCTGTGACTGGCCTCACAAAGTTCCCGGCTGCAACGGGGGTAATCAACAAATTAATAACTAATGTATCAATAAAACACAGTTCTAGCATATGCGTAATCCTCCTCATAGGTAAACCAACGTTCACGCAGCCTCCAATTAGCCCCACGACTACGAGCAGACCGTGGTCATCAGGTGGTTCCACTGAATCCAGACCGTGGCAGCACAACCATCGATACAATCAAACGTGGCACGATTTCCACACCCCCGTGACGACGACCACTCCACCAGGGACAGACTGGGACTCGCTGAGACCAACATGGAGACCTAAGTGGGTGCCAAACACTTGGACCACTGAACAGCCAGCAGTGACAGACGGGGATTCATCGAGACCAGTGTGGAAACCGAGCTGGAATCCCAGCCACGGCGATGATGATCGTACTCGGTATGGAAGTCATGAGCACTGGGATCAAGCAGGAAGTTCGAGTTACCCAAACACCCAGTGGCCACACAATCATGGAACAAACGATCAGAGCACCAGTTACAATGATAGACACCATCACCAACACGATCATCATCACCTTGATGGATTGACATACAATTCTGACAGAGACACTGAGACCCAGCAATCCGTTCCTCCATATGACCAGCCTGATAATCAAAGACCCACTCAGGGAGTTCCTGATGGAAGCTGGCAACTTGGTCGAGGGCACCAGCATCATCATCACCATCATGGACCCCATGGTAGGCCTCAATTCATCCCTCAGTACGATGATTCCGACCAGCAGACTCAGCAGACTGTTTTCGAGGGGACACAAGGTGGAAGAGGTGTTGGCAGTTTTGATTCTTCTCCGAATCGAAATGTTGGAAATAATAGACGAACAGGACAAGAGTACATCCCTAGCAGGCAAGAGCATGGCAGAAATGATCCTAGATTCCCGCCATCAGATGAGAACGTCTACGTCGGTAATGACGACTTGCCTGGGAACGAAGGAAGCACTTCGAGTTTCGACGGACGGGTGAAAAATAGAACGACTTGGAACGAACCTGTGGGGACAGAGAGCAGATTAATCCCTACCAGCTGGAGTCAGCATGGTCCAGGGGAGACACCAAGTCAGCCACAGGATCGACAGTGGAATCAAGGTGACTTTTTTTATTTCTTTATCGTGTGATCCTTGTGTTCATCGATCAGTAACTGTTTCAATTGGTTCACTTTAGTCGTATCTGTGTGGACACGTTAATGAAATAGAACGTTAGGTTTTAATGAGTACTTTTACTGATCGATTAACTGTAGATTTAATATTGCTCGTTTGAAATGCGTACTTCTGGAATTGAGTAGTTGGGTTCTATGATATGCACATAAGGCATGTTTGGCTGGAACGAGGAATATCGCATGAATGTTTTTCTTTCATTTTTATTTCTCATGATCTTTCTATGGATTTGCATTGAAACTTAAGTTTACAACTAACAGATTAAACTTTATATTGCTCGAAATCAAATTTGAGGGGATTCTCCAGGAACGAAGGTAAGTTTGATTAACAGACACAACGAAGGAACAATTAAAAAACACTTTCCACGTGGGAGAATGCTAATCGACGTTAGATTTGCAACAAAACCGCTAATCACACTAAGGAGTTGCGAAAAGGTAATAAATCATCTCATATTTACTTTATATTTTATCATGTACCACGGAGTAAGATCATCTGGAAGAGAATGAGTTATTCAACGAAATTAATTTGCTTGGTGTAGAGATTGTTCTGTTGGTTTTTACAAAACTGTGGGAGCTACGCGAATAAGGAAAGCAAGAGGCTTTAAATATGAGTAAGACTTTGATCTCTTTTAGGCACTACCAACGAGCACGATAAATTACACGAATGGGAGTCCGGGCCTAATACTTATCAGAGCACAGCAGACAGAGAAGCAGAGTCGAAGGTGAACCAATGGTCATCGAAGACGAATATTTTTGAGCACTCCAAAGGACAGTATCGACCAGGTGTGAAAATCACAGATAGATTAAATATTTTTCTTTAAACATGTTCCTATCATTAAAATGATTTTCTCCTCGCAGGAGCCAAAGCTAACGTGAACGTGGTTGCGAATGGTACAAGAGGGCATTTTATCACGAAAGAAATCGAAGTAAATCAAGGACACTCGAAAACGAAAACGTATAAATCAAATGATCTACCAAGTTCGAATGATCTCAACAAAGGAGATCAGAACATTTATATTGATTTCAACTCCGCCTTCGAACTGCCATCTGAAGAGCTTCAACCACCATATTACACTCCTGTTAATAATAATAGCTCGCAAACAAATAATATTTCCTCTCATGGACGTGATCACCGAAAACCCAAGAATCATTCGACCAATTCATCTTCTCAGACAGAGAGTGAGGATTTAATCGGATCAGGTAATAATCATCAATTTTTACTGGCCCGTAACACAATAATAATTACCTAATACCACTGTCAATCAATAGTTTCAGTTCAGAAATCAATATTTTCTGTCAATCCAGCAGGTACAGATTATCACCGCGTGGACGTGCCATCAACGAATCTTCAGCCACCAAATTACCCACCACCTAGTCCATCACTGACTCCTCCCAGTTCGCCGAATTTACATAGCAACGACAATCACTACCCAGCTGTGCCAGCAACAGATCTTCAGCCACCGATTAACGAACCTTCTCAGCCAAAACCAGCATCTTCGATTGGGTGGCAATACCCAGCTGTACCAGCAACAGATCTTCAGCCACCGATTAACGAACCTTCTCAGCCAAAGCCAGCATCTTCGATTGACTGGCAATACCCAGCTGTGCCAGCAACGGATCTTCAGCCACCGATTAACAAACCTTCTCAGCCAAAGCCAGCATCTTCGATTGTCTGGCGATACCCAGCTGTGCCAGCAACAGATCTTCAGCCACCGATTAACGAACCTTCTCAGCCAAGACCAGGATCTGCGATTCTCACGCGATACCCAGCTGTGCCAGCAACGGATCTTCAGCCACCAATTGACGAACCTTCTCAGCCAAAGCCAGCATCTTCGATTGTCTGGCGATACCCAGCTGTGCCAGCAACAGATCTTCAGCCACCATACTACGACGCTCCAAGCACTCACCAATCTTCTCCAACCCTTACACCGATAAATGTTAACGAACATGTATCAGCACCTACGAATATTCGACCACCAGATCGTTTCTTGGTCCCTCCAGACCCTGATCCACCAGATGCAAGCAATCAATATCCACGTCCAATCAACGTCCCATCAGGTGTTCTCAGATCATACCCCACATTCCACGCTTGGTCAGGTTCTTTCGATACTATTATTAAAAGACGCCCAGACCTGTACATGATAGTCCCCACGAAGAAGAAGGTTCTACAACCACCACAGAAGCCTGATCCAGTCTCCAGCACCCCCGATCCGAACATCCCCAGTGTATCGATTGAGGAAACTTTCCCAACGGAGCATCCGGATCCAACGGAGCCTACTTTGGAACACGACGTGGACGTGCTGGATGACAAGCAAGTCTGGAAGCCCGTATTGGTCTTCGAGAATAAGAGTGAAACGACTACAACAGAATCTTCTGTCATCATGAAGATTGGTAGTAAGAAGAGAAAGAGACCCGGCGTGGATCTTATCAACATTGAAGCTGCTCCCCCCGAAGAAGGTAAGTGTGTGCTGTCTAAAAGTTCTGTGTCTGCATTTGCGTCGAGATCGAATAAAATGAAGGTAAGTTCTTCGTCTTAATCTTTCACGCGTTCCTCTGGAAAAATCGACACGGCTTTTAGCATGGAATGCTGTTGGAATGATCTCTTATTAACACTGGGTTTAGAAAATCGTCCAATCACGGTCTCATCAGTTTCCTGTCTAAATGAATAGTCCTTGTAGAAAGCATTGCAAGTTTTCAAAAATTAAAAAAAAATTTAATGGAAAACGTTCCACGTGCCAATGGCAATATTATAAGTATAGAATTTGATGGTTGACACTTACAGAGTTTACTACAGGAACTCTTCAAATATGTAAATATTAATGGCATTCATCTATCTCACTGTGTTTCCGGACGAGTTAGTAATTTAATCACTCCGGAATGAATTGTTACTTTCTTTATAAAGTGGCAAAGTGTCGAATGTTCTTTTCCAGAGGAGCCACCATTCCCAGCCTACTATGTACCACCAGTAAAACCGTTGGATCATTCGAACAAAATTACTCTACCGACTCCGATATCTGGCCAGGTGAGAATTTATAGTTTTGTATTGCAAAAACATTATTTCCTTGTTAATATTAACAATGGCCCCTAATCTTAATTAAAATCGTTAGTTCATTGCTGCAGCTTTGTGCTCCACTTGGAGTACCTGAATTAAAAGATACTTAATTTACGATTTCAGGGCATTTATTTAATACGTTCTTTTCAGGTGATTCGACTTAGGGGTGGTCCTGGGCCCCACGAAGGCTACGTCGAGGTCCAAGGGCCGAGTCCTGGTTGGGGAATCGTTTGCGATTCCAGGAACAGCTGGACTTTGAAAGAAGCCCACGTTGTGTGCCGACAACTCGGATACACGAGGTGCTTTATAGGTTCATTAGTGTGAAATTTACAGTATACCTCATTTAACTTAAGGGCTTTTTCACACGAGACACAATAGCTCGTGATTTTACTTCTATTTTTAAATTAATTTACCCATTTATTGTAAACCAAAGTGCCAATGTTGAAACACAAGATTCATGTCACATGTCCTAAATGTTATCTGCTAGTTGCTTTTATATTTTAATATCTCAGAATTAATAAAAGCGATAAAGTACCTTGAATTCAAGTCCAATTCCAAAGAAAGAAGAATTCCAAAGTAACTCGAGTACAGTTAGAAAATTACAGAAAATTATGAGAGGTGCATATTGTGATTTTGATGTCAATTTTGCGAATATATCTAAAAAAAGATTCTGTTGTTCTTTGCAGAGGCGCCGAGATGGCTTGGCAAGGAAGGAATACTCGCAACGGAGTGCCAACCTGGATCGCCGCGAATTCAGTGTCGTGTCAAGGCAACGAGAGCAGATTTCAAATGTGCAAGTAAGGCGTTATGATTCACAGGCTTCTGTTTTTTTCCGGGCGGTAGATAAGAGCTCGCTTTCATCGCCGTCGTAATTAAAATTAACATCGCGCTGATTAATTTCCAGCTATTGTAAACTCTTGATTACAATATTGTAGACTCTTATAAATTGCGTTCTGGGAAATCGCTATAAATCGTTCGAAACAAACTGAAAGTTGTAAATCAAGATGTACTTGCTGATTCAAAAAACATAGTAATCAGTATACTAATCGACGGTTTCAAGTATGATGGAAATCTTGCTGGTGATTTTACAGATTCACCCACGAGCCAGAGTGTCGCGTGGAAAGAGATGCAATCGGCGTGAGCTGCACGCCGAATCGCGTGGCGCATTGCCGCAAGGACGAGATACCGTACGAAGGGCAGTGCTATCATTTAGCTGATCCTGATAGTAGCCTGAATCACGCTGAGGCGTTGGACTATTGCTCCCAAAGACAGGCACGACTCGTTGATATCACCAGCCAGGCGGAAAACGATTTTGTTTCCGACTGGCTAGTGCAGATGCACCCGGAAGTCGGTTCGATCATGACGTCCGGTGTCGGTTTCACAACCCTGAATCGCACTCTCTGGCTTTGGGAGGACTCTTCCCGAGCGAAGTTTAGGTGGGACATTATTCAGATAACGCTTTCGTGATAACTTCGCAAAAGAATCGTTTTGCACGCTGATATTATAATATTCTGGGTCTAATTAAATGGAAAGTATATCTGGAAATTTGTGAAGAATTATATTTTCTTGATATCGATCTGAGGTTTTTGATATTGTAGAGTTCTAGGGTTCGAGATTAACGTATGTATCTAGGGTTTAGTAAATATTGAAATTTTCGGGGATAGTAGTTCTGATTCTTTAGTAATGTTTCTAGTAATATAAATAGATTGTAATACGTTCTATATTTTTGTGCGAACCTATTTGAAATGTTAATTTCCTTTTAATCGAGCTTGGATGATTCTTTTTACGGGATTTCTAGTCGATACTCATTTATGGCAATTGTAATCAGATACACGAAATGGTGGCCAGGCTGGTTGGAAGACAAGAACCACCCCCCATTCGTGGGCTCTCGCCCCCATTGCATCGTGATGAAGCGGAAATTCCCGTGTCATGCGAGACCAGACACGATTTGCGTTGCTGATTACTTCTTCTGGGACACAGAAGACTGTGCCACCTCTATGAAGGGCCACGCTTACATTTGTAAAAGGCCTTACGACGATATCGGTACGAACTTTTCAACTAATATTCAGTTTACCCCTTTTCAGGACTTTTGTCTTTAATTAATTGATTAATTCTATGCACTCCTAAATCCATAAATGTTTTTGAAGATTCGAGAGATTTAAATTTACCAGAGGATTTCTGTAATAAAAATGCAAACTTACGATGCTAGAACTATATTAAAAAATTAATATATTACTTCGAATCATTTAGGTTGCATCTACGGTAAAGGAAGCCAATACGTCGGAAACGCAAGTGTAACAGCAACAGGGAAAGAATGTCTTCCATGGGCTGACAAGAAAGTTGCTCATCCACTCCGAGTAAATGTTAGTTTCTATTATATTCTATTCCCTTTTTTAATACATCGTATTCCAAATTAATTGTTACACAAATTCATCTAAAAACACATTGAAGAATTTAAAAAATCCATAGGATTTATACTAATAGAAACAGAGTTGCTCCATTGAATTATTCTGTATATACTTTTTAAATTGAAATCTTCTACTTTCGGTGACAATTTAAACGATACTTTTCAAAGCAATCCTTAACAATTTACTATGCTACAGGTTGTTAATCGAGATATCAGGGAAAAACTGAAGGCTCACAATTACTGCAGAAATCCTAATCCAAATAGAGAGACTAGACCGTGGTGTTTTACTGGCCTAGCAGGGAAACGGGAATCTTGTGACATACCACCTTGCGGAAGTACTGGTACCATTTGCAAAAAACCTTTCGCATTATCGATTTTATTGTAATAATGTACTCTTATGTAATCTATTTGTTCCCAACAGGCTCTCAAAGGACGCGTTTGGGGGGTCAGTGCAAACCTAAACATTTCGAGTGTCTGCCTGGTGAATGTATTCCTTCGCCATGGGTTTGCGACGGGGAAGAGGTAAATTATATGATCCGCTAAATTTATCGAAACGTACCTATCCCCTTTCGATCAATTTTCAGGATTGTACGAACGGAGCAGACGAGAGTGCGTGCATATCGCAGATGGACCTCTATGAAAAACATTCTAACCACAAATTGGACGGTTACGACGTTGAGAAGTGGCTGAACACACCATTAAAAACGTGCGCTCTCAGATGCAAAGACGCCGATTTCACGTGTCGATCATTTGCACACAAGTAAGTAAAATTTCAAAGATAGAAATGTCGTAATATCTGTTTCATGTAGAAAATGTCGATTAATTACTCAAGTAAATTATCATTAAATCATTGTGAATATTTGTATAATACATGCAATAATGTAGAACTGCGATTTGAACAGGGTAAAGGGTAGTAGCCGGTTCGACACGGGCAGGACTAATGTTTACTTCCTTCACGTGTCTCCTTGTCAGCGTCTGACACACGACTGACTCACCCTTCTTCCCGCTCACTGATGCCAGATTCGGGACGGGTTCCCTCGAGAATTTCCCCCACCTCGCGCATACTACGCCGGAGCAACGTGTCCGTGAGCTCGGCGCTTCGGAGACCAACTCACGGACACGCAGCTCCGGCGTAGTGTGCGCGCGGTGGGGGAAATTCTCGAGGGAACCCGTCCCGAATCTGGCATCAGTGTTCCCGCTTGCCACACATACAAATATCCGACGCGAGGCGAAACGTCGCCCGTGGCAAGCGGAAGATTTGAATTATATAGTCTACAATAAAAATAATAACGTTTGACCAACAGGATTATTTATAAATTTAACGATATACATCTTTCAATTTTATCTAAATTCTTTTTAAATGATATTTAGAATAAAGGGAAAATCGTAAAAGAATCTTTTATTTATTTAGTCTTCAATCTGGTAATACATTTCGTTTCTTTATTCATTAGGGCTGAAGAAAATGTCTGTCTTTTAAGCGACAGAAACGTTGCTATGACAGGAGCGTTGAAACCCGATCGCGAATTCGATTATTACGAAATGAAAGAGAGAAGTATGAACTGCGAAGACATGTACGTTTGTGGGAACCAGAAGTGCATAAACCAGACTCAAGTGTGCGATGGAAAGAACGACTGCAATGATCGTAGTGACGAGAACATTTGCAAAAATTTGGACTACGACATTCGATTGGCTGGTTCGAATAATAGTCACGAAGGCAGAATTGAAGTTAAAGGTAAGTACGAACGTTGCATGCTAGAAGTTGTGATAGAAACCGATGTAGGAGATAATGGGATTCAAAATTTCTCCCAAACGATTATGCGCCCTGGAATTAATAATCCACTTAAAATGAACAAGATTTCTTTTAATAATTACCAAGAAATTTTTAAGATTTCAGTGGATTCAAATTTTCGACAATATTAATAATCAGATAATGATGGGAAATTTTGCAGTTTCTGGTGTCTGGGGCCAAGTTTGCGACGACGGTTTCGGAATGATCGACGCAGATGTAATTTGTAAAGAACTCGGCTTCGCCCTTGGTGCTATGGAAATTAGACCAGGAGGATATTACGGGAATCTCGATCCACCAACGAGATTCATGGTCGATCAATTGAAATGTCTGGGCAACGAGACTTCTCTGCGCGAATGCGATTTCGAAGGGTAATTTTAATTGAAACGCTACATAAGTAATTCTAATTTTAAGTCCAGTACACTCACAACTGGCCATTTTCTTCTAATATGATTTTCATTTAAAAGCACACCCAGGAATTTTAAAAAATTACGTAGGTACATTACACTTTATTATACGTCATACTAAACTCACCAATAAATAAGTTGCCACAAATTACACTCCTCCAGCGTTCCTTTCTTTGTAAAATATTCTAAAGCAGTAATTTAATGTATGTTTTATCAGACAAAAAATGTAGACAGATCCACTGTGCCAGTGCGTTACCTGAAAAAGTTTAAAACAAAGCTTAGTAAGGCGTTAATAAATCAGCAAGTGTTTTCATATCTCTTTTTACAGATGGGGTGTCCATAATTGTCAACCGGAAGAGGCAGTGGGCGTCGTCTGCAAGACTGCAGTCGATAACTGCCCCGATGGTGCTTGGAAGTGTGACAAGAGCCCCACATGTGTCCGAATTGCATTTATATGTGACACAGTTGTCGATTGTCCAGATGGTTCTGATGAAAGTTCTGAACATTGTGATGTGAGTAACAAAATATCTTGTACAAACATTCATATAGATAGAATCAAGCCGATAAAAGCGATACTTTTCCGAGATGTGAGAAGTTAAATCTTCTGGGCCCCAACTTCACCTACTTTTACTCATATTTTAATTATAATCCATCAAAACCACCTGCTACTTTCACCTTCGCGATCTCGAAACCACTTCGCACGTAGTAACAAGTTACAGAAAGTATTGTTCAAGGCTTCCACTTCAAAAGTTCTTCTTGTTTTCACAGCTGAGATAATACAGGCTGTTTCCAGTTCAATTCGAATGTATACACATTCTTACGCACGTCTAATCGACCTCGAATATTTCAGGCACCCTTTGAGATACGTCTGGCGAACGGAAGCTCCCCCCTTGAAGGAAGAGTTGAGGTCCGTCATCATGGTGTATGGGGCACCGTGTGCGACGATGACTTCGGGAATGCAGAAGCAACCGTGATTTGCAGATCGTTGGGATACGGCGGACGAGCTATTGCCAAGAAAGATGGCTTCTTTGGACCAGGAGAAGGGCCAATTTGGCTGGACGAAGTACGTACTTAGATCGTAGTAGATCGTAGAACCTTCGACATCATCGACACGTATAGTAACTCTCTTTACTGATGTCTTCTCTCAGGAATGTATTTTGCGTACGTGCTATCAAGCATGTCTTTCTTCTGGAAGTACATAGTATTTTGTTATGTACTGTTCACGATTTGTTTCTGTTCTAATCTTCTATTCAGATTAGATTAGTTTCTTAATGGAAGATAAGTCGATTATCAGACAGTAGTGTTTAGATAATCGCTAACTTTGCCCCCTTAAAACGTTAACAATTGGTGGTACCGCTATTGTATAACTATTGTTTAAATGTAATTTGCTCATAAACAAGGTTGACTGTTACGGGAACGAGACCCAGCTGTACCGATGCGATCACAATAACTGGGGCCAACACAATTGCGACCACGACGAGGATGCAGGTGTGATTTGTACACCTGGAGATCTTAACGATTCCAAGGTAAATCGAAACACTCTCTTCCGCAGAAGAGCGTAAATCCTAGGGTTACACTTTCTTTGCACATTTCGATATCTATAAATACTATAATTGATTCTAAAATCAGAAGAATAGTGAAGTCTCTCGTTTAGTCGACATTAAAGATCCTTGTGCAATGAAAATTTTACACGCCTATTCCTATTGTGGAATAGGATTTACATTTTATAAAGTGGAGGATCGCGTCTCTTTCTCGCTTAAAATAAAAAGGGGAATAGATTTACCCGAGAAGTAGTTATACAGAAGTACCTCCTGCTTGTAGTTCCTGAACACTTAATTTACATACAGCGTGATTTGAATGATCCATTCTGGTGAATCACATAATCGAATTTCATCTTGAAATGTAATATTTAAAAGTATGATACGGAAATACGAGTGCGATAATTAGGTGCAGTAGTTATTCAACAAGTACATCGGCTGGCGTATTGTAATAGGGTCATTAACACGCTTATACATACAGTTCAATAAATAATGAGCTTACAGAACAAACACAAGGCTTGTTTACTTGAATCCTCGACCCTGTTTGTCGCCCCTTGTGCCCCTTTAACCCACCAATGCAATTATCGAATCAACAATTGCAGTTGTCCTGGGAGTCCATGCCGAGTTTGCCGGAGCCGGATATCAATGATATACTTCCAGCCAAATGTGGCAAACGGTCCGAAGATTTTAACGATGACGAGGATCTTATTTTCGCGAAGGTGGTGCACGGCTCCGTTGCACCCAGAGGCACCTACCCCTGGCAGGTAAATCAGATCCGTATTCCACTCAGGGAACGAAGTACAGGGTTATTCCTGAAACTGGACATTGCCTTTGCTCGAGAGCTTGTTCACTTACCATTTTCGTGATTTTTGGAACATCGACAGGCCAGCATCCGTGTCCGCGGGCACAGTAGATCAAACCATTGGTGCGGGGCGGTGGTTATCTCGCCTTTGTTCGTGCTAACCGCTGCGCATTGTCTGGAAGGATACAACAAAGGCACTTATTTCGTCCGTGCTGGTGATTATAATACAGAGGTAATTATTATTAAAAGGTTCCGTTGCGACGACGCATCCTTTGCACGGCGAAAATCGTAGCGACTATTCGTTTCGCGCGAAACCGACAGCAGATCGCAAAAGAATTCTATTCTTGTGATTGATGAACAATTAGACAGCTATTCCACATTAAAGAACATACTAAGTAGTTAACTTCTATAAACTATTGAATTACCAAGGCTTTGTATTTCATTGAAACTTCTTCCCATCTTAAATGGAATGGAAGCAGAGGTTCTTATTTTTTTTTGAAGATATAAATTTTCATAATGTTACAAAGAATAAAAATATATGATTCTTTAGGGGAAGAAGGAATTTATGGATACTGTGTGCTTCTCACGAGTGTTGTTCCATTTATGTCTGAAGTAGTTTCTGATATCACCGCTGATGCTATCGTACACGATAGATTGAAGTGGGATAGTTTGTATATTTGTTTAATTCGTTTGGAAAGTAATTAAGAGAGTGCGATTGGAGGAAAATGGGTTTAGTATGCGTCACGTATTTATGAATATGATTAGATAGACGAAGGGACAGAGGTTGAAGCAAATATCCAGGACTATTACATACATGAGAACTTCCGGAAAGGCCATCGAATGAACAACGACATCGCTCTCGTGCTGCTGAAGGGTCAAGGAATTCCTCTTGGCAAGGATATCATGCCAATCTGCCTTCCACCCGAAAATGCCGAGTATTCAGCTGGCCTTAATTGTACCATCAGTGGATTTGGTAGCATAGAGACTGGAAAATCAAGTAAAGTTAACGCGACCATACAAAGAATAATCCTATTTGCACTAGAATATTTTAAGTACCCTTCGAGATCAATTTCTTTTCATACGCTTTACACAAAATTTATTCATTATTAGAATGAATTGAATTGAACTTGAAGTAAGTTCAGGCGAAATCGGTTTCATTTATATACTTTGATCGATTAAATCACCTTCGATTAACTTCGGCAGGCGTTGGATAAGCATATGTAAATGTTAGGATTTTTATTTCTGTATGCGGTTTAGGGTTTCCTATTAGACTCACTTTTCGGTTGTTGCAGCTCACTCCAAAGATTTGAGATACGGCTGGGTGCCATTGTTGGATCAATCTGTGTGTCGAGCAGGACACGTTTATGGCGAGGGTGCAATCAGCGAGGGAATGGTGTGTGCTGGACACCTCGACGAGGGCGTTGACACCTGTGATGGTGATTCTGGTGGACCATTGGTGTGCTATCATAAT
Organism: Andrena chrysosceles; assembly: GCA_963855975.1. Lineage (NCBI taxonomy): Eukaryota > Metazoa > Arthropoda > Insecta > Hymenoptera > Andrenidae > Andrena > Andrena chrysosceles. The sequence continues at coordinate 2,063,888 of OY979768.1, forward strand.
GGTAAAGCGAGCAAAAATTGAAAGATTAGTTAAAGAATTCAACATTAGGCTGATAAATCTGTAGCATACATCATTAGCGTATTCAAACTTTTGTATTAAGATTCTAACTATAGCTAATATTTAATAATATTCCCCAACACAAAAAGTTTTAAAAATATGTAAAGGAAAGGTAATATTTTATGTGAGAGTGTATAATTAATTTGAATCTTCTCGTGTTTCTTTAACGCAGGAGCTTTCACGTTATATGGGATCACCAGCTGGGGGCAACATTGTGGACAAGTTAATAAACCCGGTGTTTATGTTCGAGTTTCTCACTATCGTCGTTGGATCGATCAAAAAATCAGGGATTCTCTCGCGGGAAGATAGATTACGTATCTTTATCGAGATAATCCTGTATGACCAGGGAACTTGAAACAGATCTGCACGATACTTAATGTATTTACAATATTATTATAAGTGTTATACTATTTAAAGTGTTAACTTAAATTAAACCTGATAGATTATTATAGACTAAATATACACCAATCACTTAATTTCAATATAAAGAAGTTTCATTTGTATTTCCCCTTTGGACTGTACAATCCCACAAACAAACTCCGCGTTTCACTAACGCACTTCAAATAAAAATTCCCTTCCAATTTACAGTTACAGCACGAATCAAGAATAGTATAGTCTTGTTGATGATCAATTTGAAATAAAATTAATTTCTTAAACTCACGGAAAGTAGTAAATCAAAATCAAGAAATCATGCATACGTGAAAGCGGCAGTTAATGTTAAGTGGTCGGCGCATACACCATTTCCGGCGAGCAGTACACATTTGTATCTTCCGTTTTGTTATTTATAGTGACAAAGTTAAATAGAGACGTGACCCTAAGTATGTTTTCCTCATGTTGTTATGTTCAAGTACTGTCTTTGAAATCTACACGACCCGGTGGGATCATCGTTTCCTGCAATGGTGTGACCCGGCTAAGATTTTCCGCAATAACTGATATTCAATTGAAGGGACGCGCATTTCCGCACGGCTCTCTACGCCCAATGTCGTAGTATAAAAGGAACCACAAATGCATACTCGAATGCTCATTCGAAGTTTAACGCGCTATAAAGCCAGAGGCTTGGCGAGGTGGCGATCTTTTCCCTTTTGAGAAATTATATGAAATATCCATACAGTACGTAACATGGCTGTTAGGCATTACTTTTAAACTTATTCCTCTTTTAGACCCCCGCATTTCTCAGACTAAACTAACATTTGCTAGCGTCTCCCGTTGATATAATTAGTAGCGTTCCTCCACTACTAATGAACTCTAAAACAATCATAAATCCTCTGCTCGCAGCAAGTCTAATATGAAATTTTTAAATAAGAAAAGTGGGATTCATAGAAAATATGTAATCGAAAAAGAAATTGATCGAAGTCGGTGATTCCACAGTAATGAACGAAACTCTATGTACAAAATGGAACAAATATTACATTCACAGTAGCTTTGTACGTTAAAAAATGTCCAGTATAATGTCTATTCGTGTGTACGTTTGTCTTCAGAAATAAAGTGGGAATGGCGCCATATGTCACAAGTACCCCGACGGGTGTGCTATTCGAAGACGATACGATCGAGGAAAATGTAGTGATGGACACGCCGAAGGAGAAATACGAGAGCCGCATCGTTTGGATCTCCGTGATTTTCTTCGGGTACTTTCACCTAGCTGCACTTTACGGAGCATACCTTCTCTTCACTTCCTCCAAATTGATGACGGACGCCTTTGGTGAGCGACATTAATATTTCGACGGTACTTGTTGAGGAAATGTCAAAGTAGAAACTGAATAACAGTAGAACGAATTCTAACGAACTGCCATTGGTACGAGTAGTATACATTCAGTTAATACCATGTCCTAAAGAAACTTCGCCGTCGACTCATCAGCTGCCCCGCTAATCGGATGCCCTCTCCGCATATTCTTTTCTTCATGTTTGTTGTAATTGCAGCACTCGTCCTGTACATATTCACTTGCTGGGGAGTCACAGCTGGTGCTCACAGATTATGGTCACACAAAGCTTACAAAGCTAAGTGGCCGCTCCAGGTCCTATTGATGATCCTTCATACCACGGCCTTCCAAGTAAGTGAACAGATCCCTCCATAAAGAAATTTGTAACTGTTGTATGGACCATATGATGATCCTGTAACATAAGAGCGATAAAAAAGACGATTATCAACCAGGCGGCAATTACTCTTTGGAACCCCATTAATTAAATAATTATAATGGATGAACTGTCTTGAATGTTTATATACAAAAATATAATGTAATTAGAATCAAATGGACCTAAATTAATTTTGTCTGATTTTTTTCGACAGTTTTCTGTAATTAACTGGGCCAGGGATCATAGACTTCATCATAAATATAGCGAGACAAATGCGGATCCCCATAACCCAGCGAGGGGAATGTTTTTTACCCATATTGGTTGGCTGTTGTGTAAAAAGCATCCGGATGTCAAGGAGAAAGGCAAAGAAATTGATGTTGATGATTTGAAGAAAAACCCTATACTTGCGTTCCAGAAAAGGTGGGATAGTATTTTAATTATCTTTACGCGTATGTATAGAAGGAAGATGCATTTCGTATATAAAATCATAATCTTTTCGATGCCATTGACGCATATCTGCGTTCAGTGTGTGCGGAGGGAGCATATACATGTTCAGCCTTCATACTTAATCTGTTTGCAGGTACTACATAGTCCTGGTGCCTTTGTTCTGTTTCATTATACCAACTGTTGTACCAGTTCTATGTTGGAACGAGACGTGGTTGAATGCTTTCTTCGTTCCCACGATTCTGCGTTATGTTTTAATTCTGAACGCTGCGTGGTTGATCAATTCGGTAGCCCATGCCTTTGGGACCAAACCATATGACAAGTTAGTATGGCATAAAATTTATGATTCAGCTTGAATGAAGGCAAGATAAGCCTAACATATGCAATAACAATTTTAAACTTACATTTGCTGTCTCCAAATATGCATATAACAGAGGCAATAGTAAAGTGACGCTACTTTAAAGAACTTATTGCAAATTTCAGGTTCATCAATCCCTCCGAGAACATGGTTGCAAACATCTTCACTTTCGGGGAGGGCTGGCACAACTATCATCACGTGTTTCCGTGGGACTACAAAGCGGCCGAACTGGGCAACTACGGATTGAACGGAACGACAGCGTTTATTGACTTTTTCGCGAAGATCGGCTGGGCGTACGATCTGAAAGTGGTACCCAGAGAACTGGTGCAGAAAAAAGTGAAGAGAACCGGTGATGGCAGCCATGCAGTGTGGGGCTGGGGTGACGCAGATCAGACGCAAGAAGAAAGGGACCAGACAGTGATGATGCATAGGCTTCAGAAGGATTAGTAGAATATGTACAGCAATCGACCCATGAAGCAACCGATCATTTGTTTTCCCAATCCAATGATGGTTGTTAGATCTTCAACATTCTTATTCATTGATTTGTCGACAGATCCCTAGCCTGGGTTCATTTCTTGTAACTGAAGCCTGTCTGCAGATGTATGTATTAAGATTGTAGGATTTGTTTTTTAATACGTGTAATTGTAAAAGAAGAATTTCGTTTGTGATTTTCATGATGTAAGAACGACTATTTTAGCTACAAAGATTTATTCGGAAACACCAACCCTTCACCAGTAAAACAAAGAAGTACCCTGTCCTTACCTTTTATAATTATGTATATAGATAGATATTCATTTATAGATCTTGTTTTCGCTAAAGTAAACATAATTACGATCTCCAACGTCCCATATTTTTCAAAGACAACTGACAACTGCCCGCCTCTAACTTTGCGTGAACGATGTACATAGTTCGTTTGAACTTCAGAATCTATGAGAGCATCGATGAATCATTAATGCTTTGGGCATGCGAATCGTTCTAAACAATCGTCGAATGCTGTAGCATAATTAGAGGATCAGAGAACGAATACTGCAGGCGTGCACAGTTTGGTTGTGGTAGGTTGTGGCGGGCAAGAGCGCCCTCGATTGCTCGCAAGCAAAGTGAAGAGCGACGACGCGAGCAGTGCCCCCACCTTGTGACCAAAGCTACCGTAGTATGCGTGTAAACTGTAAGGTGTGTGCTGATGTTCAGCGGCACACTTCACTCACGAACACTCCCCACCACGGCACTGTTGCTCATGGATTCGTGGCTTAGCGCTTAACGATGCTCTTTCCCCACGCTTCCGGAAATTTTTGTCCCGCGGGCATTTAGCTGTTCAGGACTAGATTACTTAGTGGTTGAGATTTACTCCTGCTTGTAATTCCTTAACAGTTACTTTAATACTACCAAAACCCTATTTATTTATATATTATACATGGAGTCCGCAATATCTCTTAGGCACGAAGTGAAGCGCCGGGGGTACTTTGCTAGTATATTATACATATAGCGTAATTTGAATGATCCTTTTTAGTGAGTAATATAATCGAATTTGCGGAAACACAAGTGCAACAATTAGGTACATTATTTATTCAATACCTACATCGGCTGGCGTATTGTAATAAGATCGATAATACGCTTATACATACGGTTCAATAAATAATGAGCTTACAGAACAAACAAAATACTCGTTTACTTGAATCCTTGACCCAATTTGTCGCCGCCTACGCCCCTTTAACCAACCAATGCAATTGTCGAATCAACAATTGCAGTTGTCCTGGGAGTCCGTGCCGAGTTTACCGGAGCCGGATATCAATGATATACATACTTCCAGCCAAATATGGCAAAAGGTTCGAAGATTTTAAAAATGACGTGGATCTTATAGCGAATTCGGCCGATCCCACTGGTGCGCACTGAGTGCGACTTTTAGCCAAGTGGAATCGAGAAAACTCGCGCTCAGTGCGCACTAGTGCAGGTTGCCGAATCTGCTATTATACTCGCGAAGGTGTTGCATGTGTTTGGCACGTGATCTTTTGCACGGCGAAAATCAAAACGACTATTCGTTTCACATGAAACGGACAGGAGATCGCAAAAGAATTATATTCCTATGTTTGTTAAAAAATCAGACAGCCATTCTGTATTAAATAGCATACTAGTTTACTTCTATAAACTACTGAATTACCAAGGCCCTTGTATTTCATTAAAACTTTTCCCTTCTTAAATGGAATGAAAGCAGAGGTTCTTAATTTTTCTGAAGTTATAATTATGTGTTGAATAAGTATGATAACTATGAAATAAAATTGATTTCTTAAACTCACGGAAAGGAGTGAATCGAAATCAAGAAATCACGCATACGTGACAGCGACCGTCAATGTTAAGTGATGTCCCCTGACATCCGGAAGTAGTTCAAATGTTTTGCTGCATCAGTTCAAGGTTGACTAAGCATATAAAATGCACCTTGTAATAGTCTTGAACCGTTTACAGACTGCACCCAATGTACTCTGTTTTTTTTGCGGTTTTTCTTAATAATCTCAGTACTCCTGTATCCCCCATCTTGCTCCTGTGGATAAGTACATATCGTCAACTGATGTGACCAACTATTCTCAGTTAGGGATGTCAACCAAGGTTCGTGTGACTGCAATCACGTTGTTTGCTTTAGCACTCACGTGGCCGCGACCTACGAGTGATCCATACGCCGTGACCCTAAGTGGTTAGTTAGGAGTTACAATACTTACCGTAATATTGTTTACGTTGTTCTGATTCTAAAATTCACGCGACCCGTTGGGTCACGGTTCCTGCAATGGTGGGACGCGGCTAAGACTTTCCTCATCAACTGATATGCAGTTGAAAGAACGCGCACGCATTTACAAATTTCGAAGTCCATTTTGGCAGTATAAAAAGAACCATGAATTCATAATCGGGGTTTCATTTGTAGCGTAATGCGCTTAGAAGACAGAGGTTTAACGAAATCGAGTTCCATTTCCTTTCGGGAAATTACACAGAAGAATCATACAGTACATAACATATGTAGGTGTTAGGCATTACTTTATCTTTAACTTCTTTTAGACCCCCGCATTTCTCACGCTAAACTAACTTTTCCTAGCGGCTCCCGGTGATAATCCGACACCGGTTCGTCCGCTGTTAACGAACTCTAAAACAATCAAAGATCCCCGGCTTCGCAGCCGCCAATCACATTACCCTCGATCTTGGCTTATAATATCTTTAAACATCAATATAAAACATTTAAATAAGAAAAATGGGATTCATAGAAAATAATAGGAAAATAAATTGATCGATGTATACAAGATGGAACAAATATTACATTCCTCCAGTTTCTCGAATGAAATCTCCATGTCCCTACTTTTCCCAATCATTCGTGACTTTCTACTTTAAAAAATAAGTTCAATATAATGTGTGTGCGTGTATACGTTTGTTTTCAAGAATAAAGCAAGTATGGCGCCAAACGTCACAACTACCACGACGGGGGTGCTATTCGAAGAAGATACGCTTGAGGATCATGTAGTAATGGAAACGCCGAAGGAGAAATACAAGAGGCGCATCGTTTGGAAGGCCGTGACTTCCCTCACGTACCTTCATCTGGCAGCACTTTACGGAGTATACCTAATGTTTACTTCTGCCAAATTGATGACAGCCGCCTTTGGTGAGCGACATTAATATTTTCATGGTAATTTCTGAAGAAATGTCAAAGTAGAAACTGAATACCAATTAATACAATTAATTCCATACGGATTAATTCCATATCCTAAAGAAACTTGGTTGTCGACACGTCAGCTAATCGCAAGGGTTTATACCCTTTTGTTTATACCCTGCTGTTTTCTATTCCTCGTGTTTTTTTACTTCCAGCATTGCTCCTGCACGTATTATGTTGCTGGGGGGTCACAGCTGGTGCTCACAGGTTGTGGTCACACAAAGCCTTCAAAGCAAAGTGGTCACTCCAAGTCCTATTGATGATCTTTAACACCATGGCCTTCCAAGTAAGTGAACAGATTTTCATCCATAAAGAAATTTGTAACTGTTGTAGGGTGAAGACACCAGTAGTCGACCATGTATCAGTAGTCGACCACTCTCCGAAAAACGTGAAAAATAAGGTTTTTAGAAGTGACAATCTGTTGAACAAAGTGCAGTTCTCTAACTGCACTCTAACTGCACTCTGTTCAAAAGATCGTCACTTCTAAAAATCTTATTTTTCATGTTTTTCATGTATTTAAAAATAAAGTTTTTAGAATTGACGATCTTTTGAACAGAGTGCAATTGGAGTGCAGTTAGAGGACTGTACTTTGTTCAAAAGATCGTCACTTCTAAAAACCTTATTTTTCATGTTTTTCTGAAAGTGGTCGACTACTGATACATGGTCGACTACTGGTGTCTTTACCCTATGGACCATATGATGATCCTGTTACACAACAGGGAGAAAAAAGACGATTATCAACCAGGAGGCAATTAGTCTTTGGAACCTCATTATCTATGCGATTATGTAATAGATGAAACTGAGGAATTTGACCCATTGGAAAGAACAGTCATGACTCTTTCCTTATGAAATGCTTTTAATCGCTTTAAAGGAATTTGAGTAAAACTTATCACCTTCTCGATACCATTGGAGTTAATAAATTATTTTTAATAATTTTAAATAGAGAGTTCAAAAGAAATTGCAAGCAACTGGTCATCGTATGGTCAATGAAATCGACTTGAAATACACTCGAGTACTCGTGCCGTAATGAAACTATGAATATTTTGAATAAGATTGAATAGTCAAAATTGTCAATGCATTTCTAAAATAGATGATTTTTTTTCGACAGTATTCTGTAATTCATTGGGCCAGGAATCATAGAGTTCATCATAAATATACAGAGACAGATGGAGATCCTCATAACGCAAAGAGAGGATTCTTTTTTTCGCATGTTGGTTGGCTAATGTGTAAGAAACATCCAGATGTGATGGAGAAAGGCAAAACAGTCGATATGAGTGATCTGGAAAAGAACCCAGTACTTGCGTTTCAGAGAAGGTAGGACAGTATTTTAATCATCTTTATGCATATGTTAATCATATAGGAAAAATATTCGTTTGCTAATTGCACTTGCATCGTCAAAAATACTTTCTCTCCCTGAGTGATAAAATGAGTTGAAACACTTTTATCCTTCGCTATATTTAGCTTTCATGTGATAAATAAACTGTTACAGGACTTAACATTTTTCCTAATCTGTTTACAGGTATTACGTAGCCCTGGTGCTCCTGTTGTGTTACTTTATACCAACTATTGTACCAGTTCTATACTGGAATGAGACGTGGTCGAATGCTTTCTTCGTTTCCGCGATGCTGCGACAGGTTTTCGGATTGAACGCCGCGTGGTTGGTCAATTCTGCAGCTCATCTCTATGGGAACAAACCATATGACAAGTTAGTATCGCTTAAAATTTATATCATTCGCATGCAATAACAATTTTTAAATTATTATTTTTTAATAATTTAATTATTGTACAGCAGAAACAGTGACGCTACTTTAACGAATCCACCACTAATTTCAGGTTCATCAATCCCACTCAGAACATGTTTGCATCCGCCTTGGTATTAGGGGATGGTTGGCACAACTATCACCACGTGTTCCCGTGGGACTACAGGACGTCCGAGTGGGGTAACTACGGATTAGACGCAACCGCAGCATTCATTTACTTCTTCGCGAGGATCGGCTGGGCGTACGATCTAAAAGTGGTACCCACAGACATGGCGCAGAAAAGAGTGAAAAAAACCGGTGACGGCAGCCATGAAATGTGGGGCTGGGGTGACGCAGATGAAACGCAAGGAAACAGGGACCAGACACTAGTAATGCATAGACTTAAGGAGCATTAGTACAAAAAAGCAATCGACCCGTGAAACAGGCGATTTAGTTCTCTCAATCCGATGGCTGCTCCGTCACCAACATTCCTATTCCACCCGATACTCTACGATTTCTTGCCAGATGCGTAGCCTGAGTTCATTTCTTGTAACCAATGCTACCGAACTTGTCAAAACACACGTGCCAATTCATGATGCCATCAGACATAGCAGCAATCAACGTCCCTTAACTAAACAGTGTATCAACATTATATGTTTGTCAGCATGGTCTACAGATGTATATATTAAGATTGTAGGATTTATTTTTTTTAATAAATGAAATTGTAAAACCAGAATTTTGTTTATGATTTTCATTTTGTAAGAATGACTATTTCAGCTACAAAGATTTATTCGGAAACACCAATCCTTCGCGATTAAAGTTGCGATCTCCAATGTCCCACATATTTCAAAGACAACTGACAACTGCTTGCCTCTAATTGTGCGTGAACGATGTACGTACTTCGTTTGAATCATTCGAAACGATCAACGAATGTTAATCTACTATGATAATCTCAAACAGAATTGGAGGATCAGCGAATGATTACTGGTCAAGGTGTTATTCCATCCCTTTCCCATGGTATTAGAACATTTAGAACGGAGTGCCAACCTGGGTCGCCGAGAACTCTGTGTCGTGTCAAGGCAACGAGAGCAGATTTCAAATGCGCAAGTAAGGTGCTATGGTTCACAGGTTTCTGTATTTTCCGGGCGGTAGATAAAGCTCGCTTTCATCGCCGTCACAATTTACTGTGCTACAGGTTGTTAACCGAGAAGTCAGGGAAAACTGAAGACTCACAATTCCTGCAAAAATCCTAATCCAAATAGAGGCCATGGTGTTTTGCTGGCCCAGTCGGAGAACAGGAATCTTGCGACATACGACGTTATGGAGATGATTTCACATTGTCAATCTTACTATACTGTACTTTTAAGTGATCTATTGGTTCTCAAATTAAATGGAGTCTCCACTACCTGAGGTGTTTTTATTTTTACATACAATATTCAATATTGCACAATATTATTGAGCGTGTAGGGCATCCAGCATAAATATTGTGCAATATATTGCACAAGAATATTGACCAGTCTACAGGTCACTTAAGGAACAAACGAAATATCCTTCTATCATTGCCTGTTCTCACAGAATTATTCCGAAAGTTTCCGAACGTGATGAGCATTGTCTTAAGTACATATAAAGCTTTATGTATAAAGAAAATGGATAAGCTTTAAGGTCATCTTAAGCAACGATTATATATTCGTGCGATAATTGCATTTGTGGTACAACAGCTAGGGTAAAGGACCCAATTACTGGCAGCCAACCCAATTATTGTCACCTTAAGCTATTTTACTTAAACGATTATTTATTCGTTATTTTAAGTAAAATAGCTTAAGGTGACAGTAATTGGGTTGGCTGCCAGTAATTGGGTCCTTTACCCTACATCGACTGGCATATCCTAATAGGATTGTTAGCACGATTATAAATACAGTTCAATAAATAATGAGCTTACAGAACCAACAGGAGGCTTGCTTACTTGAATCCTTGACCCCCTTTGTCGCCCCCTGCGCCCCTTTAACCCACCGATGCAATTACCAAATCAACAATTGGGCTCTTTAGTCCCTGATATTGATTATGGAACCTATTACGCGACGATACTCGAAAAAGAAAAAATGAAAATCTATCCATCATACATGTATCTCATACATATATTACCGTATGAAATCGTGCTAAGTGAGTAGTTAATAGTTATTACAATGCCGTAGTTTTCCTTACGTTGTTATGTTCAGCTACTGTCATTGAAATCTACACGACCCGGTGGGATCATCGTTTCCGGCTAAGATTTTCCGCAACAATTGATATTCAATTGAAGGGACGCGCATATCCGCACGCCTCTCTACGCCCAATTTTGTAGTATAAAAGGAACCACGAATGCATTCTCGGGTGCTCACTTCATGTTTAGTGCGCATAGAAGACAGAGGCTTGGCGAGGTGGCGATCTTTTCCCTTTTAAACAATTATATGGAATAACCATACAGTACGTAACTGGCTGTTAGGCATTACTCTAAACTTTTTCTTCTTTTAGACCCCCGGATTTCTCAGGCTAAACTAACTTTTCCTAGCGACTACCATTGATATAATTAGTAGCGTTCATCCACTACTAATGAACTCTAAAGCAATCACAAATTCCCTGCTCGCAGCAAGTCCCATTATCCTCTGCATTGGCTCCTAATATAAAAAAAGTGAGATTCATAGAAAATATGTAATCGAAATAGAAATTGATTGAAGTCCGTAATTTGATAGTTGTGACATTCCATTACAGGTACGTATGAACGAAACTATGTGTACAAAATGGAACAAATATTACATTCCTCCAGTTTCTTCAACGAAATCTCCCGTCATTACTTTTCTTAATCACTCGAACCTACCATTGTATGTTAAAGGAAAAGTTCAATATAATGTGTGTGCGTGCGTACGTTTGTTTTCAGGAATAGAGCAAAAATGGCACCAAATGCCACAACCACACCGTCAGGTGTGCGATTCCAAGACGATACGCGCAAGGAAAATGTAGTGATGGAAACGCCGAACGAGAATTACAAGATACGCATCGTTTGGCCCTCCGTGATTGCTTTCGGGTACTTTCATCTAGCTGCACTTTACGGAGCATACCTTCTCTTCACTTCCTCTAAATTGAAGACGGATGCCTTTGGTGAGCGACATTAATATTTTGACGGTACTTGTTGAGGAAAAGTCAAAGTAGAAACTGTATACTAGTGGAAACAAATTCTAACGAAGGATCATTGATACAAGTAGTTTACGTTGGGTTAATTCCATGTCCTAAAGAATGTCTAGATGCCTGCTCCACATATTCTTTTATGTTTGTTTTACTTGCAGCATGCTTTATATACGTATTAACTTGCCTTGGACTCACAGCTGGTAGTCACAGATTGTGGGCCCACAAAGCCTACAAAGCTAAGTGGCCACTCCAGGTCCTACTGATGATCTTTCAAACCACAGCCTTCCAAGTAAGTGAGCAGATTCGTTCATAAAGAAATTTGTTGTGTGGACCGTATGATCATCCTGTCATACAACCAGGAGGAACGAATTAATTCTGTCTGATTTTTTTTCGAAAGTTTACTGCAATTAACTGGGCCAGAGATCATAGACTTCATCATAAATATAGCGAGACAAATGCGGATCCCTATAATCCAGCGAGGGGAATCTTTTTTGCGCATATTGGTTGGCTATTGTGTAGAAAGCATCCGGACGTCAAGGAGAAAGGCAAAGAAATCGATATGACTGATCTGAAGAACAACCCCGTACTTGCGTTTCAAAAAAGGTAGGACAGTATTTTGATCATCTTTAGGCGTATGTTAATTCTATAGGAGGAAAATGCAATTTCGTAGATTAAATCATAATCTTTTTGATATCATGGAAAAAATGCATATACTATTCACATTAATTAAAGGATCACCTGTAGGAACCCCAAAAATAGGGGCAAGTTCACATGGTCATAACTCCGGAAAAATTCTTGTATCGATATTTTGAAAATATGGTTTGAAAGCGAGGAATCAAAAGGTACAAAAATTGTACAAATTCCATTTTCTTTTCTACTCGCTGTATCTCCGCTTATGATGATCGGAATATCATCAGCTCAATATCCCTCGTTTTAAAACGAAGAGTCTACCGATTTTTTTAGTTCCACCGGAATCTACTGCAATACTTTTTAACCTGTGGCCTTTATGTTCGAAGTTACGCTCTGTAAGGCAAATTCAAACACACAATATTTTAGCCTTGTTGACGCGCAAATAATTTTATCCTTCACTATCTTTAGCTTTCATGCGGAAAATAAACTTTCATCTTTCCTAATCTGTTTACAGGTATTACTTACTTCTGTTAGCATTGTTTTGTTTCATTATACCAACTGTTGTACCAGTTCTATACTGGAACGAGACGTGGTGGAATGCTTTCTTCGTTTGCGTGATGCTGCGTTTTGTTTTATTTCATAACGCCACGTGGTTGATCAATTCTGCAGCCCATGGCTTTGGGAACAGACCATATGACAAGTTAGTATGGCTTGAAATTTATATCATAGAGCATGCATGAATACTTATTATTTTTTTAATATGGTTCATCAATTCCACTGAGAACCTATATGCAAACCTCTTCATTCACCCAAATTTCAGGTTCATCAATCCCACTGAGAACTTATATGCAAACATCTTCACTTTCGGGGAGGGCTTTCATAATTATCACCACGTGTTCCCGTGGGACTATAAAGCAGCCGAGCTGGGCAACTACGTATTGAACGGAACGACAGCGTTTATTGATATCTGCGCGAAAATCGGCTGGGCATACGATCTGAAAGTCGTACCCAGAGAACTGGTGCAGAAAAAAGTGGCAAGAACCGGTGACGGCAGCCATGAATTATGGGGCTGGGGTGACGCAGATCAGACACAAGAAGACAGAGACCAGACAGTGGTGATGCATAGGCTTCAGAAGAATTAGTAGAATATGTACAGCAATCGACCCATAAAGCAACCGATCGTTTGTTTTCCCAATCCAATGATGGTTGTTCGATCTCCAACATTCTTATTCCACCCGATACTATATGATTTCTCGACAGATCTCTAGACTGGGTTCATTTCTTGTAACTGAAGCCAGCGAACGTGTCAAAACACACGTCGCAGCAATAAACTCACGATGGCAACAGGTATAAGCAGCAATCAACGCTCTTTAACTTAACTTTAACCAGTTTCAAGCCAATATTAAACAAGAATTTCGTTTATGATTTTCATGTTGTAAGAACGACTATTTTATCTACAAAGATTTATTTGGAAACACCAATTCTTCTCCATTAAAACAAAGAAGTACTTCCAATGTCCTTTCCTTTGATAATTTCGTAGATAAATATTAATTTATAGATGTTGTTTTCGCTAAGGTAAAAGAAATTGCGATCTCGAACGTCCTATATTTTTAAACGATTTTATTCAGATTCGATCCTCTGTTTTTATGTATGTATCTATGTTTGTATGTTGGTAAAACTCTGGAAACTCAATTTTAACTCATTTCCACCCTTCCAATTGTCTTGAAACTATGCAGACGTGCGTAGTTTAGATGCCAATACAAAATTATGAAAAAAAGACGAGGGTGTAAAAGATTACCTTGTCATCAATAAATATGACCCACAACAAATCCAATCGACTTGAAATCAATCACTCTCGATCTTTACGATAGCGACAAAAAGTCGCTGGTTCGGATCGCTAGTCCGCATTGCGATTTCAAATTATTGCGGTTCCTGACATGGAACGAAATCGGTGGATGTATTGGTAGACAGTATTTGTACATATATCAACGTTGATTGATACGGGAACGGGACCCAACTGTACCGATGCGATCACAATCACTGGGGCCAACACAATTGCGACCATAACGAGGATGCAGGTGTGATATGTACACCTGAAAATACTAACGATTCCAAGATAAATCGAAACGCTCTCTTCCGCAGAAGAGCGTAAATCCTAAAGTTACAGTTTCTTTACACATTTCGATATCTATAAATACTATAATTGATTCTAAAATCAGAAGAATAGTGAAGTCCTCCTTTTAGTCGACATTAAAGATCCTTGTGCAATCAAAATTTTATATGCTCCACAATAAGATTTATATTTTGTAAAGTGGAAAATCATGTCATGAAACGCGGATAAATTTACACGAGAAGTAATTCCTTAACACTTAATTTAATACTATCAAACCTCTATGTATATATTATACATACAGCGTGATTTGAATGATTCTTTCCGGTAATTCACATAATTGAATTGCAACTTGAAATGTAATACTTAACAGTACTATGCGGAACAATGAGTGTGCCAATTAAGTACATTAATTATTCAACAGCTACATCGGCTGGCGTATTGTAATTTGTAATAGAATCGATAACACGTTTATACATACTGTTCAATAAATAATGAGCTTACAGAACAAGCACAAGGCTTGTTTACTTGAATCCTGGACACCGTCTGACACCCCCTGCGCCCCTTTAAAAGACGGTTCCGGTCTAAAAATAGATTTTTTATTTTATTTTTCAAATGTTCAATCTTTTAAGAATATGTGATTAAAAGGATTTTTGAAATTCGTAAAATTCCCGAAGTAATAGGCATTTGAGTAGCGACAAGTGCCTGGGTAACACTCGGCGCTCGAAATTATGTCTCGAAAAGTTATTATACGATTCGACGGAAACTTGCTGTATTTTGAAGAATATACTTCTGGCTCGTGGAGACACTAGTCAAATTTAAAAAATTGAAAATATGCATTTTTTAAATGCATTGAAAGGACGCAAAATATAGGGAAAAAGTGATTTCCAACTTCAAGCGTAGTTATTTTCTCAAAAAATTTCATTTTCTTTCATTTTTACTGTTAAATCCGCGAGCGAGTTTCATGCCGTTTTATTAAAATCGATTATTATCTGGCATTCTTTTTTATTTCAAACCAATGGTTTAGGTGTTACAGGTTCCCCCGTTTTGAATGAATTTGTTGACGCCTCGACTTTAAATACTCCCCAGTGCCGTCTGTAATGATTAATTACAAAACAAAAAATTTATTTCTATAGTTAAAGACATCCTTTATACAATGCAAAAAGTCCCATTAAATTATATGTAGTAGTTTTCCGTTAATTAATTTCTAAAGATCACCCATTTTTATGCAATTATCGAATCAACAATTGCAGTTGCCGCTTCGAATAGGATACTTCTGGGTTATTCAATCTTCAAATAACGGATAAAGATAAATCGTATCTTTTATTCGATTTGTTATTTACATAATTTCATTATTTAAATAATGCCCACCTCTGACATGTAGATCTGTAGGGGATGCTGACAAAAATGTAATAGAAATATGGGCTTGAATTTGGTTAAATTTAAGTTAAAGGACGTTGATTGCTGCTATATCAGTTGGCATGATGACTTAATTGCTGCGGTGTGTGTTTTAACAAGCTCGGTGGCTTCAGTTACAAGAAATGAACCCAGACTAGACATCTGGCGACAAATCGTATAATATCAAGTGGATAAGAATGTTGGAGATCGGACAACCATTGTTGGATTGGGAGAACAAATGATTGGATGCTTCATGGGTCGATTGCTGTACATATTCTACTAATCCTTCTTAAGACTATGCATCACCACTGTCTGGTTTCTGTCTTCTTGCGTCTGATCTGCGTCACCCCAGCCCCACAACCTATGGCTGCCGTCACCGGTTCTTTCCACTCTTTTCTGCACTATATCTGTGGGCACCGATTTCAGATCGTACGCCCAACCAAACATCGCGAAGAAGTCAATGAACCCTGTCGTGAAGTTGAATTTAAAGTTGCCTATCTCAGCCGCTTTGTAGTCCCACGGGAACACGTGGTGATAATTGTGCCAACCCTCCCCCCCTGTCGCCATGGCTGCATACCGGTTTTCAGAGGGATTCATGAATCTGAAATTAGTGATTTGTTCGTTAAAGTAGCGCGACATTTCAATTGACAATCACCGATTTTAATAGGGTTTTGCAAGAAAGCAGTTCTTATAAAAATATTTGACATGTATTTATTTTTAGCTCCCATCATCCATGCGAAAGGGGTGAAAACAGCCTTGGAAGTTGGGGCAAGAAACATATGTATATGATACTAACTTGTCATATGGTTTGTTCCCATAGAGATGAGCTGCAGAATTGACCAACCACGTGGTGTTTAGTGTGATAACATAACGCAGAATCGCGAGAACGTAGAAACCATTCGACCACGTCTCGTTCCAACATAGAACTGGTACAACAGTTGGCATAACGAAACACAACAGCGGCATCAGGACCATGTAATACCTGTAAACAGATTAGGGAGGAGAAACTTTTATGGGAAGAAATGTAATTAAATGTTTACAGAAAAGTGTGCCGTATAACAATTACGGAATCCGAATATTTTCTGATTTAACCCACGGAAAGCATCTTTCTCGTATACAATTAACACACGTGTAAATATGATTATTGTACTGGCTTACCTTTTCTGAAACGCAAGTATTGGGTTTTTTTCTAGATCACTAATATCGACTGTTTTGCCTTTCTCCAACACATCCGGATGTTTCCTACACATTAGCCAACCAATATGCGAAAAAAAGAATCCTCTCTTTGCATTAGAAGGATCTGCATTAGTCTCGGTATATTTATGATGAACTCTATGATCCCTGGCCCACTCAATTACAGCATCCTGTCGAAAAAATATCAGTCACAATTAAGTTAGGTCTAATTACATTCTAATTATTCTATATAAAGCTCAGATTCAATTTAATCAGAAGAATTGTACTCATTTCCTTTTTTAATTTGATAAATGATTGACTTTTATTTTTCGGAGTTTTTCGAAATATTCCCTTCTTATTTCGGCTCGAGTACTCGAGTTTATTTGAAATCGATTTATTGGCCATATGATGACCAGTTATTTGCAATTTGTTTTGAACTGTATATTTAATATTATACAACATAATATAATAACAATTGTAAATACACATATTGAGGTTCCAAGGCATAATTGCCGTTTGGTTGTCTTTTTCTTACTGTTGTGTGACAAGATCATCATATGGTCCATACAACAGTTACAAATTTCTTTATAGTGGGATCCGTTCACTTACTTGGAAGGCTATAGTGTTAAGGATCACCAATATGACCTGCAGCGGCCACTTTGCACTGTAGGCTTTGTGTGACCATAATCTGTGAGCGCCAGCTGTGATTCCCATGCCACTGATTAAGTGAGTCGGTATTACTGCAAATAAAAGAAAACATGTTTTATTCGTCAATTGTTACCTTCACTATGCAATCTACTCGCTTTTTAATCGAACCGCTCGGTTCTTTCGAGCGCTCGGCTCGGATCGGTTACTCGAACCGAGTATATCCCGACTCGCTTGTTCCGATTACTCGAACAGCTCTAATCACTACAGCCTAAATTGTAAAATGAAGTTTTCCCTTTTCACTTCTAAAATCAACAACCATGACTCAGATACCGAGTTAGTTAAGGTTGCGTGCGTAAAAAATGAACGTAAAAAGAATTATCGAAAAATCCGTACTTCTCAAGTTATCCCCAACATCAATCCTTAATTCGATAATTACTTCTGCGCAATTTTGTAGATATAAAGAAAGATGCAACTTTTGTTTAAACTTATTTTCAGTATAAACCGGTTTTTAAACCCGGTTTTTAAAACCCGACAAACCCTAATAATAACTGTCAGCAAAACTACACCTATCAATGACACTCCGTTAGATTTCGTTCCACTGCTATTCAGTTTCTACTTTGGCATTTTTTCAAATTACCATCGAAATATTAATATGTCGCTCACCCATGAATGTTGTCATGAATTTGGCGGAAGTGAAGGCAAGGTATAATCCATAAAGTGCTGCAAGATGAAGGTACGCGAATCCAATCACGTTCTTCCAAACGATACGAATCTCGTATTTCTCTTTTGGCGTTCCCAACGCTACATTTTCCTCCAGCGCATCGTCTTCAAACAGCACACCCGTCGAGGTACTTGTGACATATGGCGGCATTCTTGCTTAATTCTTGAAAACAAACCTACACACAGTAAATTGAACTTTTTCGTTACGCACAAACCTACGAGTGACTGGGAAAAGTAGTGACATGGAGATTTGCTAGGAGATTCATTAGGAAAAGTTAGCTTAGCCTCGTAATTCCTTAACGTGATACACCTCGCACTGGAAATTCAAATATTGGTTGGTTTCTAATGAAGAACTCTGAGTAAAAAATAGCACCGTATATTCTATAAGTTCGGTCTTTACAAATTGGTATAGTGTATTTGTCGCGTTACTGGAGTCCACCTCTCCGGTTTGATGCACTGAAAAATTCGGGAATCTCAAAGAGGAATATGTTTAAAGTAATGCTAGCAGCAATGTTACGTACCTTGTGGTTCTTCTGTGTAATTGCTCAAATAGCGAATGGACCCCGATTTTGTTAAGCCTCTGGCTTCTAAGCGCACTAAACTAGCGTTTTATGCTACAAAATTGAACTTAAAATGTGGTGGGGACAGGCGTGCCAGTTGAATATCAGTTTTATTGAGAAACTTCAGCTGCGTCATAAAACTGCAGGAAGCGATGACCCCCGGGTCGCATGCATTCTAGACACTCGAATGGGTTAAGCTGTCAAGAAATTGTCTCTGAATGAATGACGTATGCAAAACAACGGTAAGGAAACCGTTATATGTTAAAAAAAAATTCTACCTAAGTTTCTAATTAATTGTACCAAAATTAAAATTAAAAGATATCAAATTCATTCATAAGGAGTCATGCCTAGTTGCCAGACGAAAAAGAACGTGAATTTCGGGAATTTTTTGTGAAAAATGTGGTGTATGTTTCTTACAACTATTTCTTTATTTTAGAAGTACATATATTCAGCAACCCTCAGAAATTTTGTTATAAGAAAATATTAAATAATGAACGAATAACAGCCACTCTCGCGGAAGCTGGACGCTTGGCAGCTCGAATAAGCACTAACGCTTAACGCTAACGAAAGTTATTCGAAGGCTTCGAATAAAGGATAAAGCTACGAATGAAGCATTTATTCCACGCACCGGATGAATCTCTCTTCGAATAAAAATATTATCTTTATTCGTCGGATAAATTCTCATAGAATAAACTTATTTATTCGTTACTCTTCGAATAAAGATAACTTGGACTATTCGTGACTTGAATAAGGAATAAATCTTTTATTCGTTATTTGAAATTTTTATTTAGATATACTTTTTGTTCAACTCTGCTTTTGTGACGCTGCCATGAGGTCTGGGAGGTCCTCAACTTTCCCCCACGGACGGTCCCAGCCGTTGTTGTTCCGAACGGTAGGCCAACGTTCAGGGATACAATTCAAATTTGCGTACATCGGACTTTCTTGCAAACACTGTTATCTATCGGCTAAAAAAAAATCAATGCATTATGGAGTATAAACAATATATGTTGGTTCCCGCTGTACTTCCGAATGGCCCCAATTTCATATTTCGGAAACTAAGAAATACCCTAAGAAGTTACAATTTTATATTTCGAGTCCACACCGCTTTCCCACTCCTCCCGTTAAACCACGCGTCGATCAGCCACTGTGGCCGTTCGGAACGATATCCCTAATTTTTCAGTAAAATAGAAACTTGAAAATTATTAACTTGCAAAGTATTTCCACGATTTAATTTTTTCGCTAATGACGCAATTCGTGTTACTAAAAACCGCTACAGCTGGCTGACGTGCGATTAGTCTACCGCCGTTCTACATATGCATATATGTATCTATGTGACCTACCTCACTCACTTTCCTCCTATCGCAGTACACGCAAACATATCCCTACTATTGTCCGTATCAATTGCCTGCTCGGCTCTATTCATCAACAATCCTCATTTCAAAACCCGAGTGCATGAGTCACAATCAGGAGGTCGATAGTTCAAATCCCAGCGCGGCGAGTTTCCTTTTGTTTTAATTATTCTCTAATTTCACTTTTTAATTTCTCACAAAGGGAGGACAGGGTGTGGTAGACATCGATTTTGATGAGCCTTGGCACGATGACTAGGGGTGATTAGGGGTGGCTCTCGAGAACCTCGAGTTATGTTCAGAATGTTGACCTTGATAACATATCTCAAGGTCAACATCATTTAAGGTCAATATTTACCATGACAAAACAAGTCATTTTCACCGCCTTGGTTGATCTAGTGTTAATCTAAGTTATGCTATGCTATGCTATTAACTGGCCGTGCCATAAAACATAAAAAAACATAGCACAGCTTTATCTTAGCTTTTGATGGAAACAGTTCCTTAAGGAATATAAGGAATTAATTATTGAAGCCAATTTTCTAAAACTTAGCATACCATAGCTTAGTTTAGCTTCCAATTGGATCCCCGGCTGAACACTTAGGGTGTATTCCACTTTCCCCCAAATCGTCCACAACGCCCGTGATTTTCATTACATATCGCGACCGTGCGGGCGATTTATGCGTAAGTGGAACCTTAATAAGACATCGCGGTATGTTGTTTTCGCTGCGGGGTGCCGGACGGCACTTTCCTTGAGTCAAATCACTGCAGGATCGTCTGTGCAGTACACAGGACGATCCACTTAACCCAGGGCGCGCTTACAAGCATTCTTACTACTGGAATCATATGTCGATACATCCGCCATCTATGGGCTGTTGCTAAAAGTGTAGACTCAGGTAAATATCAGTAGAGGACGCTTACCGCTTTTGGCTTTTTACACACAGCCAGGGTGTTGTCGATGATAAAATAAGCAAATCTGTAATACACGGTAAAAAGCAATTAATTATCAACGTTATGGCAGAAAATCGTGCGGAATGAGCAGCAGCGTATCTAGATGAAACATAGAACTAATTAAATGAAAAGCAAGAAACTAAATAAATTGTTTCTACTTCAGTTCATAAGTGTCACTTCAACTTTGGCACTTATAGCGTTTCTTGATCCACGAGTTTGACAAGCAAGCACGGAGAATTGACATCATACACAATGGTCCATTTCTTCGAGACATAATATCTGTAGATATCTATCGTGGGATAAGTCGAAACGGTTTCCACTGTTTTTGAGGAACGAGTACTCCCACAGATATGACGTCGGTTAAAGATTCGATAAAGGATGACGGGCAAACTGAAGCAGCCCAAGGTGTGGAAAGTTCTTTGACAGAGCGCAACTCGAGATGTGGGTCACCGAAACGTGGAACTACACTTTCGACGAGTACAAGTAGCTTCGAAGCGTTGGATCCTCACGATCCGAACCTCAGTCGTTTAGCCAATACAATGTTTCAGAAGACCGGGGAATATTTGCAGGAAGAACTTACAGCCACTCATGCTGACTATCGTCTCCTGGAACGGCTAAACAAAGAGACCATTGCAAAGTATACAGAATTGAAAACAATATCGTCTAGCGTAGCTCAATCTTTGGATTCTTTAAACGAGAAGTACACGAAGCTGCAACCTATCTTGGATAACATCAACGAGATCGACGACAGTGTGACTAAACTGGAGCAGGCTGCGTATAAATTAGCGTCGTACTCCAAGCGATTGGAAGCAAAGTTTAAAGATATCGAGAAAGATTCAAGGAACAAGTGAATCTGTGATATTGGATGTAATATGTTTGAAACAGAAGTATGCAACTATTGTAACGATAAGAGTATATGCCTTGCACACAGGGTGAGTTAAGATTAACAACAAAGTTGTATTTCATTGTGTATATAGATAAAGATTAAAATTATTTATATGTAAAATAAAGATGTGTAATTGAAACATTATAATTTCTGTTGCTGAATTACGAGGAGATTTAATAAAGCTGTATTTGTATCGACGTGTTAAGTTATTAAGAGCAGACGGAGGTAAGAAACAACAGCGCTTCACTTGCATTCTTATAATTAATTATATTAGTATACAGTCACACGCGCGCACATTTCTTATAAAACTCTTGTAAAAGACTGATGTGTTATGTGTTACCTTATAATATATCACATAGTACATTTCAATTTTGTAATTAACCTATTTTTTAAGTGTATTGTAGTCTACTTAGTAATCTACATGCTCTCGCTTTCGTCTTGAAAAATATATGATATTATTCTGGAATTTTTTAAAGAAATAATATACAGGAAGTAATTTATGGTGCTAACGTAAGTTGAAAATAAATAGCCTTAAATATAATGAAATAGTATAACTACAACAGTGTATTAATATGTTAGATGTCATATTGATTATACATAGTATAAACTATCTTCCGTAATTGCAAAACAATTCATGAAATTGTTGGATCAGGCATAAGTGTGTGTATATATATATGTATATATATAACATTATATCAATTCACTACTCCCTCGTACAGATTCTTTTCTTTATACAATAGTTTATTTTGTCACTGAAATATGCGATAAATGTAATCCAGTACAATTTATTTTCCATATGCGCGCAAGTTTTGAGATACTTGTTAGTAAAAGTTGATATAATGTTTCCGCTTAATGTACATTATTGATACATATTACAGATCATAAATTGCGAGATTTAGCCCCACGCTTTACAATGCAGTTAACTTCGACGACTCGTTAAAACCGCAACTATACACGGGTCCGAACGGAAAAACACAAAGCGCAATATTTTTTCGGAGTTACGCCGCAGTATATCGATGAATGCCGAAGTGAGAATCACAAGAAATCAAATTTCGTTTGAATCCAAAGCTGGATTATTGCTAGTTACTCGGAGAATTTGCTGTGCCTAACAGTCTAAAAAATTTCCAGCCATCAATAATTCTAGCGCAATTTCGGGCGCGATAGGAAATTCTGGTATTTCTGTGCTGCTATTTGTGTAACGTACTTTGTATGTAAAATACATACAAACCTTTTGTAATACATGAGAGCTGTAACCAAAACGTACGTTTATATTTATGTATACACGGTGCAAATGCATAAGCATCTCTTCGTTAAGAAAGACAGGGAAGAACTTACGGAATTTCGCGGAAGTTAACTTCATTTGCTTCGTTCTCCGCAAACTGTCCGGGACCACTTAACATAGCCTTTATTGTTCCACTAGTTAAAGCGTGGTCACGCTTCACAATAAACTCGTGTCCATCACTGCTCACCAGTTTTACATACATTGCATTCGGTCCTTCGCAACCTCCGTAAATGGGTCCACTTGCTTGCTAAAAGATTAGTCCGTTATTTACACTTTGCTACGTTAGGTATATGGTTACATATGATATCTGTAGTTCCAACTACCACACAACAGAAATTATTGTTAGTAACAAAAGACAGGATAAATAATAAAAAAAAAAGATCATTTAGCAGCGAAACTTTAATTTGCAGAAATAGGTACCGCATGCAGGTCAATAGACGAATCGCCTTCTTCTTCTTCCGCTTTATCGAGATTTTCTTCCTCATTGGGCTTGATCCAAAGAAAAATTAGCATTAATTAACAAATAGTTTACCACAATTTTCCTGTTTTCCGATTAGAGGAATCAATGAAATTTCAGTCACAATAGCAGCCCAAATTGTAACAGCGTGTATATCTCTTTTTAAATACATTTCACATTACCCATTTGTCATGCGAAAGTTAGGCATGCGTAATATTTCAAAGCGGAGAGCGTACCTCTTTGGATTGCATCTTCACATCGTCTGACATGTTTTTGTTTTATTGGATCTGTGGTGCTTCTAGAAAGAATAAGAAGTAGTTTATGGACAGAGTGTCCTGTATGTTGCTCTCTAAAAATATAATCATACGTTCAAAGGAAAACAAAGGGGCATTAAATGTAATTTAACGTTTCTGTCCACGGTTATAAGCCCTCGAGCCACGAAAAATCCAGCGGCATATTTACGGTAACACGATATTTCGGAGCAATGAACTGTACGCACCTTCGATGAAAGGATGTTTCTAGAAAATACAAAACTCTTCTTCGATCACAGCAAAGTTTCCCAAAAAGCGTAATCGAGGTTAATATGGCTACTGCCAATGTCGTTGCACGTCGTTGTCCCGTTCTCGATGAATCGAAACTGGTGCTGATTCGTATTATCGATTCGACACCCTATCGATATATCGATTAGCGTTTCTTTGAAATCTTCTTTAATACAAGTTTAAGAAATTAAGAACAATAACTTAAGGTTTCGGAGCAAGCCGTTTCTGAATTACCGCACCTGCAAGAGAAGCAGAATTTCGCGCTTCACTTGCAAAAATGAAAATGCTCTCGCACCGCACGACCTCCAAATTGACATTTTCCCACGAAATTGTGAATTCTAAATAGCTCACAAACCAAAATAAACTTTCTTTTTCCCACAAAAGGCAAAATTTTGGCTCTGCAGCTTCTCTTGCAGGTGCAGCACTTCATAGACCAGGTGCTCTGAAATTATTAGCACGATTCTTGCACCTGTAAGAGAATTGTTACGTGTGAAGTATTGGAATTTTGTGGAAATAGTGTAGGATAAATGGAATAACAGTATTACAAATATATGACACGCACGTGTTTTGGAGAAATAGATCATGGAAAACTGCAACCCCTGGAGGTATGGAACACAGTGTGTTTTAGCCTAAACACCTCCGAGTTGTCTGCTCGCAGGGGCAATTCTCATAACCGGAAAATTCTCATAACCAAACTTTTCCAATGTCGATGAACTAAGATCAACTGAGATATGCATGGATTTGCAGATTTTTAACATAAAATATCATCATTCCAGTGAATAACTAAAAAGTTTTAATACGATGGATACGACAGATACTGGGTAAATATAAAAAATAATACATAAAAGTAGAAGAATGGTTTATTAATATAATATTCATTCTCAACTACTACAGCCATTCACGAACTTTAGACGAGGTCAAAGAAACTTTGGAGTTAGCTATTATCAAAGAATCCGATTTAAGGAACGTGACGCAACTTTTATATTCTGGATCAGAATGTATCGAGAACAAGCATACAAAGTTATTAGAACTTGATAAAGAATTGCTTGCAAAAATTAGTAAAGGAGATAGGTACGTATCTATTTATTATTAGACTTGTTAATGCTCTCGTAATAAATTGTTATTACCTATAGTCTTTCAGTTTAATGTTTCAGGGTAACGAGCAAGATTCCATAGTGCTGTGCACAAAAAACAGAACATACGATGTTAGAGAAGCAGGAACTTCAAATTCCTGTTTATTAATCCGAAATTTGAATTTATCTGGGCAGACAAGTACAGATACAGATGACAGAGTAATAAAAGCTCGTAATATCCTGGGAATTTTTCATACATACTATGAGGTATAGGAATCATATAGGAATGACGCATTTGTTTTGCAAGTCTCATAAATTTCTGAAACTGTTAAGGTAAAAAAGTGTACACCCAAGTTGGAAAAATTACTCACCGTATTGGAGCCCACATCTTTCAAAGGCAAAGAATATGAATCGTTGATAGCTCGGGAACATTTGTATAATTGGGATAGATTGCAAAGTGAAATACAAGCCAGTGAAGATGAATTAAACCAAGCAATAAAGGATTATTCGATAGTTAATATCGATGGTATTACTCTGCTTGTTAAATTTGTTACGTGTTGTCTGCTTGGTACCAGATAATATTGCTGGCAATGTAGTAGCTATTATTAATTGTTTAACTTTCGAACCGAAGGTTATTTCCGGCTCATATCATTCGAATCTGAAATTCAAAGTTTAACATTAATGTTGGATTTGTTCGATGAAAACTGTTGGAAACTGGACGAGGTAAGTAAAGAAGATACTCTTGACTCCATAAAAGAATTTCTTCCAACGCCAGTTTTTGACATTTTATTTGCGAAATATACAGAAGTGAGTGATAAATCGAAGGAAAATGGAACACCATTGTACAGGTATCTCAGTCTCTCCTGAATATACAGGGCTTAGATTTTAAGTTTGCATTATTTCAACAAAGAATATTCCAGATACAACGAAGAGAAATGCTGTAAAAGTTTAGCAAAAGTTCTTCTTACTGCTTCACCCGTGACTGAACATAAACAATTTATGGAATCATGGAATATCGGTACTCCAGAAAGTAAGATAAGATTCTTTCGCAATAGATCTATAAACAAAATTTATATGCACGATGTTTCTTTTTATAATATAGAAATGATACCAAAAGAAGAATATTTACGTGGTGTAGCGCTCATTAAATGGAACAGTTCAACATTGAAAACGGAAGTAGTATCATTTCCAGAAGCAGATTTGCCAGAAAATATTGATGAGAGATTTAATGAACTCTTCAAAGCAAAAGATAAGTGGACAGTACAAGAAATAACTCCTTACGTATTGTAAGTAAAAAGACATTTGTCTTTTCTGAAATGTAGATAGATACATACTTTCCTTTCTGGTTGTGTAACTTTTTTCGCCTTTTCAGAAATTTAGCAACAAAGAATATAAACGTAAATGCTCTGCTAACTAAACATGCCAGATCCTCGGTGATTAATGGCATTAAATATTATAGCTCGAAGCACGGTAAATAATTGATTGAAAGTGTTCAACGTACTGAAATCATTCGCGTTGTTTATTTCGCTTGCGATCATGATACATAGTTACATTTACACAATTTTATAAATATCTTTGAAATATTATTACGCACTGTGTGTACTTTTATCATTCATCGGCTAATCGATAACAGTGACACCGTCGACCATGGTAGACTGCCCTCGCTTCGATACTTATTCTTTCATAAAGAATAGTGATTGTAGCTTAAAGATCAATTACCTGTGCTGACAGTTACCAATGGCTCATACTGTCATTTCGTCATAAATTACGAAGTCTTGTATGATTGTAGAACAATTTTAGCTGCGAGGTTAAAATAAAGTAAGCTATTTAATATTGGTTCTTTAGCTCAAATTCCCCAAAATTTTCCTGATCCAATAAACGGTCGATTAATTAAAATACGCCGCGAGAAGATATGCAGGTTTCTTGAATCTTCAGTTGCATAAAATTTTGCGCACAGTAAATTTGTTCTAAAAGTTTCTTACTTTAATTATAGCATCACATATGATATTCGTCATGACATTGTTGCAATAATCACATGTATATAAATGTCAACGAAACGAACGAAAGTTACATTTTATATAATAATTGTGGTGATATCCAAGTGACGGAATATACATCTTAATATACCATAAATTGAAATTCAATATTCCCTAGATATTTTAACGGAATTTACCTTGCCAATTAATTGCAGGATATAAATTTGTCCACGGAGTAATTCGCGAGAAATGAAATTTGGAATATTTCTTTATATATACACTTAATGTAATAAAAAAGAAAGTATATCCTTTGCTTTCGACACAGTAGCAGCGTCCGACGATATAAATTACAGATTCCTGGGATGGCGATTCATTAACACGTTATAGTACACATTTCTTCATAGAAAAATCTATTTGGAGTACGCAAGCACGCAGGCCTTGGCACATGATTCCTTATGAAATTCTTCAATGCTGTAAAATGACAGTGCATAAGCTGGCATGAAAGTAAACGGTCCCAGGAACACGAGAAGTAACTAATTCTATGAAAATGGAATACTTTACATCTATGGAATATTTGATAGCTTCGTAAATGCATTGCGCTCGCAAACGCTTTGCGTTGACAAGTTGTCAATACTATGCTTATGCGAAGATGAAATTTCTCTATAAATATTTCGTAGGAACTGACTTGCCGTTGAAGAATGATTCGCTTTTTCTTTTCTTTATAAAACATTCTGTATAAATTTCACAAATCGGTATGAATCGCTAAATAATTACATAATAGAAATAACCTTCAGTCCCATTGGTTTTTTTTACATCGTAATCACTCCCCGTAGCAGGAAATAGACTATTAAATTATGGATCCGTAAAAACAACATTGTAAGACTGTGTCCTATATGAAATTAAATTTCCGCGAAATATTACCGCTCGAACTATTTCTTTAAATGTATATATAATATATATATATATATATATTTATAAATATAATATATATAGAATTATCCAACTACCTACAGGAGGATGCAATAAAACGATCTCTGAGAATAATAAATCGTATACGTTGTAGCACTGTAGCAGTGGCTCGTTCTTTCCGGATAGTTTTCAACAAACTTATAAGACCTTTACTAGGAAACTGAAATGCGTTGTGCCGTAGATGCTGCGTATCTACAATGAGAATGATTCTCGACGGTGCCTATCGCATCATCCTGTATACGCGGTTGTCATACAATAACAAATTAACAGTAATTCTAAAGCTTTGGAGTGATTTCTTTATAGCAAGTCGTAGCTGTGACTTACTCTTAATGATAATTCATCTACCGCTACATCTAACGAATACTGTCCTATCTATAAGTACGTTTAGACAAGGTCCGTATAATTAACTGTTAAAAAGAGCTATAAAGCGTAAATACTAAATCTCCTGCTGCTGAAGTTATGCGCGAGACGTAGACGGGTAACTTGTACGATGTCGTTTATGTACATAGAAGTTAATATTTCTTCGAAGTCTCCCTGAAATACACGAAACGGGCGTAAGGTGCGATCGATGAGAATAACTATGCGTCTGTATAAGGGACAAAAGTATGTGGCTACGAAAACTCACCTTAATGCAAGGCACCTCGTTGTTAGCTATCACTCGTCACAGTTTCGTTTGCCGCTTTATTGTTAGCCGCGAATACCGACTGCTGACTAATACCTGTCGTGACTGTCTGACTCGGATGAATAACAGGCCCTACCGTTTGGACTAAATTACAGGTAACCGGCACCATCGGCGGCAAATTCATCGAGTTATTCATGGGGCTGATATTGCACGACAACGATGGTCTCTTTCTTTCTAAGCTGTTCGTTGCCATTTGTCTCCGCGTTGTCGAGTTCCGTTCGAGACTGTTTGTTACGATATGATGCCTTCTTTCGAGACTAGAGCCAGTACTGACGTCGGTTTGACTGCCCTGAAGAAAATAAAAGATTCTTATGTTCACAACACTGGCCTTGAAGTGATTTAATCAAGCGACGATCAATTATTGAAGCTATAATCTACCTGTAAAGAACGATCGACCGATTGGCCCATTCTGTGCAAAAGATCACCGCTTTGACTTTGCCTGAACGTTGTGCCTTGACGTTCAGTCGACTGACTTCTCCTCAAGAATTGTTCTCCGGACTGACTCGAACGAATACGACTCTCCGCTGTAGATTCCTGAGAGGCGCCAACATCATTTTGCTTCTGGCAAATCTGGCTATCCACGTAGGGATAACGAATACGTATCGAGTCGATTACATCTAAAAGATTCTTAGCGTCCATTGCCAAGATATGAGCAGCTGACAGCATCCCTCTGAAAACGTACACTCCCTTAATACCTTCATCTGTTTCTTCCTCCACTACCATGCATTACGAAGCACTTACTTTCGATACTCCGCGTCTAAAGTAGTTGCGCTGTACTTCTGGGCCTGTTTCATAGCGGTCACAAGTTCCGCCATATCTTTACTGAGAACCTTGTGCGCCATTTCCACTTCTCGATGAGCGGATATGGGCAATATGTCCATCAGAGCGTCCACGGACGAGAGTAGTGCTCTCAATTCGATGCCTACCTTGCGCACCAACTCCAAGTATTGCTCAGCCTTGCTCTGCTGTACGCCTGCGATTACAGATTCGTTGAGATGAAAGGATACTACGATAAAGAGGAACACGTACCTTGGGAAAGGGACATGACAGCGCGAACCACGCTGGTCGTACAGTCGTACACTTTGTCGTTAGTCCTATCCAGGTCCGCGGTTGGTGTGGGCTCCATTTTCTATAAAGTAAAATATAGCGTTTGTCATCTAGATCATAATTTCTGAACAGCAACGTCGCTACCGAACGCAATACCTTTACCACAATCACTTTCTCTGTACCCTTGTCGGAGCCTAGAGAGCCAGTGTTAGCGCTGTGCTGTTCATGATTCGGTGACTGTGTGACTGAACGAGGAACCGGGGGACTGGCACTTTCGTCTCCACTCGTGGCGATAGATAAACGTTTCTAAATATGCAAAGAATAACTTGGTGATTGTTTCCGCGAACAGGATGAGTCACGGGATAATTAATCTTACCTCTTCTCTCGCCAACCAACGACTATCTTCTTCCGACTGACGTTGCTGCTCCAACAGTCGTTGCTCTAATAACTTCTGCTCGTCGTCGACACCGCTCGTGAAGTTCTCCGTAATACTGTCGAACAATTGCGACTGTGCGGTTCTCTGAAACGAGAAAATTCAACCTAAGTACTTGCTCGATCGATCCTCGCCATTGTCGTACGGCATTTCATTGTTCGAATACTCTTAAATAAACGTATGTACACAGTAAAATTAAAGAGATGCATAATTCTCGATGCAAAAACCAATTTCAGAATTTGAGGGTAGTGCAATCATACTCGTTACCATGCAGCTCAGCTTGTTACTGTGATAAATAATTATTATTATTATTCGTCATGTCCATTCTTCATGCAAAAGGAATTAGCCTACCAAAACTGCAAAGTAAAATAATCTTCAATCGTAACGGAAGAGAAGGAAGAGAAAAAAAAACATCGTAGATCTAGTCGTGTAACGGAAGGAGGAGAAAATGCCCGCGTGTGAACTCGCAGTCGAGCAATATTGAGCGCATCTGCATATACCAAAAGCATATATGTATGGTACATACATATATCCGTATATATACATCCGGTTTGCAACAAAGTTATAGACGAGGGGGGATGTGCCGCAAAGTGTCTCGAGCCGTAAATGAAAACATAATATGCTTGTTGCAGATAAGAGGATGCGTTTTGTCATTCCTAGGAGGCATTGGCAAACCTGGTCTTGCTGTGCCTCCTCTGTCATCGAGCTGCTCGATGACATGGTGCTGTCACTGACAGCGGAGGATATCAGAGATCCGGACAGCGTACCGTCCGTGGAGCTGGTCAGCTGCTCGTCTTGCTTTTGCGCAACGAACGTGGTGATTTTCGCGACACCGCTGGCCACCTGGGGGGCGCAGGGCTTGACGATGCCCGGCTGGCAGACGAGCGCCGGCTGCGCCAGGTATTGCGTTGCATTGGACGTGCTCGTCACGAGATTCGCTACGTTACACTGGGACGGTTGGCTATGTTGCGTGGCGGCAATGGAGCTCGATTGCTGGCCGACGAGGAAGCTCGGCGCACCGGAGTGCACAGTCGGTTGAGCCGCGCCAGCTGACACTGCGAAATGCGCTTGAACGGGGTGGCTGTGTGGTATCCCGAAGGGCAATTGCTGATTCACGGTCGCCGCTTGAGAGATGGGTACGTGACTCGCGACTCCAGCCTGCATTTGTTGCACGTACGAAGGGACCAGGACCTTCTGGGCTTGCACGACCGTGACGGAGGTGGCGTGGCCCGTGTAAATCGGGTTGGCGCCGCTCGCCTGGCACTGCTGGCTCGTGTGTTGCGTCGAGATGTAAGAGACTGGTTGATGAACGGCACTCTGCCTCTGGATGTTTTGCGCGTGCTGCGACTGCGACAGGTAGACCGGTTGCGAAATGGGGTGACTGATGTTCGAGTAAATCTGCTGCTGATGCTGGTAATTCTGAGCGTGCATCATCGGCTGAGACGAGAGATTCTGCCCCGAGGTGGACACGTGGGCCAAATTGCTCCTGGCAGTTTGAACAGAAGACGCGACCGACGCGTTCACGGGCTTCAGGTCGATCACGTTCTGGCACTGTATATTCTGAGCTCGGAACTTGAGAACCGGACCGTACAAGCATTCCGCGTTAGAGGTAGGAATGGCCACGTTGGCCGAGCTGACGGTGGTTATGCGAGGATATGCGCCACCGGTGGCTAAATTCTGCCCGCAAGCGGAACTCTGACTCACGCTGGCCTGGACAACGCCTAACGCCTGACTCGCGCTGGCAGGGGGAAACTGAACGAAACTGGGGGACTGAGATTGACCGTTGGGCCCTACGACACCGCTGTTCAAGCTACCGGGCCCGAAGTTACCGGGATTCTCGCCGAAGTTGCCGCCCACGCTCGGGCTCTGGCTGAGATTGCCGACGATAGCGGAACTCTGCGTGAAATTGGCGACCGGCCCGTAGATCTCGCCGCAGGCGGTGGTCACGGGCGCGTCGCTGGCCACCGAGAACTTTTGCACGGGCGAGTAGAGATCCCCGGTTATGTTACCGACCACCTTCGAGCTGACCGCGTACAAATTTTGCATCTCTTTAACCTTCTGCTGCTTTCTGTTGGCAGCGGGTGATTGGGCTTGTGTCGTCTCTGAGATGTTCAGGCTGGACATGAGAGGGACGTCGGAGGAGTCGAGGGAATCCAGGTTTGTGTCGGATAGGGTGGAGTCGCCCGATTGGGTGTCGTGAGAGGCGGATGGCTCCGAGATGGCTGGATCGAAGAATGGTAGATCGGAGACCAGGGCGGTGGTCAAGACTTGATCTTCGTCTTGGAACTGCACCGCCAAGGTGTTGAACGGGGAGGCGGGTGTGGTGTAGACGGAGGGACATACCCCCCTAGTTTGATTGTCCTTGAGAAGTTGCGCGAGAACTTCGGGGCTTTGCGCCACAATGTACGTCGAAACTGGCGCCGCGGCGGTTAGCTGAGATTGATCCGTCGTGTTTTGCGGTTGCCTGGATGGTTTCGGCGGCGGTACGTCGTCTGCGCCTAAATGACGAGACATTATCTGCTCCGTGCTCCGTGAAACATTCTCCAATGTACAGGGTAGCCCCGAAATACTCGTTCCAACCCGAGCGTTCTGCCCTAAGTCGCCCGGTTATCACGCCCCGCGGAACACCACCACCTACCTTTCGGTTCGTACCGCGTATTTCGAGACACCCTGTACAGCCGATCGTCCTTCTTACGTACCCCAAGACATCGCCTGCACTCTCCTGTTTTCTCGTTTCATCGTCTCCTGCTGTTGGTGTTTTTCTTCCAACAGAATCTCGCTGAAACATCACCGCGCGACATGTGGTCAATTTAAGGTGAATCGAGCCTCGAGCGTAACGCGCCGGACGCACACTTACTGCAAGGTTTCTCTGATTTCCTTGAAGGTCGGCCGTTTGCTGGGCTCGTAGCTCCAGCACTGCGACATCAACGAGTACAATCGCGGCGGGCAGTGATTTGGTAGCGCTAGTCTTTCGCCGTTCTCCAGTTTACGGATCACCTCGTTGTTCTTCACACCTTGGAACGGCTTCACGCCCAGCATCAGGATCTCCCACATGCACACGCCGAACATCCAGACGTCGGAGGACGTGGTGAAGCGCCTAAAGTTGATGCTCTCCGGGGCCATCCACTTGATCGGCAACTTGCACTTGCTCGCGGTATAATAACTCTGATCCTCCACCCATCTGCTGAGGCCAAAGTCAGCCAGCTTCACGCAAGTATGCGCGGAGACCAGCACGTTCCTCGCGGCGATGTCTCTGCGAACAGTTATTAATCTGTTGGTTGCCGAACCATACACTCTCACGTCATCCTCGATCGAATACCTGTGCACGAATTTTTTGCTCTCGAGGTATGACAAGGCAGTGCTCAACTGGAACGTGTAAAGCAGAAGCGTGGCGAGATCCAGGCGGTGTTTGTTCGACTGCAGATAGGCACGCATCTCTCCTAGCCTGGCCAGCTCCATCACCAACCAGATAGGCGCTTCTGAGCACACGCCGATCAATCGGATGATGTGCGGGTGCTCGAACTGTTGCATTATGTCTGAAATTTCACAGACGTATCGGTCACGGGTCACCCGGGGCTTTCGTTCTGTTAATCGGATCACGAGATTTCTTACAGGCTTCTTCGAGGAATTTCTCGGAAGTCGCGAGGTCCGCGTCGACTTTACAGGTTTTCACAGCCACGGCTGTGATCTGGTTGTCCCTTCCCTTGTAGGAGCCCTTATGTACATTACCGAACTGGCCCTCCCCGATGATCTCGCCCAGCTCCACTTGGTTCCGGACTATCTCGTAATCGCGAGCTAGAATTATCGGTACCACGACTCGTCTGACTTTCCTCCTTCATTCGATACATCGTATAATTGTAATTACAGGTAGTTCGACTTGTCACTTACTGGCTGGCGTCGAGTAATCTCCCTCCTCGTCCACGATCTCCGCGTAGTCCTCGGACAGAATCGTTCCCGTTTTACTCACATTCTTCTCTGGACTGTTGGAGCCGTCTTGCCTGTACTTGGGTGGATGCGCGTCTATTCCAAAACCATAGACAGGGATTAACCACCATAAATCAATGCAACGTGTTTCTCATGCAGAACGCTAGACTAGGAAAACTCTTCAACTACGGGATCATCCAAAGAAAACTACAAACCTTTGCATGGGCAGGGATAGTTTTTCCACGATGCAGCTTGCAAGTGTAAACGATTGTAACTTACAATTAGTATCATCTTTTAACGTAAAGGGAGGGGGACTCGTGCGAGATAATTATGTATACATGTATTATTAATACGCGACGTTTCTATATCCTCAACTTACGTAATTACAAAAACTAAGGTAAATTATCACGCGAGTATCAAGATTCTGGGCATCGTAATGACAACGCTAAGAGGGTGAAGATATCGATATCAAAATTGAAATAATTATATTCTTCCTTGAAGCATGCTAAATTTTATGGAAGATTTCATTTAGTCTAGAAGCCTACCTTTTCTGTTCCACAACGAGGTGTTGCTTCCGGTGACCAGCCTGCAGTAGCCGTCGATCAAATCCGCCAGACTCTCCGCTTGGTCCAGACTCGAGCAGGTTATGCTAAGCGTTTCCGCCGCCCCAGCTACCCTCAATTTAATGCACGCTTTCGCGTGTTCCTTGCAGTCCGACACGAGCGTCTGAATGGACTGTATCTGGGAGAACTCCGCCATTCGTGTCGGCTACGGGGATAGCACAAGTCAAGAAGCTTCATTGCACACCGTCACTGATAGTAAAATTAGCGTGCAGGTATCGATAGAACACTTACCACCGTTCCACCCCTGTGGGCCATGCAGGATATCCCTAAATCCGGCCCGATGACTAGCTCCACGGGTATAGACCAGCTCGACTGCAAGTGAAACGAAGTAGAATGCTGACTGAGCAGTCTAGCCCGTCGTTACGAAGTACGAAAGAATGCAGTTAAACCGACTCACCCCCAAAGCGCATATAAACCTCTCCTGATCGAATCTGTAGTGCGCTCTCAATAGGTCGAAGAACTTGAACATGCACTCGAGCTCCGACAATGCGGCTACCTTCTTAAAATGCTGCTGTATTAGCTTGCGCAGTGCCTTTGGCTTCATTCCATTCAACACGGACCGCGGCAAGAACTTGTGCAGACCGACCTGCGAACAGTAGGCGGTTTTTTACCACCGGGAAGGTAAAAAGACGCGATCACCGCGCAACGTTCTCTCTTTACCTCTCTCTCGAGGTACTCGAGATTGCTCTTCTTGTCGAGGGCGATCTGAGGCATGTCTTTGAAGAAGTAGCGGATCTCTAGGCAGCACAGTTGCACCGCCACGTCCTGGTCGAGG
This sequence comes from Andrena chrysosceles, assembly GCA_963855975.1. Taxonomy (NCBI): domain Eukaryota; kingdom Metazoa; phylum Arthropoda; class Insecta; order Hymenoptera; family Andrenidae; genus Andrena; species Andrena chrysosceles. The sequence continues at coordinate 2,099,599 of OY979768.1, forward strand.
GCGGCGTGGTTCGCGCACAGGTAATCGTTCCGCACCTACGACAATGTTCGTTCAAACTCCTTCCACTGGCAATTAAACACTAAGTCTATATGGACGTTAAGTCTACCTGGTCGTAGTAGTAGTAGAACGTCACTTTGTCCTTTTCGTACAAGTCGTTGAGATTCTGCGGCAGGTAGCGCACCCTCAGCTCGTACCTCCACTCGCAGTGTGGGTGCTTCTTCTCATATTTTTCTTGAACCTGGCGAACAGATCAGGTTCACGAATCGAGCTTTCGTAATGTAAAGTAGACTAGGGACCGAAAAAGTTTTGGGACTCTTATTTTTTAAAAATAATTCTGTTAGATCTTATATGTTTCGTTTAAGAAAATATCTGTTCTTATGGAATTATTATTGGAAGAACTGTTATCCTTAGGAACTTCTTTAGAAAGTGTTTTCATGGAACAGATATTTTAGAATTTATGTAATAAAAGTTCCATGGAAAGAGTTATATTAGAACGTTTATTAAAAATGGTTCCATAAGATAAAGAAAAGTACTAAACTATTAGGTACTAATTTTGTTTAACAATATAATATCATATTCTTTGTGTTTATGTAATAAAAGGTATGAATATCATAATATAAGTAATTGAACTGTAATAATTATTTATTATTGTTGTAGTACTATTCATTGAATAGTATTCAGTATTTGTTACCACGATTGAGAACTTTTTTAATTTTGACGAATAAAATATCTGTTCGTGTTATAGAGAACTTTATATTTGTATATTTTATAAAAATATTATTCCATTCGAACTTGAACTTTTATTTCAAAGAACATTTACTTTATCAGTTCTCATGAGAACTTATAATATGAGAACATTTTTAAAAATGTTCCACGGTCCACGTTTGAAATAGAACCTATTGAAAACTTGCAGAACTCTTTCGAACCCTGCCACAGACATGTGCCAAGTGTGACGTTCCAAAGTACCTGATACATAGTGGTGTCCTGGTGCAACCAGTAGCTCTCCCCCGACCCAGGGTGATGCAGCCTCATAGCGTATAAGTTGCGATAGTTCCTGGTGCCTGCCGCGAGTCGACTAGTCACCAGAGAGATGATACCTCTGACGTCGATCGCGTCACCGAATTTGACGACGTTGAAACCACCTGAAAGTCGGTCCCGTTTAGCAGAGAACGAGACCCGACCCTCTGAATCGTTCCGCGCAACGTAGGTAGGTATCACTGGCGACTCAGGCAGAAAGTTACCGTTAGGCAGATGGACCTTCAAAGTAGCCTTGTCCATGGGGGTGGGCGATCCATGGGGCGGTGTATTCCTTCCGCCCCCGCTGCCCTGCACTCCGCCGACGCCTCCTCCGCCTCCATCTCCGACGCCAGTGCTCATCCCCTCATGGCTGTCATGGAAAAGAAAGAAAGAAAACTATGGAAGAAGCCGGCTCAGTCGACGACGCGGCAACGAGCACGTCAATTATGCATTATCTCATAAAACCTCGGCTCGCGCCGCTCCAACTAACATGGAATCTCGGAGAGAGGATTAATTATTCACCGGGGCCCACAGAGGAAAGGATTTCTTCGGAAAGCTTCCCCCGCCGATGGAATTTCGTGGTGGACGGGCGCGCGGGGATAATGCGCGGGGCGCAAAGAAGCTTGCTGCAGTGGCAACGCTCCGAACCAGGGCGGGGGCGGGAGCTCCTCTTAGCGAGCCTAAGTAATACGGTACAAGCAACGCGGAACTCTCGGGCTTTTTCATTAAACCTCCCGTCCTCCACTTTCCCACCAACTGCGGTCGTCCTCTAGAACAACCGTGGCAATTTTTCCGCGCCCAGCGCGTCATCGAGCGGACAAGATTCCTCGTCGATCGGCCGTTCCCATGCGTTCTCCGCGGCTGATTAATCGGTTCTCGGTATTTTTACACGTTACTAAATCGGAGCGCGAGAAACGGCACATTCGCGAGGGCGACGCGCGTTGTGTTTGCGAATTCTGGAAGTAGAAACGGGACGGTCGCAGTTCTTATCGGTCGGATTAAAATCGCTCGATATAATCCGCGAATCGATGACCACTGAATCACGAGCACCCAAGGCGGAATCGCCGCGCCGTACATACTTCTCTTCACGAAGGCTCGACGTTGATGACGTCACGCCCGATGACCTAATAAAACGGCTCATCCGTTTGTCTTCGATTTAGACTTGCCGCTGTGGAGAACGTTGATATCGCGACGTCGAAAGCGAACGGTTGGCCTGTCGGAGTCGCGTGTCGAGTTCAGTGGCCACTGTTTTCATCAAATTCCCCCTCTTTGGACATAAAAGAAACGGGCATGGAAACCTGTCAAGCTTCTCCTTTAAATCCTCCGCGAGCAAAGACGATATCACCCGGCTAGGCTCGCCTCGGTATGCGCAATAGAGATTTCGTGTAGCGTGAACGATAGAGAAGGTCTTTTTGAAAAGGGTGCACGTGTCTGCTCGCAACCGCGGCCCCATTCATGGCCGCCGTGTTCATAACCACCCCTTTTCCACGCACCCTTCTGACACATTTGCACGCGTGTTGCATTTGGTTACCAGCTCATTCCAATCTGGGAGCGAGTCTCATTCACGGGAGCCCTGAAACGGATTCCACGCGATTCTTTCCGAAACGGGGGCGAGCTTCGGCCTCTGCTCTAGGGATCTGCGAAGTCGAAGCGACCGTTTCCGTTCTGCGAGTCAACGATAATCGCGGCTGAGCGCGTCCTTCGTTCGAAATTGCCGAGAAGGTGATTCCATTTCGCCCGTCATTCAATCCCAGTTATGAATCTATTGAGAGGCCTGCTTGGAATTAACGCTGCGTCGGCTGGAAGGATCGCTTTGGACATAATGGCACTATTTAAAATCGTAAATGGCCTGCGCTGCACGCCCGGAAGCGCTTTATTCCCGACATTTGCACGCGCAGTCGAAAATAGTTAGAAATGGACGTCTCTTCCGGTGCGCGCTAGTACAGCCTCTAGATTTCCCTAGCATCAACCCCCTGGTGCACGGGAAACGCGCGATACGTCGGGGAAGTAGTGCCTCTGTTTGTTGACTCTCGCGTCGATTCAGTTAACTTGTGCAAACGGGGCGTGTTCCCGGAGGCGATCCGCCGCGCTTGTAAAGTTTCCCTCTGCACACACGCCGGTGGAGAAGTTGCCGTCGCGACGGCGGTTCCGTGAAAAGGGCGACGCTCGAAAACGTCGTCGCGCCCGTTCCAGCAAGTGTGTTTCCATCGCGGCTATTAATGCAAATGTGTATTACGAGCGTCGTCCGGCTAAGGAATGCCGTCGGTCAGGGACGAAGCGTTTACGCTGCGAGCCACGAGCTACTCTGTCGACTCGCGGGCCTGGAAACCAGGCCGATCTCGCTGGCTCTACCCAAGATTACTCGGTGCAACATTTAGTCGATACTCGTGGGAGCACGTCTCGTGAATTCGAGAAGCCGGGGAGGCTGGTGGAGGGCAATTTGGGGGATTAGGCTCTAGAGCGCTGTTGGTGGGCTGAATAGCTAAGTTGATTAGAACAGTGGTCCATCTAGCACGGCCGACTACTTTTCTAGGTGCTAGTGAAACTGTACACTGTCTCGCCGAGTGGAAAGTAGGTACAGTTGGATGTCAACGACGATTAGATCACGTGTTTTTTTTTTTATCCCAAGAAGCTTTTTACGCAACGGTTCACCGGTCCACGGCGCGAACGTTGAGCAGCTGATGGCTCACACTTCGGAGCGACGATTATTGTCCCATTGGTTCTCCGCGAGGGTTGCGTAACGAGGATAATTGTTGAATGCTGAATCGCGAACGGTTGGATCGGAGCGTCCAGGAGGAATCCTTTCGTGGAAAATCGCGGTAATGGTCGGGTGATCGAGGTCGGGCTCGGTCAAGCTCGGTCACGCGACGAATATTCATTCGCCGGGGCTTTTCCGCGGCTCGCTGGATCGCTCGAATTAATTCAATTGCGCGCGACGTATTAACGGCTTTTTGGCGCAGTAATTACAAAACGCGAGCGCCGGTCAGAACTTATTTGTTTGCCGCGGAATATCGGGAGGTGGATGTAATGCCATTAAAGCGGCTCGCCGCGTATAAATTACGCTCGGTGGCGTACGGTTCGCCATAGGAAGGACGTCGACACGCTGAGAATGACGTAATCGGTCGCTAGCGACGTAGAGAAAAGTGCCATTATGTATTAGGGCTGGGACTATTTGTCGAATTTTTCGGAATACTGATGTATTCGAATAGTATGGTGTGAATTATAAATCAAGTTCTTTAGGTCTTCATTTGTCAGGGTGAAATCTTGTAAGCTAATTTTGACCCACTTCACACCATATTAATCGAATACGTCAGTATTCGATTACATGGGTATTCGAATACTCAAATATTCGAAGTTTATTCGTAGCATTCGAATACTTGTAAAATATTCGAATAGTCCCAGCCTTATTATATATACCCCCGATGGAACTTTGAAAGACTAACACACATCTTTCGATAATAATCAATAACTAGATGGATTTCAGAGTTCTTGAATTAAGTCTCCTTATTTTCCCAGCTGACACGCGATAACGCGAACGACTGATAAAATGCCATTCACTCCAAGTGTCTTCCCCTCTGGAAGACTCGTAGCAACACCAGGAACGCGTGTTGATTCCGCCATGGTTATCGATTACTCGACTGCGCGGACATCGCGAGCTCCCGTGCCGATTTCATCGCCACGCGCATCGGTTGCCGGCTCTTTATTTTCCTGCGGCGTTCCGAGTATTAATCGGGACCAGGCACGAGGGATAGGGCTCGTACGAGCCTCCCGCGTGCGAAGGGTAGTTGATATTAAAAAGAGGGAGCAAAGAGAGAGAGAGAGAGAGAGAGAGAGAGAGAATACATACTCTCCGGCCCTGACCCGTCGGCGCGAAGCAGAACCACTACGCACCTGCAACTGTCGCCCACGCACACTTTACCTTTCACTATTACTTTCTCTATTGCGCTTTTGCATCGTCACAGGAATAACGAGGTCCTCGAGCGGCTTAACGAGCAGCGCGAAACACGTCGTCGCGGAAAAACGCGGGCACGGGCACAAATAAATGGCCCCCGGCCCGTGGAGTCGGTCTGCCGGGCTTGTTTCACGGAAGCAGCCAACGAGGATTTACGGGGGCCTTCCACCTGGAGGAATCTTAATTGCGTAACCGAGCGAGCCACGGAACAAGTGGGACTCCGATGACGTAAAGCTCTCCTCCCGCGGAGAACGGACGCCTCTTCCTTTACCTGGCGCGGGACACCTTGTGGAACTTCCACGTGCCAAGGGTGTCGGGGCTGTAGGAGTCGTTGCACCCCAGCTGCCCCAGGGAGCAGAGTAAGCCGCCGTTTTCGCGCCTCCATCGTTTCTCCCGGGGGTAGCCCTTGTCCCGTCTGTGGAATAAGATCCTCTTGGGATCCTTGCCGAAGGAATCGAGGTTCTGGCCGCGGCAGCTTGGCCACGAGATCCCACTTGCCTTGCGTTCAACCAGTTCCAGCATTGTCTCTCAGGATCTCTCAGAATGGAGAGAGCAAGAGAGAGAGAGAGAGGGTGTCAAGGGAGCAGAATGTTCCTTGCTCGACGGTATCACTCAACGCGTCATCGATGCGAATAGCGTTCTCGAGGAAGGAATCGCGGCTAGGAGATCCTTTAGCCGATCGATGGATCGATTTACCGATACACGCCTCGTCATAGTCGCCGGCTCTCCGTGTCGGATGTTTCTACGTTTCCTCGTAACTCGACTCCCACTCGATCGAGCAGATCGAACCCTCGAGCTAGCGAAACGGTCGCATGGATCTCGTCTTACGAAACTGAATCGCGACTCGCTTCGGCGACACCGCGTCTTCGCAATGTATTCCCGATTCGAGGGACATCGAGGAGGAACTACCGCGGCGTGATTTTAATTTCACCCCTGCTGCCTCGACGTCTCCTGATCCCCCTCGCGCGCGGGGCGCAGCGGCGCCTCAATCCCAGAATGAACCGTCGAATATCCAACCACGGAAATGAAAACTCGTCCTCGGTTATTTTTTTCCCCGCCACGAATCACTCGGAGACGCGCTAGATTCACCCCGGCCGACGTCGTTGTCTTGCTCTCGTCGACGAGACACGCGTGCGTGCCTCCTCGTCGTCGAGCTGTAACTGATCGACGCTTCGAACGGACAACCTGCCGTTATCACCTCTCACTCTCCTCTGCCGCTGGTAGCTTGCACGCGTGGGACGACGGTGAAAAATCTAGCGTAATTCCTACGTCGCAAATGAACGGGGTGATCGGGCGTTCCCTGTCGCTGGGACAGACTGCCTGGAGACGGCTGACCGAGAGACATTTCTTTCGCGAAACGCCTCGGTCGTTATTGGAACAGAGCAAACACTATACCACTCGCGGATCCATGAACTGAAATCGTAGGTTCAGAGACGAATGAAAATGCCGAAAAATCTCGCCCCTAGCTCGGACAAAGCGGAAGATAAAGCAGAAACGTGACTCCCACGACATTTTACCATTTCTTTCTCGCAAATGGCTTGAGTTAGGTAGAATATGAGTTGGAAGGGCGTGCAGGACACCGGTACACGGATCAACGGTGTCCGGGGCAAGAAGGAAACGCGGAAGCCGACGTACCAAGAGGTTCGCAGCGAATATAAAGCATCGCCGACAATGCTGGCGGAAAATACAAGTCCGACGAGTCCCGGCGGCGCGAGATCGAGCTAGCGCGTGAAAGGTTGTCCACGGCTGCCTGTGTCTAATGGCATTTAGACGAAGGATAGAATGTTAACAATAGACGGAGCGTCGAGTATATCATCGGCGATGCATTCGAGCCTTCGATATAAATCGAACTTTACGACCACGGATATATTTTCACGAGCCTCCGCCAGCACGTGTTTCGCAACTTATGAAAAGAGCCCTCGAAACTAAAGTTCACTTGCACGGAAACGTGGCCTGCGATCTATATGGATGTTGATCGCAATCTCTGTCCATTTCCCCTCCGTCGAATCAGAAAGCTACCACTTTGCTGCGCGTTTCTCAGGTGAGCCGTGTAAATCCCGCAAATTGGAGATTTATCGAGCACTAAGGCGGTGGAAAGCGAGGCTCGCGTGGCCAATTTCGTCCGCGACTTCCCGTTCCAGCGGACGCAATCTTGGCGACGACACGCGTTCCTGAAACACGGCAAGCCGCGCGGGACGTGCAATTAATTTAAGGTTCATCGGGGGCCATCCAGCTCGAGCTATAAAACCGAAGGTCGACTTTCTCTACAGCGAAGATAGTCGGTAGTTTCTACCATGCCAGACGTATGAACGACGGTGGCCCTTCTAGCTTCTAAAATTACGACTCTCGGGGCTTAAAAGCTCGTTGAACCTCGACCGCGCGTAAAGCCCTCGCCACTCGATTTTCCAACTCTCCTCCAGCAATGCTACTTTCCCAGCGTAGAAATTCCGTCCACCGAGCCACCGATTCGATCGACAACGGCCGTTTGACAAAGCTGGAATAAAATGTATCCAGGCCCTCGTCGCGTCGATATTGCTGTGGACTTGGAGTGCACTCCAAGACAAAGGAGATCCGAGTCGGTGCCGTTTTAATTTTCTCCCTGAAAGAATCCCGACGTGCAACGGCCGGACAAAGGAATCGTTTTATGGAGGAGATCGGTGTTTAAGTAGTTTTCGCGGTGGAAACGCGATGGAGGGGTGTTGGAAACTAACTGAAACCACCGTGCCACTCGCGAATGCCACCGGTGGACGTCTTCGGAAAGTTCTTGGCCACGGTCTGGTCGGAATGCCGACCGGAACTTTTCTCATTTGCAGTGGCGGCTTCTTCGCACGGGGGCGAATTTCCCGGCGCAATTTCAACGATCGATGTTTTTTCCGCGCGAGACCATTGTACGGCAGAGAAAATCGAGCGAATTCGAACGATCATCGTTGTTTCTTGATCGGTGTAGAGACAGATGCGCTTGATAAAACTTTATCGTCGATAATTCGAATCTTCCTATACCTACGTTATCTTGCTACGAGAATAAAACCGCTCCAAGGTTCTTTTGACGCCAGCCTGGACACGCGGATAATGCGATCCCCCCGCTGATGAATCGGAAAGTTGGGAACTCTAACGAGGCGAGCTGCTGGAGCGGTATTGAAGCTCGGTTAATGGCGCCAATTAGCAACGGTTACCGAGAGGCCCGAGAGCCCGTGCTCGATGATGGCAATTTCGCCATGGTTACCCCGTTGGCATCGACGTAACAGCCACGAAAAAGAAGCTGTTTCCGCGCGAAACCGCCTTGCCCTTCTCCCCCTTAAGGCCGCTCGAGCCTCGCGGCGCTCCTCCATTCACGAATTGGAAGGGACTTTCAAAGGCTTTATGCACGCAAATTGCCATTGGCTGCTCTTCAAACGAGAGGCAACCCCTTTGTTTAAACGCCTGTTCCGCGAGCTCTGAGGATCCTAACAGCTGGATACCCGGCGTTCCTTAGTAGAGAGACCAACCAGAGCCACAAGCCCTCCGCAGCTCCGGGGCAAACTTTTCAAAAGCCCTCGACTCGCGCGCTATTATGCTGATTCGATTCGATTCGATTCGACCCGATTCGATGCCCTGGGAAATGCGATTTCACCTGGCCGCGTGCCTCTCTGTTTGCACGATTCTCCTGGCCAGTACGGGGAACAGGTTGAAACGATCACGGAAAATGCAGAACGTCTCGCTCCGATGGTATACTTTTTCTATACTTACTCGGTGGTTTCGAGGTACTGGAAGACCCGGTAAACGGGGCGTCGATACATGAAGAGATGGTCCTCGACACGCTCCACCATCATCCTAAAACCGCTTCATTCGAAACGGTGGGCCACTGATCACCACCCACTACTAGTCACTGTTCTCATCGGCGCACTATACGCGGCACTTGGCGGATGGCACGTTCGTGGAAGGGTTGAACGAATGGAGCAGTGCTCTTCGAAGCAAACCCGTTGCCTTCCTTCCGCTGTCGGTGCTCGTAGGATTTAGCAGTCCGCAGGATTCAATGGGATTTCGATGCTTCTTCCTCGTTCACCGGCGATGCTTCATCCCTCTTTGGTGCATCCGCTGCATCGCCACTTCCGAATCGATACGTTGCCGGAAAATACGCAACGGACAGGTGCACACCGTGGTCCCTGTCGTGCCTTCGCGTCGATTAACGAGCCACGAGCTTCGAGGACCGTCGAGTGCGCGGCTTTGTCACACAATTTCGACTATTCACCTCTCTATTGATCGATCGGGCCCCCCTATTGCTCGGCGAACCTGAAGAATAGCGGCGGCTTCAAAACAGTTATCCATACCTTGGATAATTATTTCCGAAGCTCTTTTTACTACCACCCACAGCAAAGATGTGCTTGGCAAGACTCTTCAAACTTTTGCAAACTGGACTTACGCAGGTAGAGGAAGTGCAGTATATTTGGAATACTAGTTTGTTTAAGATGAATAAAATATTACGGCAGAGGATGGGAACTAATAAAACTGCATAATATCATAGGGAAACTAACAAACTTTTATATTTCAAACTCTCAGTAATAATAAAAAAACAAAAAGTAATTGAAACTTTGGTCTAATTGAAAAATGACAGGAAGTATCGATTTTGTTAAGGTGCAGGTAATTTGAAATATTGGTATTCTAATTTGCCCTCACTTTATAAACTTAAAAGGAAATATGTAGATAATAAAATTATTTTCTTTTATGATCTAATCGGGCCCAAAAATCACAATATAGGAACAATCTTAAAGTTTTGACATATTTTAACCGTGATTGGAATGATCGAATGCTTGCTGAAAAAGTTTTGCAGATTGACGTTTCTTAATTCTGTAGATTAAGTTGAAAATGTCAAAATGGCGTTTCATCCAGAAATGTCTTTAGTTAACAGGTCATTAGCCCCTATTGTTTACGGAGTTACAAATTAGATCGCGTTAGTAGTTTATTAAATACTTCGGTATATCAAATTACCAACAGTATTCCAAATATGCTACACTTCCTCTATTATTGCCCGAGGTATTCCTCACAAGTTTCCCTTTGGAAAAGTGTCGCTAACTCAGTCAGTAGTCGAAGCAAGTATCGGTACTGGCGTAGCGGGGTTTGCAACACTTTCTCAAGAGTGAATCTCGAGTTGCTGTTCCTTATCGCTGAGCGTGGCGGGAAGACGCGACCCCTTATCAGCGACCCTCTTCGTCTTCCGGTGCATCGGAAGCCAGTGACGGCCGGTTCGCGAGTCACTTCCACCGATAAGAATCTCGCGTGCGGTTGTCTATACATATGGACAGACCTAACCTATCCCAAACGCTCGGGGCACCGCCTAAGCCTGGCTGCAGTCCCTGCAGGGCCGACCACCGCAACGTTAGCGTGGTCATCAACCCCTATGCGCCGCGTAAATTCCGCTGGACGGAACGTAAACACCGAACACTTCCGGCTAGGTGTCGGATGCCTGGGGCTCTATCTCACCAAGATACGGCATCTAGAGCGCGAATTAATGAAGTACACGAAGCGAAGGTGTCACGAAAGGGTGCACGAGGAATAGGTCACTGATTTCAATGAGAAGTTGCGCATAAAGAAATAACGAGGGTGGAAGAAAAATGTTGCTCGAAGGCAAATGCTGTCCACGTGGACCGGGTAAATTTAATTCACGAAAAGAAGGACCCCGCGACTCCCGGTAAGGTATGCAACCTATTTCAAGATGGACACCACCCACGACTGTCTGCAGTCTCCGCTGGCCGACCACCGCAGTGTTATTCCCGTTGGTGTGGTAATTAGTCTCCCGAGCCACGCGAATGTTGCGCGATACGTTTCCTCCGCTATCCCGTGAAAAGACAGTTGGGCAATGCGCAATGAAGAGCACTGGAATCAATGAAACTCGAGGGGATCTTGCGACACCGAGCGATTATTAGATTAATCGTTTAGAGCTCGAGGGAACGGAGCAGCGTTGCATAATGAACGGCAAGGGGAGCGCCGTATTTCATCAGGGACGGCCACCAGTAATCGTGCATAAATATTCGTGAACGTGCTCTTCGGCTTACAGAAACAGCTAGCTCGCAGGAGATCGCTTAGCCGATCTTCCTAGGAGGCTGTAAACTTACGTATCCCCGTCGATCCTAGGATGCCGATGTTCCCTGGCACGAAGAATAAGAGCGTTCCTAAAATTATACGATTCTACAGGCCAGCGAACCCTCGTGAAACTTTAAGACTCCGTCTGCCGCGTAGAGACTTCAAAACGACCAAATAAAACGAACGACTCCCCCTGCTCGAGACGAAGCCCGAGTACGTTGACAGTATGGTCGAGAAACCGCGAGACAAACTTTCGCGAAACTACTATTTAAACGAACGTACCAGGCAGGACGGGGTAGCTGAATTTGCACGAAAAATCGAGTGAGAAGAGGGTAGATGAGAATGTGTAGCGGCGTCCTACGTTCGCTGGATTTCGCGAAACGTAGCCCCGTTCGTGTCGCTGACCGAATCAAGGTCGTGCAACCTTGACACGGCGCTTCGAAATCTTCCTCCTCTCCTCGTCACCCTCCCACTAATTCGTACTTCACCTTCAGCTACTTGCTGCCGCTTACGCGGCGAATACTGCTCCCCCGAAACTCTCGGCACCTCGAGCACTGGATCCTCGGTCTAGAAACAACCCCTCTGTACCTCCTTCGACCGGTTGCTCTCCCTCGTAGCTAGTTTCCCTGCTCGCTTTAGCTCCGCGAGGCTCGGGAACCGGTTCACTGTTCGCGCACTGTGTGACTGCTAGCCGCGACACTGAGCGGGGCACAGGGGTGGCTGGACGAGGAGGGTGCACTCGGGGGACTAGGCGGTCGCGCAGGTCGAAGGACACAGGCTCGTTGGAAGCGGCGAGCCCGTGAAAAGTCCGCTCGGTTCGGCTGACCTTGGCTGGGGTGTTACGCGAGCGAGCGATCGCAGGGTGGGCGCAGGACACAGGGGGTGGTTAGTACGGAAGCGTAGGATCGAAAACTAGCGCCTAGCAACAGCGTGTCGCGGGAACGACGCGCGATCGTCGTCTCCTCGGTTGCGTCAGGTATACGTTTTGCCGGTTCAAGGGGAGCAGGCGCTTTGCTGGGTGCGGCAGGCTGCGCCGCGACGCCTGGCGTCCTTCCCCCGCTGCTAGAGAGAGAGAAAGAGAGAGAGAGAGAGTGACTGCCTGCCCTCTCTCTCTCCCGCGTCGAGGCCTCTCTCCCTTCGTCCCTGTCTGCCGGCCGCCCTCGGTTCGTCGGCCGCCTACCCTCGATCCTGACACGGCTCGCAACCCCTCGACACGCGCACACCGGCGTACAGGCACACGTACACGGGGCCAGGGGCGAAGTTAACGTCCGATCGCGCCGGGCCCCCCTGCGAGAACACGGCCACCGTCCATTACTGTGTCCGTATTATTTAGCCGCGGCTTTTTGCCGCAAACCCGGCGCATTTGCATCGAGCAGAAACCCGCTCCTGCACGGGGATCCAGGCAGGGGTAGCTCTGGCTTCGCAGGAGACAGGCAGGGGTAATCGCGTCGTTGCGGTAGCGAGTAATCAATGCCGGGGCTGCAATTAGAATTGGGAGATCGTGGGCGCGTTGGCTGGCTGCACCCTTCAGCTTCTCGTTCAAAGAAACGAGCAAGCAATCCCTCGAGTTTTGCGGCGTCACGCGGCGTTCGTCTGTTACGAAAGTAACGACTTTCAAAGAGGGTGGTATCGCTTGATACTAAGTTCGGGTGAAAGAGTGTTCTGTTTGTGCACGAGCATGGATGCAGGTTGAAACTGGGGCAGTGCTAGAGAGGCTCATGCGTTCAGGAGGGTGACCTTTCGGTTTGGATCGTATTTTGTATGCAGAAGGGTGGGTTAAGGTGCCGGGAGGTAAGGGAAAGAAAGATCGTCCTCGAAACTTTAAATAGGAGCGGTAGTTGGGGGTGAGCACAATTTCAGTCGAGGAGAAAGAGCTGCCGGTTATAAAGGGACAGAGTTCGTTACGGGTCCAGGAAATGTCACTGTCTAGGGGCATTCGAGTGTCCTCCGGTCGCGAAACTTTATAATTTTGTCCATCGTTCGCGGATACCTCTCAGAAGCAAGCGCACCTGGATGGGGCACTCGCGAGGAATCGCGAGTTAGCGGGGGTGGTTGGGGTGATCTGTCCAGTGAGTGAACGTCCCCCAGTTAGTGAACGTTGCTGATATAATTCGAAAAATTAATGCCTATGGCGCTGACTTAATGTTGAAACTGAGAGTGACATCTAGACTGGAGACCCACAGATATTTCCCAAAAGCGTTTTTCTGTTTAATTATATCCGATACGGTATTAATTACGTTTATTCAGCAGTTGTCCTCATGGCGTCCCACAAGTTCAAGCTGAGTCTTGTTAAGTGATATCTACAATTTGTATTTTGAAGTGCATTTAATGGATCTATGATAAATTTGTTGTTATAATTACATTGTTATATGTTCCTTTAGCGAAAAATACTGTAGGATTTCTAAGAATTTGTCGAGTTTCTTAGGTGTTCATGCATTGGATGGGAGATACCAGTGAATACCAATAAGTGAACGACCTTTCATTCGTATTTCGCTGACATTTCTAACTTTATCAATGTATGAACAGGTTATCCGGTCTTTTTTTTCCTCTTGATACTTTCGCCGTCAATGTGGAGGTTAGATTAACCCACCCCAGAAACCAAATTGTAACTATGCATAATTATGATCTTATAAGACTAGTAGAGTATCAAATCAATAATTATTTACACAAAAAATCGTCTAAATATATTGGAAACCTAACCACTGTTATTACCCCGTTCACTCCCTGGGGTACCCCTGTTCATTAACTAGAAATTTATGTTCACTCACTGGTCATTGGCCCATTTTTAATTTAATCCTCTGCCAGACTTTTAACGAAAGTTATAACTATCAAACATTGCTAGAATTGTGTTCCGGGATGTCTGACTTTATTAATAAAACAACTAGCTCACAGAAATAACATTCAGACGATTAAATAACGACTTTTGATTACAAATTTCAAGAGACATGCATCTAAAGTATTCACTCATTGAACAGGTCACCCTAATTCGCCGGCAGACAGCCGACGAAATATCAGCCAAAGAAAGTTGAAACGCTTGCCAGCGGTGGCCGCGAGTTCATTTGCAGCCGCGAACCATGGAAATCTCCTGCCATTTGCGAGATTAGTTTCGCAGTTGGCCGAACTATCCGGAATCAATTCCCGCGGAGCGTTTCAACATCGTTCCGCGGAGACGACTCGCATTTACGCTCGTCACGATGACTCTATCCCGCGTGAGAATTCCACCCTCCCGTGAAAGAACGCTCAGAATCGACGCCTCCTGGAGAGACCAGTTAACGCGGTGACCGCGGCGTGCCTCGGCACCGCGTATAATCGAGCAAATTAATTTGTTAACTCGATTACGAGCGCGCAGTGGCGTGGTCGGAGGACGTTGTCGAATAATCGGAGCTCGAGGGCGTCGCTTCCTCCCGACTATCTGGCCCGTCTGCTCCTCAACGTTACTCCCAAAATTATCTCGACAGCCTTGTAAACATCGGACAGGGCCCAGGCGGTCGTTGTTTTAACGACGTCTGCGAACGGGCTGAGAAAACAATCGTAACCCTACCCTAGCCCCCAGACCAGCTAATTCGCCCGTCTATTTTCACGAACAACGCGATAACAAGAGGTCCACGCGATATCGAGTGGCTGTCTAGCTTCGACCCTGATAGCAACCCTCGAGAGCTGCTCGCTGGAATAGCACACAACCCCCGCTCGAGCCTATGCACCCGCGTATACAACCCTCCCTGCTGCTTCCTGCTGCTAGGTATATACGAATGGAATATTCAACCGCGATCTATACACGCGTCGCAGCGCGGCCAGGGACCAGGCTGCTCTTCAAAGTCACCCGGCTATACCTATGTTGTCCACGTGCACGCCGGTGAATTTGGCCAACTGGAACTTCGTGCATATTGATCTGCCGGAAGAGCGGCGTGGGCGAAGATGACGCGATTCCGGGCTTTGCTCGAGTATTTTCCACTCGGCTATTAAAAAAAATATTGAAAATCGAGGCTCTCGATTACTGGGATCAGTCCCGCGCGCCGGTGTATGTGCAGTGGGGTCGATTTAACGATCCGATGCGGTACGAGATTATCGCGTGGACAGATGCAATGTCCAGGTTTAATTAATCCTTTTTGTAGACAATTTAATTATCCCTGGCAGGGGATTCGCCTGTCGCGCAAGAGTAATGCTCTTGCCAGGGGTAAGCAAGCGACAAAGTCGACTTACTGGAATCTGCTTCGCAAACACGTCCCCCAGCTTTTCAAAGAAACAATGGGGGATCGTTAATATTAAATTCCCAAGCAAGCGAAGGCAGCAACCGCGATGCTCGGCGAAAAGTTCGCCGGGGCCACTTGTCGCTCTAAATGGAAGCGACGCCCTGAAATCAGTTCCCCGGGAATCTGGGGGATGCTTTGATTCTTCGTTGTCGCCGTAATATTCCGTCCAAATAACGTTTGCGGGGGCTCGATATCGGCGTGTCCCGGCGAGACGAGACAATTAAGGGGGGAATGGAGAAGCCGCAGCTCCGATGGGTACACCGTTCGTCCTCCTCTATGATACTAATTCGATTTATCCCATCGATTGCTGCATTATCCGCGAACTAGAGGCGATCCAACGAAGTATCCGGAGGAATGGCTCGAGAGAGAACGGAAATACGTTTAAGATGCAATAAGTTCTGTTGAATTGGGGGAGGGAAGAGAGAGAGAGGGGGAGGAAGCAGGATTAATTCTTCTGCCTCTTCCTCCTCTTCTTTTGTTTGCAGTCGCGTGCACGGCCAGTCGATTCCCTGGAAATTGAAGTTTCCTCTACGGCGCCGGCGGCGAACAACAGACGACAGGAAGAATTCGTAGGTTTCGATACCGTCGCTGGTATCCCAGAATTCCCGGCACGTACGTAATCTTGACGCGCCTGCATCCTGTACGACAACTTCGATTCGGAATAATACCGCGGGGAAAAATGACGTCGGGGAGGTACAATCGATTCCACAGCCCCGCTAAGAATTTCCATTCCACGATAAAGAGGAGAATTTTCTCGCGCCCGGAGAGAGGGACTTGGTCGAGTGGGACGCGAGAGGGTATGTACACCTCTTCCAGCGAGATGATAGTTTAATTTCGGCGAAACGGCGGTGGTAGGGGTGTAAGGGTGCGCATCATCGGTACCCCTCGAAGTTCAACCCTCGTTTCACCCTCAGATACCTACCCCTGATGATACGTGCTCGGACAAAAAGGGATCCTCTCTCCCTCTGCGTGTATATATGTATACATCCCCGATGCAAATTAACGTGCGGCGAGAGGGCACACTTTTCTACGTCTCTCGACCGACCCCTCGCCGTGCCTGCCGGCTCTCAGCCCGTGTCCATTCGTCTCCTTCTCTTTGGATCGGGCTCGTGAGAACGTTGAATTATCGATCCGTGGTCTGCTCGGAGGCTTCGTCGCTGACAGCTGCCGCGAGCTTTGACGAGAGGAAGGAATTCGCGTTTAAAACAGCTGCAAGAATCGCGGAGGAGGAACTTTCCATCGAGGTGGAGGATGAAATCCGAACGAGAACTCTTGGGCGACGTTGATTGCGAAGATATCGCACAACACTAGGGTAAATTCGGGTAGTAAAAACACAGAAGGAAGCGAAATGACGCTATTCATTAAACTGTTTAGCTTCTAGAAAAGTCATCGGTCTGCACTTTAACGCATTTTTCCGCACAGAGTCTGAAATATAGTGACTCGACCAACTCTCTAACCCGACCGCGACTCCCGGATTTACCCTCACCCATTTATAAAAACTAATTTCAACCCTTTACGTAATCCTCATCTGGAGAGTCAGCGTAGTCTGATTCTGACTCATCTCCGGAACAGTAATGTGAATATATTAAACGACGCATCGCTACGATAAACTAAATAGCGTAGGAGTCTTTAACGCATTCACTGAATGCTGCTAGGTTTTGAGAATCTACCAAGCGTCCCATCCCACGAGGGGTGCATGACGAGCGCTCCTCGAGTGGAGTATGGTTCCCCGGCAGCGAATTTTTCCACCGAAGAGTTTCCCTGGGTAATTACACGAGTGGATGCACAGGTCGGCCTTGAACTTCGAACCACCGAGCACCGACACGGTAGAACGTAGGCATTAGTCGCGGCGCGGCGACGGAACGCGCTCGAGGAGGCGATATACACGCCATCCGGTCTGCGGTCGACAATGCGTCGCGATTCTCCGTTCCGCAGCCACGCCGCAGTCTTATCGTTCTAATTATCATCCGCGTTTTTCCTGCCTGGCCCGTTCGTTTTATTATTACACCGGGAACAGGGAGAAGGTCGTGATGAAGAGCAACGAGAGATATTAGTCGCCCGAGTTTACGCAATACGCGGTACACCGTGGTCCGGGGGAAATTCAGCCGCACCTCTGACTAGGAACACTATTCGGTTGATGATGGAATAGTGCAGATTTTTTTATATAGATCAAAAGTATATGTCTCCACGGACACAAAAATGTAAATTAAAGATGCTCCCAAAAGCTGGTCTGACCTTGAAAAATCAAGAAAGGTGGAACAGGGGAAAGAAGAAAAATGAGGGAAACAGAATGATAACACCGTCTGTTGAAATTTAATTATCCCTGTTATATGAAAATACTAAATGATTATATTAAATGAATGATAATAGATTAATGATAGTTAACAAATAGAACAAAATTAATGCTAATAAATATAATTAATGAGAATACTATTGAAATCACAATAGTGGGTATTTAACCATTACATTTATGATAATCTTGTCGACAAGAAGGGTTAAAAAACTGATTGGAGCAATAATAGATTCAAGATAAAGATTCTAGATAGCAAGAAGAAGCTGGCGTATTGTTTCAAATTTAAGAATTAGTAAACAAGTGACTATTCAAAGCGGCAAACCTTCTCGTAAAAAAAATGTGTCCCAATAAATTAGCCTATTGTGATTTCAATATTATTATCATTAATTTTATTTATTATCATTAATTTTTTTCTAATCTATCATTAATCTATTATCATTCATTTAATATAATCATTTAGTATTTTCATATAATAGAGATAATTAAATTCCAACCGACGGTGTTGTCATTCTCTTTCCCTCATGTTTCTTCTTCCCCCTGTTCCACCTTTGTTGATTTTTCAAATTCAGACCAGCTTTTGGGAGCATCTTTAATTTACATTTTTGTGACCGTGGTGACATATACTTTCGATCTATATAAAAAAATCTGCGCGAGTCCATCATCAACCGAATAGTGTTCCTAGTGAGCGCCCGTTATCAATCGCTAATTGGCCGAGGAGCTCCACGGATTCTCGAAATCAACCCACGGATTATTAATTTCTTCCGCGAACTGATAAAATTGTTTCTTTACTGCCTGTTAACGTTATCGCGCCTTCGATAACGCCACACGGTCGCGAATTTACGAACCGTTTCAAGTGTTACAGGGGATTATGAAACGGCGACGTACGTAGCATTGTTGATGGAGATAGAAAGAGAGGTCTTCTTTCTAGTGGCTGTCGGATGGACGCCTCGATAGCACAGATGATAAGCTTGCGCGGTGTATCGCGTAAGAGCAGAGGCGGCCCGTTGTTCCCGTTGTGCACGCCGCAAGGAATAATGCGAGCCGGCCGGGGCGTAAATAAAACGAGCCGATAGATCGCCGCGTAACCGTCCACGGACAAAAGTATCTCCAAGTTCATCGAACTAGCCGCGTTACGCGGCCTGACGATACCGGCCGTAACAATGGGCAGCGCGCGTTCGTCCCATTGAAAATGCGCGATGCGCGATGCCCGGCACCGGCTGCACGCACGAGCACTTTCACGCGAGCACGCTTTCCACAGGTCACGTGCCACCGTGACGGCCGCTTTCCTCTGTTTCCTGGACGGAGCACCGTGCCACAGGGGACCACCGAATTGGCTACGATGTCCGATGGGGTGATCTACTTTGGGGTCTGAGCTAGGGGTATTCGATTCCGATTCGATTCTTTAGAAAATCGATTCTTTGGTATTCGATTTTTCCCAGAATCGATTCTTTGATGTAAGAATTGAAAATTTATTTTTTGCCGTCTGGAAGAAATACTTGTCACTAGTGAAAGGACCACTCAAATTGCTTGATGCGTAGATTTTCTTGGTCTCTTGGTTCTTTTCTTGGTTTTCTGTCATTTATATACGATTCCCGTCAAATTTATATACGATTGTTATGTCCTAGATCCTACTTTACCATTCTATCTTGTGGCGTGACATAGTGCACTGCACATGGAACGAGTTGTAAGTGATCAAACATTCAAGTTTTACTGAATACAACAAAATAATACAGAAGTTAGTACATATTGAATTATAATTAATTATTGCATAAATATTTCTGTTTTGTGTGGATTTTTTATTTCGATTATTTAGAAGGATCAATTGCTCTATGACGATTCTTCCAAATTCTCTTTTCATATCGATTCTTCCAGAATTGATTCTTTGATTTCGATTTTTTAGAAGAATCGATTCTTGAAATCCAATTTTGAATCGATTCTTTGAGGTAAATCGAACAGCGCTAGTCTGGGCTGGAGAGAAGACTCGGGGAGTGGCATTAGGATTCTTTCTCTCTAGAAGCCTCCATTTGTAATGGGCCCGAAGGCAAGAGAATTTCAGATAGATGAAACGAAAGAGGATCAGTGGAGATAAGATCGTCAAACCGTTACCGGTATCTCCGATCGATGGTCAAGGTGTATCCAGCGGCCATAAACGACGCTGGATGCCATATCGCGGTACTTCCGGTCACCGGTGCTGCGCACACCGACGGCAATACGTACAGACCGCCATGCCGTAACGAAGGTGCATAGCGGTGGTTTTGAAAAAGGTGTACGTGCTATCTCGCAGCTGCGCCCTCATAATTATGCGCCGAGCATATTCGGCGAGTGACGACGGCGACGGTGGTCTAACGCGCATCGAATTCTACTCCCTTTCCTTTTTCGATCTGCCTATCGGCAGGCCATTCGAGGCACCTCACTAACTCTTCCTTACTCCAGCGCGTTTCGCCGCAATGCCGAGTCGAACACTGGTCCCGACTATCTCAGAGGACGGACGTATATAGGGGAGAGTTGCCTATATCGTACCACTTAAGACATTTTACGTTATATTTCACATTTGGTACTAATTTGAATGCAAATAATTATTGGATATTGTAGCTTGATCGTTTAGGCACCTACTATTATATGCTTTACCTTTTGTTCAGAACAAATTAATTTATTTTTAAGCTTTGTGTCACATACGTACTTAAAATATATGTACTTAAAATGAATGTAAAATATTCTACATTAAACCCGCTTTTAGAAAAATACAAAAATACAGAACAAAATTGCATTGTTTGATTATTATCAGCTAAAATAAACTGGTAAAAAGTTACATCAATCATACCTGACTTTTTTAAATATTTATAGCACGCACAAAATAGGATGTAAGCTCAAAAGGTATGGTTTCGACTTCTTATTTCGCATTTACTTGATATTTTTATTGTCAGATGCCGTTTACATTCATTAATTACTGAGAAATTGATAAGGTACGATTTAGGTGACCAGTACGATATTGGCACTTCTCCCCCACACGCCTTTGACTCCGATCGCCACTCACAAGTCACTCGCATTTAATCAAAAGAGACGATGGTGGAACAGCTGGGAACGGAGAAGGATGAGAAAGCTCGCAGAGGGAACAGAGACATCAATGACGTCGCGATCGTATCCACGGATCAAGAATAAACGGTTTCACGTGCATCCCCAGTCACTTGCCCGCCTGGGTCGCGCGATTCACCGCGGGGTGTCTTCATTTTGTTACGAATTTAGCCGACTGCAACCCCTCCGTCTGGCCGCGAGCTTCGGAACAAAGAGTAGACGCCGGGCGTTTTTTCGCCGGCTCGTTAATCGCCAGCGATTTCGCGTCTCGCGAGACGAGCTTCCTCGGAAACGTGGCCGTTATCCGACCGCTCGAGCTCCTTCCTTTTTGCTACGGATTTAGAAGCGCGCAAAAGCGAGCAGCGAAACGTCGGGCGCAGGGGAGAGGCGTGGCCGGTCCTCGCGCGTTATCTACAGGAAATAACGCAGCTCCCGATCATCGCCGCGCGAGAATGATTACCCGGAATGAGACCCGCGCGACCGTGTCCCGTGGAACGCGCAAAACGTCGATACCACCGCGCGGAATGGCGAACAAACGCGCGGTGCATCCGCTCGGAACACGCCTGGCATCGGAACGACGCGTCGAGACTTTCTGGTCAGCCCGGCACGGTGGTCGTTTAGAAAATAGGCGCTCACATTCGCGTCGGTCAGGCGATCGATGCAAATCTGATGCACATACGCAAGGCGCCATCGTTTCAAATACCACCGCGTCTAGTTGCGTCCTCATATTACGCGACATGATCAGCGTGGAGGAAGTGTTTTAATAATATGGGAGATACTAAAAGCGAGGATGATAAAAATCCTGACGACCGGTGGATTCGCGTGTTCCTTTGCTATCGATACCTACTATCCGCGGCGCTTATAATTGGGCGCGCACGGACGCGAGCTCGCTCGTCGACGCGTGAACACACGCGCGGCCGCTGCAAAGCGCGTGTATCTCGTCGACGTAGGATACGCAGAAGCCACGACCACAGAGACAAGAAGCTCGTGTATATAAATAGCTAGTTAGGGTCGATGGACAGGCTAAAGAGGCGAACGCGAATCGTGAGAGCGAGAATTCATTCACCTGCACCGGCGATCAGCGGGATCGAGGATGCTCGACGATGGTAACCGCCTCCCATTCGGTAGAATCCAGTTTCAAGTATCGAATTCTACATCGACCCTGTTTCCTGGATGAAAATAAAGTTTACGTGGCCTCTGCTTTTCGGAACAGAGATCGGAGAATAATTTTACCTACTTCCTCGAGTCGAAGAGCAATGAATATCGAGGAGAGAAGCTCAAAGTATAGCCAGTCGGAGCGCGATGCCTCGTTGCGATTAAAAGTCAAAAATACGCATGGGGTGCTGGCGTTTCGCGCTCATCCGCGTGTTTATCGCCGCGGAGAATATTTTCGCCCGGGCCTCTTTCTACCTGGAACGTTCGGTGAATCACCGTTCGGACAGATGGATGGTTAAAAGTCTAATAGCCTCGGCATAGCGTCGTAAAGAAACGCGTGGGTGGGATCGTCGTGCTATGAAAAGTGTCCCCTTTCATTAAAGGACTGCTATGCAAGCGGAGTAGAGAAGACTTCGGTGCAATTGCTCGAAAGAATCTGTCCACGTGCGGGAAGCCCGGTATCGAAGCCACGCGATAGCTTCGGGACGAAGTGTGCACGAGGAAGAAAAAGAAAGAAGCGTTTCGGTGTCTCGGATCTCGAAGCACGGATCGATCGAGTGATCTCGTCATCGGGCTATGCCTCGAATTCCCGTTAGACGCTCGAACGGACTCCGTCGTCCGCCGCGAACTTTCAAAGTCTCCTGGGATGTCGTGGGTGTATAGAGGCGAGCGAGAAGACACCTCGATCGAGTGTCCTCCAACTACAGGGCGTTCTCGATTGTCTCGGCCGCGTGTCAGCGCGTCGGAAAAGCGGGACGCGTTCAACGAACACGCTTTTGTCGGGGCTGAGGTGCCATTGTGCTCGGTTGAAACGCGAGCAAACAGTTGGCCGCGCCGGCAAAAGTTCGCCGGCGACAGAGAGCAGCGATAAGGCGACGAGGAAGCGGCGTTTTATCGAAAATCAGACGACGACCAGTCATCGAGCAACGCGGAAAAAGTCGAAGCGCGCTGCATTCGCACCGGCAATGCCACGGAAATCGAGTGGGCGGTTATCGCGCGGAAAGGAAAGTGTCCCGAGGATGAAACAGCGGCGATTGCGTCGCCAGCGGAGCGAACATATTCGGCATCGTGTTCTAACGACCGACAGCGACGCGTCACATCTTCGTGCTATTGCTTCACACCGAATTAACGCCACTTTGTGCGGCTTCGGGCAGCGACCAAGTGGGTATAAAGGGCTGGTAAAAATACGACGATTATTTTCGGAGCGGCTGGTGGAAGAGGGTTGCTGCGATCGCGGGGAGAACTCCTTGTACACGTTCATCGAGCTCCAGCGATATTAATTTTCAACTACTTCCCGCCACGCTACTTTGAACCGAGAGGATTCCGCTCCAATTGCCGTGTGCAATTTTTCCCGTCACTATCTATCGGTGTTCTAGATTCTAGAATATCATCATCGTGATCCATTCACTAAATCGACTGCAACTCTATCCAGCAGACTTGCGAGCACTCACAGTATCGTTTACCTCCTGACGATCCGTTGCCCGACGCGGTTGAATCGCGCACAGATACTGTCACCAACCACCACTGCTCCCTTATCGCACGCCCTGGCGGATGGTTCCGCGTAATCGGCGCGGCACGCTCCGAGATCGCGACGGTCGATCAACGCCCGTCAACGGAGAAGGGGGTGTCGATCGCGAAGCGAGGGTGTAAGCACCGTTTCTTACGCGTCCCTCGATGCAAGCAGCCTTGCAGCAAGCCAGCGACTGTCTCTTCCCTGAGAGAGGAGAAGCTACCGTGTCGCTCGCACACGCACTACTCGCTCACGCGCTACCCTCTCTTTCTCTCTGGCACGCTGCGTCTCCCCCCATGACACACCGACAGTTTGCCATCACCGTTTCCCTCGCACTCATGCGCGCGAGTCATCTACTTCTCTCGCTCCCTCTATTTACCCCCTCCTCCAAGGAAACCATGCTACTCCCTCTCTCATTAACGTCATTAGAGCACATTTCTCTAGTCCACCTTCCATTCCTGCGTTCATCTCTTTCCTTTCGACCCTTTGATTGCCATTTCACCCGGGTAGCGAAGAAAACGAGGGATGTCCACGCCACTGATCCTCCGCGGGGGTGACGCGACGAGCTTCCGACAGGTGCGTCGGCATCTCGAGAACAAGCTCGAAGCACGTGCATGGTGTCCTGATAGCTGGAGTTCAATGGATGTTGGAGATAAGCTGCGCGGAGCGATTGCAGCGGCGGATTAAATGGTTTCAGGGATATGGGTCTTCAAAGGGGGTGTGGTTTCGTTATCTAAGGGAAGCTTGTAAGCGGATGCTAGGGAGAGGCCTTCGTTGGACGCAGTTTACTCTTTCTTTTTTATTGCGAGCGATTTAATATTGATCGCGACTCCCGCGAGCATGGGAAACGCAAATATTTGACGGTGATCCACTAGGTGAATTGAAATTCACGGATGAAGTCCAGTGGAAAACGGAAGGATTATCCGTGATGGAGTGAATCGCCATCCCCCTGCAGCTGGAGGACTCCGGAGTGCGCGATCCCTCTTTCCCGCGGTGGAAACTCGAAAAAGCGGGAACATCGAGGTAGATATAAACGGAAGAGGGTCCACGGTTGGGCGGTTCGAGCGACGCGGCGCTCTATTGTCATGCGAAACCAAAAGGGGGCTTTTTTACGAGCGCAGGGCTAACGTCAAGCAGTCACGTCCGCGCCTCACCCCCGGCGGACATTAAATTCACCTACGAACTCCGCGGCGTCCTTTTTCATTTGCACAGCGGTTGTTGGGATAAGATGGATGGTTGTGTCAGAATCGTTCGTACTTTTACGCTCCCTTAAATCTACGAGCCTCGATACACCCGCATAGCCACGGATACATAATGAATTATCTTTGGCGCGAGTGAATCGATCCCTAGCTAGGGCACGCCCTATAATTCAGACAGGAAAGAAAAGAAGAGCCGAAAACGGCCACGTGAGACCATCAACCCTCGTACCGGGGTTAGAATAGTTTAACACGCGACGAGAGTCGCGCGTGTAACGAGGTGTTCGTGATCGGACTTGTTCCCTGTAATTAGGTTACCATAACCGAAAGGAGTGTCCAGGGACAGAGTTCGGCATTATTCGGCTAAATTTTCATTCGAATAAGTATTCGAATAAATTTGTGCGAATAAATTTTTATTCGAATAATCTTCGAATAAAAAATTCGAATAAAATGAAATTATTCGACAATAACGAATAATTTTTTATTTGACTGAAAATTTATTCGAATAATTTCTTATTCGAATAAAAATTTAGTCGACTCAACGGACGAATAAAATGATCACGTGATTTCGGCGATGTATCGTCACACCACTGACTGACACCCGTGAGACCTAATGTTTTAGGTTAAGTAACTCTTGTCATACCTCGCATGACAAGCGAGCCGATGCCGTTGCCTCCAGAAGAGAATACTTCTTTAAGGCAGGATTTCCTCGGCTCGTTCAGTCGTATGCACACACTTAAAGACACACACGTCCAAAAGTATGTTGGACACAGTACAGACTTCCATCGATAGATGTCGGGTATCACATTTATTCGTCGTTCATTCAGGTCGAATAACGAATAAATTCTTATTCGAACGAATCTGCCTAGAATAACGGTACAGATTTATTCGCGAATAACGAATAATTTTTCGTCGAATAAAATTGTCATTTGTTATTCGCGAATAAATCTTGGGGATTTATACGAATCCGTATTCGAATGAAAATTTAGCCGAATAATGCCCAACTCTGTCCAGGGAAAGAAGTTGGATTACAGAGTGAATATTAGAAAGATTATGTGGGTACTCTCTAAACCGAGATTAATTGGTGAAGCTATTCTTCTGCTACTCTTCTTTCGATTCGAAGGAAGCGGAGGGTTAGCTGTTGACTCTCAGGGCTACCGAACCTTGAGTACGACGAGGACCACCCCAGCCAGGAAATGTAACGAAAGAAGACTGTATTTGCGGAGCACCAGGATCGCAAACAGGACCGATTGGAGGCAAGCTCAGTACCTCAAAGATCAAACAAAGCTCGACAGCGGTATCCAAGGAGTATAGACAAACAGCCAGGGTTTCCTTCACGCTGACTCGTTACTGGGATCGATGGAGCCGCGCAATCTCCATTGGAATAATCATAAATCCCTCGAGAACGCGCAAAGAAAATTATCGCCGAATTCCCTTTTGCATACATAGAGCCGGGATTCAAAAAAGGGAGAACGGTGGAGGCGCGAAGGGAATTGAGTCTGCTAGGAGCAGACCACACGCGTGCGCTTAACGTAACCGATGGCGAGGAGACAAAAGCCGAGGGGAAAGAAAAGCAGCGTGTCACCGTGTCTTCCTCTTCTTCTCTTCGCTTCTTTCGCCGCCGGTTTCTCCCCTGCCGGGGCTCGTCTACTCGCCTCGTCCCATGGAAACTCCATGTTTGCCACCGCGTGTCGACACAGCTGCGGAGCGACGCTTACAGACTCCAACGCGATCAGCAATGGAAATGACTAGCAACGAGCCTGCCTCGTTAACGCTCTATTTTACCCGACGCCGGCCGGCGATTAATATTTATGCCTGCCTTTTTACGCGACCACGATCGCAAACACCTCCGGAAACCGCGTCGAACGGCGTTAGGGTGATCCTTATTTTTCGACATTCAAATTTTTTTTCGGGACACTCTTCAGGATTGTGCCATTGGGTGAAAAAATAATCTGGGTAAAATTTGAAATCGATCGGACAAGGGGAAGACGTGCCTCATCGCAAGTTTTTTTATTTTTGGAACTCGTTTTTCTCCATTGTAGTATATCGTTAATATACATTTTTATATATCGTTGAATTTGTCTTTTTACGTTCTATGATAATATAGAATCAAAGTATAAGATCACTTAAAAAAAGAAACATTATGACCTTGAAATCTCAAAAATTGACCTTCAGAAAAAACTTTTTTCTTTGGCATTATTTTTATCATTCCAAACAGTACAACTTTTGTCTAAGAATTTTTTCATATATTCGCAAATAAAGATATTTTGATTTTTCTCTTAAAATAATTCCCAATATAATATAATACGTATACTATAATATACTTATAGTGTGATACATAATACAAGAAAGTAGTTTCAGAACTGAAAACGAATATTTGGAGGAATAAAAAATGAAAGTATTTTTTTCGAGTAAATATTTTATATTTCTTTTAATAGTGACTGTTTTGTTACATCCGAAAATTGTTCCCTACCTATATCCTGGAGGGTGTCCCCGCAAAAAATCTCAAATTTATTTTTCGACAAGAGTAACTAAGGTCCACCCTAGTGACCATAGACGCTATGCGCCTTTACGGCTCGAAACTTTGGTGTTTAACGAGGCAAAGAGTTGTGCCGCACTTTTGGGACACTTTGGTGACTATTTAGTGGCGCTTAAAGGACACGAGACTTTGGTGGTTTCAGGAAGCTACGCAAAAGCGGGGATAGCATATGCTAATTACTTTAATCTAAAACGAATTGTCAGCTAGATAACGCGAAAGCAGAGGTGCCAGGAATCGTTTAATCCGAGACGCGTGGAAGCTGGTCACGTCCGTATCATAAACCCGATTCACGTCGGTGCCCTTAGCACAGCGCGGTGCCTCTGGCCGAGAGAAGACGACGAATCAATTGAAATTCATTAAAGTTGAAGCTTATAAACCATGATCCCCGTGGCTGGCAGATAGTGTCGGTTTTGATAAGGTCCAACTGACGCGCTGCGCCTCAGAGTCTCCTCTATAGCAGCATTTAAACCAGGCAAGATGGAGTGAGCTTCAATACTTTTCTAGCGAACCACCGTGCAGGCCACAGGGAGGACGGAAAGAAGAGTGAGTTCCGAGAGACCACGTCTTGACTCGATGGGGTCACCGTAAGGAATTTTTCTATAGGGTAAGGCCGTCAAGTCACGAATTATATACGTTCGCAACCGTAGGGACCTACCCATGTGTGTGCCAGCAGCAAGCGACGCAACGGGAGAAAAACGGTCACCCATCTTTCCCCGTACCTCGCCCCAGGATGCTTAACTTCGGTGATCGGACGAGAACCGGTGTTACCATCCCGGCCACTGCCGCTGGCCCCCGTGGCTGGCAGTTAGCAGAGAGGTCCGTTACTTTATCGTGATTCCGATCGGCTATTAGCCGCTTGAGAATTCTTAATTCTCGAACAATGAGTGCCGCCGCGCCGCGACGATCTTCTCTCCCTTCGAGGATCCCACAATACTAGCCGCGGTTGAGTCACCGCGTCTGAAACCACCCACGATAGAGCCGCGTGTAACGGTGACAAGAGCGAAGTAGGAAAAGTAGGCGGAGGAGGAAGAAACGAACACGAAGACAACGTTGCCCGCCGCGGCGCGAGCACTTTACGCCAATTTGCGAGCTCGGCGTGCTGAAAAGGATGTTCCTGATAATATGGAAAACGTTGAACTCCGCGGTATAAGGTCAACCGAGTTCGCCGTTCCGCGGGGCTGGCACACAATGGCTAATAGTATCGCGACCCCCGCGACGCCGCCGCCAGAAGAAAAGCCGCCGCGAGAGACCCAGACATCCGTTTGCTCGTGGAAAGTTCGCTGATGAAACTACCGTAATTGCCTGGTAACTGGATTTCTGGACGAGCGAAACGAATCGCGGCTGCAACTCCCAGTTTCTGCCTTCTTCCGTAAAATTGTCTACGGTCGAGTGCGAGGGGTTCCGTGCTTCTACAGTTCTAGGCTGGACGAGTCTCGCCGTCTTCGAGCTGTTCTTTTTATCTCGTCAGGGGAAAAGTGTTACCCAGGCTTTGCGAGCCTGCCAGCAGCTTACGCGGCAGCTTGTGTCGCTTCTACGGACCAATCGCCTGTTTCAGGCTCGTGCTGCTTCAGCGATGTCGGGGGAACGTCTCCTGCGGTGGGCAATATAGCCGAGGAATGTCTTGGGCGATTGTTTTAGGGTCTTTTGCTTGAAATGTTTGGAGGACACGCGATCGTCAGGCTGAGATAGAGAAGGAGAGCGTGGAAAACGTGAAAAAGGAAGTACCCCTCGGTGGTTTCGCCAAGGAGGAGAACTGAGCGTGGCTTGAATAGACGCAGGACTGGTCGCGTCCCCGTCCCCCGTTTTTCCGTCGTTTCACGAGTCGCGGGACTGAAAAGGTGCGAGGGCAAGACATTTCGAGAGGCGTTGGTGGAAAACTTCGCGGGCTGCTTCAAGGGGAATGGAAAGTTAAGGACTCTTCTGTTGGGTAACGACGAAAGAAGAAGTTTCTTGGTTGCGTGGAATAGGAGGAAATTGGAGGCTAACTGTGGCGTGGCGATTCGATGGAGCCGATTAGTGTATCGGGAGGTAGACCGTGGAAATTCACGTACCGTTGATTAACGAGACCTGTAATTAATCGGTCTTATATCTTACGGGCCTGGGGCCGGAAAAGAGAAACGCGAATCGTTGTAGTTCTATCGGGAAGCAACGTTAATTACCGTGGTAAAATTACTGATATCATCTCGGTAATCCGGTTAAGACATACCGCCGACTGCTGCCGCGGCAAATTATTCCTCCACCGGAAGCTCTCAGGGAGCGCTTCGCGTTTGTCGTCCCGTGTGCTTTCGACCGTTTCACCACCGCAACCTGTCTATCGAGCAAACTGTTAACGATCCTCGTCTCCACCATCGCTCTTCTTCGACGGTTCAGACTCCACTTACGGCTCGAGATTAACTTCCACGATCATGCATCTTACGAGAATATTAGTACCGTGTATACTTCGAACAATTAACATTTCATGCGGGAACGATCTAGATCTCGTTCTCCTCTGACTATAGCCACTCAGCTTTAAGGCCTTGAGAGGCCAGTGGATTTGCAACTCTGTAGTTAGGAGTACGTTAACGCAATTAGAGTCGTAAAAAGAGCGTCGTCCCTGACTGGGAGGTCGAAATTAACAACCGTGATTTATCATATCGAGAAGCTACAAAAGATCACGAAATTTAAGACGACCGAACCGCCTTATCGCGCTTAACAGTGGAGGCAAAGGACTAGCGGATAAGATAAGGGCGTATCGCCAAGGATAAACAGTGAGCCACGACAATGGTAGCCGTGCACCCTGGAGCTTCCGGTTTCAGGGGGCAGGAAAATAAAGCGTCCCGGTGCACTCCTGCGCGACGTCGAGATAACGACGCGCGTTCGTGAACGCGTTCTTATCGGGCGGCCCGAAATCGGGAAGATGAAAAAGAAGAGGGTGAAAAGTGTAGGAAGCGTGGAAGGCGGGAAACCGACAACGATGACGAGCTGCCTCCTCGTTCACGAGCCTTCATTTCAGTAGATCGATTTAGGCTGAAGGACAATCGCGTGACCGGAAGCGAATGAGAACCGCCCGCCGCGGTCTACGTGGGCGTAGTACCGTGTTTCCAGTTTGTACGAGACTCGTCCCGTAATTCTGTCGCCGATAAGGAAACCTCGGAGTATGAAACGTGCGCAAAAGTAAAAAAATTGCAATACTACTCTGTAATCATCAGTACTAGTGAGTTTCGGTGGCTGAATGTAACAGATCCTTCCGTGGATCTAGAAATTATGCAGACGTCTAGTCACTAGTGCCCAAGAACAGGGGATACTGCTTTCAGAGCGATTTGAAAGCGGTCTAGTAGAAAGAAGGCGACAGAACCGGGGGCACGAAGTTTCGATTACGTGCGCGCTACAAGTTTGCAGAGCATGCGCCATTAACTGGCCGAAAACGGCGGAGAGGGATCGATGGTGGATATCGCGCAAGAAAAATTCGCTGAACGCGCAACGTTCCGCGTGCCATTTTTCACGCGACTCGAAAGGGGACGTCTCCCCCCACGTCTGATGGAAATCGTGCTCGGGGAAACACGCCACCCATTTTCCCATTATTACTGGCCCGTGTTTCCTTTAAACGGGCTAACAAAGGAATCTCATCGCGACACAATGCCACGGTCTAAGGGAGATTTATCTCTCCGCTGGCCGCTTCGGTGCACGTACCATGAACTTGCACTGCGTTTGTGCGCGCAGAATGGGACACGCAATGCCCTCCACCCCTTTTAATTCCATATTACCCTTCCCAAGAGAAAAAGGGGGAAAAAAAGTAAAGGATTCGAGATCCGGCCCGAGGTCGACTCCCTCGACTCGCGGCTCAAGGCTTGGAGCGTGTGACACGGCCATTAAAACACAATAGATCATTTCCAGCTGGGTCAGGTATGTAATTAAATACGATATAAATGCGCACGGGAATCTCTAATCGACTTCCTCCGAGCTCCCGCCTCGCTTTTCGCCCCGAAATCTCAACGAGAACCGAACCATTTGAATTTTCCTGAAGCGTTACCGCCACTTCAATTGTACGCTCGCGTAATATTGTGTAATTGCAGTATGTATTACGCGCGCAACGTTCCAGTTCGCTGGAACGGATCGAATGCTTCGTTCGACGGTGTTACATGATTGACTATCGAAGCACGACGGGAAACAGAGGGTATCTTCTCGTTGCAAAGTAATATTCTTTAGAGGGTGACTCTAGGAACTATACAATCAAGCTTTCCTTAAAAAAAATTCATTCAACGTAGCCTGGGGTGAATGGGTCACAAAGGACCGCATCAGTTGATTAAAAAGAAACAATTACAGGCGACCTTACACTTGGGTGAATTTAATCAGCGGCGGCGGGTTATCGAGCGAGATTACGTAATTTCCTAAGAACAAGATCCTACGCGTTTCTTTCTCGTCCGTGAGATACCGAGGAAGGCTAACGTCGGTTGCATCGCTGTTTCCCCTCCCCATCGCCAAGGCTGTCGTGGACAGATGCGCGGAAAAGGTGACCGCGAAAAAATAACACCGCGAGAGACCATCGCAATTTCGGGTGGATGTTTTCCACGGGGCCAGCGAACAGTCGCCTCGCCGATCGATAAACTTAATTACGCGCGACGAGGACGTTCTTTCTCTGATCCCTACAATCCTAAAACGAGCCTTCCTCGACCTCGTGAAAGCAGTGCCACCGGTCACGTCATTCACGTGGGAGATAATGATAAGATAACAAAAGGTAAGTGTAGTAAACACGCTAGACCGAGATTCTAATAGTCAGATTCAATCCGTGTATCACACGCATCATTCCCAAACACTCTTAATTCCTCCTCGGGGAAGGAATCATTAAAGCAACGCCACAAGAAAAGATGGAGATAATCGAGGCACGATGCAAGAATTCCTCCTATCACTATCTAACAACGGTAGCCCCACATCATTGCCAGTCACACATACTCGATTCGAAGCTACGTTTTAATCAGTTTCGCGCATCGATACTGTTTCCTTGACATCTCTGCGAATTACGCAACGCCCATTAATGTCTAGGACGACACCGTGGATTTCGAAAAGCAGAAAAGTAAGCGGCACGGGCAGCGTTCGGTGTGGTCGGTCGATGTTAGAAATGCCATCGTCGCGGAAAGGAAATTCGCGTGGTTGGCTGTTTCGTTTCGCCGACGCCTGGATGCTCCTATACAGCCAAGGCACATCGAGTGAAAGTACCAACGAAAAATTGGAAACGAAAACCGATTGGGAACGCGTGGACTTATTAATACACCGCGTGCAGAATATTGGTTTCAGTGGAAGAGGATGGTGTCCTACCATAGGAGGTGACTCACAGGGTGGCAGGAAGAAGGAAGCCCTTCCTCTCGCGTAACGATTATCTAAGGCGTCCGGTGTGCCATCCCGTCGCAGCATTTTATGTAACGCGACTCGTGTAATCGCGATCCTCTTTCGCCGGCGTGACCGACACACAGGGAGGCTCAAAGATGGCCTCTCCTGTCGTTCGCTTATCAAACATTTACTGTACGCTGCTTTAAAACGTGCAGCTTCGATTTAGGTCGCAACCACTGGCGAATATATCGGTGGAGAATAGAGAGAAGGATGGCGGTGGGTACTCACGATAACGACGGGTGCCTCAATAGTCCAGCGATCCGCTTCGAGGCTCTCCCGTATCAGCGACAAATCCACCACCTGATCCCAAACTTCCTGAGATTGGGGCACACGTTGCACTGGCCGGGAATCGACTGTACACTTGTCCTATTTCCGCGGGGAACGAACGAAAGCGCCGCGTACGATTAAACGGCGACCGAGATGCCGTGTCCGGTGGAGGATCGTGTAAACAACACGCGAAACACCCGGGTCATCCGCGGATTCGATCGTTCGCGATCAGTTGTCGTAAACACTGGCCGCCATGCTCTCCCAGCACCTGTCAATATCAGCGTACGTCGCCGCCATCTTGCGGCAGTGACGCGGGCCGCGGTTCCCAGCGCCATCGAGCGGTTAATCGCGCAACTACGATGGCTTTCGTTCGCGTTATCACAGACGAGGTATAGAATAGACCTATCACCTAATGGAACTTTGTGTCACCACCCGAACTGTGTTACCGACCCATAACTCGAGGACTGAATGTAGCGGCCTCTGCTCATGAACAGCGCCCAACTCAGCAAATACTCTGAAATGCTTCTTTAGACTTCTTTAATGTGTGAGTTTGACATAGGTTTTCGCTATGCTACGCTTTGACTCGGTTTGTCAACGACTCGTGCGGATGTCTCTTCGATAATCCATTTCGGGGATCAAGACACTATAGCCCTCAAAATCTAGTTCTTATAAGCCTCGCAGAAAGTTGCATGATGCATGAGTGTCGTAGGGTGCATGGATGCAACTGCAAATCGTGCATTCTTTAATTTCACAATCATACGGGATGCATAATGTGTCGAATACAAGTTACATTTCTGAAGTTAAACTCTCTCGTGTGAGTTCTTTCAAATCTTGTCTCTTAACAATAATTATTACATTCGAGTTATTAGAAATTGAGAAATTTCGACTTGCATAGGAAACAGTTGTGGTTGACGGCAACCTCTACCAATGTGACAACATTAACGAAAGGTGTGAGCTATCAGTTCGACTTTATCCGCGATAGTGATCGGATCGGTGAATATCTGTAAATGTTAACAGTATTATTTCCTGATTTGTGGATTCCTACACCAATTAGTTCGACTACTGGACTAAATAGAAAACCGTTTAACAACATTTCACTGGAATATACCTTTCATCTAGAAATTTTTTTGACGAAGCGTTGCCTAAGTAGTAACTGAGAAAGGAGCAACCGTTTGGGAAATATGGCACCAAGATTGCTATTGGAGTCTTTTTTCTTTAATATTATTGGAGAAATAAAATGTAATTGTAGAAGAAATATTTGGAATCGAATCTGGACGGATGGAATATAGATTAACTAAGATAGATGATCGCAGCCAATCGGCTCGTATTACTTGTCACGTAATTAATAATTGTATTACAATGTTACTTGTCATACGATTAGTAATTACAGTTCAAATAATACAGATTGCCCAGGTCTCACCACGAGGAGGTGCTGCGAGTGGAGACCCGCCCTAACCGCGGCCCATCCGCCCTCCTTTTATGCAAAATTTTATTTTCATTTCCATAGATCCCCCTGATGCACGATTGCAAAACGATCCTCGATCGCTCGACAAGCGGGCATCAGAGGGAGTCCTTCTATAAAAAGCTACCGCGATAAAGCTAAGCTGAATTTAAAATATTTCTTTGTTTCTTTCATTTCAAATTTTAAAAACTTTCTGGTATATTTCTACCATGATAATTATTCACTAATTGCGAATAAAAAAAAGAAAAGGGGGGCAAATTTGAGGGAAATTATTAGGGAAAACAGTGATAATGATACATCATTATAGGATATGTTATATGATATATCATTATTTAGCAAAAAGTTTTCCCATTTTTTCTTTATTTCATTCCTAATTAGTGAATAATTATTATTTCCTATTCATTACTAGGAAATATGCCAGTGTATATTTGCTATGCTTAGGTACTTAAGTACTAATAATTCCTACCTATACGAGCGCTCGTATTTAATAATTGCTACTTATATTTAGTTATATGCTACTTATGTTTAGTTATATTTAGTTATAAACACTGCAGTGTTTAATTATTTCCTTAAAAACTACTTAATTCTATGTGGCCACTAAACACATTACCTCATCATATACATATCTACTTAAATTTAAATAATGACCTGCCTAATAAAAATCTGAAATTGTCATGTGTTTCTTACTTCCTTCGATGGACCCACGATGTTACCTGAAACATTCTCAAGAGTATCTATTAATAAAAATTCCTTGAGATTTCGTTTCTCAAGGATGATGAATCTGAAATCATATTTCTGAAATAATCTTCACACATAATATATCTGTAACAGAAACTTTCTCAGTGAATTAGTAGATACCTACAATCTATCTCGATTAAGTGATATAATTTCAACAGATATAGGGTAGATGTAACGTTTTTGGCTATTGCACTGTTTTTGGCCATGTGCATTATTATCTTATTTTTAAATTGTTTGCAGATCATTATTGTGTGGAGAATTTCACATCATAAATATTTTATTTAGTATACCGCCCGAAATATAAGGTTATATGTATTGCTTACACGGAAAAATATTAAATTTTTTAAGAAGTGGCCAAAACTGGTACAATACCTTAAAATGGTCACAAATGATGCATCTACCCTAGTCTTTTCATTGAATCACTATTGCCCAAATATTGAAATATTATATTTGAAGCTACAAGCCAAAACTCAATATGCAATATCGATTTGGTATTAAGATGAAAGAAAGAAGAGATTAAAAAATACTGCTTCATTGTCAGCAGACAAAGTAGGCAATCAAAACTTTAGCAATTCGTGAAAAAGAAGCTACTAATGATATTACATTTCATTCCAAAACAATTAATATTCATAATATTAAGCACATTGGGTGCTTTGTTACATCAACTCAATAATTTCCTTCTAATTCCTCATTAATTGGCATCTTCAAAGTTGATGTATCGACAATCAATCATAATATACTATAGTTAATCAAAAACATTTATGCAAATGTTGAAAATTGGAATAATTGCACTTTACTGCACAGTATTTGAAGTTACTGTCATACAGAAAATAGCAACAACGAGCACGTGTTAATATTGAAAATTTACTATCAATATATAGTGCCGAATTGCAGTTACCTACTTTTTCAGTGCAAATTTCGTTTCAATATCATCAAATTAAGCAACAATCGCGGGTGAATTTTGATCAATGCAAAGGAATGTTGAAAATTTATAAAAATAAAAAACTACATTTCTTATCAATCTGAAAATAAATACAAGGATTGACGAAGTTACTATGCAAAAATTGGCAACGCTAATGAGGAATAGCTACTACTACATTTCAAATACTCTAATTAGAACTTGAATTGAATGGAGGTGTGTCAGAAGTCTGCGATTTCTATTACAAATAATGAATTACACCTTTCATCGCCATTCTTTCAGTGACAAAATAAAATTTTTCAAATGCCATTCCATGAAAATTGGAACTTGAAATATAAAAATATTCTAAAACAAAATAAAAAACATTTCTCTGCAAGATATGAATACACTTTTAAAACAATATTTCCAGTGACAAACACTCGATTCAAGGGTGGGTAGGCGGTGATAGGAGAAGGAGGATGGTGCAGCCACTTAGGGCTGCTGAAAAAAATGATCAGTAGCCAGAAGGGCAGCTGATCATTGGCCACTCATTAATGCAAGAAACCCGTGAGTGGACCGTTTCTATCTTTCGCAACGCTAACTTATTACAGACTAAAATCAACTCCCGAGCACAGTCACTAGGACTTTGGACTACTCGCAGCACTAATTTCTCAAACAACTTCAAAATTCCCGGATGGTGCTTCATTACTGAAAATTCTACTATACTCAATACAAATCCCGAATAGCAAACGAAAAAGCTCCCAAGGAGCTATACTACTCTAACAAATATAAAAATCTATCGAGAACCACCAGATGGGTGGCTTCATTTTTCGCAAAACTAATAAAAGTTTAGTGCACCTGTGTCTTGTAATACGCAACTCTAACTTTAATTCGTTGCAACCTTCCTGAAGGCTGTGTAGAGTCCCCTGTGCTGCAAGTCCAGCAGCTCGGGACTCTTTTTTCCCAGGAACATGTCTCCAGACATGTCCCAGGACAGTTTCGGGGCATTGGGGTCTGGGGGTCGCAACTCTAATTACAAACGCGATCAGTCATCATCGCAACAATACCTCAAAAAAATATCAAGAATCAAACTAGGACGAGTAATTAAAAAAACGCGATCAGTCGCATCGCAACTCTATGGACATTCCACGCGAAATCGGACACTTTTCGGAGTAACATTTCGAATGTTACTGGAATTTGAACATGTTGTAGTCTTTAGTGATATTTAAACGTACCTCAAGGGATTTTTCAAAATTTTGAAAAATGTCGATTTTACAGCTGTAAGGTAAGGGGCTACCTTTTCCTCAATAAATTATAGCTATGTAAGTAGTAAATGGATGGAGATGAGATTTACAGTGCTTACAGAGAAGACATTAAAGTTTTAAGAGAAAATTATTTTAGTTTAAAAAAATAAAAATTTGTACCATTTTTGTGCAATTATTTTAATCAAATGCAGTTTTTTAACATCGGGCGTGATTTTAAAAATCCCCCAAAAAGCATAATATAGTTCTATCCTTCCTCTGATGGACAAATTTTCAAAAATATGGACATTTTAAAATTGGCCCCGTAAAAATTGTCGAAAGTTGACGATGCGTCAAATCGCTCCGGCTCGACTGGCTGGGCCGTGCGATATTCGCAGCTATATCTGCTATTCTTATACGGTGTTTTCGAATATGGTAAGTATTTGTAAAAAACTGAAGATGGAAAACTTTTACTGCTTTTTATACACAACGTAATACGGTAACTCAATTTTGGGTGTTCGCAATATTTTCCTTGAAACAATGGAGACCCTTAGTTTTTTTAAATGGAATGCTAAACATTTAATAGCATTCCATTTAAAAAACTGAGCGTCACCTTCGTTTCAAGGAAAATATTGCGAACACCCAAAATTGAGTTACCGTATTATGTTGTGTATAAAAAGCAGTAAAAGTTTTCCTTCTTCAATTTTTTACAAATACTTACCATATTCCAGAACACCGTATAAGAATAACAGATACCTATAGCAGTCGAGCCGGTACAATTTGACGCAGCGCCAACTTTCGACAATTTTTACGGGGCCAATTTTAAAATGTCCATATTTTTTAAAATTTATCCATCAAGGGGAAGGATAGAACTATATTATCCTTTTTGGGGGGATTTTTAAAATCGCGCCCGGTGTTAAAAAAACTGCATTTGTTTAAAATAATTGCACAAAAATGGTTCAAATTTTTATATTTTAAACTGAAATAATTTTTTCTTAAAACTTCAATGTCTTCTCTGTAAACACCGTAAAGCTCATCTCCTACTCCCATTTACTACTTCCATAACTATAATTTACTGAAAAAAGTTAGCACGTACCTTCAAACAGCTGCAAAATCGACATTTTTCAAAATATTGAAAAATCCTTTGAGGTACGTTTAAATATCATTAAAGACTACAACATGTTCGAATTCCAGCAACGTTCGAAATGTTTCTCCGAAAAGTGTCCGATTTCGCGTGGAATGTCCCTCTAATAAAAAGAATACCATGAATCAAAAGTAATACAATGAATCAAACTCTAGTAACTCCAATTCAAATTTCAAAATACTAGAACAATCTCAAAAACAATCGCGACTCTTTTTTCGGAACACTACAAGCAACCACGATCGATATTTTTTCGCAACAATATGCTGGAACCAAACGCGGGGAATACTTGATTTGCAACGCTAATTCAAACCGTCATCAACATTTAATCGCAACGCTAATTCAAACCGTCATCAACATTTAGTCGCAACGCTAACTAGCCCCGTAATCTTTTTCGCAACCCTAATTGAAAACGCGGGGTGCTCAATTTCAGGGGGGGGGGGGGGGTATCGATGGGTCAGCCTATCGCCAACCAAACTACTACTACTACTACTACAACTACCGACGAGCATAATGGCAAAGTAATACCTATGAAGAATGACCCTGCACCCGAGGATGCAGGACCATTCTTCGTAGCCCACATGATGTGGCCTCTTTGGCCGGGCTATCTTCGGCTCTTTGACCACTTCTTGCTTCGGCGGTCCGCCCTTCTGAAAGTTAATAGCGTGCCCAAGCCCGTCCTTCGCGACCGCGACCAGCGACAATGTGCAATGTCCCACTGGCGTCAAAAAGTCGACATAGCGAGGCTAGAAGCGAGGGCATACCCCACTCGCGCTAGTCTGGCCGTCGACTTTTCTCACAAATTTCCTGAAAGCAGGTCATCGTGCGGGGAACATGCGATCAGAGAATACGATGACCTGCCCCGGCCCTACCTACTTATATTTAAGTCACACATTCGTACCAGAAGGTAAGTTACCTATTCTACCTAACACCTATATTTAAAAATGGCAAAACAGTCTCTCAAACACAATCATCAGCCAACCCACTCCACGATTCTCAAGCATCGCCGCCCGGGTGCAAAAGCCTACACTAGAGAGACCGTCCCGGGACGGCTCCGTCACCCGAGCTTGGCTACAATCACACTCTAACTTTACGTACCAGTTTTCACTGAAATCGGCTGACAAAGGCAGTGACCATTGCGTATAAGTATGATTTAAATAGCAATTAATTAGTTTCAATTTCAAACAATGGATTACTTGATAATGTGCTTTGTACGTATTATGTACATACATCAATCCTTATTACTTTCTCATTTGATTATATGAGATTGATTAAGTTTCATATTCCAAGATTA
Source organism: Andrena chrysosceles (assembly GCA_963855975.1). Lineage (NCBI taxonomy): Eukaryota > Metazoa > Arthropoda > Insecta > Hymenoptera > Andrenidae > Andrena > Andrena chrysosceles. Next base: position 2,139,045 of record OY979768.1, read on the forward strand.
TTTACTAGAATGATCATCGTGTGCAACAAGGAATATGATACATTGGTATCGTTATTGTAATGAATAATAATATAATGTTATAGTTTCGTTAACATGGTCTCTGATGAAAATCTTTCACCGCCGCTAATTCCACCGCCTAACCACACAAACACACAGGTGGAAAATGCGACGTGCACGATACACTAACGCAATGCCAGCCGCCGACATGTAATTATTTAGTAAAGAAAGTCATCGTGCCCCATTGCCTTCACTCACCCAAGTAGCGCATGGGCACGTGGATGATTTAAAAGGCAATGGGTACGGAAAGATATCCTGAAAATCCTCAACTAGAAAATATGATTAGTTTCTATAGTGTCTAGCAGGATATTATTCTTTCATATTACATTATTAAGCAAAATGACTCGACTTTCAACTTGTGAATACTTTAAAGTTCGATAAATAAGAAAGGACTCTACTTTAGATCAAGAAAAAGGACTCTACTCGACATTTAATTAGCGAGAAAAAGGACTCTAAAATTGAATTATTTAAGAAAAAGATTCTAAATCATGAAGAATTTACTTTAAGAATTTACAACGGGCTATTCCATCGTCAAAGTAAATTTCATAAAAGAAGAAAGTATGTTCTCATGCTAATTACTTTGAATCTGAAATTTGCCCACCCTCAATTGTCTTCTTGCACATGGAAATTAATTATTCAATTGTGTGAGCAAACGCGTGACCTTTATAAGAAAGGAATTACACTTTTATTATCTCTATTATCATCATTTAGACATCAAGTTACTTTTGAACAAGTAATATCAGAAAAATAAAAGTAATTCAAGTCATTAGAATCGTCGCAATGACGAAATCGGAGGGCATCCGATTTTTCCACTACGTATTAAATAAAAATGATTGTAGCTGTGGAGTCTGAAATTATCAGACTTCTTCGCTACATAAAAATTAGCATTCAGCTGTATTGATATTCATACCAATACCTTCTGAATTGCTATGCACCTTTACGTGCATTATTTAATAAATATCTACATCAATGTAGGATCAATGATAAACATTCGTGTTAGGAACCGTTTATCTTGGAAATTATAATTATAATTTGATTCTATTGAAAAGACGCGGCGTACAAGAAGACCCTAGCCCTCGTCTAATAAATACATACACAGACAAAATGTTACAATTCACAGGCATGGTTACCATGCCCGCGGTCATTATGCTCGCCAAAGCACGTATACAACCAGTCACTCGTGTCGATTCGGACCAAACGTCCTACGACATGATTGAGTGACCAGAGGAACCATAATGCATGCGCACTCACATTTCGCTGTGCCCCGGTGACGAAGGCGCCAACACCCCTGCTACTGCTCAGAGGAAGTCATCAAACTGCTAAGAAGTCATCAAGCTGCTCAACTGCGCCCAAACTGTAACGAAGGAACAGAACACGATTATAATTTCTTTCTAAAGTTACGATTGTTTCAACTCAAATAAAGAACCTCGAAACAATTAAAAACTAACGAAATTTTTTAACATTTAGGCATTTTAAGAAACAAATTAAAAAAATTAAAATTAACAAAATTTTTTTCTTAAAATGTCTAAGTGATAAAAAGTTTTGTTAGTTTTTCATTTCTTGGTGATTCTATTCAAAAAATTAATTTTTTAAAATTTTTTTCTTTCTAAAATTTGGAAGAATGAACTCTACTTTAAAGGAATTAAATGAAATACATAGATACTTACATCTTTCTATTAAAATTCTGCGCACAAATCTCCTCTTCAGCTGATGCCTGACTCTAATTTCCGATAAGGAGTTTCGCTTTCAAAAGTAAAAAAAAATAAAGAAATAATAGACTACCAACGCGCCCCAAAGATCATAATTGGCGAACAAAGTCCTGAATCTATTCTCGCGATTGGAAAGTCAGAGCCGCGACGCTCGAGAAAGAATATTAATTGCGTAGAAAACACTGACTCTACCCTCGCGTATCCCCAAATTGTTAACGACAATCTACTATGAGCAACTGTGCTCTTCAAAATGAAAAACTTTGTACGTCATAAACACTGACTCTATTTGGCCGCATTGCGCGCGGTCACAATCTCTGAAAAATAAGTAGGATAGGAGAGTGGAGGTAGGTGTGGTTTCATCGAGTATTTGTCGCGAGGAAATACCTATTGTTTTTCTTGGAACCAGCCAAGGGACTTTCGCTCCTTGTTATTTAGAATACAAGGTGTGATGCGAAAATAAAGAATGCTCGCTCGATAGGAGCAGCTTTACATTTCAGTAACACGATATTATCCAGAATATACTGCTTCAGAAATAATTATTACATTTAAATGAATCATAGTAGTGGCTTTCGACATTAAAGTTGTAAGCACGTTCGTGTTATTCGAATAATACTTGAAATTATTAATCACGATCTTTATAAATATCCAAAACTCATGGCAACAATCAAAATTCGTTAATTATTCATGCTCAAATGGCATGTCCTCGATATTTCTATACATAAAGAAGAAAACTTGCATCCAAAACCGAACGTAAATGCAATTACAACAGCTTCATAAAGATATATTCTTAAAAATCATTGAAATATCATTGAATTCTACGTAAACGCGACCGAAATGCAATAGAATTCGATCATTCCAATATTTCGTAAGCATGTACTGACGCCATTTTAAAAATTTTAAACAAATCTGATTAAAATTATTCAATTTATCATAATTCAATCTTTTCCCATTTGATCTTGATATTAACCGACTGCAAAGTTACCCATCAACCTCACAGCCAACAATGATTCAATAAAATAACAAGAAAAATACGTATACCACACATATTGCCACCTTCTTTTTCCAAGGAATGACCAGACGCCATCCAAGCACCGTTCAAATTAACGGTCAAGTGTCATGGCGTCGCCTGCCCTTTGCTTTCGATTCTCGCCCCAACGTCTGTAATCGAACGATGCAACAAGTTTGAAACAAAAGCATTAAAACATTCGTAAGGCAATTAAACAAGAAATAAGCTTGAAATATACCAGAAAAGGGATGTAACTGAACACCGAGACCCGATATGTGTGCATTAAATGCACAGAAATATCGGTGAAGCAACGAAGGGTATACGCGACGAACATCTAACGGTTTTCTCGCGATGTTTAATCAATTTCGGGACGAAAGTGTCGTCCATTAAACAATAAGCTTGAAATATGCCTGAAAAGGGATGTAACTGAATACCGAGACGCGATATGTGTGCACTAAATGCACAGAAATATCGGTGAAGCAACGAAGGGAATACGCGACGAATATCTAACGGTTTTCTCGCGATATTTAATCAATTTCGGGACGAAAGTGTATTAATAGTTGCAGCAAGTGACGATAGATAGTAAAGAAGAAGACTAATACCGGTTAGAAGTAATTATGTGACGACAGATAATGTACGCGTACCATTTAAGTACGGAGCTATCGAAACGTCTGAACAGAACGAAATCCACGGAGCAAATGACCCCCGCGCCCGCCGCTGTACCTCGGCGAATATTGGCTTTGGTGGGGGGAGACGAGCAGGCCTCGCGCGACGCGAAGTAATACACGCGTACGTATTTCCGAACTGTTGGGATATAGGTCTGTATTGTACGCCGAGTGACGTATACATATATCGCGGCTCGTGACCGAGCCATCTAAACAGAGGTGACTTCCAATTCCTGGAATCGTTCCTATGCATACGTTCTGCTACGGGTAAAATAGAAATATTACACGTAATATATTTCCGTCGTTTATAAAATATGTAGCATCTCCATACAAGAGTGTACTTTAATGAAGCTGGTAAAACTTAACACAGATGGCTTAGTAAGTATATATTCGTAAATTACTTACGTGGTAGGTACCAGATATTTGCGTCACACATCTAATAAGTTAATCATTTCTTTCGGATATATCTTAATTACGTATTTTCTCCTTCTTACTCTTTGAAACAATGAGATGTAATGGTCCGATGATATCAAGAGCAATTCGTCAGGTCTTGATTCTGTGCACACAAGGTTTTAAAGCATGGAAAAAATATCATTCTTCACCACTTACTGCCAATTAGCGAGCTATCAGAAGAACCGCAGCAAACGAAAAATAAAGAATACAAATATTGCCGTTACCATAACGGACATAACAGTCCAAAAATTTCTCGAAGTGCATAGAATCAAGACCTAATGAATTGCTCTTGATATCTTCGGACCGTTATATCTCATCGTTTCAAGGAGTAAGAAGGAAAAAAGATGTAATTAAGATATATCCGGAAGAAATGATTAACTTATTAGATGTGTGACGCAAATATCTGGTATATCCTGAGTCAGGAGACAGCACAGAAAACTCTGATGGGCAGGAAGGGTAGATTTTACTTCAATTATCATTTTCTTGGAAAGTAGCACAAAGTAGCACCTAATTCTTTTTGTTTCTAAGAGGGAAGGGTTGATTCTTTCATATGATATCAATTACACCCATTACAAGTGGTTGCAACTCATTAAAATTTTATGAAAAGTTTGTTAACATTTTACCCGAATGTAGGGTCTTAATAAAATACACAGCTATGTAATTAACTTTGTAACTAACTTAAATTGCACCTCTCAAAGAAAAAATTTTCAGAATCGTGAATAAAAACTATGGGAAATATAAAAGTTTGTGATAAGCTCTTAACTTCTGCGATTGTGGCAAAATTTGAGCACCAATCACATGAAAACAATAGCAAATAGTACAAAACAGGGTTTACCACAATATAACACAGTAACTAGTAAGTATGTTAATAAAATGAGAATTGTAATCGGCCAGTAGCCCCACTTTTCGAAAACATGGGTCTAAATTCACGGGCCTAGCACGGGCCTCCGCGGGTTAATATCACTTATATTAATTCAACTTAAAGCCCGTAAATTTGCGGTTAAATTGAGCCAAATTTCATTAAAATATCTAAAACAGAACCAAAGTTATAGATTTTTGATCGCCGTCGGGTCGTTTTGTCCCATTGTGCGACGCCTAAAAGGTGTCTTTAATATCAATATTTGACGAAAATTAGTTCTCGCGATTGCTTCTCTTACTTCGACCTACTTTCCGTGGAGCTTTCATTAGCTCTCGTGTTAATTACGTGCTCACACAAATGTATAGAGAATGAGTATTCATTTTATGTACAGATGTTAACACGGGATTGGTATCGCGACATTCTCGAATGTATTGCGAAGCTTGTAAAAAGTTTTCCAATAAGAAACAGTATATCACGTAAGTAATTTACGAATATATACTTACTAAGCCATCTGTGTTAAGTTTTACCAGCTTCATTAAAGTACACTCTTGTATGGAGATGCTACATATTTTATAAACGACGGAAATATATTACGTGTAATATTTCTATTTTACCCGTAGCAGAACGTATGCATAGGAACGATTCCAGGAATTGGAAGTCACCTCTGTTTAGATGGCTCGGTCACGAGCCGCGATATATGTATACGTCACTCGGCGTACAATACAGACCTATATCCCAACAGTTCGGAAATACGTACGCGTGTATTACCTCGCGTCTCGCGAGGCCTGCTCGTCTCCCCCCACCAAAGCCAATATTCGCCGAGGTACAGCGGCGGGCGCGGGGGTCATTTGCTCCGTGGATTTCGTTCTGTTCAGACGTTTCGATAGCTCCGTACTTAAATGGTACGCGTACATTATCTGTCGTCACATAATTACTTCTAACCGGTATTAGTCTTCTTCTTTACTATCTATCGTCACTTGCTGCAACTATTAATACACTTTCGTCCCGAAATTGATTAAATATCGCGAGAAAACCGTTAGATATTCGTCGCGTATTCCCTTCGTTGCTTCACCGATATTTCTGTGCATTTAGTGCACACATATCGCGTCTCGGTATTCAGTTACATCCCTTTTCAGGCATATTTCAAGCTTATTGTTTAATGGACGACACTTTCGTCCCGAAATTGATTAAACATCGCGAGAAAACCGTTAGATGTTCGTCGCGTATACCCTTCGTTGCTTCACCGATATTTCTGTGCATTTAATGCACACATATCGGGTCTCGGTGTTCAGTTACATCCCTTTTCTGGTATATTTCAAGCTTATTTCTTGTTTAATTGCCTTACGAATGTTTTAATGCTTTTGTTTCAAACTTGTTGCATCGTTCGATTACAGACGTTGGGGCGAGAATCGAAAGCAAAGGGCAGGCGACGCCATGACACTTGACCGTTAATTTGAACGGTGCTTGGATGGCGTCTGGTCATTCCTTGGAAAAAGAAGGTGGCAATATGTGTGGTATACGTATTTTTCTTGTTATTTTATTGAATCATTGTTGGCTGTGAGGTTGATGGGTAACTTTGCAGTCGGTTAATATCAAGATCAAATGGGAAAAGATTGAATTATGATAAATTGAATAATTTTAATCAGATTTGTTTAAAATTTTTAAAATGGCGTCAGTACATGCTTACGAAATATTGGAATGATCGAATTCTATTGCATTTCGGTCGCGTTTACGTAGAATTCAATGATATTTCAATGATTTTTAAGAATATATCTTTATGAAGCTGTTGTAATTGCATTTACGTTCGGTTTTGGATGCAAGTTTTCTTCTTTATGTATAGAAATATCGAGGACATGCCATTTGAGCATGAATAATTAACGAATTTTGATTGTTGCCATGAGTTTTGGATATTTATAAAGATCGTGATTAATAATTTCAAGTATTATTCGAATAACACGAACGTGCTTACAACTTTAATGTCGAAAGCCACTACTATGATTCATTTAAATGTAATAATTATTTCTGAAGCAGTATATTCTGGATAATATCGTGTTACTGAAATGTAAAGCTGCTCCTATCGAGCGAGCATTCTTTATTTTCGCATCACACCTTGTATTCTAAATAACAAGGAGCGAAAGTCCCTTGGCTGGTTCCAAGAAAAACAATAGGTATTTCCTCGCGACAAATACTCGATGAAACCACACCTACCTCCACTCTCCTATCCTACTTATTTTTCAGAGATTGTGACCGCGCGCAATGCGGCCAAATAGAGTCAGTGTTTATGACGTACAAAGTTTTTCATTTTGAAGAGCACAGTTGCTCATAGTAGATTGTCGTTAACAATTTGGGGATACGCGAGGGTAGAGTCAGTGTTTTCTACGCAATTAATATTCTTTCTCGAGCGTCGCGGCTCTGACTTTCCAATCGCGAGAATAGATTCAGGACTTTGTTCGCCAATTATGATCTTTGGGGCGCGTTGGTAGTCTATTATTTCTTTATTTTTTTTTACTTTTGAAAGCGAAACTCCTTATCGGAAATTAGAGTCAGGCATCAGCTGAAGAGGAGATTTGTGCGCAGAATTTTAATAGAAAGATGTAAGTATCTATGTATTTCATTTAATTCCTTTAAAGTAGAGTTCATTCTTCCAAATTTTAGAAAGAAAAAAATTTTAAAAAATTAATTTTTTGAATAGAATCACCAAGAAATGAAAAACTAACAAAACTTTTTATCACTTAGACATTTTAAGAAAAAAATTTTGTTAATTTTAATTTTTTTAATTTGTTTCTTAAAATGCCTAAATGTTAAAAAATTTCGTTAGTTTTTAATTGTTTCGAGGTTCTTTATTTGAGTTGAAACAATCGTAACTTTAGAAAGAAATTATAATCGTGTTCTGTTCCTTCGTTACAGTTTGGGCGCAGTTGAGCAGCTTGATGACTTCTTAGCAGTTTGATGACTTCCTCTGAGCAGTAGCAGGGGTGTTGGCGCCTTCGTCACCGGGGCACAGCGAAATGTGAGTGCGCATGCATTATGGTTCCTCTGGTCACTCAATCATGTCGTAGGACGTTTGGTCCGAATCGACACGAGTGACTGGTTGTATACGTGCTTTGGCGAGCATAATGACCGCGGGCATGGTAACCATGCCTGTGAATTGTAACATTTTGTCTGTGTATGTATTTATTAGACGAGGGCTAGGGTCTTCTTGTACGCCGCGTCTTTTCAATAGAATCAAATTATAATTATAATTTCCAAGATAAACGGTTCCTAACACGAATGTTTATCATTGATCCTACATTGATGTAGATATTTATTAAATAATGCACGTAAAGGTGCATAGCAATTCAGAAGGTATTGGTATGAATATCAATACAGCTGAATGCTAATTTTTATGTAGCGAAGAAGTCTGATAATTTCAGACTCCACAGCTACAATCATTTTTATTTAATACGTAGTGGAAAAATCGGATGCCCTCCGATTTCGTCATTGCGACGATTCTAATGACTTGAATTACTTTTATTTTTCTGATATTACTTGTTCAAAAGTAACTTGATGTCTAAATGATGATAATAGAGATAATAAAAGTGTAATTCCTTTCTTATAAAGGTCACGCGTTTGCTCACACAATTGAATAATTAATTTCCATGTGCAAGAAGACAATTGAGGGTGGGCAAATTTCAGATTCAAAGTAATTAGCATGAGAACATACTTTCTTCTTTTATGAAATTTACTTTGACGATGGAATAGCCCGTTGTAAATTCTTAAAGTAAATTCTTCATGATTTAGAATCTTTTTCTTAAATAATTCAATTTTAGAGTCCTTTTTCTCGCTAATTAAATGTCGAGTAGAGTCCTTTTTCTTGATCTAAAGTAGAGTCCTTTCTTATTTATCGAACTTTAAAGTATTCACAAGTTGAAAGTCGAGTCATTTTGCTTAATAATGTAATATGAAAGAATAATATCCTGCTAGACACTATAGAAACTAATCATATTTTCTAGTTGAGGATTTTCAGGATATCTTTCCGTACCCATTGCCTTTTAAATCATCCACGTGCCCATGCGCTACTTGGGTGAGTGAAGGCAATGGGGCACGATGACTTTCTTTACTAAATAATTACATGTCGGCGGCTGGCATTGCGTTAGTGTATCGTGCACGTCGCATTTTCCACCTGTGTGTTTGTGTGGTTAGGCGGTGGAATTAGCGGCGGTGAAAGATTTTCATCAGAGACCATGTTAACGAAACTATAACATTATATTATTATTCATTACAATAACGATACCAATGTATCATATTCCTTGTTGCACACGATGATCATTCTAGTAAATAATCTTGGAATATGAAACTTAATCAATCTCATATAATCAAATGAGAAAGTAATAAGGATTGATGTATGTACATAATACGTACAAAGCACATTATCAAGTAATCCATTGTTTGAAATTGAAACTAATTAATTGCTATTTAAATCATACTTATACGCAATGGTCACTGCCTTTGTCAGCCGATTTCAGTGAAAACTGGTACGTAAAGTTAGAGTGTGATTGTAGCCAAGCTCGGGTGACGGAGCCGTCCCGGGACGGTCTCTCTAGTGTAGGCTTTTGCACCCGGGCGGCGATGCTTGAGAATCGTGGAGTGGGTTGGCTGATGATTGTGTTTGAGAGACTGTTTTGCCATTTTTAAATATAGGTGTTAGGTAGAATAGGTAACTTACCTTCTGGTACGAATGTGTGACTTAAATATAAGTAGGTAGGGCCGGGGCAGGTCATCGTATTCTCTGATCGCATGTTCCCCGCACGATGACCTGCTTTCAGGAAATTTGTGAGAAAAGTCGACGGCCAGACTAGCGCGAGTGGGGTATGCCCTCGCTTCTAGCCTCGCTATGTCGACTTTTTGACGCCAGTGGGACATTGCACATTGTCGCTGGTCGCGGTCGCGAAGGACGGGCTTGGGCACGCTATTAACTTTCAGAAGGGCGGACCGCCGAAGCAAGAAGTGGTCAAAGAGCCGAAGATAGCCCGGCCAAAGAGGCCACATCATGTGGGCTACGAAGAATGGTCCTGCATCCTCGGGTGCAGGGTCATTCTTCATAGGTATTACTTTGCCATTATGCTCGTCGGTAGTTGTAGTAGTAGTAGTAGTAGTTTGGTTGGCGATAGGCTGACCCATCGATACCCCCCCCCCCCCCCTGAAATTGAGCACCCCGCGTTTTCAATTAGGGTTGCGAAAAAGATTACGGGGCTAGTTAGCGTTGCGACTAAATGTTGATGACGGTTTGAATTAGCGTTGCGATTAAATGTTGATGACGGTTTGAATTAGCGTTGCAAATCAAGTATTCCCCGCGTTTGGTTCCAGCATATTGTTGCGAAAAAATATCGATCGTGGTTGCTTGTAGTGTTCCGAAAAAAGAGTCGCGATTGTTTTTGAGATTGTTCTAGTATTTTGAAATTTGAATTGGAGTTACTAGAGTTTGATTCATTGTATTACTTTTGATTCATGGTATTCTTTTTATTAGAGGGACATTCCACGCGAAATCGGACACTTTTCGGAGAAACATTTCGAACGTTGCTGGAATTCGAACATGTTGTAGTCTTTAATGATATTTAAACGTACCTCAAAGGATTTTTCAATATTTTGAAAAATGTCGATTTTGCAGCTGTTTGAAGGTACGTGCTAACTTTTTTCAGTAAATTATAGTTATGGAAGTAGTAAATGGGAGTAGGAGATGAGCTTTACGGTGTTTACAGAGAAGACATTGAAGTTTTAAGAAAAAATTATTTCAGTTTAAAATATAAAAATTTGAACCATTTTTGTGCAATTATTTTAAACAAATGCAGTTTTTTTAACACCGGGCGCGATTTTAAAAATCCCCCCAAAAAGGATAATATAGTTCTATCCTTCCCCTTGATGGATAAATTTTAAAAAATATGGACATTTTAAAATTGGCCCCGTAAAAATTGTCGAAAGTTGGCGCTGCGTCAAATTGTACCGGCTCGACTGCTATAGGTATCTGTTATTCTTATACGGTGTTCTGGAATATGGTAAGTATTTGTAAAAAATTGAAGAAGGAAAACTTTTACTGCTTTTTATACACAACATAATACGGTAACTCAATTTTGGGTGTTCGCAATATTTTCCTTGAAACGAAGGTGACGCTCAGTTTTTTAAATGGAATGCTATTAAATGTTTAGCATTCCATTTAAAAAAACTAAGGGTCTCCATTGTTTCAAGGAAAATATTGCGAACACCCAAAATTGAGTTACCGTATTACGTTGTGTATAAAAAGCAGTAAAAGTTTTCCATCTTCAGTTTTTTACAAATACTTACCATATTCGAAAACACCGTATAAGAATAGCAGATATAGCTGCGAATATCGCACGGCCCAGCCAGTCGAGCCGGAGCGATTTGACGCATCGTCAACTTTCGACAATTTTTACGGGGCCAATTTTAAAATGTCCATATTTTTGAAAATTTGTCCATCAGAGGAAGGATAGAACTATATTATGCTTTTTGGGGGATTTTTAAAATCACGCCCGATGTTAAAAAACTGCATTTGATTAAAATAATTGCACAAAAATGGTACAAATTTTTATTTTTTTAAACTAAAATAATTTTCTCTTAAAACTTTAATGTCTTCTCTGTAAGCACTGTAAATCTCATCTCCATCCATTTACTACTTACATAGCTATAATTTATTGAGGAAAAGGTAGCCCCTTACCTTACAGCTGTAAAATCGACATTTTTCAAAATTTTGAAAAATCCCTTGAGGTACGTTTAAATATCACTAAAGACTACAACATGTTCAAATTCCAGTAACATTCGAAATGTTACTCCGAAAAGTGTCCGATTTCGCGTGGAATGTCCATAGAGTTGCGATGCGACTGATCGCGTTTTTTTAATTACTCGTCCTAGTTTGATTCTTGATATTTTTTTGAGGTATTGTTGCGATGATGACTGATCGCGTTTGTAATTAGAGTTGCGACCCCCAGACCCCAATGCCCCGAAACTGTCCTGGGACATGTCTGGAGACATGTTCCTGGGAAAAAAGAGTCCCGAGCTGCTGGACTTGCAGCACAGGGGACTCTACACAGCCTTCAGGAAGGTTGCAACGAATTAAAGTTAGAGTTGCGTATTACAAGACACAGGTGCACTAAACTTTTATTAGTTTTGCGAAAAATGAAGCCACCCATCTGGTGGTTCTCGATAGATTTTTATATTTGTTAGAGTAGTATAGCTCCTTGGGAGCTTTTTCGTTTGCTATTCGGGATTTGTATTGAGTATAGTAGAATTTTCAGTAATGAAGCACCATCCGGGAATTTTGAAGTTGTTTGAGAAATTAGTGCTGCGAGTAGTCCAAAGTCCTAGTGACTGTGCTCGGGAGTTGATTTTAGTCTGTAATAAGTTAGCGTTGCGAAAGATAGAAACGGTCCACTCACGGGTTTCTTGCATTAATGAGTGGCCAATGATCAGCTGCCCTTCTGGCTACTGATCATTTTTTTCAGCAGCCCTAAGTGGCTGCACCATCCTCCTTCTCCTATCACCGCCTACCCACCCTTGAATCGAGTGTTTGTCACTGGAAATATTGTTTTAAAAGTGTATTCATATCTTGCAGAGAAATGTTTTTTATTTTGTTTTAGAATATTTTTATATTTCAAGTTCCAATTTTCATGGAATGGCATTTGAAAAATTTTATTTTGTCACTGAAAGAATGGCGATGAAAGGTGTAATTCATTATTTGTAATAGAAATCGCAGACTTCTGACACACCTCCATTCAATTCAAGTTCTAATTAGAGTATTTGAAATGTAGTAGTAGCTATTCCTCATTAGCGTTGCCAATTTTTGCATAGTAACTTCGTCAATCCTTGTATTTATTTTCAGATTGATAAGAAATGTAGTTTTTTATTTTTATAAATTTTCAACATTCCTTTGCATTGATCAAAATTCACCCGCGATTGTTGCTTAATTTGATGATATTGAAACGAAATTTGCACTGAAAAAGTAGGTAACTGCAATTCGGCACTATATATTGATAGTAAATTTTCAATATTAACACGTGCTCGTTGTTGCTATTTTCTGTATGACAGTAACTTCAAATACTGTGCAGTAAAGTGCAATTATTCCAATTTTCAACATTTGCATAAATGTTTTTGATTAACTATAGTATATTATGATTGATTGTCGATACATCAACTTTGAAGATGCCAATTAATGAGGAATTAGAAGGAAATTATTGAGTTGATGTAACAAAGCACCCAATGTGCTTAATATTATGAATATTAATTGTTTTGGAATGAAATGTAATATCATTAGTAGCTTCTTTTTCACGAATTGCTAAAGTTTTGATTGCCTACTTTGTCTGCTGACAATGAAGCAGTATTTTTTAATCTCTTCTTTCTTTCATCTTAATACCAAATCGATATTGCATATTGAGTTTTGGCTTGTAGCTTCAAATATAATATTTCAATATTTGGGCAATAGTGATTCAATGAAAAGACTAGGGTAGATGCATCATTTGTGACCATTTTAAGGTATTGTACCAGTTTTGGCCACTTCTTAAAAAATTTAATATTTTTCCGTGTAAGCAATACATATAACCTTATATTTCGGGCGGTATACTAAATAAAATATTTATGATGTGAAATTCTCCACACAATAATGATCTGCAAACAATTTAAAAATAAGATAATAATGCACATGGCCAAAAACAGTGCAATAGCCAAAAACGTTACATCTACCCTATATCTGTTGAAATTATATCACTTAATCGAGATAGATTGTAGGTATCTACTAATTCACTGAGAAAGTTTCTGTTACAGATATATTATGTGTGAAGATTATTTCAGAAATATGATTTCAGATTCATCATCCTTGAGAAACGAAATCTCAAGGAATTTTTATTAATAGATACTCTTGAGAATGTTTCAGGTAACATCGTGGGTCCATCGAAGGAAGTAAGAAACACATGACAATTTCAGATTTTTATTAGGCAGGTCATTATTTAAATTTAAGTAGATATGTATATGATGAGGTAATGTGTTTAGTGGCCACATAGAATTAAGTAGTTTTTAAGGAAATAATTAAACACTGCAGTGTTTATAACTAAATATAACTAAACATAAGTAGCATATAACTAAATATAAGTAGCAATTATTAAATACGAGCGCTCGTATAGGTAGGAATTATTAGTACTTAAGTACCTAAGCATAGCAAATATACACTGGCATATTTCCTAGTAATGAATAGGAAATAATAATTATTCACTAATTAGGAATGAAATAAAGAAAAAATGGGAAAACTTTTTGCTAAATAATGATATATCATATAACATATCCTATAATGATGTATCATTATCACTGTTTTCCCTAATAATTTCCCTCAAATTTGCCCCCCTTTTCTTTTTTTTATTCGCAATTAGTGAATAATTATCATGGTAGAAATATACCAGAAAGTTTTTAAAATTTGAAATGAAAGAAACAAAGAAATATTTTAAATTCAGCTTAGCTTTATCGCGGTAGCTTTTTACAGAAGGACTCCCTCTGATGCCCGCTTGTCGAGCGATCGAGGATCGTTTTGCAACCGTGCATCAGGGGGATCTATGGAAATGAAAATAAAATTTTGCATAAAAGGAGGGCGGATGGGTCGCGGTTAGGGCGGGTCTCCACTCGCAGCACCTCCTCGTGGTGAGACCTGGGCAATCTGTATTATTTGAACTGTAATTACTAATCGTATGACAAGTAACATTGTAATACAATTATTAATTACGTGACAAGTAATACGAGCCGATTGGCTGCGATCATCTATCTTAGTTAATCTATATTCCATCCGTCCAGATTCGATTCCAAATATTTCTTCTACAATTACATTTTATTTCTCCAATAATATTAAAGAAAAAAGACTCCAATAGCAATCTTTGTCACATTTGTTTTCATGCTTTCCAAAGGTAAAGTGTCTGCTGCATCGCGTGAAATGGTCAGATTTTCTCCTAGACCCTTAGTTTTGGAAATAAATTGAAAGATATCTTCAAAAATGGGTGCATTTCGGGTGTCATTTTCCCTTTGATGGTTATTTAAGCATATTTAAATGTTCATAATGCAATAATAACTTATACCGTTGTATTCGGGAGGGTTCATAGAATAATTTGACGCAAAGAGCAACCGAATAACTATTACCGTTTCGACACAAAAGATGTTCAAAGTTGAAAATTTGCAGTATTTTCAAAATCGGTTTTCTCAAAAATTGAAGGTGATAGAGCAATTCTGCTTGCGGATTTGTGTTCAGGGCGAAAAACTCTACAAGAATTGCCCAGAGGATATTGCAGACCAAAAATCGTGGTGGACTGTGCATTTGTCAGAAACTCAGAAAATAAGCCTCGGTCTCCTGAGCCTTTATTTGTTAATAACGAAATACAAATCGCGAGTTTCTAAATACGTAGGTACCTCTAGAGTAACCGAATAACTATTACCGTGATGATGGTAACTTTATAGTTTGCTCCAAATTTGCGTTATTAACAAATAAAGCCTCAGGAGACTGTGGAATGTGTTTCGGGCCGAAGCTTATTTTCAAAGTTTCTGACAAATTATTTATGTTATTAAAAGTTTGAAATCCCAAACACGTAGGTGTACCTCTGAATTGTAGCATTATACAAGTTGCTAAGACTAGGACCTACTGAACTTCCTGGGGACCTGGTCAGGGTTCGAAGCCCTGACCCTTCGTGCACTCCCTCGGCCCCCTGACCTAGGTTAACTTATTCGGTTGGCGCCGATGAAATTTTCGGGTTCGTTAAAAGCCATTCAAAATGTTGCACGGAATACGTTTATAAAACGATCTTTATAGTGTTACTCCAACAGAATCATTTGCAAATCGCGGGTTTCAAATGATCTAAGTTTTACCCGTGTTGAATTTTAATTCCTGCCACGCGTAGCGTTACAATCTTATTTTAGACTCAATCGATAACGTTGGATGTGACACGAAAATGGTAAGGGGGCTCGCGAGCCCCCCGAGCGTGTGACACAAAATTACATTGCGTGATAGGTCTATTCTATACTTCGTCGATGGCGTTATCCAGCGTAGTAAATTTGGAATTACTGGTTTCTATTTAGCGACTGGAATTCTGGAGGGATAATTTATCTTCGGGGTATAATTGTTCAGAAACTGCTCACCTCTTTTTACCTTAAAATATACGTATACAGTTTATTATTGACCATCGAAGCATGTGTTAGTGTCGATACAAAAAACGATTGTCATGTTCGATAATAAATTAAGGATACGATGATAAGGAGGATAATTGTAATATGAACACACATCACATGTCAGGGGGCAGATATAATGGCTAGATAGATTTTCCTTACGATTAGAGTAGGGCTATGTTTCTGGGACTATGGTATTACCGTAGCAAACAGCGATAAACAAAATGATGCAAGGATGATAGGGGCACCTAATAATAATAATAATACTACAATAAATAAGAATGATTTACCGGCGATAGTACTTGGGCGAAGAAGATATCGAAGGAGTTACTACGCGGGCGCACGGTCGGGTGTCTCGAAACACGCAGCACAGCCTAAAAGTATAATTTTATTCAACATTCGCTGTTTATTTCTCTCGAATGGGTTAACTGCCTATTTTAGAATGACCTGTATATGGACTTGTTAATCCGTGGCTGGTTCCGAGCACGTTCCGTGAAAAATTGGCGACGGCCCCGTAAAACTACAGTCTTGGTCGAATCGATGATCGAGCAGGCGATCCGTGCGTGAATTCGTCATCGACTCGGCCTTCGCGACATTACGCAAAATAATGAAATAAGAATCTCCGTTGCGGTCGATCAGCGGGCCTCATGCCCCGAGCTAAGCCAACGAGATGCTCGTTCCTCGACAAGTCTTTTAGCGATGAAATTCCGTACACGTTTTCGCGAGGTTCATCGAATTCCATTTCAAGACGAACTTAAGATTAATTCCTCGGCTCGCGGGCAAGATTATCATACAGCAAGATCGCTCGACTCTTGAAGGAACATGCCCCGATCGTTTTTCTGATTTGTTTGCTTTTAAAGAATGATCCGTCTTGAAATTGTCAACCTTCGAAAGAATACTTTGCGACAGGGATTTCGACGCAGTTGGGGATCGATGGATCTAGTACAAGTAATTCTTGGGCTCCTCGGTCGGCTGGCCGCAGACTCCGTGATACTTTTTCGTAACTAGGCTCCGACTGCGGCAATTCTCGATTTCCAGGAAACACTCGTTGCTGTAGGTCATGCCGTCTGTGCCGCATACAGGATCGTAGTAAGGGGGGCAGATCTTTTGGCAGCCTCGGAAGAGGAAGCCTTGAACGCACCTCTTCATCGGCACCACGTACACGTGTTTCCTAGACAGATTAAAAAGGGGATTCATTCGCTATGCCGTCATTTCGCTGACCGATGCCAGCTGAATCCAGTCCATTCAGGATTGAAACCTTGAATAGCTGCTCCTCTAATTCAGCTATCCAGGCCGTTGACAGATTATATGCATACTCCTCCCCGGGCCTTAACGTTTGCAAATAGCTGCCACTTACGGGCGAAAGCGCGCAAACGTCCCGAGGAGATGTAATTTCAAACACAATCGCCGCTTACCCGCAATTGTCCCTCTTCATCTCGCACTCGTTGCGATAGAGCTTGTTGTCGGAACCGCAAACAAACTGCCGCTCCCCGCTGCAGATCTGGTTGCAGAGCGCAGTGGTGCGACAATGTTGCGCTGGAACTTGAACCACCCTCTGACCGCACGTCTCGCGCCGCAGATGGCAAAGGGACCTGAACACGAGCGAGTACACACATGACGCATCCGCGGAAACTGATTTCTCGGTGGTACAGGACGCCGAGGGTCGAGAGAGTTCGAGGGCACCCTAGAGATCATCATGTACGTAGAACGATTGACGATCAAACGGACTAAAGCTCGAGTGAGGCGGACAAAACGGGCAAGATTCTCAGATTGAACCAGTCGGGTTAGAGTTTCGGGAATGCCTCGGGGCAAATTCACTCGCCCTTAAATCGCAAAACCCTCGGCGCCGGACGTCCTGGAATCCAAATAACGCTGTTAATCACCGGTAAACGTTCCCGTCGCTTCCACAAACTGGTTCCTCGGGCACCTCGCTGCAGTCTTCGGGGCACTGTTCGGTCTCCTTCAAGGTCATGCACTCGCCGACGTGAGCCAATTGAATGCCCTTTCTGAAACGCGACCACGACGACAAGGGTTAATGCGTGATTGATATATCGCTAATGACTAGAGTGAAAGACGGTCGGGACGCAGATAGGACCGGCGGTAATTGCTTCCGTTACTAGCAATTACCGGTCTCCTTTATTTTCTCGAGGCTGCTTGGGACGTTGAGATGGTCGAGTGGATCTAACGCGGGCAAGGATGACTTACAAGCAGACCGCCACGTTCAGGTGACACTGGTTCGGATAAGTGTTGGCGTCGCTGCCGCACACTGGGTCCACGTCGCTGCCGCATCTCTGTTGCTGCTTCGTGCACTTGGTCAACCGGGGACGACACTTCTCGAACTCCACCACCGACACCTTTCTCCTCGCCTGCCTGTAAATATCCGAGCAACAATGATCATCGACGCTTCAGTATTCACAACGACGACATGGAGAAACTGAATCGAGAACTGACCCGCAATTAATCATCTGCATCTCGCACTCGCTTCGGTACACGCTGCCGTCAGAGCCGCAGGTTGCCACTTCCGGCTCGCTGTTGCAGTCCAAAGGGCAGGCGTTCAGCTGGCTGCCGGATGTCCGCTCGTGCGATACGCAAAACGACATGGGCACCTCGTACACGTGCTTGCTGTACGATGGAGCACGGTGAGAGAAGGAAAAAGATCGGCGAAACGTCGCCGAGGATACGCGGCCACTTACCCGCAGTTCTTCGCTCGCATCTTGCAGGTGTTCGTGTAGAGGATGCCGTCGCTACCGCAGGCAGGCTTGGCCCCACGCCAGCAGGATTCACGACAGTGTCTCGTGGTCTGGCAGTGCTTTTTGTTCGTGCGCACGACGCCTTGCCTATGGTCCGAGGAAAAGCAACGAATCGTAGAAAATCGCTAGACCGATATCCAGTTAGGTCTAATCGCGGAATGGATTCACAAGGGAACATCCCGAACCCGGAAAATCAAAGAGTTTTGAAAATTTGTGAATATGAAGGGAATTTCCTCTTGATAATAAAACAATTTTTGGTGGCTGCCCAAATTCACTCTAAGGGGGTGCAATTGACCACTTGAAAATCCAGTTATTTTCCGATTTTGTGTTATAACTCATGAACTGTAAAATAATTTTTTTACCAAATGATAGCTCTAGGAAACTTTTTTTCTATCTCTTACAGTTCACGAGTTATAACAGAAAATCAGGGGTTCATTTCACCCCCTTCGAGTGAATTTGGGTACCAAATAAAAATTGCATTGTAATCAGGAGAAAATCCCCTACATATTCACAAAGTTTCAGAATTTTTTGAATTTTCGGCTTCGGGATCTTCCCTTGTGAGCAACAGTTCGACGAAGAAGCCCCGGAAATCAGGTGAACCAGGACACCAGTTCCCATATACTTACCCGCAAGTGAGCAGCTTCATTTGGCACGTGGACTTGTAGACGTTGCCGTCGCTGCCGCAGATCGGCCCATCGAGAGGCGCGAAGTCGCAGGACACTGGACAGTTCTCCCTATGGGCGGAGATGTTGTTGCAGGGTCCCAGGTGGGACAGCTCGATGCCCACTCTGCAGACCTCGACCCTGAGCATGCACTTGTTGAGATAGGTGCGTCCGTCGGTGCCGCATACCGGATCCTGATCGCCTGGGCAACGATGCTCGCACTTGCTACCGGATGACCTCAGGCAGGCGGTTTTCTCCGTATTCACGGTCACGCCTGTGCAATTTGCGAACCACCGATAATTACCCCCCCCGATACGCTGGATGCTCGATGCAGCCCGGACTCCGGACGAGTCACTCGAATGCGCGAAACGCACCGCGCTCGTTCTTAATAGATTATCATTAACGCCGCCCCGGGGAGTAGGATTTAAGGTGTAATGCCACAGTAGAGCCCGGAAAGGCAGATGGATTTTGAGAATTTTTTTATGCAAGTATAGTGAATGGAATACAAAATCTATTTGAAGGCCTTTATTATTGTAAATACCTTGAAGTATGATCCCAATTTTTTGTTTAATTTTTTTATTACAAAATCCGCGGCCGGAAAGATTTCTTCTTCAATTTTTGACCTATAACAAAAATAAAAAATTCTTTGGTTCTATATGAGATTGTCTCGGGAAGTACACGAAGAAATTATAAAATACTGATTTTTATAAGAATGGTGCGTGATTGAACAAAACACGGAACCTCGAAATTGTTGAGACGTTTTGTTCAATTGCATACCATTCTTACAAAAAACAGTATTTTTCAATTTCCTCGTGTACTTCCCGAGATAATCTTATATAGAACCAAACAATTTTGTATTTTTTCTTCTAGGTCAAAAATTGAAGGAGAAATCTTTCCAGCCGCGGAACACTGTTTTTCAGAAGAAGCTTCGTTTATTGAGCTGTGGCTCAATAAAAAAATTAAACAAAAAATTGAGATCATACTTCAAGGTATTTACAATAAAGGCCTTCAAATAGATTTTGCATTCCATTAATTATACTCGCTTAAAAAATTCTCAAAATCAGGCTGCTTTTCCGGGCTCTACTATGGCATTACCCCTTAAGATCGTTCAAACTACCAACGAGGGAGCCAAGTGTCTCGAAGGTAGCCGCGATGCGCAGACCCCCGGATGAACGTTGTAAAGCGACCGTATAATCGGCCGTGAAGGTTGATGCTCGTACACGCTGTGCTGTACCGTGCTCGTAATTATTATGCTGAAAAGAGACTCACCTTTTCCACACATCTTCTTCCGCATTTCGCACTGGGACGCGTAGATGACTCCGTCGCTACCGCACACTGGTTCTCCACTGGGTGGACATATTCGGGGACACGCGCCGGTCGCGAAATCTGCACAGAAATCGTAATCAAAGGATATTAATCAGCGTACCGTATATGGGTTGAAAAGGCAATTCATTGAACATGGGAATAGTTTAGTCGTTTCCTTGCAACCATCAACCCCGTGAATCGTAAAACGAACCAACATTTACTGTTACTTCAGTTTATTACGAACCATCGAGACGAGCATGGCGTTGCCCGGTAAGCCAGCGATCTTGGGTTAAGGTAATGACATAATCTTAATGATAGAGTAAACGTGCACGAGGTGGGATGTGGAAGAAGCCAAGTAGAAAGAGCGCGTAATGGACCGACGGTTGCGCTGAATTCTTCGAATGGTTTCCTACGGAAAACGAAGCCCACGAACAATTATCTTTACGCGACGAGTCATCGAAGGGTGAAAGATTAATATCAAAGAGCTATCGAAGCATTAAGCAGATAAATCCTTACAGCAGTGGAGAAGAGGATCTCCACGCGGAACTCACACTTCAAGTCGTAAAGTATGAGATGTCTGAAAATGATGGAGGACAGGGGGACGAGATCGCCTCGTCGCGATCTTTTTCAGGGAACCGTGTAACGTTAAAGCAAGAGATTCTGTCGAAACTTTAATTGCTTCCTGTTGACCCTCCTCGCGGATATCTGCGCTCGGCGCGGTCTGGTCTCGGTCCAGTGATCGTCGGGTCAACAGCACATGCACGCATACAAGCGAGATTTACTGTAGCCGTGTACGTGCGCCGGCTCGTCGCATAATATGTAACAAATTATAAAATCGAAGGGTACAGTTAAAGATAGCAGAGGCCAGGCGAGGCGCGGTCCACGATACCGCGGGCACCGCCTGGGGAATAATTTAAGCGCGGCTCGATCACGCGACTAATCGCCGGCAGATGCACGCGGAACACATCCCCGCGATATAATTCAGGGGCCCCGTTGCATCTCTAACCCGAGATAACGCCGGCTGCACGCGAAAAAGATGGTATCCAGCGAGTGAACTCTTGGGCCGCGCCGCGTCAAGCGAACAATACGATCTTAATGGACGATTAGTCCACTCCTCTCTCGCGACCCGATAATTTATCTGCGATCGGAGTCACGCATCGCGCCTCGCTCACCCGACCAGCGAAGGAGAGGAAAAAAAACGAATCCGCGATCATCTCTAACTCTCTGCTCTTGTTTCGCTTAACGATCGATACGAGCCTCCTCGGGATACAATTTGCTGGAATCTTCGTAAGATCAATGCCGTCGCTGCCTCGATAATTCGCGGCTAGCTGAATCGGAGAATCTGCCTTCGAATTTACAAAGTGGACGAGATAGAACGATACGCATTGTAATACAGGGGACCGAGGCTCTTCCTGGCTGGCACGCACAAAGACGCCGCGAACATCGCCTCCGTTACACCCCTTTTTCACCGCGTAATAATCGAGTTAGCCAGCTCCTTCCTGCTTCTTCGCGGGGATCCAGCGACGGCGGCACGCTAATAATCGAATACGAGGCGAGATAAGCGTTGGCCAGCTTCGCGAGCCTCCGTAATTACGCTGATTACGATTTATCGATCGCCTCGTCTCGGCCGCGTTACGTGCGTGCGTGTGGCGACGATATCTAAATTGAATTTCCTCCGAGCGTCTACGTTGCCCGATAGAAGAAGCTGGCTCGCGACGGTGGCAACAAGGATCGTCCAGACCGATCAAGAATCCCCGCGCGAATTCTACCATCTGCGAATTCTATAGAGATAAGAGACGAAGGAGGATGGAATTGCCGATCGCGTGGAAGAAAACGTAGATCCTAGAGGAGAACGATTACGACCCCCTCCGCATCGTTGTAACTCGGTGGAACTATGTATTAGGTGGCTGAACACTCGAGTGAAGCGAGGGGAACGTGATAGAGAGGAGAGAAGGCGGAGGAGTCGGATTCTTGGCCGAGCGGACGTCAGTTCGCCAAGTGGACGCGCGATTAGCGCGTTGACGGCCGACAGAAGGAGGTGTCCGTCACTCCCACGAGCGCGATTAAGTGAATCAATTATGCCAATAAGGGAGAACGTCTGGCCAGAAGGGTGGGCGCAGGGGGGGGCGATTGGCGGACAATGCAGATCGAATTATATCCGCGCGCAGAACTCGTGCCCGCCGGCTTGCCCCGGCTCTCGCGCGTGCATGCAATGCGCGCGAGTGCACAATGGATGCACGCCACTTGAGGGAACGCAGGGAGAGCAGCGGAGAGAGGGTATGTGACAGGGAGAGAGGCGGAGAGAAATATGCGGGTCGGTGAACCACGGCAAGGATGCTGCTCCTTGGATTTTTGTCCACGAAACGGGGGCCCCGGCGACGGTGGTGCAGGAAGAAGAGAGACACGGGGCGACTGCCACCGCGGAGATCGATAACGGAGAGGTAAGGATCTGTTTAACGAACCGGAACGATTTGATACGAATAAGCCGTGGCTCATAAATAAAACGAACAATGTACCGAGGACCAGAGCGCTTGTTCCTGCTTCCTCGCGTCGCTGTTCCTGGAGAAACCGGCAGAAAAATCGGTGGATGTTGCGGTTAGAGGAGCGAAACGGTCGGCGGGGCTCGCATGACAGGCCGCCCGATTCGAGGGGAAGATAATTATTTGGAGCCCCAAGCATACGAAATTTATTGAATCCATTGAAAGAGTGCAGCATAAGTTTTTGAGGTTTGCATCTCGTATCCTTGGGAATCCAATGGTTTGGAGCGATCATGACTATAACCCTGTACTTGTATCACTTAGGATGGTCACTTTAGAGGAGCGGAGAGATTTTGCGGATATTATTTTTCTGTACAAGGTTATTAGAGGTTATATTGATTGTCCTGACTTGCTTGCACTAGTAGCATTCAATGCTCCGGTTAGGTGCATGCGTTCTAGGCCTCTCTTTGTGGCAAGGGTACCGAAATATCGTCATTACGCTGTTGACCCAATTAATAGGGCGATGATTATTGCGAATCAGAATTTCAATGGCATTGACCCCTTCCAATGCTCCTTGACTTCGGTGAGGACGATGCTTTATAGGACTGTAACTAACTTACATATGAGTAATTAGTATTTAGTATTTAGTATTTAGTTTTGTGTTCTTATTTCTTGTTTATTATCTTGTTCAGTTCAGATGGCTTTGTTAGCCGTGTTTCTTTGGCGTATTTATTGTATAGACTTTTTAGTTAATTTCTCTCCTTTTTTCTCTCTTGTAAATCATGGGTATTCCCCGTATAATTATTAAATAAATAAATAAATAATTAAGGGAGGATTCGTTCGCGAGCGCCAACGGATACGCAAACCTTGCGAAACAGGAAAAAAATCCTCTCAGCTGGAAACGAGATACGTCTCGCGTGCCATCGCCAAGAATTCATCGCGCGAAAACGAGCAACGGCGGCCCGCGAAATCGCCGCGGCCGCGGCTATCCTCGACACTCCGATTTAATTAACGATGCAACGATCGGGTACGTTACGTTCTCGGTAACAGATACGCGGGCATTGCGAGCGCTGCGCAAGTAGAATGCCTCTGGTGGTCGAGGCGTAAATGATTAACAATGTACAGCTGAAGATGGATTACTTGAAACGCTGGTATCTCGAAAGTTATCGAGAAGGGATACTTTGGACGGTTCCTTTGCGAGCTGCACTTGACGCCGTTCTTGCCATCCGTGACAAATCTTTACAGCCCCGCGTGAGAGCCACGCGATTCTAGGGAATCAACTCAGCGAAAGATCGCCCTCTGGGTGTATCGGTGTTCGTGACCGGTTCGAGGGAAGACAGAAAAGGTCGAGCAAAAGCGGGGACCAGTCGCAGCGTGAGTAATCCATTAATTCCGGCAAAGGATCTGGCCGCGCGCGATCGCGTGCGGGGGACAGAGATCGCGGCCAGAGCGAGCACCACGGACACGTAAATCATTCGCAATCGATAGCGTCAAAATCGCGGTAAGGTCGTTCGTGCTCGGGGGCTCTGGACGCGGTTCGTGCAGCCTCTCGGTGTTGCTGGCCAGTTTATCACCGCGAAACGATCTCGTCTTCCTCATAGCATTGTCCCGTAACCCGTCCGCGCTGACTTCCATTAGCAGGCCTTTATTTCTGTCGGTGCACTGATTCCGATGCGCTTTCCTTCCACCAGAGATCGATCTAAGAGGAAAGCGTCGAGAAACAGGGAGGCTTTTCTCGTCGTTGCTTTCACCATATTTCAATGTAAAAGAATATCGATTTCAAAGCAAAGAGACAGAGTCGTTATTTCAGTGTATCAGTGGATCTCGCACTCTCTTTGCCTATTGTTTTGATAACGTTGTAAAGAAGAATCTCAGACGCGTCCGTCGTCTCAGATTTATCATAAGCTGCATCACACCAGCTCCATGAAGAGAAACGAGGTTTCAGTGTCCTCGGTCGCCAAGCAGAGCGCGCGAAACCCGAAGAACGACTTCGTTTCGTATTTCGCCGGTCGATAAAACCGACATACGTTTCGCATTAAAAGTCATGGGACAATCTTGTACCTACACTCGCGACAGATCACCGATACGCACGCTATCAAAACAGAATGATCCGGTCTGCAGAACGACTAATTACAACTTGGATGGTCGTTGCTAATCAAAACTGGTTCCGCGTGAGTCCTGACCGTGGTCGAGAGGAGGAAGGGAACGTTACGATTCGCTCGGGCTAGATTTCGGGGGAAACAATGCTCCTAAATGCTAATCACGGAGTAGGTACCGGTACATAGCCGATCTGGTATAACTGTATACGAAACGGGGTTGCGTTGCAAGCGTCCGCAAAAGAGTAATTAAATTCGGAGCCTTGATATTGCAAGTGCCCTGATCGATGAGAAGCTTGAGGAAATTCTTAGGGAATAAGAGCTACCCGTACTGCTAAAAGCACTCCTTTTCTCGTCATTGAACACCTCGGATGCCCGGAAGAAACGTGTCACGCAGCATTATTGAAGTAACGCGAACGTCGAGGATCGTGATGAAGAGGATACTGGAGGCGCGTGGCCCTGGCGATCGGCAAAAACGCTGGTATGTGTGTCGCCGATCGGGAAGGAGCACGACAAACGCGACGAGTCGCGTTCCATAAATTGTCGGCGTCGGTTTAAGTGGCGAGTGGTAAGTGGAGTACTGGGGCGAAAAACTACCTCCCAGATCGAGCTCGATCCAACTCGATCGAGCTCCATCTCCCACGGGCGAGCACGCACGCGTGTGCACTCGCGACCACTCGCTGCGATCCGTTAGATCAGAGAAACCATCGATCGGGTCGTTCGTCCGCGATTTCTTTCGCCCTCCACTCGGAACCGAAGCGGGGAATTCCGAGACGCAGGCGCTCCTCAAGGAGGGGGCGGAAAATTACGACGGTGCGTGCCGCGATTAACTAGCGAAATTTCAATCGGCAAGCGTGTGGGGTCGTCCTTAAATTACGTAAGGCTTTTTTGGGAAGGGAGGGGGTCGCGAATTTCTTATGTTTTCTTACAAGGGGGAGGGGGGAGTAAAGTAGCGTCTTACGTAATATTTTTTAATCTAATTTTCAATAAATACAAATTCTATTATTAATGTTCTAGAAAAGCCTTTTAGTTTAAATTTCCCGAAACCGAGTTAAATGAATTAGATAAATCTTTAAAAGAATTTTAATAATTGAAAAATTTCAATGTAAAAAGTATTACGTAAGAAGGGGGTTGCAATATCAAATCTTACGAATTCTTATACTGGGGGAGGGAGGGGGTAAGAAATGGTCAAAATTACCCTTACGTAATTTAAGGATGGCCCCTGTCCGCGTGCGATTCCTTTCTTTCTCGGAGAGCGTGCCAGCAGGAATCGCGCGGGATGTTCTTGGCTTCGTTCCCTCCGCAGAAAATACCCCTCGATGCGCTTGCTATCGTGCACCCCCTCGTGTAATTGTGTAGATTTATTTGTTTGTTTGCTTGCGGGATTAAGTATATGGACGTTTACTGGCACGCTGAAGCGTGACAATAAAAAAAGAAAGGAATGGAGGAGCAGAGAACCGTGGTAACGCGTTCGCTATCACTGTGAATTTAATAGAGCCTCCAAGTGTCCCTCTACAGTCTAAACTATGCGATTTAGTTAAAGTGCCATTAAGGGGACCTTCCGGTTTAGAGTCCAAAAAATAGGTGATCTTTAGGAATTAATTAAAGGAAAACTACTATATATAATTTAATAGGACTTTTTGCATTATATAGAGGATGTCTTAAATTATAGAGATATATTTTTTGTTTTATAATTAATCATTATAGACGGCACTGGGGAGTCGTTAAAGTCAAGGCGTCAAAAAATTGATCCAAACTGGTGGGACCTGTATCTCCAAAAGTTAGTATCCGATTCGACTGAAACTTTTTTATTTTGAAGAATATACTTCTGGCTCGGGGGGAAAGCAGAAACAAATTACAAAAATGATATTTTTTTTAGAAAATAACGACACTTGAAGTTTGTAATCACTTTTCCTTATTCTCAAATGCCTATAGCTTCGGGAATTTTACCAATTTCAACAAATCCTTTTAAACACGTATTCCTAAAAGGTTGAACATTCCAAAAATGTAATAAAAAAATCGACTTTTGGAACAGAAGGTCCCCGACGCCTAATCAGAGCATCCTTGCACAGAAGCTCAGAAGACTCCTGAAAATGAGCGAACTTCACGGAGACACGAGTTCCACGAGTCTCCGATCAAGATCATCGACATCGTCGCTAAGAAGCACCACGTCACTCCGTGGATTTTCCACGAGGGAGCTGGCTGCATTCCGACATATACCTCGGACACGTGTTCCGAGTTAGATGGGAACTACGTTAACGCCTCGGTTACGGTACGATCGCCGCGTGCCTCCGCCGCGGATCCTCTAAAGTCTCTATCTAAAATGTTATTCGACGCTCTGGAGCGTGGATGAATAATATTCGGCTCTGTCCGTCGCCAGCACCGTGACTGGACCGCTAGTGCAAATCAGGTGTTTGCATAAAAGGCACGGAACCACACGCGGATTCGTAACGTTCGACCATATCCTGCCGAACAGTCGAACGAATGGAATTTCACGGTGTAACTGTGCGCGAGCCACGGACCGCCACGGTTGACGTTTTTCGCTTGGGATTTGTATAACGGGAGTAAGGACGACGTGTAACGTTACCCAGCACGCGGATCAGGAATTTCGGGCCGACTCTCTTTACGGATTCGTCGAACCTTTCGCTACGAACTCTCCACGGAATGGTAATTCCGTCGCGACGAGCAGGCATCCGCGTGCGATCCCAACAATTCGACCGATCGAACCGACGATCGTGGATGTACTTGGCTCGCCCGTCCCGCAGGATGAGTTACGACGTCGAACCGCGCACCATCCCGCGATAGACGTCCGCGTAGCGGTAGTAAAAGCCCCCCGTGGAATCCCATAACGATGGTGCGCGTCCCCGTGTCCATGCACCGCGGGCATAAACCTACGGACATGTAATCCGAGACTCCCTTCGCGCCGATCTCTGTCGGGGTTTTCATTGAGCGGCGAGGGAAAGGGAGAGGACGGCGACGAGGACGAGGTCGCCGAGGACGTCGTGAGAAGCGTACGGTACCCGTACGCGCACGTACCGTTCAAGGAAATTGCGTATTAAAGGTAATTAGAGTAAAACGAGGTAAGAGGGACGGAATATTGAGCGATTAAGAAGAAACGCATCGCCGCGCACCAAGAGAAAGGGTAATTATCGTCGAAGGTCGACGTTCCTCCGGGCTAGGCGCGCGTCGATCGTTGAACTTTTTACGCCAGAGTCGCCTTCTATTCTCGACTTAAGGTATTACCTGGATCGATCTTAATAATCCAGTTACGGCCGTTGACAGCATGATCGACGCGATTATTCAAGTACGTGCTTTTAAACGAGAAATTTCACTTTTACGAGTCCAGAACGGGCCCTCGAGGGGAAAAATTGTGGGAACCTCTCGCCGCGTAAATTCAACCAGAAACGATAATCGAGTATTAATATCTTAGAGGATGATGGAAGGACGACCTGCGGGACGTGAGTAAATTTAAAATGGAAAAATCCCGTTTATTATTATTATTATTATTATTATTATTATTATTAATGTAATCAACGGGTAAAACCCTTTAGTACATAGAGTAAATTGTGGTAATATTACACTGAATAGCACACTGCAGCGATATGTAAATAAGTACTATGTGCGGAGAAGGCCACTCGATTGTCTATAAAGAGAATTACGGAATGTAATAACAGTTCCAGAAAATAGATCGCATTCCCCAAGATGTACATTCGCCTCAGACATACATCGGTTAATCGGGTTCGTAACACTACATTTGTGGGTATGGAGTCCCGGCGCCAATAAAGAACACGTCCTTAATGGTCTCAATGGCGCATTGAATTTAAGCGATCCAAGCAGCTCAGGACAGTCAATGAAGTTATTAACGATTTTATAAAGAAAAACCAGATCGGAAACAAGCCGACGATCTGCGAGATCTGTAAGGTTGAAGATTTGAAGAATAGGCCGATAATCGTGATCTGTAATATTCATAGTTTATGTACTCGTTACCTCAGCAATCGAAGATTAATACAATATCTCCTGCCAATTTGCCAGGATCTTGCTTTAGCAGTCTATTAGGAAACTGATCGATAGGGTGCAACCAAGAGCAAGCGAATCGGTCTACCAACCACAAGTCTCGTTGCGTTACAAACGCTCCGGAGAACGGCCTCGACCCTTAATTAGCAGCCCCGTCATTGATAGCCCCGAGAGGTCCAATCATCCTTCGTTCAACGCGTTAATGACTCCCTGGCCGTGTTGGACGCGCGTCGAAAGCGACCTCGATCCTACTTACTCTCGGAATTACGACCGTCGAACCGCGCATCGCGGCAAAAGTATAACTCTGCCGCGCGTTGAACGTCTGGCTAAGGTCCTCGGGACGCGTATGATTTAACGCGACCGGTTCAAGAGGGTCCCTCGAGCGGTACCCGCGCACCTGGTCGAAGCTGAGGAAATTTATCGGCCGACTTGACAATCGGTAACGATCCCGATCATTCATCGATACGACCGTACGAAGCGAAAGCTTCCCGGTCACGGACCCTGGCTATTAATTTCCAGCAACGCCTCTGTGGTTCGCTGGGAGAGGAAGGAGCACGAGAGTGACCTCGACCTTACCTCCATACCTACTTAAAGTCTAGGCCAGGGTTTCACGGCCCTCGATCGCGGAAAACGGCGCGGACGATCGGCTTTGGGCAAACGACCGATGGCAACGTGATCGAGAGACGATGGTCGTTTTCTATTCCTCTATCTCTGCCCGATCTTGGCGGCTTTCACGTTCGCGTGATTTCTCGGCAGGCAGATGAGAGGACGCGTCACACACGGCGGTGCTTGTTTTCTTGCCTCTTTACTAATAATCCAGAGAAATCATCGGGTACGCGGAAGCCGGAAAAGTGGAGCGTGAAACCGACAGCTGAGATTAGACGGGGCTCTGGTAATGTGCAAAATAAATACGTCCCGTTGACGCTAATCACTTCTCCTCGGTGCAACTCTTTTCTTTCATTCTTGCTATTGGTGTTGGTCGACGATGAAGGCACGGACGGAACACGTTGGCGCCGTTTCCACGAGGACGTTAAGTGAATCGAAAAGGCCTGTATCCCCTCGGCAATGGGGAGGAGCGAAATCTTAAATCCTGCGTTTTACGACCGTGTGATGAACACGCACGCGGGTGTAAAGAACCGCGAAGGTGGGTCGGAATGAGGAAGTTAAGCTTGGGATCTCCTCTATCGCGGCATTCATTATCGTTACGGCATCCTTCTCCTGTTTCCCGCCTCGGTAAATGACCGTTTCCTAATCGTCCGCGGGGAAAAACAGGGCAGAACGTGCTCTCCGTGAAGCTGATAAAAGTATTCGACAGCTGCGGAGACCTTGGCGCCTCAACGATTCCGTTCAAGTCGGGCTGACATCGAAGATACGTGACGAGCATGTTGTTACCGCGCGGGCGTAAATACTTTCCCGCGGGAATACGCGAAATCTTTTATGCGCATAGCATTACGAGCCTGCCGCCGCTTCGACGTACGGCGCGATGTACATTTCTGCTCTTCGAATTGCTTGGGAACTAAGCAACAGCTCCGTACCTTCGGAACCGTGGAGAACGAAAGACGAATTCGGGGCTCGATGAGGTCTAGCGAGAACCTCGGCAACGGGTGGCTCTGGAGCAGTTAACGGGGCAAGCGACAGGGGGAAGGGCGATACCCGTTTGACATTCGCGGGAACACGTTCACTGGGTCTTCAGGTCAGCGAAGTAAGTCAAGCATCGGCGGATGAGCCGGGGAACGGTAACGGTGCCGTTCCCGAAAGGACAACCGAGACTGGTTTATCGATCGAACGGAACACGGTTCCGCGGAACCAAGGATCTGGTCGCGGTCCAGAGCTCTTCAAGGTTGACTCGCGAGCCCCGTTCCTTGATCGATCACTATGCCTAGACGACCCCTGCAGCCTAATCAGGCGCAGAAGAACGGAGCAGCAAAAGCGACAGAGGGATAGGTCCGGTCGATTAAAACGGTAACTTCTGATTTTTCGGGGGAAACCTATCGACTCGGAAGCGAACGGTGATCCATCAGAGCGACTTCACGCGGGTGATTAACGAGCCGATGGCACGAAACAGCGGACAGTCGTTTGAGCGATCTATACCGTTTCACGTTATCCAATTTTTCCAACCGACGTCACCGTCCACCGGTGGCACGGGACATTTGTCAATACGAACGATCGCGTTTAACCGCGAAATACACGCGACGGGGTCTCGGGTCATTAATCCAACTAGACAGAATCGCGGGGCTGTCGGTCAATCCGCGTTGTATAATAAAGTAGCCGGTGCCACTAGGCAGACGTGGATCGTTCGGCGATGCTTATCGGACATATCGATACTCTATGTCAGCTTTCGACTTGTAAATAATAGCTGACCAGCTGGAAGAGACTGAGAAACGAGTCGAGCAGGTTGGCGTATTAATAGCATGCGTAAACGTGGGTACTAATAATATCCCGCGTAGATATCGGCTGACGTTACTATCACGGTTGCTCGTTGCTCCGACGCGTTGCCCCTGGAACGGGGCAACACGGATTCGCGTAGGAACGCGACGCGGTGTTACCATTTTGTGGAGGAAAGAAAGTAGGGCGCCAATGTTACCACGGAATAAATTAATCAGCTGTCAAGTTACTGCCAAGTCTTCACCCACCCCTACTATCGTCGTTCCCCGACTGCTAGCGATCAAACACTTCTCGGGGACGCGATAAATAATTCCGTTCACGGGTGGTTAGCGAAGTTGGCGGCTGGCTGAAAGGGCAGACTCGTTAATAACGGCCACTGGAGGAAGAGGATCTTGAATTATGAAATGTGAACGGGGTACTGAACCGACCACAATCGCGCGGAATTTATAACTGAAATCCAACCCCGGGGAGTACCGTTTCGACCGCGGAACTATGTACGTACATATATCGCGTCGTTCGGCGGTAATGGTAATTCATGGTCCAGAGGTCCATCTTTCCCAGGGAAGCTCTCGACCGAGCTCCTCTTCCCGGCTCGATAATTATCGAAGGGATACGTGGACGAGATGTGGACCACGGGTTTCTCTTATTCAATTATCGCTGGCTGATGGTCTAGCGATGGTGGATGGCAAAGGAGTAAAAGGAAGATTCTAATAAACATCAGGATGGACGAGATGACGATGGGAAATGAATGGCCCCTAGGCAGAGGGATCGAAGAGGGGGCGTGACTCGGCTGGTATCAATCCAAACGCTTCTGCTGTACTAGATTCCCCGATCCGTTCCATTAAACGCGGCACGAGGCCTCATTGTAAGAGCAAGGAGGCGCGTACGTGCCCGACGTGAAAAATTGCTCATGAAAGAGATAGGCGGTATAATCTAATTCCCAGCGAAAGCCGCGGAGCCACGGCCGTGAAAGTGTTTTAATAAACGCGCCGCCGTATCGAGGAGCATCCTGAACGAAATCCAAAGCTGTCGATTCGCTCCGCCGTGTACGACACAGCCGGCGAAAAAGACCAGCGCTAATGCGAACGAGGAACGTTTAATGAATAATTTACGTCCCCTAGCGTCTCCCTAGGAGCTGGTCGCAGAGCAAACACGAGCCGACACATGCGCGAGGAAACTGTTTCCACAGCAGTTGCCATGCGTCTGCTTCTCCAACGAATGCGACGGTATGTATGCATAACCGAGCACGCGGACGCCTTTCCACTTATACAATTAGCATAAGATCGTACTCGCGCATCTTCCTCGACGGTCCACTCGCCGCCTGTTCCGTTCGACTTTCGCGAAACGGTTCACAACCAGAAGCTCTTACGCTAGGAAATAAATCCACGGTTGTTCATCGGTTTTCAACGGTCGTCAGATGGAGACGTTTAGGAATCGTTCGAAGCCGTGGAAAAGAAAGGGGGACGAAAAAAGCAACGGGTCCGTGAAAAGCAAGCTCGCCACGTTTCGGTGTCACAGAACCAGGCCGTACAAATATTTTCTAAGCATTTTCGAATAACGGTAACCAACGGCTGCCCGATCCCCGAAGAAAGGTGTTACGGTCCCAAGCCTGGAGGAGATACCAGATACAAGAACACGTCTGCGGGGCACGGAGGCGTGGTCGTTCCAACGACTTTTGGGGCCCCGCCGCGCCGGATCCGTTTTTCCCACAGCGCGTCTCCGTTTCCATTTAATCGGCACGATTTCGATCCGCGCCAGGGTAATTGAGTTTCCTTCGGTTACCGGTGAAACAGGATGTCTGAGCGATTGTCCGTTATACGTGTAATTACGGGAGGCTCGCGCGCTAATTGGCACGCGTGCAAACGTTTTCCAATTTTCTGAAAACCACCGACGTAATAGCCGAGGCCACGGCGACCAGCCGTGCGACGAATTAATTAACGAATCAACGTCCACTAGCAACCGTCCGCGTTAATGAAGGGGAACGATGCTTTACTGTTCGACGAATGGATTTATCGTAGACGAGACGCTCGTTTGACCTACCCCGGGAGATCATCAGGTGGTTGTTAAACCGCGTTTTAATAAACATAAGATCGTCTGGCTGAGTGAAGGCCTCTGCCCCTTTTTCCAGTTCGCTAGGCGAGCCTGTCCG
The DNA here is from genome assembly GCA_963855975.1 of Andrena chrysosceles. Taxonomy (NCBI): domain Eukaryota; kingdom Metazoa; phylum Arthropoda; class Insecta; order Hymenoptera; family Andrenidae; genus Andrena; species Andrena chrysosceles. The sequence goes on from OY979768.1 coordinate 2,172,810, forward strand.
ACCGCGAAAATACGTTTCATAGTCGACCAGACGACGGAGTCGGAGAATGCAAGCCAGTGAGCATATCCAGTCTCCTCCCTTGTTTCTCCCCTAGTTTCCTCGCCCACCCACATTGGCCGAAACGAAGTTCGTTTGCGAGAGCGCGCACCAGTGTCAATCGAATCTGCGACTGACCGGTCTCCCCCGGTGCCGGGGAGGAGGCACGGCTAACACGGAACGGGGTCACGAGGATTCGAACACATTGAAAAGTCAGTGAACCGAGACCGTAACGCTTTTAGAAGATCATCTTTTATTGAAGCGCCTCGCGACTCTCCCGGTCGCTTTGAGACCGTTTTCAATACGGAGGAATCGGATGAACGTGCTACGATTTTCAATAGGAGGGACCCCGACGTTTATTGCGACTTCAAAGGACTCCTACTGCGATATCGACACGAGAAATAACGTTTTAGGCTTGCTTCCTCCTGGATCCCTTGTCGTGATATTCGATCAGAGATTGTTTGCTTCCGACGCGTTCAGCAGCGAGCGCAACTCTTTCCCCTATAGTTGAATCAGAGGAGAAATGAAACGCGATTGGAATGTAATACCGAAGGTGATACGGAAAATCGTATTCCTTAGGGGGAAGTAGAATATGAGAAACGCTTTTTCTTTCCTCGAGAAGGGATGCATAAATTTGCTTCGTTCTCGTGTCACTCAGACCATTACGCGTACTTGCACGCACGCAACGGCTTCGCTGCACGCCATTATTCAATGAAATGCCCTCTTTGCGTACAGACGCGTAAAACAAATATTACACGAGAGGGAAACTTTTACGTTTCGCAGCGTCGCAGAAAGAAGTTCCACGGGAGCGTTCAAGCGTTCCAAGTAATCGTTCGATCTGCGCTTTATACGGACGCTTGATATCGCTAAGAGGCGACTTAAATTCATTGAAGAGCTCTTGGAATCGCGTGATACGAAGCGAGCCACGGGTAGGTATTCCGTATTATTGCAAGTGGCGAGATTAGGAGTCAGTTGGATAGCGGATCGCACTATCTGAAATGTCAGCGGGATTTTATAATTCCCATCGACGAGAGACTCGGCAATAAAACCGTACCACTCTTTCCTATAGCCCCGTGAATTTCCAGAGTCGCTGGGTACGAGCGTGTTTTAGACGATTAGCATACTTAATTAGGCGCATCAGCATCGTCGTTTTGCGAATTATATGTGCCTGGTCGGCCACGCTCGCCCTTTTCGTACTCGCGGCAAACGTAACCGTCGCGTTACATACGTATAATAAAACTGGCGTAATCATAACGGTGAAAAGGAAAGCCGAGCTCCGTCATCCGCGGAATTGACGGGATTGGGGATGGAAAAATTCGTATCGTTCAACCGTTGCCTGCGCGGCGACGAGTGCGCGAAGAGTCCTCGAGAGGAAACGTTCGCGTAAGTCAATTAAAAGTCGAGTGGAATAATTGGCTGCTGGCGTACGACGTACTCGTGGATCAATGGAAATATAAAGCATCGAAAGCAGCACTCGGGCGACGCCACTGTACCGCTCCGAGAGGACTATAGAGGGATACGTTATACACGTAGCCAGAAAGGAAGAGGAAGGAAACTCGCCCCCGTGAGTCGGCCTCCTGCACGAGCCGTTGCGAGCGTGTAGGAGATTAAAACGAAAAACCATTGGTCCCGTTTCTTTTTTTCTTCCCCCCTCGTCGTCCCACCGGTTGAAAGAGCATCGCACTTGGCCACGCAGAGATACCAGCTCCCTACCGAGAATTCAATGGGTGCCCTGACCAAAGCCATTTGCCGAGAAACAGAGAAAAAGGGAGAGTAGGCTGGACGCAGATGCAGGAACTGCAGCATCCCTTCGGAAGGACTTGTTTTCGCCGACGAAAAAAAAAACAGGTTCGCGTCTCTCCGTTTGCTCGCGATGCCAATGCCCTTTTGAACTCTTGCTCCTCGTTAAATGACCCACTTTGAGAGAATCAATTCTCCATGGAATCGCGAGCTTGGCATCGCGGTTCGTGTTTATCCGCGGAAGGGCTGATTAAAGGTTCAGGGGATAGGATATCGCCTAGGGGTGGGTTTAGCAGCCGCGACTACTTGTTTACTATTTAACAGTGCTACGTTGCCGTGGTAATACACGCGAATCTGATACGCTACGATTTTACTCTCGACTGAGTGGCACGGGGTAACGAATGGACTGTGCGTGGCGTGTCGAGTTGGTTTGTTTCTCAATTAGTCGGCCGTGAAACCGTGGAAATTACTCGCGGCAGACAAGAACGAATTACCGATGAATCCTCTTGGAACGGAAACACCGTGACCACCGTGGCCGTCTAGCAACCCGAGCGACTGGCAACGAGATTCTTTGCCATAGAAGTGTCGCGGGTCCAGGCAGCAGCGTTCGCGGTAGGGTAGCGAAGGGTGGAAAAGGCGGGAGCCTCGGAACGCAAAGGAGGACCTGTTGCGACTTTCACCGGGGCGTAAGTTAATGGCGATACCGACCTTGGAGGCAACACAGCAGGAGGATCCCGACGACGAGGGAGACGTGACGGTGCATCCTTCGTTTGCTGTCGGTGGACGATCCGTTGGTGTGACAATCACGATCCTTGGAACCAGGCGACGAGGCTTTCGCGAGACAACTTTCTCAAGTGCAACGAATTATGTTACTTCGTCGGGCTGCTGGTCCGTGCGCCACCGGTTCAGGAGGATAAGGCCGATGGCAGCGGTAAAAAAAGAGACGGTGGTGGCGCCGTGAGAGGAAGGAGAGGAGGAAGTGTGCCCTCTTCGACCTCTATCGTCCTTCGAGGTCCACGAACGACTGAGGCGCACGAAGCGACGTCGGTCTGGCTATAGCCTCCCCTTCCTACTTTCACGTGGCGTGCTCCCGTTTCCACTGTAGGCGCGGACTGGAGAGCCTCTCCATGGGCCATTTACCATTACCATCATCGTCCGCGACGGCCAGTCAAACGATGGACCCACGGGCAGAGGGACGGGGGAGCGGGCAATGGAGGGGTGGGCTGGATGGACGAGGAGGAACACGAGGGGAGGAAGCCTGAAACTGAAGATCGACGAACTGATCGGAGATCGGAGTACCATCGTTTCTAGGCCACCTCTTCCTCCTCCACCATCCCAACCTCTTAGTCTTCCTCTTCTTCTTCGCATTCACGGAAACCACCTCTACCTTCTCTCTGGTCTCGTCTCCCGATCCCCATCTCGATTTCCGATCGCCAAGGGAGGATTGCCAATCGTTCTATCGCTATCAACCGACCAAATCCTAAACCCCGAGCCCTCCCTAAGAATCTCCACGGTATTTTCTCGGTTCTCAGCTTCGCAAGGTCCGAAACCGGTATGCAATTCGCGCGTCGATAGGAAGTACGGTTTTCCTTTTCAGAAAACAAGCCGCGGAGGATGCGAGACTGTGGTAAAGGAAACGGGTGCTAAATCAATCGTACGAGGAACCTGATTGAGAAAGTTAGTCGATTAAGAGTGGGCAGAGGATATCGCCGGCCGCCCCGATGGAGACGCCAGTCCCCACGGCGATCGGTGGTCGTCGATTTGCATTTCAGCGGGTGCACTTTCTAATCGAACCACCGCGGGGAATTTTCTTGTTACAAGCGGCGACATTAGTCTCCTTTCCTACTTACATTCTAACCGCTAGTTTCACGTGCAGGCCGAGTCGCGATCGCCGCGGGTGGAACGGTCCGCGGTCTGCGTTCCCCGTGCAAATACAGTGACTAATTAAGCGCAGATTTCCCGGGCGGCACGCGAGACCGGGTACACGGAGAACGCGACTAATTTCAGCGGGCTTGGACTTTCTCATGGGCGCTCGCGTTGCTCATCCAACACGTGATTTCGAATCGAAAGCGTCTGCCCGAGGGGCGACGCCGTGAAATTACAACGATCGTGGATTCGCTTTGTCGGAACATGTAACTGGGTCCGAGTAGAGCTGGGACTATTTGTCAAATTTTTCGGTATTTGAATATTCGAATACTTCAGTTGCTCAATTATTTGGCGAATATAATTCGAATATACAAGTATTCGAGTACTATTCGAATATTTAAGTATTCGAATAGGTACTGATGTTAGTGATGGGACTGATACCAATACTATTGATGATATTCAATCAATTCGATACCAAAGTACTCAATAGGAAATATCGATACGCATCGAAATGTTATGTACTTGGTATCAATCATCGATACCGATTCTTCTTCAACCGATACCATATCAATACTATACCGAATCAAAACTGGTTTGATACTTTACGAAATTATCGATACTTATTTGATACTTACGAAATTATCGATACTTGTCTCAGTCATTTGGTAAACATTTAATATTTACACTTCAGCGTGAGGTAAAGATATTGCAGGTATCGATATTCTCGTATAGGTATCAAGTAGGTATCGATATTTTTGTGTAGGTATCAAACAGGTATCGATACATTCTGATATGTAAGTATCAAAGAAGCATCGATTCTTTTTCATACCTTTGACTTTGATATGTATCAATACCAGATTGAAATTTGTAGAAGGGTATCGATATGTATCGATACGGTATCAGTCCCATCACTAACTGATGTATTCGAATAGTATGGTGTGAATTATAAATCAAGTTCTTTAGCTTCAATTGTCAGGAAGCAATCTTGTAAGCTAATTTTGACCCACTTCACACCATACTATTCGAATACTATTCGAATACTATTCGAATAATAACATTCGAATAGTCAAATATTCTAAGTTTATTCGTAGCATTCGAATACTTGTAAAATATTCGAATAGTCCCAGCCCTAGGCCCGACGCGATCGAAACCACCGCGAGATACCGTGACGCGCGTTTAGAGAATTCGCGATCAACATATGTACACTTTCCTAGATTCGTGGAAATCGCGCTAGCTGCTCCAGTTTTGGCCGCTACGCCCGAACGGGGACTAAAAACCACAGAATATGTACGTATACACCGGTTGTTACGCCGGAAAGTGTGGCATCGGCCCCGGAGGGGAAGCGAGATCGGGTTGCAGCGGTGCAGGTGCATCCAACGCGTCCGTGGATGCTGCTGCAACCTGCAACCGTCACAGGCCAGAGGGCATCGTCCATCAACATCAGCTGTCTACTTATGTATCAGACTTCTGTCGCGTGGACTTTACCATTAACCCACTTGCGTTTCTAACACGGCTACTTTGCTTAGGACAGCTCTAACTGTCCACGTCTGCTAAAGTGCTCTAGCACCAATTGCCCACGAGGAAAACAGTGATGATCTTATAGACAAGCCATAGTATAATCCCTCTCCGATTGACCGATGTGGAACGCGTCCTTGCGACAAGTGTCACCTTCGATCGGGTGAATCAGGTATTCGTAATCTGCCCCGCGACGATCGAGCGGGCCAGGTGACCGTCTACGTGTAACGATTCGCATGTCTCTGCATGCGCTTCGCGGCGGCCTGAAAAACGGCCAAATGGCCGAGCAACGACCTCGTTGCCGTGTCGTCTGCGCGTCATTACGAAACTCTGATTCTGCACGGTCCGCTTGCCCGAGCAATGCCACTGCCGAGGTCCTTCGATCCGCGGTGAATACACCCTGATCCAACCACGAACCGAGTGAACCGAGCTAACGTCTCGAATCGACCTTGAAGCGCGTCACTCCACCGCTAGTGATTTATGGAAATTAAAGTGGCCGTGGGACGTTGGAAAGATGGATAATAAATGTTCGTCTTGCGTTGATCCGTGATGCATCGGAAGCACAGGCGACTCCGGCTAGCAAGAGTTACCCTCTGGTGGAATTGAATTTGAATGGGTCCATTATATGTTCTATAAACGCTGCTCGACCTCGCGGCTTTCTCGCGCGACTCGTCTCGTCCTTTGTTCGCGATCCAATTTTGCAATGAATCGCGATCGACCCCCTTTCCGTCGCGCCGTATGTTTTGCAGGTCTACTCAAGACGGAGGCCGCGTGGCCATGCGAAGGAAACGCTTTCGTTCGCGCTGGGGATTAAGCTATTAGTCTGCCAGCGCGCGCATTGTTCCGTGCTCCCACAAAACGATCACGTGTTGCTGTTGTCGTTAGGGCTTAAACGCGTACATTTTCCAGAGTGTTTCCTTTCGACACGGTTCGATAAACCTCGAAAGATCAAAGAGCCCCATTACGGTCCAGCCTCGATCTACCAATCCGACAACAAGATAATTTCACGCCACTGAACGACCGGGGGGAGGTAAGGTTCTGGGCCCGCGAAGGTGATCCACTTTATTTGATCCGGCGGGTGATCGAGCACCTGCGGATCGCTTTTGCCACGGTATCGTAAATTATGGTAACATTATCCTGGCCAGCCTGAGACACCGTTACGCCGATTAATTAATATCCTCGCCGTACTTCGGATTCATTACCCGCGTCAAATCACGACGGAACGCTGGACGATAATCGAAGCACCTCGCGCTACGGATCGTTCCACGTGGCATCCGGCCAGATCGCCTCGACAGTGCTAAGATAAATCAGATTAGTTTAACGTATCGATGAGATTTACACGCGACCGGGATAACCGATCGGAAACGTCGAGTACATATACATAGCTACGTACGAACGTTCTTCTTCTTGCTCGTATCGCGATATTCCCGGCATCAGGCATTACTTAGATCGCGACTTTACAGCCTTTAGAGCGGAGTCACGCGACCGGTACGGTACACGTGCTACGATATCATTACGCTATTCGCGGTTTACGATTCTAGCACCGTTAAAACGTCCACGAACACAAAGATCCGGTCGATCGATGGAAGAATATTAACCATCGTTGCGCCGTTCTCTCTGCTTTATACACGGAGAGCAGTAAGCTTCGATGGAGACCGTGGCTACCGCGCCCACTTCCCCTCGAGTCGCTCGTATTTCACGCGATCGCATCGGATGAACCGGTGGTAATCGATGTGGACCGAGTTCGATCACCTGGACAGAGTTGGTTCAAGTTTATTTCGATTAACGAACCTCCCTAAGCGGACGTCATAAAAGTAAATGGAACAGCGACCAGCAATGGGCAACGACAATAGTTGATATACCTGCGTATACTTATTTTACTCTGTTCGAGGGAGGAAATATGTTCACGCGATCGAGAGGCTGTATGTACGAGCGACGAGGTGAGCACGATGGAAAAAAAGGAAAGGACTCGCGCGGACTGGGCCAAGCGGATCGCCGTGTAAGACTTGCGAGCCGAGAATCGGCAAGAATTTCCATGTATTAAATAAACATTTCCCCGTTGTCAAAGCGAGGCACCGCGGCTGTGCTACAGTGTCCCGTGTTCGTGACCATACAGGGCAACTCGTAAAGTACGCCACCAGACAGGGCGAATGCAACACAGCTCGGAACGAGCCAGCATCGCACACGAGGTACAGAATAGACCTAACATCTTATGGACTAGTGCGGCCTAACTTTGACTGCCTTACCGATCTAGAAATTCGAGACTGATTCTAGTGTCCTCTGATCAGGGACGACGGGCAGTTGAAGAACTATCTCTGAGAGTAGTATGGGAAGCAAAGGAGAAGTGGGCGTGTGGATATAGAGCTGGGACTATTTGTCGAATTTTTAGGTATTCGAATACTTCAGTTGCTCAATTATTTGGCGAATTATCGAATATTCAGGAATACATCGGTATTCGAATAGTATTCGAATAATAACATTCGAATACTCAAATATTCGAAGTTTATTCGTAGCATTCGAATACTCAAATATTCGAAGTTTATTCGTAGCATTCGAATACTAAAATATTCGAAGTTTATTCGTAGCATTCGAATACTCAAATATTGGAAGTTTATTCGTAGCATTCGAATACTCAAATATTCGAAGTTTATTCGTAGCATTCGAATACTTGTAAAATATTAGAATATTAAATTATTCGAATAGTCCCAGCCCTAATCAGTATTCGAATAGTATTCGAATATTAAATTATTCGAATAGTCCCAGCCCTAGTGGAAATGCATGTGACTTTTCTATGGAGGGACTGAAACCGTCAGCTGAAGTCGAGTCACCAATTCATTCAAGTGCGACGGATTTTAATTAAATCAGAGGGGATAAAAATAGCAATTTTGCTGGTTTCGAATCTGTTTAAAAACGTTGTTACCAACGAGACGCCTCTCATTTGGTGAATAATGAATATCCAACTGGTAGCAGACAAGGGTTCCACTTTCCTCGTTTCCAGCGCTCTTATTCGCCGTACCAGTTACCTACTCCCCGGTGGCTGCGAAGCTTAAAAAAGTGCAGATCGATCCCCCACTCCGAAACGTACATGGGGAAACACTTTGCAGGACGTAATTCGCTGAGACATGTGTCTCATTTCGATCGTCGGTTTTGTAAGCGCGAACTTTCCTGTTGCGTGCAGGTACTTTGCTCAGGAACCTGTTGATTTGATTTGCCCACGGTAGCCGAGCGGACCACCACTGTACAGACATAATGCGATTGACACCTCCGACGTGAAACCGGCCTGTCGAGTCGCAAGCGGCCAGCACAGAGTCGATGCGTGTGCGTGTATCTTTCTACTGCCGGAGGAATGTGTAGCGCATAGGATCTTGGGCAAAGAAATCACGTTCCATTTCTGTCACATCGATTCCCTTCACACCTTCTTCATTGAAGCAATTATTGGCTCACCTACTGCGCGAGTGCAGAGATAAGTACCTTGGAGATAGAAGAATTTCACGGTGAAGGCGCGAGTGTCGTGCAGGTACGCGTGTAAACACGCTGCTGGCAGAGATAAAAAAATCGGTATGTGCAAGTGCAATTAGCTACCTCGGCCGTATCTGAAATAGATGTGTTTACGCCAGCCGTAATCGGATATGCTGATTAAGTGACTGAAACATCTACGATTCTCTATGTACTGTGACAGAGGTGCACGCTTATCAAAGCCTGAAGCGTGTAGACACGCTAGAAATATGTTCATCGTAACCGTGAAATCGAGTTATATAATTGCATCCCCGCCGCGAGGCTGTATCGTTTGTTATCTAGCAGGATTTTGATGGATCGGTTAATAAGTAACCGCGATACTTTGCTCTATATATTTCCAATAAGTCAGTATTTCAAATCCCCGCCCGACAAGTGGATAATCCACTTGGGTCTTCGCTTTAACGCCGCTTTTAATTAATTTCAGACCGAGGGTAGAATTTAATACCCTATCAAATGCAAAGTATCGGGTCAATACTTTTTACTGTAAAAAAACGATTATCGGGATGATGGCCGGGGGAATGTACTTGTTGAACAAGTTTGCAGCGATGGATGTACGAATAAGGAATGGATTTACAAAACAGCCATGACGACCCTGATTACTTACTCATATAACAGAATTTTAATCAATTTTCCATGGATCTGAATGCAAATGATCAGAAAATTAGATATGTTTCTCGAGGAAATGATTAGAACGAGACGAATTTATCGATTTTGCAACCAATACTCGCACATGGAAAGTTTAACAAACTCATTAACGACCTGGATCAAAATGGAAATAATGCGCTTAGATAGTTTCTTATTAGATTTAAGTTAGATTTCAGAATTCCTTTAACTTGCAATACTTTGATAGAATGTAAGAATAAATGTAACTTGAAATATTTGTATCTTCTGTATGAAATAAAAATACTTTTGTGAAATTAACACGTTCCCTGCCGCGTGGGGCGTATACGCCCCACGCTGAACTTTCCGTTCACGCCATTTGGTATTATCATTGTAAAATGAAGAATTTTGTAAAAATTCATTATGGAGTCAATTATGGACATCTTAACACATTCCCTGCCGCGTGGGGCGTATACGCCCCACGCGGCTTGAACGGGAAGTCTTCAAAAAACGGTCTGGCAGGGAACGTGTTAACAAGTGTTGTTCTATTATTCCTACCCCGGAATACGAGTAGTGTTAAGATAGAAAGATAAGTGGAACTTGGAATATTTCAGCGAGCTGTTGGAAATGATGAAATTTCCATAAATCGCTTCTAACACATTTCAAAAATATATTCTCGAAATTATAGGCCGAAATTCAACTCCGTATTGATAATATAGCCCGGTGAGTCAGCGCGTCCCCGAGCGCCGAGCAGATCTAATTCGCACTTGAAAAGAACACTTCATAAATCAACCGAAAAATTTTAAAAAAAATCCATAAACCGCTTCTAAGAATTTTCAAAAATATATTCTCAAGATTCCAGGCTAAAATTCACCCCCGTATCGATACTATAACCTAACAGACAACTAACGCGCATCACGATTTCCAACGAGAGATAAACTAGACATCTACGCGCATCCGCCAAAGAAACATTAACCTACAATCTGGTCTAACTGTGATACAAAGAAGCGTGAAAAGATCTATCCAAAACGAATGAAAAGCGTGCATCAAAGAACTTAACAAACACCGAGAAGGTCCCGCGTTGAGTACCGACTAACGTTAACTATTGGTTTGAAATTGTTTTCAGGCCGGCCATTAGTCGACTGACCGGCGCAGAAATTCCCTAGGGCGGTCGTATAGTGCTCTCCACCTGTCACTCCATCTACAGTTATCTTCATTCTGTCGCGACTACGCACGTTCTTACTCTCTATAAAACAGTGCGCAGCCACACGCGTTATACGTGGATCGTGGTCGCGTGCCGACGATCAGCCTTATGAAAATGTGGTAAGCCGTTTTACGTAAACTGCCGCCTAGTTACATTCGCCGGCCGACACTTGTTTACAAACACCGCGGCGACATAACCTCAAAACCGAGCCCAGACATAACCTGTTAACCGAACGGTCGGCTATATGCATGAGCACGCGGCTAGGACACGCGACACTGCTTACGATCACCTGTTCGTTTTGAAGATGCACCTGTCAGGAAATGGCACGATGGTCGACCGTACTGTCGGGGGTATTCCTGGCCCTTTCTATGGTTCTGTCCCTTGGCAAACTTCTGATGCTAGCCACTGGAACTGGAAACAACGGGGATCTCACCGAGGCAGATCAGTGGCTCGATGAAATCGGCCTCAAACAGTACCGGCCTCTCTTCAGGGAACAAGGTCAGGATTTAGTCGGCCGCTAAATATTATGTCACGTGCTACGCGCCCAGTGACGATTGCCTGCTAGCGTGTGTTTACGAATGTTAAGCGATTCGAGTCCGATAGTTGTAGGTGTTGATAAAATAGATATTGCAGTAGTATTTTGTAATCTTTTATTGTTCCATGATAAAGAACACCGTGCCGAGACAATAGGTTCGTTGTCGCGATGTTTTAAGGTCAGAATTGATTGTCTGGCACGCGGTCAATTTCCCTACGAGAAGAAGCACCGGAAACTATTGATTGCCCGTAAAGTTATCGGTCTTCCGGAATGCATTAGTCGTCCTCGTGAACTTGAGAAACGCTCGCCGGGAGACCGCGTCGCCCGCGCAAACCTTATTCATTACTCTGGCAAGAAGCGACGTGCTTCACGATTCATTAACATCTCAAAGACTCGAGCTTCCGCGCGGCGCGCTACCTACGTACAGTTAATACAATCTTGGTCTCCGCCTACGTTCTACGCAGCTATGACACCTTGCATACCGATCTTTTTGTACGAACGCGCGAGGTACACCGGAGGTTAACGATAGAGACGATTAGCAAGTTAAATATTCCTCACCAATGAACCTCGTTTGCCTGTGCTACAAGTTAATAGACTACTTTCGAGAGGTGTCCAGTACGCTGACTTTAAAAATTCTTACCCTTCGATCATTTGACCCCTGTTGGCCTCTCGTTCCTCCGCATTATATCTGGAGGCTTGGAAGTTGATAAATCTGCGTCAGTGTTCAAAGTTTTATCGTTTTGGCCCTGGTCGGTGCCAAGAACGTGGGCGCTTGCGCGAATCCCGCCTGAGGCCAGGCTTTTGTACCTCGTTATTGGTGGGACGAACGGATGGATACCAAGTTCCCAGCTGCGGCAATGTCACTGCGCGCTGTTTGCACTCGCCCTATCGGGGTGGGGGCGCCAGCTCGTGTCCTGCTCTCTCACCCCTTCTCGCGTTCGTCCCCCTCTCCTCGCTACGCCACTTTTTCGGGTCTGTCCATCACTGTACGTTACTACTGAAAGCAATGTACAACGCTGTCCAATAAACGGTGAAACCCTAATGGCCCGATACCGTCCCTGCTGAATAATGAATGTCCTCACTGGGAGCCAAATTCATCGGCCTAAATGAAACTGTGCCACTGTCCGTGCAACTTCGATCGAGGCAATGACTGGCTAACGACGTTTCCCTGTCGGTGGGATCTGTTGCGGATTTTCGATCGATTAATTTAGAGGGTAGTCGGAAAACGATATGTAGATGTTGGATGTTGGGATCTTATCCTGCGATCTTTTTCTAGAGACAGCGTTGGAAGAACTTGAGATAATTTCACTTACACTTGAAGTGCCAAGTTAGTATTGGACGCAGGTTAATCTTATACTATAAATCAGAAAGTGTATCGTATGTTTGTGTGTTTGTCTGTCACCTAAAAACTTTCGAACGGTAAACTGTGGGGTCACGAAATGTACTTTAGTTCATAATGTCTGACTAATGCAGATAAATGTGACTATTTTCACAAAAAAAATTTTCTTTGATAAAATCAGAATCTAAAGGCGAAGCCGAGTAGTAAAGCTAGTGTTTCGATAAAGTCGCATTTCGTTTCCACGTTCGAGCGAGGGATGTTCCTGCTGATCCGATAATTGCAATCCAAGTGGAGAAAATTCGGAGATCCCTTCTAGGATTTCCGAGTGCCGCACTTGTGCAGACTCGGCAGAAAGCAAGATTGGACCATTGAGAGCAAAGTAACAAATTCATTGGGTCAGCAACTGACTGCGAGTAGTCGCTTCGCTCAGCCCCGAATCCCCGTATCGATCATAGATCGTTGGCGATCAAAGCGTGTCTAAATAGATGTCGAGGGCGTTCAACGCGAACAAGAGAGCACTTACTCTCGATTCGACGACAAGTGCGCCGCAATTATTGGAAAACTTCGGGGCGTCCGGCTGCAGGTCCCGGGCGACTACCTTGAATCCGACGTCGAGCGCCCTCGAGAACCTTACCGAAAGCGTATTATTAAATTAATCATCCCATCGATGCCTGGATTCGGCGAGTCGTTACATCGCCAACGTCATCAACGTATCGCGGCTCGTTAGTGCCGCAGAGTTTGAAACGACCCAGAAACGTATATCAGCCAGTCCACCCTCTCGATGCACTTTACCCTGAGCATCGATTTTCGATTTTCTCCGAGTGCGGATCCCCTGCAACGAAATCCGCGGAGCGTCTCGGGGTGTTTACGCCCACCCAGCCACCCCGCCGCTCGTAATCGCGAGCGTAGCCCCGCGGAAAGCTGTCGAGATCGCGTAAAAAACATTTTCGGGAGGGAGGGGGTGGGTGGCGTGGCGCGGCGTGGCGAAGACGATTGGAAGAGGAAAGAAGACGAGGGACGGGGAGAGATCGGCTCGGTCGGCGTGGTGTTCTTGGTGGCGTGGCCCCGGTGCTGGTGGGAGTACGAACGGAACGGGTGGCAGAGGGTGGCTCTGGCCGCGTAATCGTATCGCATGCAGTCGTCTAGCGTGAGTCCGCGCGAGCGGATCGTCGAGTCGCATCGCATCCCATTGCATCGCATCGCATCGCTTCGCTGTTGACGGGCATCGAGAGGCCCTCGCCCGCCGGGCAATCAACGATCTCCAACCCCTTCGCGATCTCTCAGCCGATCCCGACCGCACCGCTCGTTTTGATCGTCGACGAACGACGTGAGCATTATGTGCGCTGCCAGAGGCCGCCTACGCGCCAGCCGCCAGACGAACCGCGTCCTTGTGAACGGTGAAACGGTGAACGAGCCTCGGATGTCCGCGCGTTCACCGAGCCTTTGACACACTGGCCCGTTTGGTCCTTAGTAGACGCGTCGAGTCGGTCGTAGAAGCCTCGCGTTTTTTCGCCCCGAGCCCCATATCCCGATTCTTTGCCTCACGATCTCACATCCCGCGTGTGCACCTACGTTCTTCGAAAGGTACACCCCCGACAGCCTCTAGCACTCCTTTCATAGGCCCCGTCGACCTCCTCCGTAGCCAAACTTTCTCCCGTCGCTTCACTCCCAGACCAAAGTAGAGAAATATAAGTGCGCATCTGTCCCCGTCACGCGAAAGGGGTACGATCTTTAGTTCGCGCCACGGGGAACCGTATTAGCTGCACAACCACGCGCCACCACCGTGATTTTCCGTTGCGAAGTTCCAGTTTTGCCACGATCCTCCGGCGGAACGGCGGTCTCCTGGTGACGAGACAGAAAGTCCATTCAAACCTGTAAGTGCACTCTTTCTTCGCCTCCAACCACGGCCCTTATCACCTTGCGTCTGACCACCGACGGTGGAGAACCATCTTGGGCGTTCTTCTCGCATTCCGTCGCTTCAAAAATCCATCTGTTCCCGAGTATTTCCATTCTTCGCCATCATATTTAAAATCAGTGTATGCTTCATACCATTGCTTTGAAGTTTCTCAAAGATCGGCTCGCAGTCTTGTACTTGCACTCGCTCTATGCATGGAGTGCTGCTACTCGCTTGGAGAACATTCACTCGTGTTCTTAATTAAGCATGCTTAATACCTCAGCTATCTTTGGTCACAAAATTTCATTTGAAACCGACGTCCACGTGTCACGCGATTCTTTGTAGCAACTCTTAACGTTAATCCAAAGTCTGTGGCGTAAGTAGCGTGCCATATTCCTATGCAGCTTTAATCGAGAACTCTGCAAACTTGCCCGACTCAATGCAACAGCCACACTCCGAGTCGCAACAATATTTGCACACGGCTTATGAACCTACCCCCATAGCCGGGGCCGTTGAAAGTTCAGCGGTGCCGTTGAAATTCTCCAAGAGGGAAGTAAGACGGTCTGAGAGCCCGTCTCGAGAAGTAGCTTTGCCGGTTCCATTTGAATTTCTAAACTGTACCCGATGTCTCATTGTCGGCGGGCCAATGGGACTACAGCGAGCAGAGAGGTCACGGAACGTCTCGGACAATAAAAAGACATTGACGTCACGACGGAGAACAGCGCGAAAGTTCGGAGGTTGCGTCGCGTGTTGCCACGCTCTCTCGGTCTTTAAGAAAAATCGCGGATCGCCTAGAGCACCGCGAAAGCGTCCTGCATTGCGGCACTTTGACGCGTGACCCCCCGACTCTAACGCGAGGAAAAAGTTCTCGGTAATGCGTTTTATCGGACCGACGCTGAAACTTGACGCCGCGGCGCAGCCGAGGACCTTTGGCGGAACGAAAATTCAATTCCCCAATGCCTGTGAAGTTTCTTTCCTACCATCCACCGATCTACGTTACAGTCGTTAAGAGAGAAAAAGGGGAACAATAATATTCCGAATATCGCGAGGGACCCGTTTCAGTTTCGATAACTAGATAGTACGCTACCAGAGGAATTATCTTCCAGCGACTTTTCCCATTGTCCATGATGTAATTGATGGCCGGCGTTGGCGTTGTGCGAGTGTAACGGAGCGGAAGGCGGGTTCCAGGAGGAAATCGCGCGGCCATGCAAGTCGTAAATCAACTACGGTGTGAAACAAAAGCACAACGTTTTGATGACATTCGAACGTGGAAACAAGCTACTTTGCTAGTGGGTCGGCAAATTCGCCAAGTCGATGTATAACGAGCCTCCACGTCGCAGGACACGCGTCCGGCGATCGCGCGAAATCGATTTCCTCCTGGCCGACGTTGCGTGTAAGTATATACGTGCACGAACATCGCGGCTAGGCAGGCGAAAAGTATCGATTTCCCTCGCGAGGCTGGCCTCAACCTTTCCGTTTCGACGCAGGAAAATTCGAGCACCGTGCTGTGCAAACGTCGCCTGAGCTTTCTAATCGCGTGCCACTTGGCGCGTTGGAAATTAATTGTCGTCACGTGCGATGAACGACGGAGATGGTAACGATCGTGGCCTCGCGACTCCCACGCAAATCCGCCGTGGTTTTTCGCGAGCGTAATCGCGCGGGTAGAAATAGGCTTCGGGGTATCTATGTTGGAACGAAATGGCGCGGAAGGCAGGCTGGAATCGAGCACGACTTAAACGGCTGGAAACCATCCCGGGCGAGCTTGATTACACACCACAGAGAATTGCAAATTAAATCCGATCCGCAGACGGAGATTCGGCTGTGTATCCGTCGCCTAAATCCTCCGAGGGAATCGATCCACTGCTCGTGGTATGTACAGGGTACTTCAAAGTGCGGGGCTCAAGCCGCTGGAAAATTTCAAGGAAAACGAATCGAAAGTGGAAGGTAAAGATTGTCGAGGCGGATAGTTTGAAATTGATGTTGGAAGAGGTAGGATTATTTTGAAGGATTCTGTATAGAACCGTCGCGGATTTATCAGTGACCACGGCGAAAAAAATTCGGCTCGCAGAGGTATTTCGAGCTTTCGGGGATTATGTAAATGGAGAGTGTGGGCTTGCCGTAAAGCATCGCGAGTTTAACGACGTTATCTTTCGAGTGCGCGATGCAGGGACACCAATTACGTTTTACTGCGGCACACGGGGCATTAATCATCGTATAATCGTCAGAGCGAATTTCGCGAGTTCCGGTTTATTTTTGCCGCAGCCTCGTTGTGCTTGGAAATTTCAGGCGATAGCGGCGTAAAAATATGAGTTGTGTGTCAGAAGCACGCGGGCGAAACGCGGGGCAGCATCAATCTTGCGGCGCTACCTGAAACCCACGTTTATCTAGCTTAGAAAGTCGGACGGAATCGGATTCGCGAATCGAGAAGAAAAGGGAAATAAACGCTCGTATGTGTGCCATCATCTTCGATCCAGCCGTTCTCTACTCTCAATTGCTCTAATCTCAAATTCGAAATAGTCGCGCGCTTTCTCGACTGTCTTTCTTCGGCACCTTTTCAAATCCCCGTAAAATCCACCTTTGCAGAATCTACAGGTACATAATTGGCATAGTACGCAAAGCTTTGACGTGTTCTGAAACGCGAAGAGAAAGATCTGATCGACCCTCCCGGAAGAATGAACCTGTAGAAAAGCGCGCTAGCCTCGAGGGCCCTGGCAAGATTTTAATTAGTCCGAAAACAATCGCTCGTCCCTCGCGGAATGCATTCAACGCTTTCGCGTCTTTTCATCGCCGCGAGCTGCAGCTAATCTCGGAGGGTCCTCGAAAAAGAGTTGCTTTCAGGGATATTCTCGCCCCTGGTCTCTCGCTAGCTCGCGAGAGAATCGCAATCACCAGCGGTGGTTTAATCGCGCCCGCCGTTAAGGTAACGGCACATGTCGCGTGCACGCCGAGTTTCCATTAACGCGAAAGCACGACACCAGGGTACACCATGAGTGAAACTGTGTCACCACCGGCGCCCGTTCTAGCCCTGCTCCGGTAGATATTCCCAAGGTATCGTCGTGCAATTCGCGGGGGTGGCGAGGGTGGATGTGGTCTAATATGTATTTTGTCTGGTAATTGCAGAGCCTAGTTAGAGGTCACTGTCAGGCGGCTATACTAGCCTGTTCTACCCGGGGTATAAGAGTGCCAGTGGCCAAGAAGTGCGCTGAACGCGACCCTCGGATGTTGACTCGCGACACTCGAGTACTTTACAGCCTTCGCCGAGCTTGCTGCACCTACATACGACGCTATATCTGTGAATTAAGGGAAGGGAAGGTTACAATCCCGCGAGCAGGGCAGACACAAAGTGTGCACGGAAAAGCTCGGAATCGATCTGTCCCACCTTCGTAATACCAGCAACCCTCTCATGCATAATCATGAGAATGTATGACATACGTATGCCCTGGTTTTCCCTGGCCACCGCCTCCTGCTCCGCCACCCCTCTTAGCACCGAAAGGATCGTTAGCACGAAGTAATGCCAGTGAAGGATATCCGTTCGAAAAGGTCAAGAGTCCACGCGAGGTCGCCGCGCCACGCGGTTCATTCTTTCATTGTACGAGCGCCACCTTTTTCTCCTCTCCTCGGCGCAACGGTATCGCCCCGGTGACGAAAAAAATGTGGATGTGCAAAAAAAGGGGGCGAGAAAGAGAAGGTGGAAGGTCTGAGGAAGCTCGAGAGCACGTATCCTCCTTTTACCTTTGAAATCCAGCAGCTCGAGGGCTTTGATGCGGTCGCTAATGGAACGCTTATCCCTCCGAGTCTCGCAATACCTTCCTCTTCTTTTTAATCCCTCCCTTCTTTCCCCCGAGACACGGTAACGTTTACATCGTGCCCCGAATCTTGCTGACTGTTCAGACTCTCGCAGCCTTCGATCGAACCGGACACGCCGATTCACGCGCCTTTGTTGCACGCTGTTCGTTAACCGATGCAATCTCCAAGCTGCAGTGTTATCGGCTCTCGCATCGCCCGAGGGAGCGTTGCAGGTATATTCAGGATACCCTGCGGTATATACCGATTACGAGGAAGAAAGAGCAATCAACGAGATCTCGACGGATGTTGCTCGTTGACGAGGAAGAAGCGATTGGACCTGGCAGCTTTCACCAATTTTACTTCCCTCGGCTGACGTGCACAACGATTCAACTCGCAACCGCTGCTATCGATTATACCTCGAGCCGCGATCGCACCTATCGTCCTTGCCGCGGCTTTCTTTTTTTTTTTTTTTTTGTTATCGCAGCCAATTGCCGCGGTGCACGACGGGCGATAAATTCTGCACGGGAAACGAGAGGAGCGCGGAAAAGCACGGGTGCGATAACCCCGCTTCGACCTCGAGTGGACTCTTGACCCGCTTTTGGGGACGTTTAATTCACAGTTACGTATCGTGGCTGTTGATTAAATCGTCGCGGGTGTCCTATCGATCCGCGATCGTTTAATTGGCGTCGTTAATCGGTGGCCTAAAAGCGCAGGACAATGGGAGATTCGTCGAAACCGCCATCAATCTCTTCACTCGAGCCACGTTGGATCTGGGTCAGCGCCGGCAAAAGTAATACACTACCTGAATATCGCCCATCGGAACTTCTCTTCTTCACCCTCTCTTATCCCTCTCCCTGTCTCTCTGTTTCTCTATTCCAGCTCCACTCGATAAGCTTAATCCTTAAACTCCGCGACACGAAGGTCCTCGGAAAGTTTCGCCGTTGCCTCGCACCGACTACGCGGCCGGCGTATCATTATTCTCGTTTTGGATATTCATAACGCCAGCGAACGTGGAAACCTTTTCTCTTCTTCTCAGTGATTGTTCCAGCCGTGACCTCTCTCTCTCGCCGCCCACCTCGTTTCAGCTCGGTCAATAATCGAAATTAATTACATTTCGTTAGCACAATCCCCCCATTGTTCGTCTCGGAAGCGTGATTAATGCACGCCGCGGCAACGAGTTCTCCGCTGCAACCAGCCCTTTGTCTCTGCCGATGCGCGGCTAGAAGCATCGCGTTGCAAAGACGCGGCCGTGTCTCTTCTCCCTCCCCAGTTTTCGCTTCGCCAAATGTTCATTATCTGTTCAGTAATACCCGTCACGTATATATCCATGGCTAACTCGTCGCTGAATCGCAATCATATCGCGGATGACGAAGCGCGCTACGCCTCATTGTTCTCCACGCGGTGCGTCTAATCTCGATTTATTTCGCGATCCACTCCGTTCGTCGTGGCCCCCGCGGTATGTGGAACGGCAAGGGGTAAATCTGTTGTGCTTCGTTTCGTGAAAAGATGACCCTCGTGACGAGCGAGCGATGCGACGGTGAACGATAGAATGCTTCGTGGTCGGTAAAAGATTGACGAGAAGGAACAAGCGCCGTGGAGAGGAATTATGCCGGACAAAAATCGAGGCTGTCGGGATGGACAACGCGACAAAGATATCTTTGCCGACGAGATATCGTCCATCGGCATGTCGCTGCGGCCCAGCGGCAGCGCATCTTCCGGTAAGTACACGCAGACGACAGAGTTTTAGCTAGTCTAACACTGTTTCGAGGCAAACCCTGCGAGAAGAAACGAGAAAGCTACCCCCATTATCCTTTAATTTATAGTCAAGCCTTCCGGGTTGTACCACAGTGTAAATAATCATAGGAATAACAAATCCCGCGCATTGCCTTCATCTCTGAACAACGATCACCAATGTAGTTGTCAACCCCCCAATATCGGAGAAAGAAATTAACGCATCTGTCAGAGTAACAGTTCTTTCAGTTTATTTCAAGTGAACTGAGGAGCATATGTAGTACAATCTAGTATGATTTAACGCGAGCGTGAATTCATTCTCAGAGGGTTGACTTGGTCTGCTGCATATATTGAAGAAGTCTCTTAATAACGTTCCCATTTGTGAACGCATGATCGTGTGTCCCTGCTTGCGTGGCTATGCAACTGGTAAAGATCTTTCTAGCGTCCACGCACTCCTGAGACAGGGTCAGTGGATAGAATTCCGCAGTGCTCAGGCCTGTTCGGAGCTGGTTGAACAGATTCAGGATAAGGCATTCTTTCATCAGGATTTCTGACTTGGCCATGTCCGCGTTGCCGATGGCGCAGAGCCAAAGCAGCTTATCCAGCCACGACTCCTTCTCCTTCAGTTCCGTCTCGTAGCTCACCCCATGGTCCCGCATCCACAGAGTCAACTACAATTTCCAAATCAATACGCAAATGTGACTCCGCGCTGTGTCTCGTCCCTCCACTGTTTATTTACTCGCAATAAGTGAATCGCAACTGCGATGATTTAAAAACGAACGATACCTTTCCTCTGCACTGGAAGCTGAGAGTGTTCCCGGAGAAGTAGACTTTGTCGATGCCTCCCGGGAGCGTGGATGGGTCCAAGCAAGTCAAACGGTTCTCTCTAATGTCCAGTCGCTTGAGGAGCACCAGCTTGCTAAAGATTGCTGGCTGGATTCTGTTGATCTGATTGAAGGATAGGTCTAATTGCTCCAGGTACACCAGGTCCTTGAACCACTCCTCTTTCACTTCCGTGATGTTGTTATTCGGCAGGCTAAGCTTCTTTAAGTTGTACAAACTATCGAACGCATTCGGATGGATACTTCCTATTTGGCACTTGTGTATATTCAAGGATTGCAAGCTTCTAGTATACTTGGCGAACGCTCGCGGAGGAATCTGACGGAGGTTCGAGTTGAAGATCATTATCGCGGGCACCTCGATGGAGGTTTGATTCAGAATAGTGTCCAGGCTGACGTTCGAGCATTGCAAGCGATCACCTGATCCTGAGTGCCAATAAAACATAAGCTTCCCAATGATTTCGCGAGAATCGAAGTGGTAGGAATCAGAGATGGATAAACGAATCGAATGAATTGTTTGCCTCACCTCTCTCGTGTTTGTCCACGGTGCATATCGCGAATGCGACACCGATGCAGTTGAAAATGCACAGCGGAACGAGGAACGACGCACGGCGCATTTTAATAAAAGCCTGCGCTACCCGTCGGTTCCGCGAATGACAACGCAATGAAAGCGGACAGGGCGAGAGCAGAACTCGTCGCGTTCGGATTTATCTAAATACGCTTCCCGTTTCCAGCGACAGATACGCGCCGCTATCTCTCAATTCCTATGAGCCGCTAATTGTAAAAATGATAACTCTTTCTGCCCAATGTCAAAACGTTCATCTCTGCCACAATGATTTAGGAAATTATAGACTGCACCGTGGACGCAGAAAAATGATTCGAATCTTGCAGGCATCTCAACCCTTGCGAGCTGCTGCGAAGTGGAGGCGTTGCCGGAACTTCCGCCGCAAGACGAGGAACGCTTGCAACGCGCCGCACGCTTGCTGCAGCAGAGACTGGTTTTACGCCAGTGGTTGACGGACCATGGCCTACACAGCTATTACCAAAAGTGAGGGAAATGTTCGAGCGACTCGTTCGTGACCAAGCGCTTAGATAGCTCTGATGCGAGCAAATTCGCCTTGCGGATCGGTGAAAGAAGACTGGGACAGGGTTCTGTTTCTGTTTTGCCAGGCTGATGCAGATGGAAGTGATGTCTCTGGAGGACGTGTACTGGGTGGAGGAGAATGCGGCACGGACGGCTCTTGGCAAGGATCTGCCGCGATGGATTCAGGCCAGACACACGTTGCCCACCTCCAAGGAGGATTTAGAGACCCTCAAGGCTGATCTGTGGAGCGCCGTTGTGAAGAACAGCCAGCACCAGGACGCGTGGACATGGGGTAACGTTTCCCTGACATTTTCCATCGATCTCAGCAGTACCGATGCACAGTTAACGTTGACAAAGAGGCAACCTATGTGGAAAAGACTATTTCATTTCTATTTCTTATCAGGTGGAATGTTAGTAGTTTCTGTGTCGGTGGCGGGGTTGGTGACCCTTGCCGCTATGACGCAGCCCGCCCTAGCACCGGAAGCGAAACACTCCCTGCTGCAATATGTGACCGGGAAGTATTTGCTACCGAGCAACTGCCGCGTGCATTTCGAATGGGATGAGCCACAGCTGGTGGGAGAGACAATGACATTTACCGTCAAGGTACTTTCTAGATTTCCACAGTAAGCCCCCAAGAAGTAGAACTACAGCCCCCCGGTTCACCTAGTAGCATCGATTGTCACGCGACGCTATCGAGCGTCCGCGACAGCCGTCAGCCAATGCATTGCTTCCCTCTTTGAAAATTTCATTCTATCGACAGTTCTATCAACGCAACGGGCAACCGTATCCCATCTGTGACAAGGACAACCTGATAATCGAGGTGACGGAAGGCTCACGGCGAGTAGCTACCCTGATAGAGCTGGGTGGCACCGACCCCTTAGCCGCGAACACCGCAGTAGTGAAGTTCACTGTCCGACACGCTGGACAATATCGAATAGCCGTACTTATTGGCTCGCGTCATGTCCACGGTAGTCCGTTTCTTAAGAATTTCCTTCCCGGTACGTGCACACGTGACAGTTACTTATTTAAATAAGTACGTTTAACCCACCCTGAAACTACGGAGCAAACGCTCAACAGCCGCTGTTTGATTAGGTCCGCCGGATCCAAACAAGACCGTCTTCGTGCGACAAAGTTCCACGGTGGTTTGTACAGCTGGTATCGCGCACAGCATGACGATAGAGCCACGAGACGAGTACGACAACTTGTGTGTATTCGGGCCCGGGGATAAGCCCACGGACTGCTACCAAATTAATATCACACAGGCAAGCGGAAGAGGCTCTAAGTAGCGGGCAAATTGATGCGTGCCATGTTTCAAATGTATTCTCTGACATGCTGCTTCTCGTTGTAGATCGGTAGCGTAGTAGACAAATCGGCCGTCACGAATTGTAGCATACAGCTCGACTATGACTCCCCTAACAAAAGGATTCATTTAAAAGTCAGCTTCCCCAAAGGTGGCTGCTATCACGCGACAGTTAGCTTAGCTGGCCTGCAACTGCACAACGGTGATTTCGACATCATTGTACTGGAGAGTACGAGCAATTCTGCCTTTTAAACATCGCGTATTGAATGTTGCTTCTGTGATAAGCTTCCTGGTTACGATTACTATAACTGTTACTATAGGTGATGTCGCGAGAATGGTGCACAGCAATGTAGCTACGAAGGACCCGGATATTTGTTACGCGGCGAAATTGCTAGGCATGCAGGGCGAGAAGTTCTCGAAGCCGAAGAAGGTCGTCTGTTTCATTTCGCCTAAGCAGCTGACGATCAAAGAGTATCTGCTGAGAATCATACCGAAAAGACTCGTCACGTTCAGGCTCTGCCCGTCAACCAAGGTAAGCTCGACGAGCTTGTCGAACTTAGAGGAGCTTGACAATTCGATCGTGCAAGTGGAGTGCATGCGAGTAATTCGAAACCGATATCTTTCAGTTCCATTTCGATTGTACGAATGATCAGTACGATGGTTACAACTCTTTTTCTATCGATGATGGATGTCAGCCACCCGTTGAATTAATTTCCCTCTATCGAGACATTATCGCCGCTACATTTACGTTGTTTCTGTTGAAAAACATAGGTGGAAGCGAAACATTCACAGATAAGCAGGATTTCTTTTATCACGAAGTTCGAAAGCACCATCAGAAGCATTATCACGAAAAGCTTTCGATGAAAGTTCAGCGGGAAAAGCTATTGGAATCGGTAAATTAAAAATAAAAAGGGAAAAACACGCGCAATTTAAGTTATACTCGATCCAAGTTTGTATTTATATTAATCTTTTTCCATCGTTCTAAGTCTATGAAAGCAACCAAAGGGTTCTCCGTGAGCGACTGGTGTAGGAACTTCGAGATCACCTTCCAAGGAGAGCAAGGTAGGTTTCGTGAATAAAAGGTACCCATTTTCTCGCGATAGACTAACATTTTATAAATCATTTTAGGGGTGGATTGGGGCGGAGTTCGACGCGAATGGTTCGAACTGATTTGCGCCGCGCTGTTCGACCCGGGCAACGGATTGTTCGCGTGTTTCGGGGAGTCCCCACAGGCTTTGGTTCATCCTAATAGCAAACGGCCTTCGAACCTGAAATTGAAGCATTACGAGTTTGCAGGTCGCATAGTCGGCAAATGCCTGTATGAATCTGCACTGGGTGGTTCTTATCGGCAGTTAGTGCGCGCTAGATTCACCAGATCCTTCCTCGCACAGATCATAGGCCTCAGAGTACATTACAAGGTAAAATCCTAGCATAAACCTTGTTAAATATCTTCGCGATACCCGGTTTCTTAATTTCTATACCCTTTACAGTATTTCGAGCAAGACGACCCAGATCTATACCTCAGCAAAATAAAATACATCCTTGAGAACGACGTGGAGGAGATGGAACTGTATTTCGTTGAAGAAGAATACGATAAAGACGGTCAATTATTAAAGGTAGATTAAAAAGTTCATTGCCTATATCCAGCCTCCTGCACGCTCTTCATTTACAGGTTGCCGAGTTAATCCCTGGAGGTAGCAAGGTTCGTGTGACCAACGACACTAAATTACGATATTTGGATGCATTGGCGCAACACAGGCTCGCTAGCTCGATACGGAACGAAGTGGAGCATTTTCTACGCGGCCTAAACGAACTGATTCCAGACAACCTTCTGGGAATATTCGACGAGAACGAGCTGGAAGTACGAGACGCAACTTTCTTAATCCTTGAAAGCACTTAATAGTCTTAATAGTTCATATTGATTGCTCTGCGTTATTATCCTCTATCTCTTTTAATGCACCTCAAAGGCACCTGAGATCTAGGCCTTTATTTGCCCCGAGATCACCCCGGTTTCGTCACTACTCTGTTGACCCATTGAATCGTGCCATGTGCACGGCTAACCAGTACTTCAATGATAGGGTAAAGACACCAGTAGTCGACCATGTATCAGTAGTCGACCACTTTCAGAAAAACATGAAAAATAAGGTTTTTAGAAGTGACGATCTTTTGAACAAAGTGCAGTTCTCTAACTGCACTCCAACTGCACTCTGTTCAAAAGATCGTCAATTCTAACAACCTTATTTTTAAATACATGAAAAACATGAAAAATAAGATTTTTAGAAGTGACGATCTTTTGAACAGAGTGCAGTTAGAGTGCAGTTAGAGAACTGCACTTTATTCAAAAGATTGTCACTTCTAAAAACCTTATTTTTCATGTTTTTCGGAGAGTGGTCGACTACTGATACATGGTCGACTACTGGTGTCTTCACCCTATTGACCCTTTTAATTGTACTCGTTGTTCGTTCCGTTCTCAATTATACAATCTATCTCGTCTCATCTTAGATGATAATTCTGTATAATAATAACATGTACTATTCTTTGTATTGTGTACTCTTGTAAACTATGGAATCTTGTCCCGTTTATATAATAATAATAATAATAACTCCCGCGTTTATTGCAGCTACTGCTGTGTGGAACGGGCGAGTACAGCGTGGCGGATTTACGCTCGCATCACATAGCCAATGGAAGTTCCTCCGAGTTCGTTCGTGTTCTCGGTTGGTTCTGGACCGCGGTTAGCAACTTTACGCAGGAGGAGATGGCCAGATTGCTACAATTCACCACAGGTTGCTCGCAATTACCACCCGGTGGATTCCAACAGCTGAGTCCACAGTTCCAGATTACAGCCGCGCCAACTTTTGCTAACTTGCCTACAGCACACACTTGGTGCGGCCCATTACCCCCTGCTGCTTCTTTGCGACGCAGTACATCGTCTAATCGGTATCTGTGTTTCAGCTTCAATCAACTCTGCTTACCCGATTACGAGTGTTACGATCACTTTGAACGAGCATTGCTGCTGGCGATCAGCGAGGGTACCGAGGGCTTTGGTATGATCTAAGAAGACGAAACGTCCAGTCACCTCACGTCTTATCGAGCTAACCGCGATTGTATTAAAATGCTATTTATTTAACACCGTTTCGTTCGTATGGATAACGTAGTTTTACTCGAGACGGTTAACTCTCTTTCAATCACCCTTTTACGGGATCGGAGGATACGACACCTGTCCGCACATTTTGATACGTAAACGGCCTGGAATTTTTTAAATTACCCTTTTTACGTTCCGCCGAGAGACTATCAAAGAATCGAGCGAAGTCGAGTAACGTGAACGATGGGTATTGATATTTCTACTTGGCTTGCGGCGACGTTTTTATAATACGGTGCGATACAAAGAGCAATTGGCACGGAACATCTGAATTGCTCAATTTATTGTATCAGGGTTGGTTAGTACCTAGTTTAAAGGTATTGTAAATTTTATTACTCGTAAAGATAGGCACGTACGCGTTCCACAAGCCACGGGACTCGATATGCATTTAACGCTGCAGTTGAACAACACGCCATCAAATGAAACCGATCAACTTTTCCGTTCGTAGTTGCTGAGATAGATCATAGTAGCACCTGTCCCTGCAAACTCTGAGGAGGTCGTAGTAATATGTACGGCATTCGATTAATTTCCTCGCACATCCTCGTTCGATCGTCTGACCGAGGGAAATAAGATCTGGAGGATGTACTTCGTTTATTCAGTTCTCGTTAGAAGAGTGTCCAGAAAGATTAAACATACTCGTGCGATGTAATCGGAACCAAAAAGGAAGGGCGATAACCTAGAGTTCTCGTAGATATCGTAAATATCGTCCGACAGATTCGTTGATTAGCGCACATGCGTAGTACGAGACTTTATGTACTTCAAACTCAAGCACTGCGTTCTTTGTTTCATTCTTCCTTCCTTCCTTCCCTTTCTTCTTTCTTTAATATTTAATTGAGGTAGCAAACCGACGAGTACGATCGAACCACAGTCTCGAAATCGTAGAGCTGCGTTATTTGTTGTCGCAATTAATGTACGCAATAAATGATACTTTAGGTCGACTAGCAGAAGTTACATACGATATTCAATGATGTACTCGAACAAGAAACGATTTTGTGATAACAAGAGCGAATCTTCCACTGGTATTTGTGCCGCGCGCGCGAGAAGCTTCGTGGAAGAAGAAGAAATCTGCCGCGAAGCGCAAAGGTATCAAACGGAACGGAAAATCATAATTTTATCTTGTACTTAAGTACAGAATAACGAGAAATGTGATCAGACACGTCGTATTTGTGTCACTCATACGCGTGGGTTACTTAGACTTAACAATCAACTGTAACGTGTTTTGGATAAAATAACATGCCGCCAGCAGCACCGCCCCTTCCTGTTGTATATCTATATTTCTTCATTTTCGCCAAAACAGAGCAACCGCTCACGTAGGCGTTATGTAAAACGCACTCAGTCACAGCCATATACTTCTGGATTACGTAAATGTATTTATTGTTGCTTCGTAATGGAAACGAATCGATCACCATGATTATCTAACGCCTAGCAATGCTGGCGGAATCTTACTTTTATCACTTTATCATGTTACGCGAAAAAAAGTGTAAAATATAGATTAAAAAGGCACACGATATCAACATTTATTTATCCATCCCAAGCAAAATTCTTAAACATTCTCGAGCTCTCCCGTTGCCCGAGCACTCAGATATGGTCTGGTATGTCGTAAAACCCTTCGTGCCAGGGAGTACAGAGTTACAAAAAAAAAATGAAAAATAAAAAAGAAACTCACGGTTCTGAGGATAAAAGGATGCCCCTAAAGCTGCAGCGTTGAAACTGTCGGCCAGGCTTTCGGCCTTCCCACATGGTGACCGTGTGCCAACGCTCCCGTCTGAACTCGTGCGCAGTGCACCGATCCACTCGGATCACCACGGAACTCGAAGTTCCAATTGCCAAAACCGTTCACATCAACGAGAACATCAAAGCGTAATGCGTCCACACGCACACGAATTCACCTGAAAGACCAGATATGATTATATCGATCACAATCGTAGATAAACTTGTACCGTGAATTGTCAAACAACCTTTAGGAAGTCAATGCTGGATTCGTAGTGGATAAGAGAGTGCGGAGAATGGCTCTTGGCGCGCGAACAACGCTGCCGGCGATTTGTAGCATTCTACTGCTCCAACCTCCTTCCTGGGACTGTCGTATCAAGCGTTCCCTCAGCTCGTTCAATTCCGATCTATAAAATTCCAGGATATCACAGAGTACAAGGTAGCATTCTCAACGAGGTTAGATTAAAGGAATCATACATTTGCGAATTGTATGCTGACTCTAAGCGACGCAGATCTGCTTCGCGGTCGGCCAATTGGGTCTCTAAGAAAACTGTGCGCAACTTCAAGGTTTTGCCTGTTTCTTCGCTCGACCTCAGGAGCTTCTGCAGTCTCGACTTCTCGTCCTGCTTAGTCTTCAACTCTCTGAAGCGTAAGAATTCGCGTTGAAGGGATACGCGAGTCGATGATCATTCGGTGGAGTTTACTTGGAGTAACGTTGGATCTGTTGTTGCGAGGATTCGACCAGGGCGATCTGCATGGCTAGTCTGATCTGCAGATCCTCGGCGGCCGATTCTGCTTTCTCTGCCTTGGCCCCACGTTCCGCGGCTAGTGTCTCGCTGGCAGTCACCTATTAGAGTACCCAAGAGTTATCAAATCTTTCGTAAAGATAAACCACGTAAATTGCTAATAGCTACGACGAATGAGAATTAATAGGTCAAGTAGTATCGATCCGTTTTCTTGGTATAGGAGTGTTACACCGTATTGAGTCACCGATGGAACATAAAAGTCGTGACTCAACTGTGCACTATATCCTTCGGTACGTTGACCTACCTAGCAAAGCACCTACGGCAAGCAACCTTAGTGTCTAACAAGTGTGCTTGCGAAGACTTGTAAACTTCGAAGTAAGCAAAAGAAACAAAAAGGGGCCAATGGAAGTGTCTTCACTAACGAAGTACAATTTTATCTCAATGACTGTGAAGAAAAAAAAGAGAAGTGGGTCAAGCTATGATTAGAAATTTCATCACTTTAACGCGATAGCGTGGGGTTTTCCATTTCTAATCGACTAATCATTGTTTCAGGGAAACTTTTTTTTGAGGACTCAGAAGGGTGAGAAGGTGATTCATTTTTTCACGGAAGGCGGCAGAAATTCGCTTGGCCGAGGCCGAGAGTTCACCCTCTTCGCGAACTCGTCTGCCGCGAGCACAACAATGAGTCATCCAGTGGAATCAATTCCTGCGACGCCCCGGGATGTAAGCTCGCAAGCGCACTACAATTGAAGCTTGTACAATGTAAAAAGGGGACAGAGCGTCATCCCTACTTCGCTACATTTAGTTTTACGCGAACAAAAGAAGTTCAATCTCGACTTCGCTGTTGACTCTGGACGCGGAGTCTCGCTTCGGAACAATGGAAACTCAAAGTCCCGAAATCGTATTACTTATGAAGCAAAAGAATCCCTAGCCTTTTCCAGAAGCATTTCTTTTTCCTTCCGCAGCTCCAGCAACTTCTGCCGATCCCTCGACATTTGCTCGTCGAGCGCCCGAAGCTGACTTTGCACGCTGAGCAGCTCGTTCCGTACGTTTTCCGCCGCGACCAGCCTCTCCTCGCTTAGCTCGTCCGAACGCTTCATCTCCTCTAGCAGTTTCTCTTTTTCCTGCAACGAACGGATAACCCGATTCGTGAACTTCGTAAATACTCGAAAGTATCTAGAACCGGCCTCCGGTTTTATCTATTTTATCCTACGTAGCCGCGGTGCGATACAGTTCCTTCTTTCGTTTCACAATTAGCCGCTGGACCAGTGCCAGATTCCCTCTCGCCTCCACTGTATACTGTAATTAATGACTCTCTACGACGCAGATAGGTGTACCGAGGAATCGCCCGAAAGTAATAGCTACTTTACATATGAAAATTAAACTACCGCGATGCACCTAACAGGCGAGCATGAGAAGAAATATCGATTTTTCTTTAGAAACATAGTACGACCGCGATGAGATTACCGATTGAAAAAGGAACGGTGCCAAAGTTATCGTGTAACTCTGCCTTTTCGAGTTGCTCCGAGGAATGGCGAAAATCCCAATCTCGCGGTAACCGCGTTATTATATCGTCCCAAAGCATGTGTCGCGAGCTCTTATGCTAGCGTCATCCCTCTAGTTAGATACACGTCATTGAACTCTCGTGTTCGCAGGCCAGAAGACGTTTTAGGCGCGTGCAGCTAACACTCGTCGCCTTGTCCCCTCGCAGCCACAAAGGATTATCTCTTTTCGCTTAAATTCGAGGAGAAAACTTTCCCGCCCATAATTGCCTCCACGAGGCTAGCACAACATGGCGGCCAAATGAGTCTTACCGTTTGCAGCGCGTCCTTTTCTTTCGACGTCTCGTCGAATTGCATCTTGACGCGGTGCACCTCGCCGGTCATTTTGCAAACGCGGATGTTCTCGGTGTCGATAAGTCGACGCAGCACGAAAATCTGCAGGTGCAGGTTGTCGATCGTGTCGCGTAGGTAAAGAACCTCGCCGCGCCTACGTCTCCAAGCGTTGAGCATCAGCATGCGGCACATCATGCTCGCTGCTTTTCTTGGATTTTGAAAGTCTCGCGAGCTCCCCTCCTCTTGCTCCGCCGCGAATCCGTCCATCCACTTTTTAATACCGACACCGATCCCAACATCGTTTCCCGCGTTCACTCTGTCCACCTCCTCGTTCATCTCTACGGTCGAACTGCTGTCCGACCTGAGCCACAAAAAGAATCACCTCGATCGAGTATGAAATCGGTAATCGTTACGAGCTTCGCTAACGCGATAGAAATACCGAAATACGGGGGAAAAAAATGCGACGGTGTTATCGGCGGAGTACATACTCGATCGATACCGATTACCGCGATCGATCTGGAATTTCGTATCTCAACTTTCCAGTAGGAGGAAGATTGAAAC
This sequence comes from Andrena chrysosceles, assembly GCA_963855975.1. Lineage (NCBI taxonomy): Eukaryota > Metazoa > Arthropoda > Insecta > Hymenoptera > Andrenidae > Andrena > Andrena chrysosceles. The sequence continues at coordinate 2,203,786 of OY979768.1, forward strand.
ACGTTTCCATTCGTTGGATCTACATTGATGTTCGATCAACGATATTGTGGGAATTAGTAATTTACCTGAAGTTACCGTTCTCTGCCTCCATTACCGACGCCGATAGATCAAGCATCGATAAGCTCTTTTTGCAGTGCGGCGTGCCGATCACGCGGAACATCGACGCACATGTTGCATTGTCTGGGCAGCTTTTCGCGGTGTTAATCGAAGCTGTGCGATTTATTGTCCCGAGGCCAGCCAATTTGAAGGAGGTCCGTGGTGGACGATAGTACCGGTTTGGTCTTTGGCATCTTATTGGCAGCTGGGAGTACACATGGAATTTACGTCGCACGCATCGCGCCAGCGTATTCTCCACGGAGAAGTGGCTCGACTCCTCCCTCGAGCTCGTCGAGGCACTCAACGAAGATGATGGGCTTTTCGGCGTGATTGCAGTTTCTGGCATCGCTTGCAGCATTTCTGAGCAAACACTCTTTACAAAAGTAGTAGACGTTGTTTGCTCGTCGTCATGGAAACGAAACGAGCCGCGACAGCGTGACAAAAGAACATCCTTACTCTGGATCCACTCACACACCTTCGCATGATTGTAGTGCATGCGTAGTCGGGGATGGGAATGTTGCTCCCTTCAATGGCATTGACAGTAATTATTATATTTATCTGCTTCTCTTCGCCATCATGTTTTCAGCGATAAGTATAGTATCTCCGAACGAGTTTACGATTCTAAGCAGCATCGATTCTATTTCCGATAACGTTAATTATCGGTAACTATTGGACCATCTATTTTGGTATAACCTGTATACACGTATGTGTGTACTATTTGCCGTCAACAACCTTGTGATGCCTGTTCGATAAATTCAATTATTTCTAACGAGCCATGTGAACTGTCGCGCGGCTATATGCCTCGAACGTGCCACTTCGTGGAATTGCATAAATCAAATACACCTACGTCCGTACACGCGAGAAACGATTAGAACTTATGTAACGTATAGATCTGATTCGCCAGTGTAACCTTAAACCGCTAACAGTGACGTTAGTCCCCCAATGGAACGTTCGAAAACTTCGATTTGCGCCGAGCTCTAGTTTAATTAGTACGTACATAATTTGCGAAAGTGTTTCCCATTGCAACATATTTCTTTTCTTTTACACAATTTCAGACAAATCCACGATTACCTAACGTCCTACGATTACGCATGATAAAACAGAATCATGTGACGTCATCGACTCATACAGGCCTGAATTTTAATCTATATACGCACGATAAATTCGGTGGACCTAAGACACGAATTTATTTCAGTATCTAGAATACTTAGCGTCCGCGTTAGGAAGCACTGGGCCCACGTTTGATCACAGTGGACCAATCTTCAGCTGAATTTACATCTGCTGTCTATTTAATATTCCGACCGCGCGAGTTTATATATGTAGTTTTGCAGCCCATGGCATCTTGACCGAAAAGCACGATGCACGATGCGTCATAGGATGAAATGAAATGCGCCGGGAAGACATGTTCGCGAGGAAGGAGGATAAATCGGATTTACGGGATCGATTAAAAAAAACTGACGTCATTTCTGCATGAATTTCTAAGAATTTACCGAAAACTCATATATTATACATGTTGGATACGCGCTCGCTCGTTTCAGCCGGCCGTGGGAGCGTGGAATCGTGGATTCGCGCGGAGAGTGCGCGTACTCGCGCGTATCTACAGAGAATGTATATTGCCTCTACTACCTCCAACTACCTCGTTGAAAGTTGGAAGCGACGGGAGCATGCCAGTGCCGATGCAAAGTCCGAATGAAATGCTGTGTCGCGTTAAGTCTCGCCTCTAGTCACGACGTCACTACCCACGACCGTGCACGCTTTTGTGTCGCGTGCGAATCGTGTGCGCAGCGCTGGTCAAACAATTTGAATCGTTGATTCGATAGATTCCGCGACAACGCAATTACTGTACAGCGTGCGGGTTTGGTTTTCATTAAGGAAATTCGAAGAATTCTGCGGTTTCCCGATTCGAGGAATAATTATAGTGGCTGTTAGCCTTTAAAATTCGAAAGTGCCTTGCTATGTCGATCGAGCTGCAGGCAAGTCTTTCTCGTCACATTGTCCTACGATAGTTTAATTATAGCTGCACGGCTTGTACAGACCTAGGCTCTCCCAAAATAATGATTGGATCAGCGTGGCATCCCTCCTCGCCCTCTGCTCTCTCGTCGTTTCTCTTCCCTTGGGACACTTGTGTGTGCAGTGCCTCTGAAAGTATACCTGTGAACAGCTGTCGCTCCGCTGGCTAGGAGTTCTTAACGCGGAACTTCTATCCATGCTCGTCGACTCGCGTTCGAATTCTATTAACCGGTCCTAGTGAAAAGTCACGTCTAACTCGTTCTTCTGCGTCGATCTGTTGCTTCTATTGCGACATAAACACACTTCCGCGAAGATGCTCGACGCAAGATTTAGAGCTCACTGTTCTATCCGCAACGAATGAATCGATTCCTGAATCAATCTGCATCGCGCGATCGTTTTGTCTTCCCATAGGTATCTATCATTCATACGATCGCGAGTATCTTTGTTCGTCTCGTTGATACGCGCGCGAAAATTTTTTTCTGCACGATGCTACGGGGATTCTGCGAAGCGCAAGTCGTGTGGTTAGTTTTCCTGCTTTGATAAAGTGTTTGAAACACGCATACATCGAAGAGTAAAAGGAAATGTTTAAGCTCGTGTGTTGTGTCGTGAATTGCCGCTGCACGAAATTCTTCCGAAGTATTTGTTGAAATCGAATATCAGCACGAATAACGATGTTAATTAATTTCCAGATGGCTACTGTTCAGTGTACTAACCACTAAGAGGCATGGAACAATTCCATGGTATGAGTGATGGAAATATAAATATAAGTGATGTCAGTAAGTATTAATAGTATTTTAATACCATAGTGTAAACCCTCAACCTTTTCTCCTAATTTTATATCGAATCCGTCGAACAGTTGAAGTCATCCAAACTACCGATCCTGGATTTGTGGAGTCGACTGGAAGGGAGGATCGATTGCCAGTGGAAATGGACACTGGACGGCTATTGCCGTACGTGAGAATAGTAGAACAGCCGGCAAGCAAAGCTTTACGCTTTCGCTATGAATGCGAAGGCAGATCGGCTGGCAGCATACCTGGCGTAAACAGTACGTCAGAAAACAAAACGTTTCCTAGCATAAAAGTGAGTACTAACAGACAAAAACTTTACTTTAATGTTCTATCTTGTATGAAAGCTAATAATGTTTGGTACAGATAGTAGGGTACAAAGGCCGTGCCATAGTTGTAGTATCATGCGTAACAAAAGATGAACCACATAGACCTCACCCTCACAACCTTGTTGGGAAAGAGGCGTGTAGACGAGGCGTCTGTACAGTAGAAGTTTCTTCGGAGGATATGACCGTTGTATTTGCGAATCTTGGTATCCAGTGTGTTAAGAAAAAGGACATAGAAGAGGCGCTTAGAGTAAGGGAAGAAATTCGTGTGGATCCTTTTCGAAGTAAGCTAAAGTATATCTAAAGTATAGCTAAGGTATATCTAACGTCGAGCGAGGGAAGAAAAGAGGGATAACTGTGTATTATTTTCTAACAGCTGGCTTCGAACATAAAAGACAGCCTACTAGCATTGATTTAAATGCAGTTAGATTATGTTTCCAAGTTTTCCTAAGATCGGACAAAGGAAAGTTCAATGTACCCTTGTCACCGGTGGTATCTGATCCTATATTTGATAAAAGTATGTTATTTTCTTAGTTACAATTTCTATTCGATCTTTGAGCGAGCAATTATTTATTTATGCTTTAAATATTTCAGAGGCAATGTCAGATCTTCGGATTTGCAAGCTCAGCCATTGCAGTGCATCGGTCGCTGGTGGTACGAAAATGATTTTGTTATGCGAGAAAGTTGCGAAAGAGGATATACAAGTTAGATTTTTCGAAGAGAAAGATGGGCAAGTTGTTTGGGAAGGATTTGGGGATTTTCACCCTACTGATGTACATAAACAGGTATGTCGCCGATTCGTTAATTTGTTTTACATCGCAATTACGTATATAATGCAACCTTTCGATGTATGTCAACAGACAGCGATCGCGTTCAAAACACCAACGTATCGCATACCGCAAGTGGATCAGTCGGTGGACGTGTCCGTTCAGCTGAGAAGACCATCCGACGGTGCGACAGGCGATCCAGTAACATTTCAGATGTTACCACTTGGTGCAGGTAGGCCTGCTTTCTGGTCCTTACGGAAAGCATTCGCCAGGAAGAAAACAGATTATAGTAGTTTCGGTAAAATTTTGGCTACTGAATCGGCGTTACTCGCGAATGTTACGCCGAAACCTCCGCGTAATATCGACGACTATAATAATAACGATTTCGATGCAAAACAGTCGAACAACAAGATTTCTGCGTTACGCGCTCTAAACGATCTGTATAACGTAAGGAATACTTTAGATTCTTGCAACGGAAATATTGAAATAAATCAGAACACCGCGCAGAACGTAGGTCACTTAAGAAATACTATAATAGATTACGAGAGATGCACAGAAAGCGACCTAATAAGCAAACTATACAAAGTAGACAGTAATCATATCGATAAAGAAACAATCGACTCTAATTCAGGAACTTTAACTCGTGCGAAATCTGATAGCGTTACTGATAACTCGCAATTATTAAAATCTCCAGAAACCTCTAAAAATAAATCTGATTGGTTCGACTACTCGGAAGTGGGCAAGTGGGTTCAAAGGGGGCAGATTTCTCTTAAAGAAAATGATAACGAGTCCGAGTTTAAAGCGGAAACGGAGGATAAGTCGTTCAACGAATTACTGACGCAAGTAGCCGAACTTGATCAGATTTATGCCGACACGCACGCAAAGTTGATGCAGGCAGCCCTCGAGCAGAATACAACGGATCAGTCTATGGAAATTGACGTTTGCGATAATCAAACTTACACTAGTTTACAAATGGCCATGAAAAATCCTGTAGAGTTCGTCGCTGTACCGAGCGAGAGGAAATACGAAGACGTGGCTATACCAAAGTTAGATCTAAATCATTCGTGCCCTTCGCCTCCAGTAACCACGAAGAGGGATGGCCCACAAGAGGCGGAGGAGAGATTGCCTCCTCTGCCTCCAAAACGCATCCGCAAAATGCCTTCCATGCCGCTTCTGCCTCATCCTATTTCTTGCCACGCGACACCCGACCCGTTCGTTCAAGCACCGACCAAAAATTTGCCTTCTTTACCTGGTACATTAACCAAGAACTCGAAACAGGGCCTGTTCTCGAAATTATTCGCGAAGAAAGTGAAGAAAGATAAAGACACTATTTCGAACGTGTCCAAAGACAGCAATCCTTCTTTGAACGCAACGGGAAACATTAGTTCGCATTTGCAAGGTCCAAGACCTAGCGGAATAAGCACTACTAGTGTTAAATCCTTCAGATTAGACGGTGACGAGACACCACCTTACGGAATGGAATTAACAGAGGCGGAACATTACGCGTTGTATACTGCTATGGCTCCGCACGCAACCGCATCCGAATTTGACGAAATGTCTTTCTATTACAGCCCCGTAGAGGGTGGAAAGATTTTCTCAGAAAGAAAGGAAGCATAATTTACTTTTACATTAATACGTTTGATGGCATACTTCCACTTGAGAGTGACATTTTTCTTTTTCCAACTGATGTCGCGATGATATATTGATATATCGCGAGAGATGGGTGGATAATAATGTGATTAATTGAAGCGGTTTTGTTTTTTGCAATTCTAATTTTCTGCAAGCTGAAGATTTTCGCAGCTTCGATACGCTCGCCTCCTTGCGATGCATTTGTATATTTTACAAGTTTTTTATAAGAAACTTTTAGAGCGTTTCTTTCTTAATAGGAGTTTAACGATATTCTAGTCGAGGTACAAATTGTTATTCTTTTTCCATAGTCTTTCATACACATCTTAGCTGAAGCATAGACTCAGCTTGAAACTTGTTGTCTACTACCAAAGAGTTAGCATCCCCTTCTAGTCAAATTTTACGGTGTTGCTGTATTAAATTTTTAGCCTTACCTTATTGCTTTTTACTATTTATGATATGTTGTTAAGTTTTGTTTTCTTTATGGTGTTGCAAGTTTATACGCATCATATCGTTTCTAGTCCTAGAGTAGGCATTTAATTTATAGGTAGAGGGAAAGATCGTTTTATTTGTTTGTGGCTGATAAATATTTTACAGCGAACGGTATGATATTTTTGTGCAGATATAATATTTGAACGGTAAGGAAAGTCTGCGAGGCTTGTAATGTCTTTTGTCTTCGGAGAAATCTTAATCTAATTGTTGATACATCACATGGTTAATGTACAATCATTTATAGATGATCCTGATTCGTTAAGGCGAAAGAGACAAAAGTTTAATAACAGTCCAAATGCGCTAGTTTTGAGGCATGTACAGGCAGAAGCTGAGAAGCGTGAGTATTTTTCTAAAACTGTCTTCAATTCTACAGCTTTGCCGGGGGTGGGTTTAATTGGCGTCATTGATGTCATCGCATCATCAGAATCGATCAAAGTACATTGTGCTATACTCCTTCTGTCAGATCGCTGGCTGTTCTTTTCTGTGTACTATAACTAATTTTCAAGTTGATCGTTCACTACCACATTTTACGCGAAAGAAGAATAGTAAGCTATCTCAGTGATGCCAGCAATGAAATACCCTTTTGTGCATTTTAACGGGCACATATGCTCCACATGTTGTAATGATTGTTGTAACGAGTATAGAGAATTTGTTGGAAGTTTCGGAGGTTTCAAGTACTTGTACATTTGGAAAATGTTTACTGTATTTTATATCAAACGCAAGTTTATATTTGTCGGAATATTAATGTTCTCAGCGTTCTTGAATCACATCATATACTAACCACGGAAGTAATCCAATCCTTTTACGCGGTGGAAGTGCTCGAGACTTAATGTTTTTTGCGCCCAATCGCATGGAACGGTGCCTAATAATCCGAACGAATAACAGAACGATCGTTAAACATTTCCACTGTGCAAAAGGATATGTTTTTTCATGGATTAGAATTTTCATTGATTAAGAAACACTATATACATATATACTATATATATATATATTTTCACACACTGACGAAGAATCTTGTTTTATACTTTTTTAAGAACGTATTTTGTATAAACATTTGGAATTTGTACTTTAATGATTGCAGAGCAGTGGCCTTGTACATTTAAAAAAAAGAAGATTGTATTTTTGTAATTATCACCAATGATTATGCAAATGGATGCTATTTTTATATCCATCAGAGCGTAAAATTAAACATACCTGTATAGCTTGGAATTTAATAGGGTACAAGTACCCTGCTCTCGTAAGAGAATGTTGTACTTAAAAAAAACTCAGCAATACAATATAGTACGAACGGAGACAATGTGCAATATTTGTATGGTAATACAGATTTTTATAAGCTGCTTCTTTAATAGAGAAAAAAGGGTTATATCTATACATTGTATGACTTACGTATGCATAATATATCTGTCTACATATATGTACAATTACTTAATGATGAAGATATCGTGTTTTTTATTCCGCTCCCAATCAATTTCAGATTGAGTTATGTTATGTATATCTAATAAGATTCGCAGGTACGACAGTATACTATTAGTTTAGTGTGTTTTGATAATTTGCTGCTCATGTTGACTGTATTTTCTATTACAATACGAGACGCGATAGAGAGTGACGTTTGGAGTGAAAATATATAAAATTGCATGCATCATCTCCATAAATAATCCGCCTTTACTTTAACGCTTTGTTTTCCATAAGCTTTCGCCCAATCGTTTCCATGTTAACCCATTTCTGTTTGCGTTTCCTACTCAGGTCTTACCCCCTTTCCCAAGTGTTGTGCATAAAAACTAACATAACATCATAAAGTATTATTTTACACGGACTATGGGGGCATAATGTCCAAGATAGATGTAGACGGTTTGTTGCTATAATAATAGGGTGGCCAGCTTGCATAACATTATGTACCAGTTCGCTGGTAAACATATTCATGCGTTTGATCGTATTGTAGATGCTGCAATGTTAAATCAGCCGAGTCAATACAATTTTAACATTATCAAGCCAGAGCCGATGGAGAGGATACCTTCCTACGGGGTCCCCGGTACAAGTGGAGTATCCTTTCCACTGTATTCTATGGGAACAACGTCACAGCAGTCACAATCTAGCATGCCGACTCTAAGGTAAAGCAAGCCTTGCTGTTTTTTGCTCTCTATGAACGGGAAACGATGCGTAGAAGAATAATAACTTATAAAATTTTAAACGTTACGCAGACCTAAAGTGTCTCCAGGTCGGACGCCATCGCCCATGGAATACAATCCGTACAATCAGTCTCTTATTCAATCGCAACTATCACCTCAATATCAGCCAGCGGGTGGGCATGTAGTGCAACACTCATCAATAACAATGCACGCTCAACAACAATTACCGTACGTGCAGAATACGTTACCAACGCAGCCGCAAGAACCAGCTTTGGTGTTGAATAAAGTGACGTCGAATTATCAAGCATTGCCGATGTTAGACAATGCCGGTAATATAAACGGATTCTGTGTAAATCTGGCTACACATGCACGGCTTCCGAATGTTAATCTATGTATTTTCTTTGATATATTCAGTAGGTGGAGTAGATGGGACAGATGTTACAAGTGTTTTAGACATGGACAGCCAAGAGTACAGTTTCGGCAGTGTGAATCAACTTGATTTGGCAGAATTCGCCGCATTCGGTACTGCTCTATCCGAGAATTTGTCAAGCGGACTGTCCATCTCGGACTCCTTTAAGGTTTGTATCGGTATTAAAAAGTTTATTCATGATTTTAGTGGTACAGAGTGGAGGGTGTAATAAACTATTGTTACATTCAGCCCGAAATGAGCAAAGGGATGAACGTGGAAATGAGCAATGTCGAAGAAAGTAATAACATGACGGATAGTTTTACAAACATTACAAACACCATTCAAGAGCTCTGCAAGTTGAACAGCATGTATAAAACGACGCGGGAGATCGACGACTAAAAAGTCGCCGTAGATTTCGCTGATATTTAATGACATTATAGGAACTACGTTGTATAAATGTTATCCAAACGGAAACTCCGGTAATGTACTGTAAGAGTAATTAATATTTAATTGGTTGTGATAAAATTGCATCACTGATCGTACTACGTAGTCTTGTACGCTACATCCTCGGCGGATCATTTATTTTAAACGCTGTTAATATTTTTGTACGATTTTTAAGGCTCCCATCTTATTTTAAACATCTCGAATTAAAATATTTATCGATCTAAGTAATATATAAAATGCTGCGACTGTGATCAAAGTGTGTCGAAATCTACACCGTTCTGGCGAGCATGCAAAATGTCTCGACGAGAAGAACGACTGTACGAAATAAAAGCTCATAATGAATAAAAATGCACAGTGTATTGTTAAAGACAATCTGCATGCAATGCTCGTACAAAGTTATAGTTTGCTTAGGTAGAATGAATACCCCCGAAACAATCATTTCTCTTACGCATCTTGTACGCTTATACAAACATTTGACTTTTATTTTTTACACATTTTGCTACAAACTTGTTTGTAAATATAGATTTTTATATTATTAGTAATTTTCTAAGCACAAATGCTCTGCTCCCCGATTATGTATATTTCCAGCTATAAAAAAATTCCAATACACATTCCGTCCAGGCACGTTGATTCATCCTTAAACAATTGAGCCCTGTCCTAAATTTAGGACAGGATTATGTATTACTCTGCGATAACATGGAAAATAAATGTTTGTATCTTTCCATTATAGATTCTTATTATGTACACAATACTCGTGACTGTAGTATCCCGGTGCCAGGTTACCAAATATTACCGTAAACTCACTATTATTATACATAGAGTATTTTATAAACAATATCTGTTACAAATAAGATTATACGAAGGTACATACATTTACTACACATATAAAGTTACATCTAAGAGTATATTATAATTTTACATACAATTATACGTGTAAATAAACATAAATATTGAAGTTCAATAGTGTTTAACCCAGCGTATCGCATATCGTTACGTACATGTTTTATTGGTGAAAACTGGTTTTTCTCAATATTTACACAGCATTGCTACACATAATTTCTTAATCCTTATTATGTATGTATGTACAAGTAGAAAACATTGCTATTCTAAAGTATATGATCAAAGGAATACGCTGTCCTTAGTGTTGTAAAGTAATATATCGTGTAAATAGGGAAGAGACTCGCTCCTTCACAAACACGTGAAGAATAAAAGACCATTTGTGTTGTTTTCCAAAATGTATTTACTTAAAAATACAATGAAAGTTCAATTCTGATGGAATGGGCAGAAATATAGTCTGTGGTGTCGGTTATTGTTAAACGTCGAAAGTGATGATGCGATGGTATCCTGTACAAAAGTAGTTTGAACAAGATTTATGAACACACAAACCAAATTCTTAGCCTAGGATCATCCTCGTTTTATGTTTAATCGCGACAAGTATTATTCATTACCAAATTCGTTAAGATTCGTAAATTTCCTCTTTTTCTTTATTCTTTTCTTTCTTTTTTCCAATGCTTACCTAACAAACGTAGGGATATTAACGGTTTCTGGGCGATCAGCCTGATTGATTGTTAAGACCCGTTAGCACCAGTAAACTTTTCTGAATCACGTCCAGTACTCGAGCAGAGGAAGATATTCCGTGGTCACTCTGGCTCGCAAAAGTACAGGACGCAAGTCATCTTTCGTTCCTTTTTTCGACATGTTGCAAACGGGGCTTGGTATTGTATTTAATAAAATTAAATGGACCTATGCTTACAGTGTATGTTATTGTATACTATGAACGCTAAAGTACTCGTTTTTTTTTGCTCAAGCACCTGTACTTGAAGATAGTTCGTTGCCAACATGATCGTCAAAGTACTATCTTGAAGTGAACACGTGGTAAATACAGCAGCAGATTGTGTATAAAATCGTAGAGTAACAGAGTTTTCGGAGATGGTATGACCTGTATATACGGTACAATGATCATCTGCTGATTATCCTTTGGACTCATAAATTTACACGCTGTATCCAGATTTTCTTTGCCTCCTATTCATCGCAACGCATCTCGAATGAAGTGGGATTACAATCATCGTATAAAAAAGTTACAGGGTCCACCCCATCTCCTTAGATTTTTCAATGTAGCAGGATTCAGTCCACGAATAGCAGCTCCGTTTCGTTTCTTTTCGTTAATACTGCTATTTCTGTAAATTTCTTGTTTCTCGGATGTTGAACCCATTACTACTTACGAGAACGAATCGTTTTCTCTGATCTAACTGCGTTTTATTTAACTATCTTCATTCGAAAATATTTGTACATTAAAACGTGGGGCATCGTCTCGCATTCAAATTATCGTTACCTTTATTTATTATGCAGCTATGGTACAATGGTATCGTAACCGCAATGTCTCTTCACCCTTTTTCTTGTCTACCAGTCTCCCGAAATAAGTGGTGGCATGGACATGTTCCATTCACAACGACCCACAGACTCTGACACAAAGAGTATATATATTATATATATATATTATCTTTCAATCATTGGCAACCAGTGGAATCACGTAAATTCATTTTAAAAAAAATCTATATGTAACATCGTCGATAATTCTGTGGATATGATCATTGATAAGACACTGATCACCGTGTGGTACAGGGAACCGCCGTGATAAAGAATACCGACACTCGATCTGTGAGAGTCAACAAATCATTGCTACGAGGCAGTCCATGACAATGAAATCAAAATAAAACCACAGTACGTAAAATACAAATGAATTGCGCTCGTATATGAGCAGTCGAATAGGGAGAGTTACTTTTAATTTCATTTATCGTCAGTTACCCCTTCGCATTGTTTTCAACGACTTTTGAAATATGCTGCGCGGCTCGTCCGAACAGTTGCTACACGTAAATATACATAATATATAAGCTTATACAGAGGACAAATATAGAATAGTATCTTCGAAGATATAAAAGAAAAAATGATTCTGCGGTATCTGCTTTTTCTGAAATTATAAAGATTCTCTATCTCTCTCTCTCTTTCTTTCATCTTTCTCTCCCTATTCTGTGCCTCAAGCCTAAAGTGTAACAACCTCTCCACATTACATTACGTTACATAATATTATCGTTAATAATAAAATGTTTCTTATTCCATAACTTTATACATGCTATGTATAATTATTATGCAATGTTAAAGTCACACATTACTCATCCACACTACCTAGCGCGAGCGTTGCATTAACCTTAATTCCTGTTTTTCCTTTCTTTTCAGATCAAACAGGAGCACGAAGCAGAGTTTACCGTTGATAAAATCCCTGGCTTTATTATTAGTATACATCGAACGCCGAGGGGGTGTCGGTACCGACCGTATGTATATATTCATTTATTTCGCTATCTGTCTCTTGTTCCTTTACGTACAAATTCATCGATTCTCACTTATTTATTCGTTTGTCCTTTCTCTTTCAGCCGCTCGCGCTCCTGCAATGTCATTGCAAATATATACGTATAGATCAAGAAAAGGAAAATCAATCACGCGCACAAGGTGAGAGACATTCGTCGAACTACAAACGTAAATTTGATTTCAAATGTAAAAAAATCATCACCCACAAATGTTCATTTTACACTATTTAAATACAATAGAGCTTTTTATATCTTAAATAAGTTTCCGTTATAAAACTGTCCCGCGAAGAAAGCCAGATGACGGCAAATACCAGTTTTTTAGTAGGTGGTTTGGATGAAAACGACAGATTCGCCCCGGGGAACGAAGGTGGTCGACGGGCGATGTTAAAACCGAGTCGAATCGACAGCGAAATCCAAGTTCTCGCGCGAGTAAAACTCCTCGCGACGAATATATGGTTTTAATTCAAACTACCTAACAGCATTTGGTGATGGCTAGACGACCAGAATTGCGAAGAGCCAAGACAGTAGAATTGCGGCCGCCTCTAATGCGTGTCAGCCCACCACAACTCCGGTGAGGTGGTAATTTTTATTTCGTAGATTGGGAGGTTCCAGCAATACGGTTCGGGCACGATGGATATCAACATTTGCTACCAACCACTCAATATGAGAGTAAGTGTTTGCTGAGAAGACTGCCGAAGATCGACGACGACGACGACGACGCCATGTGCCTACCTCCCTTCTTACTTACATAACTCCTTCCCCTTTTTCATTATGCGTCTTCCTCTTCGTCTTCTACTTCTCCTTCTACTTCACCCTCTGCGTCATCCTCCTCTTCGTCTGTGAACCAACAAAAATGATAAGCTTCCAGTGAAATGTATTTATCTAAACGCTGACTATCGATTTACGTCCCGTACAAGTCCATAAACTCTGCCGATAACACGTTTACACGAGAGATACCAAAGAATTTCCCTTTACTCACCTTCGCCCTCTTCCAGATCATCGTCGCCCTCTGGCATATCGTCATCCTCATCGTCCTCTTCACCTTCACCGTCCACTTCCTCCTCTTCCTCGACCTCCTCTTCGATTTCTTCCTCCTCTACCTCTCCGTCGCCGTTCTCCTCTTTCTTCTGTTTCTTTGTATCGTCATTCTTCTCCTGAAACGTGAAACAATACAATTTCGTTTAACTTGCGATAAGGTGCGCGCGATCATGATTTCGGTAACGCAGCCGAAACTATAAATTATCCGCTTCCGTTTTAGTACACGCGTTTCCCTCTACATGAAAATTAATCATCTCAGGAGAAAAAAAAAGGAAGGTGGGAGAACTTCACGGATAGGGGAACTCTGACAAGCGACCGAAAGATAAGAGGGAGGGGGCAAATGGACGAAGAGGATTCCCTTCCCGCCAAGAAGCGTAAGGACACGGAAAGGAAGGTAGGGGGACCTTCCGTTAAAATATGGTGGCAGTACAGGAAAACACAAAGAACGATGGGGGGAATTATATTCGCTAGAGAACACACCGCGAGGTACAGAACAGTACTAACATTAAAGGCAGCGAGCAGGAAAAAAAAGAGGAAGAAAAGACCGCTGCGTAAACGCAATTAGAATTAAAACAAGCACATACGTAAAAGCTTGATAAATCAATACGCGTGGTCTGAAGCAAGTTCATGGGAAACTTTAAAATAGCTTTCGACGTCAGCTACAGTTTTCTATATAAATTATCTCTCGCCCTTTATTGAATAATTCATACGTATTACTTCGTTCCATTCATAAATCCTCCAACGAATCCATATTCATGTATTTTTAGATCGAAAGTTTATCGAAGCTCAATCTTATCGAGCCGTCCTGGTTTGGAGCCATCGAGCGTAAGATGACCAGAAAAGGCTTGCCATTGAATCGTGATAAATGAAAAAGCGAACAGACAGTTTTGAAGAATCGTCCGCTGCCTCGGACGATTCTGGAAATGCCGGTACACCTTAAGCTCGTGTTCATACAGCGTTACTCGTGATCATCAGGGTGGGTGTCGTAATGGTATACACGCGACGTGTGTATATCAGCGGTACGAGGAAAGAGGGCATAGAAAACTCGCAGAGAACTGCATCGTCCAATCAAAGGGAGGAATTGACTGAGACCGAGCGGTGGGGGAAAGCGTAGGGATTGGCAGACGACTACGACACATGTTTGTAGACGGGATGTGTGTTCGTGCTGAGTATAGTGAACGACGAAAGGGGAGAAGAGGGGAGAAGGGAAGCACGAAACAGCGTGCCCGGCTATGTGCACGGAGGCTAAAGCTTCTATGAACTTCTAATAAAATAAAACGGGACTATAATCTACATTTCAAATTGCACGGGGAAAACAAATAAAAAGCGCACGCATTAAAGTAAACGAATTCCGACACGGTCTAATCATCCGGACGGTCGAATGCTGTGGCATCGTCGAGGATCGCGTTGCTTCCAAGGTAACTGTCTCGTATTATCAAGCGTCTTTATCAAACGAAACGTAATATCTCGTTTCATAAACTTCCATACCAGGCGTAAAGAATCAATATCGTTTTCTATTTCTTTGGTTAATCGGTATGGGGAAGTTATTGTTTAATCTAGGTACATTATCGTGAATATGGTGTACGTTGATTACTATTCGCAATATATCGCAAAGGAACATGTAAAAGCAACTTTGTAGCTTGTAAAGGCATTGTGCGTCTGGCGACAGAGCGTTGTGATACCGATGTCTCTGAAACTTGACGCGCTTTCTTCGAACTACATAGAATCTGTTGGCACTACCGTCGCCGGCCGCTGCGCGTTCATGGCGTTGCTGGGTAGTACACAACATGCAACGAACGGTAAATGACAGCCTGACGTACAGACGCCAGTGGTCATGAAATGACGATGCTGCCTGTTATCCTACAGACACGATTACCTATCGACTTGTTACTAATCACGAGGTCTTTGCAGATAACCCAACGTTCATAACCTATCGGGTATAAACTCATTTTCATTCGATTCCGTCGACCGTTCGGCTGAGCCGTGAATGATCGTTATATAATTCTTCTGTAACGCATATGAATTTCACCATATTTTAGTTAACAGAAGCGTCCGCGGTTGCCGATAAATGACAGAATCGTACATTTTGGGGGGGGGAAACGTAGCTCCAAGTCAATAATAAAAATATCGAAACTTAATTAGTGTCCCTGACAATCTTATAATTAAGGAAGATCTTTCATAGTAAGTTCAGCATTGAATTAGGTTAAGTACAGTAAGTACAGAAGATAACTCGCTTACGAACTATTGCAACAATCATTCAGAAGTGGTGTACGACTTATTTCGAGTGATCTTCCATTTCAGTTTATTGCATGGAATAACTCCGCCTAAGGATTCGTGCAGATATGCTTACAAATTCCACTGGAAATACACTATTCGTATCTCCCGCCATTTCTCCGCTCCTTCCACGTTCTCCCTCTAACGCAACGCACTTGCGTCACAGGGCTCTACGACGACTACTGGATAATATTCGTCGTATTTACTACCTAACTACGTAATCAGAGCACATCGAGGATACATCAGTCGGCAAAATGAAAACGTATTACGTGCCTGCGAATATACCGGCGCCTGATAATTTCGAGCACGCCACACGGGGAAGAGCACGTAGACAAGCGTTGCCGTATTTTTCTTGTTTCCCAACCGGCGAAATGCATTGATACGCGGTACTAACAAGAATAATAATGACGATGACGATGGCTGATTCTGTTATAAGCGGGTACACGGTCGTGGTTTCCACGTGACATACTATTCCCGCTGCCGCGAAGACGACGCCGCCACAGACGATTTCTACAGAATGAGAGAGCGTGAAAGGATACCGTCATTTTCAATGAGCGCTTCACACCTTGCGGCTTCCCCGGAGAGGACCGTTCACACGGCGTATTATCGACTAAAAATAAGGTCGTCCCTATCAGGGCACACAGAACGACGGGAGGCTCGATTTAAGATGAAAAATCGTGACGATGTTTTCTCGAAGGTTCGTAACACCACGCGGCATACTACGAAAGAATAGGGAGGCAGGAGAGACATGGGTATATAATACATGGCGTTGCCGCTGGCTGCGCGCGTGGGGTTCTCGAGGGGAAGAGAGACAGAGTCGAACACCGGTAGATTCGAGGACAGCGGACCAAGGGGCCAAGGGGGAGAGGCAGAGGGGGCAGAGAGAGAGAGAGAGAGAGAGAGAGAGAGAGAGCGAGAGAAAGGGAAGGAAAGCGAGGAAGGAAGCCTTCGGTGCGGTGTTTATGCACGCAGATCGGTAAACAATTTCAGAGCAACACGTCGCGACCCGAAAGAGATATGTGTTAGTCTATCGATCGTCCGTCAGACACGATTAACCCTCTTACAACGAATTATCGATCAATTACGACACAGAAAGAGGGACAGAGAGGGAGAGAGCGAGATGGTGGGAGAGAGAGATAGGCTGAGAGGAGAGGAAGAAGAGAGGGAAACGATGGAAGGAGCAAGCGAGAGAGCACAACGAACGCGGGCTTGGTTTCGGGCGCCATAATGGAAACCCACGACGGTGGTGGTGGCGGCAGCGACGGCGGTCGTAAAAATGCGCGGGATGCTCGCTTTTCCTATCTATAACTCTGATATTTTAGATTAAAAATGGCGCCCATCTTGTAGGCTAGACCCGAGCAACGTGTAAATCGTGCTTAGAACAGGATTTATTTCAGACTCAGCGTGGGTTAATAACACTTGGGAAATGCATAATAACGAGAGCGTACGAAACGAGCACATGGCGCTAGTAGCCAAGATATCCCGCCCGAATTTTACCTTCACTTTATTAGCAAGGTGCGAGTGAAACGACGCTGATTCTGATATTAGGTGGTAACGTGAAATCCAGATCGGTAATTATAGACGGCATTGTAACGACAGGGGTGATCAACCGAATGAACCATCGTGGCTCGTGGCAGCCACGCGAAATACGATGGCGTCCCCCTCTCGGCTCCGAATCGGAAAAACAGCGCGCGTTGCGTGCACCGTGCACACGCTTCGGAGCGGTTTCGAGGATATGAATAGGGAAAACTGGCGCGCTTCTCGGCCACCATGAATACGTGGAATCTAATGAAAATGCCGGCCGGCATTCTATCTTCTTCCGTGCCGTCAGTCGGTCGAAACGGCCACTCGACTGCCCGCCCACCCGTTCGTCCTCGATAGTACTCCGATACCGCGCACAAAATTTCGAAAGCATTAATTTTCTCAACATGCGAGGCCCGTAAGCCATACGAGCGGGAAACCACGAACGGACTAGATACGCGAGGTTGCTAGAAATTTCGATCGGCTTTCGATTCCGAATGTGATGATCCTGTGAAATCGTAGACGATGCCGTGACCGAGCAGCGTGGCGCGGAAGCGTGGTGTAAGCCGGCGTGTAGTACGTGCTTTCGTGTGTACGTGTGTGTATATGCTTACGTACAATCGCGTGAATTGATAGCGGGGGTACGATATTTCGAGAAATCGTATGGAAAGGAGGAAAAAAAACAAAACAACTCACCTCGGCTGGCCTCTTGATTCCTTTGATCTCACACTTCGCGTCCCCGGAAGCCTTGTCGTTCTCAGTCACCTTCTCCACGACGACGGCCTCGTTGTTTGCCTTGGTACTCATGATGGATTGGTGCGCGTTTACCAAGATGCCTGCGTGTCCGCTTCAAAACGATGGAAAAAGATAGAACGGTGCGTGTGTACACGTAACGAAACTCCGTGTCCTCGCGCGGCGTCGGTTTCCGGCGAAATGCCCGAGAGAGCAGCGTCGTCAGGCGAAGACCCAAGGGTCAGAGAGGGGGGAGAGAGAAAGAGAGAAGAGAGAGAGGGGAAAGGAGGGTGAGCAGAGTCGAACCAGTCAGGAGTGGAGAGTGCCGTATACTGACGACTGTGGCGCGAATAGCGCAAAGCGGACTACTACCCGGTCTCGGCTCGCTCCTAGCACATCCAACCTGGCTTTGTTCAAAAATGAAGATGGCGCGGGTTTGAAACTCGATAAATGCCTGATTGGTCGAAACCTTAATCCCCTTTCCATACCTGCCACTGCGCCTAATTGGCAACATTATAACGCCACGTAATCTTTTATTAATTACCGTAAAACTTTCCCACCTAATGCATCCACCTGACATATAAATAAAATTAAATCCTGCGGAGGACGAGGGGTTCGAGAGTTCGTAGCCTCGGTTCGCCGTCTGCTTCGAGGCTAAGTCACTCGATTCGAATAAGCTTCTACACCAACAAACATTTATATTCTTTTTCAACACCCCCTTCGCCGAAAATTCATCAATATACCCTGTAAAATTAAAATCTCGTACAGGAAAACATACCTAACTATCTTTCTGCACAACCAAAATATATGACATGCATCGCGTACTTAATGGCGGCATACTCCACACTACGTGGCGGGAATTATCCTATACATAAAAGAGTCAGAGTTTTTGAACGATGCCCACCTGTCACTAAAAATTCTGATTTCAGTATACTATTTTTCAGATTCTAAAGATTTTCGCTTGTGTAGATTAGACTTTGGCCTTGTAAAATATATGCGAATGTTTTTAAACAGATTAGAATTAGAGAGAGCCGTGATCGATACGAAGTAACCTAAATAATTATCTAGAATCATTAATGTGTGCCTATATATTTGCAAACTAAATAATGCAAGAAATACGGTTAGACTTTCGTGGCGTGCGTTTTTCCTTTTGCTAACCTGTGTATCGTTCTTTTCACCGTAATGTCGCTCTGGATATATTTACAGAAACGCTCTAACATTATTACAACCGGCAATTATTTACAAATTTTGTGTGAAAAAGGACGGCAAAAGAAACATTATAACATAATTGCTGTTATTGATTAGACGCCTTATATATGTATTAAACCAATTTTGATGCCAGCTGTTAATGGCGAATATGCAATCGAAATTTTGTTTTTATAGGAATTGCAATCAGTTGTATTCACTTTTCCAATGATTCCAGGTAAAACGAATTTTATAGAACAATATTACGTTAAACGATATATTAATGCTTATAGGTTTTAATGGAAAAAAAACATTAAATTTCTAAGTTTTATACAACGTATGGCAACATGCGCACGCGCTGTATGCCTATACATGGCAGCTTCCGGTTAAATTACGTTTCCTTTTCTTTCGAAACATCCAAGATGGTAGGTTAATCTCCGTTCAAAAGTATCCGTAATTCATCTGCAATTACATTCGTAATCCTTGAATAATGTCACCGTCAAAGTGCAACTGTGCTATATACATTTTATTTGCTGAAAGCCGTATAAAGTATTTCATATTTTCGTCAAATATGAGAGAACGTCCTGCAAGTGAGAGCATAACCTCAAAAAGTGACAAACTGTGCAGCAATTTTTATTTTCTAAAGAATAAAATAAGAGTTATTGAATAGCGATAGGCTAAATAAAAGCGTCAAGAAATAAGAATAATTCGAACTGTTCCATTCGCGTTCTATATTTCCGCGAGAACAAACTTTCCAGCGAAATGTGAACAGTACAATTCTGTGTATTTCAGGTTAATGTACCGAAACAGAGGCGCACTTTCTGCAAGAAATGCAAAGTACACAAGCCTCATAAAGTTACACAGTACAAAAAGAGCAAAGAACGACATGCGTCGCAAGGTAGAAGACGTTACGACCGTAAACAGCAAGGTTTCGGTGGCCAAACCAAACCTATATTCCGAAAGAAGGTATGCTTCTCGAATCCTGCGATTCAAATTACGTTTTTATTAACAAACTTGCGTCTCGTTTGTAGGCAAAAACCACAAAGAAAATTGTCTTGAGGATGGAATGCACTGAATGCAAATACAGGAAACAGATCCCTCTTAAGAGATGTAAGCATTTCGAACTGGGAGGTGACAAGAAGAGAAAGGTAAGCATGCCGCGTTTCGCATTCATCGAAAGAATTCTTGCAGGACTTTGGCATCGACTGACGTAATATTGTTTTCAGGGACAAATGATCCAGTTCTAGGGTAAAGTTATCGGCGTTAACTTTCTGTATGTATTTAATAAGAAATGAAATAAACCTTTTCGAATTTGTATAG
Organism: Andrena chrysosceles; assembly: GCA_963855975.1. Lineage (NCBI taxonomy): Eukaryota > Metazoa > Arthropoda > Insecta > Hymenoptera > Andrenidae > Andrena > Andrena chrysosceles. Next base: position 2,224,299 of record OY979768.1, read on the forward strand.
TTTGTTTATTTTACGAATCGTGTATTATAATGTAAAACTGTGTCTCATGTTCAAGTATTTAATCACCATCGTTCTCACCATTATTTGTAATCTTCGGCTTAGAAACTATTTGCTGGGGAGCACTGTTAAGATAAAAAAATAAGAACCGTGTGAATATTAAAGGACTGTAATAAGAAGAGAGACGTAAAGGGTGGTCGAAAGGAAAATCAGAATTTGTTCGACTGTAAAATGCTTTTACATTTGTGTCGAAATACTGCGCTTTACCTATGCCTAGTTTTAATTAACATTATTACGCTGCGCAATATGTATTTGAGTTTACTTTCAGTGGCATTATAACTTACTATAGTACGGACGGGTCCAATCCTTCTTCTTTCATCTGTAACTTGAGTGCTTCCCTCTGTACACCGACGTGTACCATTTTGAAATACTTCTCGTAACGCGGATCTTTATTGACCGGTTGTTCGTCAGTCTTTGTACTTTTAGGCTCATCCTGCGAAACATCAGGTTCATCTATTTTAGATACATTTGTTTCTTCTTGCTTATGCTCGCTCTCGATTTTTGTGCTGCTTTCTGTGGGACCTTTTGTGTCCTTCTGATTTTCTTCCAAGGTAGGAACAGACGACAACTGTAAGGAACATGTAAGTCATCAGAAATTGTAAGCAATGTAATTCTAATGGTCCGATAAGGCTTCTACATACCCAAGATTCTAGAATTTCTAAAGAGGCTTCTATTCTTTGCAATTTGTTCTCAAATTCGAATAATCTTTCTTCGCATGATAATGCAAATTTATTAAGGTATGTTACCGTATGCACAATGAAGTGATTAATGAACGAAATAGTTCTTTTTTGATTAATCGCTGGAACCTAAGAAGGAAAACAAGTGTCATTATGCACAGAGAAACGCGAAACCGTTACGATACGAAATATCGACAGGCGAAAAGGGAAGTTCAATATCTGCACCTTCGTGTAGTCGATAGTTGGCTCAATTATCGGAACTTTGTAATCGTTCATTGTATCTTTCAAATGTTATTTCTTGAATTTGTTATCGAACTGTCAAACGTCATAAACTCCCGAAGCATTGCTCCCACGGATCATGTAGGACTCATTGATAGAATGGTGTGTACGGTGTGTACTAAGAACCGAAATTTCTCAGCTATCGCGTGGGTACACGTATTCCCTTGCAAAACACTCTGCGGATAAAGAACGAGCAGCGGGGTGTTCAAAACTCTGCAGTGAAAATCATTAGAAAATTCACGTGTTACAAGTGCCGAGTGAAAAATAATTCAAACGCATCATGGCTGGAATTGCAATTTATTTACGATCTTAATCCGTCGGTATATTTTGCCTCGCTTCTAAAAATTCTCAGAAATGTTTCGCGCAGGATATTAGCGGAGGAAATCCTTAACCGCGCACAACGATCTCGCACTTTAATTTCGATTAATAATTATACGACAGTTTGGGTAACGCTTCCTCTGGTAGTGAATTACGAACGAACTTACGCATTACAGGTAGACGATTTAGAAGCGAGAGTCTTTCGTATCATACGCGTTTAGGCTGCTCGATCAATCAGAATTTAACCAGCAAAATTATTTGCTATAAGTCGATAAAGCAGAATATGCGCTGACAGCGTGAACGAGAAGTTTTTAGTGGTCGTACAGGTTGGACTTACAGGCTGGATGTAGGTCTAGTAAACGCGACCGATCTGTTGTCAGTGGGAATTAACTGTATGGAGATTACAAGGAAAAGAATTATTTCTTGAAGAATGGAGTCAGCACCTGACCTGGAAACCGTGTACCAGGCTGTATATTCATTGTATAATAATTCGAATCCTTCGGGACCAGGGAAAACATCGCAATGGTTGGACGAATTACAAAAATCGGTGAGCTATTTGTTAGCGGTCTTTTGCCAATTACCATCAGGCGTTCTCTTTTCTTATATACTTCATATGCACTGTATCGCCTTGTAAAGAGGATTATACAATCATTGTTAAATACCTCGCAATTCAAACACTAAAGCGATGATCGAGGAATGTAAATAGATAAGGTAGCTCCTAACCTCACATCCCATCCCTCCTACATTCATTCGTGTACGATACCGAAGCATGCAATGTTCCTGTGCGGATCTAAATTAAAGAAGCATAGCAACAGAGCAGCGTTAATATTTATGTATTACTTTAGGTATTTGCATGGAAAATAGCTGATGAAATGCTGCAGCAAAAGCGAGACATTCAGTCTTGTTATTTTGCTGCACAAACGATGCGCACTAAGATACAACTATGTTTTCAAGAGTTACCTGCCGAAGCTCATATTTCATTGAGAGATTCTTTAATGAATCACATATCACAGACTAACGAGCACACCAATGCCGCTATCGTTACACAGGTTCATTTCGTTTTCTATGATTCGAAGAGATCGTTATTACGAGACTCGCAACTGCTTAACCATTCTAATGAAATTTGTTATTGTAGCTGTGCCTAGCATTGGCAGATCTCGCGTTACAAATGTCTTCTTGGCAGAAGCCAGTCGTGTATTTGATTAACAGATTCGGGGGATCGACTAACAGTTTATGGCCATTACTAGAAGTGATGACAGTATTACCGGAGGAAGTAAATTCACGATCTCTTAGGTATAATAAGATATCAGTACAGTAATAAAAACAGTCTCAAATACGTTAAATTGATTTCTAATTCAAACTACGTTATATAGACTAGGAGCCAATCGCAGACAGCATATATTACTCGAACTTAACGCAAGCGCAGACACGGTGACAGAATTTTTGGTGAGTGTTTATTAAGTTTGTTATTTCTTTGTCCTGCGGTGTGTTTGAATTCTCTTGAATTTTCAGAAAATGTGTCTAAAAAATGGTGGAGACAATGTGCAAATTCGTATCACAATTCTTAGATGTTTTACAAGTTGGATAGCAGTGCACGCTATACCTCTTGTACCAACAAGTGATGTTATTGTATATACTCTTCAAGTAAGTTCTCCAAGCGTAAGTTGTTCGTCATAGTTCGCATGAACTTCAAGTATAATGGGATATATGCATTTCAGATACTTGGAAATCACATGACTGGATCTCAATTGCACGAAGCAGCTGCGGATTGCATATGCGTAATTCTACAAGTTTTAGAGGACGACAGTAATAACAATCGTGATAATAATAGTGAATCGAATATACAGTTACAACAACTGCAGTTATGTCTGTTCACCAGTGTAATGGCCTTAGAGGAACCATACCACTTATCAGTTGCGCACGAAGACATGGACAAGTAAATTTCTTGGTTTTTTTTATTACGATCGGAGACATAAGAGGACTTTATTATAATCTCGAATGTGTAATTAAACGTTATCTAACAAAATATTGTTTAGGTCAATAAATTATTGCCGGATTTTTACGGAATTAGCCGAGACATTCTTGGAGACGATGGTAAACGGCTCTGTGGGAGGGAAGCAACACTACGCTATCAAGATCCTCGATCTGGTCTTGGTGTGTGTCGGGCATCACGATTACGAGGTAAATATTTCTTTTCACATCTGATACACTAATACCAGTTACTAAACAGATATTATTTATATCAGGTGGCGCAAATAACTTTTAATCTGTGGTATCGCTTATCGGAAATTCTTTACCAAAAAAACAGCGATGACCTCAACGCGGTTTTTCGACCTCACATCGAGAGGCTAATTGGAGCGTTATGTAGACACTGCCAAATGGAACCAGATCATGTCAGTAATGGGCATATTTCAAGTTGTTCGTATTCCTCTGCAGTAATATATAATCGTATAAATTCCTTTGAATAGTTGGGTCTTGTGGAAGAGGGTTCCGGCGGAGAGGAATTTGCAGATTTCCGAAATCGTGTCTCTGAGTTAATCAAGGATGTAGTATTCGTAGTTGGAAGTAGTCACTGCTTCCGACAAATGTTTTCGTCTCTAACGGGTGGTCCAGGACCGCAGGGACAACCTAATCACGTGCCCACATGGGATTCGACTGAAGCCGCGCTGTTTGTAATGCAAGCGGTTGCGAAAAATATTTTACCGTGAGTTTCCACGACGCGTGCGCGGGTTTCTTTTTAGAATATGAAAATGATAAATGTACCTTCTTGCAGAAAAGAGAATGACGTAGTGCCGAAGGTAGTAGAGGCTATTTTGAATTTACCGGAAAACACGCATATAGCTGTCCGTCATACAAGTATTCTTTTATTAGGAGAACTTTGCGAATGGATAGATAGTCATCCGCAGTCTTTAGGTAAATAATTAAGACATGTACATTCGGCTTCGCTACGTCCGTTTGTCAATGCAAACTTCTCGTTCCAGAACCCGTTTTAAATTTTCTTTTGACTTGCTTGAGCCAAAAGGGATTGGGAAGCGCGGCCTGCGGTGCGTTGCTGAGCATATGTACAGCTTGCCCGTTACATATGGCTTCGCACTTTCCGGGACTATTGCAAATTGCACGTTCTCTCGATAGTTTTGCCATCAGTAACGATGCGGCTATTGGTTTACTCAAGGGTAAGATAATGCGTGGCATGGATTTTCGTTAAACATTTTACAAGGACCGTAAGTGATATCTCTTGTGATTATTCAACAGGAGTTGCTATAATCATGTCTAGTTTACCACGTGACAAAATTGCTCAGGCGATGAAGGAATTATGTTGGTTCCAAGCTAGGCCACTATGTGAGATTATGGAACGCGGAATTCCAATCGAAGTAGGAACAAAGACTGATCCTGTGATATGGCTAGATAGATTAGCTGCTATATTTAGGCACACTGATCCACAAATTGAAGATCCTAATGAACCTCATCCTTGTCAAAGCGCTGTCACTGAAGTAAGTTTCTATGACTAATCACACGCGCTAGATCTAATATTTTCTCTAAAATTTATGACTGTCGAACACAGATGTGGCCAGTATTGTCAAATGTATGTACAACATATCAGCACGATGCAAAGCTAATGGAACGATGCTGTCGTTGTTTGAGATTTGCTGTTCGTTGCGTAAGAAAACATTCCGCCCATCTCCTTGAGCCACTAGTGAAACAGGTATCTATTTCTCAGACATTGAAACCTAGGAAATATTACTCAATGCCTTCTAAACTTCCAGATCGTGCAATTGTACGCAGCACACCAGCACAGTTGCTTTTTGTACCTCGGCTCGATATTAGTCGACGAATATGCCATTGACTCGGAATGCGTCTCTGGTTTATTAGCGATGCTCGAAGCATTTATTGGGCCTACCTTTACTATCCTTCAACAACAGGATGGCTTGAAGAATCATCCCGATACAGTGGACGATCTTTTCAGATTATGTGCCAGGTATCTCGCTTTACGATATTCGTGTCGTATATAAACAATACCTTTATTGGTCGAGCTTACAAGCGTCCTTATTTTGCAACGATAGGTTCCTCCAAAGGGCCCCAATACCATTCTTACACTCGGCTATAATAGGAAGCATAATTGACTGTGCCTTAATGGCCTGTAGTTTAGACCATAGGGACGCAAATGTTTCGGTAATGAAGTTCTTTTACGATCTTTTACATTGCGGTCGTAATCACGAGGTAAGCTAAAGAAGAAGCTTTATGCATCATAGCTTGTTTGGCGCAGAAATATTAATATTTTCCTGTGTTACTTCAAGAGTGGATCAGATTACACGATACGACGAGAATTGGTACAACATATATTAAGAGAAAAAGGACAAACATTAGTCATGAGACTACTTCATGCATCCGTGTTCTCACTGTCGTCTTATATGTTATCTGACGTAGCGGATGTTTTTGTTGAGCTATCTCTAAGCAATCGAGAAGTAAGGCAGTCGATAAGTTTCAGTCAGTCTAAGCTGAAAGGTATACAGTAATTGTTTTACAATAATAAGTTTCTCTTTACTTAGTTACTGTCCAAATGGTTGGAAGAAGCCATCAAAACGATGCCAGCGCAAAACGCGGGTGGTTCACCTACAGCACAACCAGAACAGTTATTCGAATTTCATAATACGGTCACAAGGTATATAAAAATTACAATTTTTCAATGCCATTTCTTTTAGGTATTACAATTTCATGTCGAGTTCTTAATTTATAGAGCGGAGATGGCGAAACCCGTGAATCATGCTCTGCGAAATTTTGCACGTCTGTATCGTTGATGCATCTCGATGTAAACTTAAGGACAAGAATGTCAAAATTACAAACAGCTAAGATCTCTCAAGATCCCTCATTTAATGAACACGATTTGAAGATGTCAATGAAACAAGGTTATTGTAAAATGGTGAGTCTATGCTGTATAAATGTATTGACGAACGTTTTAAATATTTTGTACTTGTTTACTATCTACACATTCCTCTGCAAAGTATGTGAAGTACGATAAAGATAAGATCATAATTGCTCGTGTAAAATGTGATTCATAATTTTACATAAAAGTGTTGTATTTAGTAATTCCTTTTTCTTTTTCTATCGCGAACATTTTTTCCATATAAATATACAACATCTTTGTAAACCGCATACCCTTTCAGTTATTTGTATTAATTTTATATACAGCCTTGTTGCATTTGTTCCATATAGTCTTCGAACACATGATAGAGACGCAAAGTGATATCCGGCTTACCTATTGCATTAGGTATGTATCTAGTCAACTGCACAGAGGTGTCGAACGTTTTGCATACTTTGTAGATAACGCGCAGGTAGTAAACATTGGGAAATCAGAATCATTATATATTTTTGTGCTTTCCATCTTATTTACACGGACAACCATTATTATGGAATGCGTATTAAATTACTTTAAAAACTATCCGATGTGTGCTATTCAATTTGTCTTTCACTGAAATGTATTCAGTTGTAGAATATCATTTTAAAGTTACGCTCTCCATACTCGAAATATTTAGTTAAGAGGCACTCGCTCGCAGTCGCGAGCCTCTCGCCTTACTCAAGTAATAATATGGAGAGCGATGAAGGAAATTTTGCGAAACGATTTTTTAATAAGCATCTATTTAGTTGAGAAAACTGTACGGTCACGTAAATAAGAACGAATGCAACACATAATGCAAACCGGTTGTGTGTATGTGTTGTAAAAGTAACTAAAGATGCGTATGAGTTTCATTTGGTATAACGCGAAAAGTTCGTTTACATACGATTGTCTATCTATTTTCAAGTGTCTCGCAGGATATGGTTTTACAAACGTTTAAATCGTGTTTGGGGTTAATAAGATGTGATATACTACAATGATATTGTGAGACAACATAAATGTGTCGTATTCCTATTATATGAAAAGAAATCTGACCTAAACGTTGTTAACATTTAAGTCCATTCGTGCCCTGGTGTACATTTATAACCATATATTTCAATTCGGAGCGATATCATAGTAGGTATATATGTTGTAGATGATATAAAAGTATGATTGCGAAACCGATAAAGGTACAACATAACATAAATTCATTCGTCGAATGAAAAGAAATAAACGAAACATACGCTCATTTTGCATGATAGTTAACTTTAATTGTACAAATGGTTTACATTTACGAGACGTGTAATTTTCTTGCGAAGCGTTAATGTACAGATAAGGTATTAATGAGAATAAGCATTATTATTATTGGTAAGAGAATCATTTGTAATGTAAGGTTGAAAATGATTAAACTGTACGAATATTTTGATGACTAGCATTAATTTTAGCATCTACGCTAATGTTTCGCTTTATAACAACAAATTTCCGACATATTTCAAATAAAATGATATTTTTTACTCAAACGGACGAATCATAATTTAATCATAATTGAAAGTGGCGAAATAAAGTGGTTAGCGATTACACGAGCAAAATAACATGTTTGCGGGAACGAAAGTACAGGGAGTAATGCGTGCTTCTCGAGAACTAATGTGCAGCGATTTGAAGCCGCATCGGAAGAGCGAAACATTATACCAAACAAACTGATTCACTATCAACGCCGGTCAAGCAACAGCCGATGCAGTCAACGACAAATAATTCTGGTAAACGAGTCACGCGCGTCATTCGTCGGGAGCCATTAAAGTTGTTGAATAAATATATTTTCATTAAATAGGTCATTCCTGGCTTAGAATTGCTATGCAGGGAAAGTAGAAGCTCCAAGACTCTTATACGTGCTCGACCTTTGCGTCCGAAAATATTTATGGCCCTTTGTACAGGCCCAACTATAATCCGTAGTCCGTTCTGCCAGGTAAGAAATCGCAAAGAAAAGGTCTAATGGTCGCTTTACGACTACACCGATTGTTCCGTGCGATAAAGGGCGCCTTCTTGCAGGAAACGATGTCCCTACGAAAAAAAGATCTACCCGGCCAGCTGTGCGATAAATTGTTAAGTGACTCGACTACACCGAGCATCCCAGCAATAATGTGAATCCGGAAACGTTCGGGTCGTTGCGAAGACAGGTGCCAGCTTTTCAGGTTTTAATAACTTTCTTCCTTCAACAGCACGCCAGGATATTATCCAGAATAAATTCCAATATTTTAATACGAACATGCCCCAATTACGGTGAATTCGGTGCGTTTTTAATGTTGGAAGGCGCATCGGAGGGGAATGCGGTGACGTTCCAATATGGCCCTGTTAAGTACCAGTTACAGGTATACGATGGTTTTAGCGATATGCTCATGATTCAGGGTTCGGATGCCACGTCTTCTCGAGACATTGCTAGCAATCTCAGGGGCCTGAGTCACTGAGCAGTTGCACTATGAGTCACGCACAGTCGAACCTTATTGGCCAAGGAAATGGTTTCTAACAAAGGAATATTGTAGTAGCGTATAGTTGAAGAATTTTTATTGCTCCGCAGACGATGTCCCTTTGGACGTGACTAAATAATTGATGAATATTAGTACACACAAATTCCATTGCGGCGGTCGCAGGTTATGTCCGCGACAACGCCTCCTATGTAACCCTAATTGTACGAATCTAATCACTTATGTCTTCCTAGTAAGTAGCGATGTTATTTCATTAATTCTGCAAAGTACTCGAGTCCAGAAAGATTGTTTTTCAACGGAGACGTTGACTAGTCTCTGGCGGTATCGTGCGGAGTATACAGGGTATATTGAGAAACGTTAATCACGGTTTGCTTTGTTGTATCGCAGAAATGTCATTTGCAGCGTGTTGTTTCATTACAAGCGTCGTGGTATGTAACAAGCATTGGCACCCACGTGTACCACCTATCAATAGAAGGGCTTCGCCTTGCCCGACCATTGACGAACGCATACCTATATGCGCACCAAAGTGTATTGTCAACCAATATCGTGTTCTATGGTACCGCGGTGCCATTCACGACTTTCCACGAGACGATACGAATGCATTGCGTGCACTTTACCGATGCTCGCGAGAGCGAGAACGAAGGACGATAAAGCTACGGGTGCGAGCTATTATCCTACACGTTCGACACAGTCCTAACTGTGCATGGTCATTACAAGCGGCCTCCAGGAATTCCATCTGCTTCGGAATTTCCGTTTTGTCTCCTTTCCCCTGTTGTGATAAATGGAAGAATTTCGTGGAATAGATTTCACGCAGACCCAACCGGCCGAACAAAGACGCGGACCGTTACGCCTTCTTCGGCTGATCCTCCCGTTGACGTAGCCTGTGACAACAACGCCCTTACCTGTTTGAGGAAAATGTCCACGGTCCCCTTTGTAAATTGTTTCCCGTTTCGGTTAGGTCGGAACCCTTTCGTATATTAAACTAATTCGCAGGCTACCTGTGGTATGAAAGTACGGACAGAGTATAATACGGTGCACGTTTTGCAGTGTGCAGAGAAGACATTCCACATTCTGGGAAATGAAGTCATCTAATTTTAACATCGCGGACTTTGAATGCTGCCGGTGCATCTCAGAATCATCTTGCCTTTGTTTTATGACCTTTGCTGTAACCTTTGACACTTACAGTGTGCCCTTAATACTAATTATTACGATTCGAGGCGTTTCGTATACGCATCGTTGCGTTCTGTTCCGGCAATCTTGAGGCGAATCATGCTGCATTTGGTTTTCGAGCGATCGCGCAATCTGTTGGATTGTTAGGCAGTTTCGCGTACTCGTGCTGCCCCCCACCCTTATTAATTAGCAATCTGATGAAGAGGGCATTGCATTTTCTCGACGGAAGAGCGAAGAAACTCGTTGGCAAGTACGAAACCATTCACCTTCCCCTACCAATCCTCGCTCTAGCTTCGGCCCGACAATCCGACGTTACCCAGATCCTTTAATCGCCGCGTTCCTTGTACTAACATTTGCTCGTGCAGGATGCAGCACGCAACTATCGCTGAATTCACCCTCTCTCATTGACAGCGACGGGCAGCGGCGCGTTGCCCAGCAACCAGACAGTCAGACTGCTGTCTGCCGATCTGCCAGGGGCGCGGAAGGCCGCGACGAGACGAGACCAGACGAGACCAGACCAGACCAGACCAGACAAGGCCAGAAGAGCAGTAAGCGCGAGCGAGAGAGAGAGAGAGGGAGATGAATCCAAGAGAGATGATACGACAGAGAGAGAGAGCGAGAGAGTGAATGAAGAGCGCGCGAGGGGTAGAGGGGAGCTGGTGTGAGGCAGGTGTAGAGGGAGGAAGGTCGTCGGTTGGAGGGGTAACGCGACCATTTGACCGTAGGACGGAAAGAACGAAAGCTGCAGAGAGAGGGAAAAGGGTAGCTGATCGCGTGTGATGGTGGTAGAGCGCAGAAGAGTTGCGAACGCGGTGGTGCGTAGAGTAGCGATAGTGGTGTTAGTGTTGGTGGCCATGTAGTGGGGGATCAGTGGCACGATGGTGCATCAGAGGGACAGGGGAATGGTGGTGGGGCGACAGGGGGCGGCCGGGCTAGACGAGTCGAGGTCAGTTATCCGCCACGCCCGACGCCGACGCCGTCGTTCCGGCGCACCGCATTGCATTTTCGGCGCCACTGCTGCCGCTGCGTATCACTGCATTGCCAATGTTCTCTTTTTTTCTTCTCTCCATTCCCTCTTCCTTCCTCTCTTTCGTTCCACCTTCTTCCTCCTTTCTTATATCTCCTTTCTTTCTCCCCATCTTTTTTCCCTCCCCGTACACCACTGCAAGTTCATACTGCCTACTTGTTCGTCGCTGACGTCTAAACTACCACCGGGGCTGCGGATCGCGCGCGCTCGCGTAGCGTAGTCGTTGTTTTGCGGCGGAGTCAGCCGGACCGCGATAGGGGCGGATTCGCGGCGACGAAATTTCTCCATTTTTAGGGAAATCTCGTCTTCCGCGAAGCAACGTCTATTTATAGAAACTCTGGACCAGAATCGCCACGATTCTTCTTCGCTGCGGCGCGGGGTTGGCGTAGAAACGCCTCTACAGATGTGACTGGTCAATATTCGAAGGTGGTTCACTTCTTTGCTTACAGTTTCAGCTGTAATGTTAACTCTCCGACAGATACGTCGATCGTTTCGTCCAACCATGTTGCCTCGTATCGTTCCAAGGACTGCAGATCGAAAGAAGCGTTAATGAGACCGTTACTTTTTGTTGTAAAGAAAGAAAAAATTTTTTTCACAGAAAAATAGAAATTCTTCGAATAGGTACCTGAAATGTATGATTTCTGATTGGGAGTCTACGAGAAAACTGCTTAATGGTTTTCGAAACCAAAGTAACTGTTCTGAAATCGACGAAGCTTTTGCAGGAATTATTAGCGACCTTCTAAAGGCATAAATCAGCGGAAGGCTCGACGTTCGGTCTTTGTCCTCTTCAATCCTATCGCCTCCGAGTAAACTGCTTTCCCGTAGCCCACGAGAGGATTTGTGTCTTCTAATTAAAGAGCATTAAGAGGGAATCGTAGGTGGAAATATGGATGGTGATTCGTGGAAGGTTCTACTCGGAAGAACGATGTCCGTAGGCGAGGAATAATAAAAATTATCCGACCAAACGTCGCGGTGGGGAACTTTGGGTTCTCGAAAGGTTAGTTCTAACCTAAGTCTCGGCGTGCATACTTTCTACGTTTCCCTTCCTGTCTTTCGTCGAAAGTGTCTTGGTAATATTCGTCGCGAAAACATCGGCGTATTCTCTCGACGATAATAATTCATTAAATCGTCAACGGAGCCTACAGGTTCAAATGCTCTTGGAATGCTCGAAGTTTAACGGAGACTAAGGCTCGCACCGCATCGCTGGAAATCTTTGGTACGTTCAGACATCGCTCGGTACGCGCGAAGAAATGCCTCCGACAAAGAAACAATGAATGACTTGCAAAGAATTTTTCATTTTTGCGCAACGTAATTACAGACGCTCAAGGCCTCCAGACGCGTTGAAATTAACATGCTGTTCTCTCATCGCCTCGTCTTTCCACCGAGAACCATACAAATATTCCTTCGAACTGAAATCAGATCTCTAATCGATCGAGTTCATTAACCCATTAACGCGTGCTAGGAACAGATCGTTCACCACATAGTTATGAAAAGGAATCCAGATGATAGATCGAGGAATTTAAGAAGAAACGTTGCGGAACGTATAATCGTAAGACTAAAGCGTTTCGTCGCCTGTGGAAGAAGTACATTTCACGCGTATGTTTTTAGTACGGTCAACTCGTGGCGTTAATGCCGCGTTCACAGGGAAGGTGCGCGCGTCGCGAGCAAAAGTAGCATACACGCGAAAAGAGTGTGTCTGTGTCTCTACACAGGAGGAACGCGTGCAGCGACGTTTCACGGTGCGACGCGGAGGAGCGGTTCAAAGGCGAGGCGGTGCGATCATCGCGCTCAAACGCACGACAAATTAACTCCCGAGCAGAGAGAGACTCGGCGTTGTGCACTTGACTTTGAATTATCCGCTCGAGCGACGAAAACGTGTCGATTGAAATATTTTTTTTCTGCCCCCTCCGTTGAAACGAGCTTGCCGTTTTATTCGAGTGAAAGTTTTCGCATTATCGTCGCGCTCGAGCAGCTGCGCGACGATGGCAAAAGCACCCGCCGAATTTTTTCCAGCCCATTGACGCGAAATAATCGATCACCGAGATAAAGTCTCGATTACGGTTCTTTTTTTTCGCCGGGCTTCCCAATGACCCCGCTGTACCGCCGCGTTATTTCACGTCGGCCGCGTTTTGATCCGCGATTTCTGCTCCGTAGTATCGAGATCGATGCCCGAAAAATCTGTGCCTGATTTTAGGCCGTTATTCGCGAGGAATGGGCGCGCGAATCGATGAACACGGCCCTGCAGACAGTGAAGCATCCCTTTCCCCTCCACCATCGTCGGGCTAACCACCAAACCCTCACCACATCTCCCATCTGCCTTGGTACGTTATTGGCACCGGCTGATGGCCGATGCGAATTTGCTGTGGCTGGAACGACGGAGAGGGACAGGGGAGCACGGGGAAAGATAGAGAGAGAGGGAGAGAAGCGAGACATAGGGAGAATAAAGGATAATGAAGAAAGAGAAAGAGACGGAAGGAGAGAATCGGTTCACGCGTCTCGTTCGTCTACGGATTTGCGAAATGGACAAGGGCACGGAAAAGGATGGTCCGGTAAGAATACACCATTTATAAACCATTTACACGTGGCGACGACTGCTTTCCCGGAAAGAAGATTCCAAGACTTGGCTTTAAACGATTTCCAAACGTGTTTTTGTTACGTAATATTGCAATAAACCATTTCGGTGGTACATACGCCTCGACGCATTAAAAGATATGGTTAAGGGTACGTTTATGTTGGAGCTGCGATGAACGATCTGAGCGACTTTTAGAGCGAGATGACTATATAGATGACCAACGATAAAAGCGTCGAGAAACAAAAATTTCTCTTTCTTCGCTATTATCACAGCTCCAACATAAACGTACCCTAAGAAATATGACTAAAGCAATTCCGTATACGACTTTTGCAAATGCCTGCAATCCCAACATCGAGAGCGGTGATTAATTTGTTTATATCGACAGAATTAATCGGCATTTCGAATGTCGATCGCATCGCTTTAATTTTCCAAAGATAACATGCATATGCAGATGAAAGATATAACATTAGTTGCCGTACCGCTGGCTGCAGTCTGGCTCAATCGGTAATAGCCAGCCTCCAGGGTAAATAATTGCCTAATGTACAAATTTCAGCTTTGATTGCCATTAACCAATCACCGAGATTGGCCCCGATGTTCCTTTTGAGCGTATTTACCGGAAAATCGACCCAGAACCGCGACGATCAAAGAGCAACGGGGTCATTCGCGTTTCTGTTTCCTAACCGAGGGCAAGTAGGCACAGCTTACGTTTGATTAGCCACCGATATACAGTCTCCCATTCCACTCCCCATTGTCTCAGCTTCTGATAGCGTGCCGATCAATCGATCGAAGGGGACATTCCGGTCTAGCCCATTCGTCATTTAAAACGAAGTGTGTCTAGCGATGTCCCAGAAGTTGTTGACTCAATTTGTACGGCAGACGGCGTGAATCATCGACTAGCACAGCGACGAATTGCTTGCCACACGATACGTACATACATTTTACAAGCTTCCACGATATATGCTTCAGTCTGGGTAGCGTCGAGATTGCTAATGGATCCACGGTCAGTACATACTTTCTCGCGTTAAGATTTAAGGAGCTCTTTTCATTCTGGGTCTATAATTCGTCCACATGAATAAGGTATAGCTGTCTATAGCCGAGACCTTACGTCCGATCGCAATGTTTCTCGATACGCTCGACGTACGAGGACCTTCGCTATTCGCTGGCGGACGACCTTACGAGACGAGTAGCCGTGATATTGCACGTAGCCAGTCTCGGTGACAATATCGCTCACTCCGTTGGGCTGTCGGTATCTCTTTCGCGCGACAGCTTTACTCGCCGCATTGTATCCTATAGACACATACATATATATCGTGCGCGTGTACTCACGTGTCTGCGTAAGTCCTTAATCTCCGTTTGTTAGGTCCAATCGTTTCTCGGAACAGATAACCTGCGCGACAGACGGCAAATGTTATTCAGCTCTGATATTATACGAATGCGTGTATTCATGCGAGTAATTACGGGAGTCCGGTGGAGTAATTACCGAACGAGTCCACGTGCAAGCGCGAGTGCAAGTGCAAGTAGCGCGGGACCGAAAGCGGGGCGCGGGTGTCGAAACCTGGATAACGGCAGCGCGGACGTTGCATGTAATGCTCGGTGCATTGTGCCAGATCAGTACGATAATAATCGTTCGGAGGCAGACTGGCAGGCAAGCAGTCCAGAGGCAAGCAGAACGCAAGCAGAGCGCAAGCAGCAGCAGCAGCACCGGCGACGAGCTATTCGTTCGGTTCGTTCGTCGGGTGAAGGACCCAGTCTCTCCCTTACTCTCCTTCTCTCGCCGCTTCTCTCCCACGTGCCCCTTCCACGGGAAAATTATCGTTCTCTTTCTCCTCTCCACGCTTCTCCGCCGGCCTTCCCTTTCTTTCCTCCTTCTCCCAGTCGCGTCTGCACGTCCCTTTCTCGCTTTCTCTGGACGCTTCTCCCATCTGTTCCCCGCCGCACAGGCCCATCCCCTTGTCACCTATCTGCCTCCAGTCATCCTCCCCCCCCCCCTCCTCCCTCCTCCCAGCCCTCCTATCCGCCATCACCAGCCATCTCTGCAATTCTACTGCCGCAGTTCATACACATCAAACGATACCACCTGGTTTCTCGAATTCCGACGTCCACCGGATCCAAATGAAATTACCACGGCCAACCCTCTTCTGGTAGCTTTTTCATTTTCTTCGCTCTCGCGAACCGGAATTCGCGGAGGCTCCGGAGCAACGCGACTCTCGCGCGACTCGCCATCCGAAATTCGTCCTTGTTACTGCGAAAGCTTCCAATCATCCTCGTCACGAGGAGTCTCGTTCTTGCCAGGAGAATGTACAGTACCGATCGAACTTGTGGCCGCGAATGCTTCCTCGCTAAATGAATTCATTTGAACGGATAAGTAGCAGTTTAACGTCTTTTCGCTCGTTAGCCTCGCGCGGAACGTCTCGACTGTAGCCTGCCGCATAACGAGACAAAGAATCCCTTTGTGCGACCAGTTCCAAATGTAAACTAAAAATCTTGTCGACTTTACTGGCTGGTTTATTAACCGATACTCAATGAAAACGTTTTGATCCTCCACCAGCTCTTTAAACCCCGCTCTCGCCCCACCCCCTCTTTCTTCTTTGTGTTAAAGGAGTTTTATATTATTCGCTCATCGTTTTAATTTCCATTCACGATCGATCTCGGGCCACTTTAAAAGCTCTCCCGTAATTGGACGCGCGCGATCTTCTCCAGACGCATCGGATTGGTGAACACGAAATGTCGTTTTTTTTCCTAATTGAACTTCAAAGCCGCGTTAACGATATTGGAAATATTTGAACGTTAGACAAACTAACGTATCGGGTGCATCAGTCTAAATGAGTGAGAACAGGTCCATAGGAACAGGTACCTGTGCAATATTGCTCAGCGAACGTTGCAGTTTCTGAGGCAACAAGGAGCTGGCGCCGGGCGCTTCCAATTGCACAAGATCGCGTAATAACGGGCTAAGGATTGCGTGCATATCCATATACGTGTACTGCGAAGTCCTCGGAGCATTCGAGTATTAGTAGACGCGAAACTAATTCCCGGAGTGTGCGCGTTGCACCGCAACAATTCCCTTGATCGATAGATTTGGCAATAAATACAAAGATCCGCAATAAGCTACGCTTTTCAACGTTCGAAAAACAATTTCTCGTCACGGGTGAACGCTCCAAAGACCCTTCTGAGCTCGCGATATTCGCAGAATGTGCCATAGACGGACGGAGTATCTAAAAGCTACCGTAAAATGGGGGAACATTGACAGGTTTTTGAAACATTTTGTTATATAATGTAAAAATTAACATGTTTACATTTGATTTAAGTATCTTATCATAACATTGCATCTTTTGTGATTGTACTACAAGTGTCAAAATGCATAAAAGTTGTGTCCTTTCCTTCTTTAATAAATGTTAAAAGCGTTACTGTACCGGGGTAACATTAGCACATCATGTAGATAGCATTAACGGGATAAGTTTTATTAATCTGAGGTCAGTAAACTTAAATTTCTATATTTTATTTTATTTTTTGCATCTTAACTAAAATCAACTCGTAACATTGCCACATCATATAAATAGCATTAACAGGTTAAGTTTTACTAATCTGACGTAGAACAACGTAATTTCGGTGTATGCCAATGTTACCCTATGCTGCCAATGTTCCCCCATTTTACGGTACGTATTACGTAGGTATCCGAAGATTTCTGTTCCTCCTCATACGTGCTGCTAATCAATTAAGCTTGTAAGCTCAATTGTCCTTAAAGACCCTGCGTAGGAGTATGGGTATAGAAAGAGAAATTTCGGGCTTGGATGGTCGGTGGCCGGTCTGAGACGGTCTCGTTTAGGCCAGAGAGAGCCTCGCTGAGCCTCGCCGGCCGCGGCGTGGTTGCGCGCACGGATAAAGGATCGACCGTGGCGATTCCGGACAGGAATTCCCGATGAGATGGGCGGAAAGTACAAAGGTTCGACGCGCTTCGGCGGCTCTCGGTACGGGAGAGCTTCCGGTCGAATTCGGCTAGCTCCGATCGGGCTCGTGCGCGCTCGTCTAGGATCGGGCCGCCCGGTGGGGTCTACATCGTGCAGGACGGGTAGTAGTGGCGCGCCGCGAGAGACCGGCAGTTTTGCGCCCCGTGCAACGGCCAATCGGCCAGTTCGTCGCCGGCTGTTCGTGAAAGAGGTATTTTCGCACATCGTTCTGCGTTCGCTCTCGAATCGGTCGGGGACCCTTCGCTCGCTACCGTCCGCCGACTCTGCCTCTTCGCTATTTTCTCTCTGCCTCTGCTCCGCTGATCGTCGCCAGTCTACCTCGCATCCTCTCTTCTAGAAACTCTCGCATTCCACATCTTCGAGACCGGTTCGTTTTCCATCTCTTAATCTCTTTTAATCGTATTCTCGCTCGAGCGGGCAAATCTGCACGTTTCTCATCGCTAACGTGTCCCCCCACGACCGGCGAGCACGATCGTCACCGAAACTCCCAGGCAACGGGGGATTCGTAAGTGTGCGCACATCGTATCCATCCGCGCTGCCACGTATGTTGGCATGCGAGCGAATTGCCGAGTGTTTGGTGACGTGTTAAATACGCGGCCATTTCCACCGGCCACGAACGAGATAGATAGAGAGCGTATTGCGTGCGTCTGCCAGAGGGAGAGGGAGAGACAGAGAGAGAGAGAGAGAGAGAGAGCAAGGGAGCGAGCCCGTGTATGCATGAGAGAAAGAGAGAAAGAGAGGTTATAAAACGATGAGCCACCTCCCCGTACGAGTTTGCAACTTTGAATTTCGCAAGTTCATCGTCTAGACACGGCCGTGATGTCGCGACGAACGATTTTTCCTCGCCGGCAGATCTCTTCGATTCTTATCGCTCGAACGCGTCCCCTCGATCCGTCGGATCAGATTCGCATAAAGGTTCTCCGTGAAAGTTTTTTTTCGAGTTAGCCAGATGGTGGTACGAACACGTAGTTGAGAGAGAGCTGGAGGAAAGGGCGAAAAGACGAAAAGGCGGTAGAGGGGGAGAGAGAGAAAAGGGGGAAGAAAAGAAAGATAAAGTAACGGAGAGCAACCGACATCATCGTAGAACGCGAGGGGTTAAAGTCGCGTCGAAAATAATTTCGAGACGCGACTGTCACGCGTACACCGGCTTGTGCTGGTTACGCCGCATACCGGTTCAGCCTGCGAGACGAACGTAACCATTTCAATTCGAGCTCGAGGCGAGGAGTCAAGTGATGGCAACAGTTATTTTTCTTTGCTTTTGGTGATGTCAGCCGAGGGGATTGCCTTGCCGATCGATCGATCAATGCGGCGAAATAAAGAAACGAGGAAACGTCACGACGTAACCAGTGCTGCGCCGCCGGCTAACCTCAATCTCGCAACCTCATCGGGAGAGGAGACGAACCACGTGCATCTCGACACAGGTAAATCCATCGTATTCTTGCTTTTATTCTTTCCATTCCCACGAGCTTACAATTTTCTATCGATCCCCACGAATCTTTTCTACCATACATTCACCTTTGCAAATACCGTTAACCTCAAACTGCCAGCTATTCGAACCCGTAAATGCCATTAGTCATCCAAGAAAACGTTAGACGCCAGAAAGAACATATTTCCTCGTATCGTGTCAAAGGCGATAATTTTATTTTTCCAACCTCCCGCCAATGTACCGTGAATCGCCGTTTATTTTTAGATTTAATGACGTATGGTTGTCGATCCATGTTCGAGACTGTAAGCTCCTCTAAATTTTCTCTCATCCCTCTTAAGTCCCGTAAAAAAAATTATGCTTCGCTGATATTGCTTGAGGTATCGCTAACTTCAGTCGGAGTCACGTACACACGTTTCTTATTTCTATCGATTTTAATTCTCCTTGTAAGTGTAATGATATTTTTCGCGTTGGCGAAAAAGGCGGAAATCTAAGAGAAAGATCGTTCGATCTTAGAATAAGTGCAGATTTTTACTGCGCGATTATACTCGAGGCCGCTTAACGGTCGTGTCCTATTGGTGTTAGTCCGAAAACTTTATCAACTGTGTTCTTCATTCCGACACGTAGCATCGGTATCGCATGCTGATTTTACGTAACATTTTAAATTTAGCGAAAAAACCGACTCGCTTCACACGAACATACGAGGCACAGACAGTGGCCCCGCATTTTAACTTCTTTCGTTCCAAGCTTTTGTGTTCCATTGTGCATGCTACCCAAGTGGCCGTTATAACTTCCATCTGAACCCCTGTTCTCGAGGAAAATATTGCACTTTAGGTTTCTAAGAGGTCATCGAAGGTCATGCGATGGGAAAATGTTTTTTCGCCCCGAACGTTAATAAACACTTCTATCCAGGGATACGTTATTTCCAGTTGCGGAAAATCCATTCTATTTTTTAACCCTGACGCGCATGCGCTTCTCAACACTTGTGTTTATTGTCGAATACTTTTCGCTATCTGTGGATAACTTTTAAAACGAAGCTAGTACTACGTTTGTTCCCTGATTGCTGATTGTCTATCAGCTTCCATTTCTCGAATCCTCTTGCAAGAAATAATAGCTATCAACATTAACAAGGGATAACGGATATTTTTGTGGCTTAGCTATTATTGCAGGTGTTGATACTCGCTCGTTAACAACGACCCAAAGGCAAGGTCCGCTTAAAATTCTGCGACATTCTTTCGCTCAACTTTTCCCGATGTTTTCTCGCGAACTATATCTCGTCTCGACAATGAGAAAACAATGCGAGTGGGGGAAAAAGTTAGAGGCGAGCCGTTACACTTGAGTGTGAAAGTAGATTGTTTGTGACGCGTGTCGCATGCATATCACAACTGATAGCACAAACTATGGTATGTACACTCTGTCACGTAATTAAGTTTGTAATCGCAACGGCCGATTTTCAAACAGTTACGTTTATTTCCACGCGTTTAGCGTTGAAATCTGGTATAGGAAGGTGAGAAACTGTATAAGGTTAAGTGGACGAATGCGTCAGACCTTCGTCGAATGTCACGTCCTCAGTCAGTAGCGTCATTCCGCGCCTCGACTCCTATTCTCGACTGCTCAGCAGGAAATCGCACATTTGCAACAAAAAACCTTGCGTTATCCTACAAATCTGTATGTAAATAAACGTATGTACGCAGAGGAGTCAATAACGTAGAAGCAAGCATTTATAGATCGAAATAATTGCACGATTTCACGTCCATATCAGGAACGTCCTTTGACTGGGTGTTCCTCCCAATGGTGCGCCGCCCATTATCGAAGTCAGACCTTAAATAACTCTTCGACTCTTTCGTTTATCTCTTTCACGTTCAGTGACTGCTCACGCAACAAGGATCGCCCGTTAGTAAAAAAAAATACCAAAGGGATACAAGTGTTACGTTTTTTTCGTAGTGGAAATTTTCAGTCTCGCCTTAGAAAATCGTTTTAATCGATCACACGTATTGATCTCGTCATATATAAGTATGTTTCGTCTTACAACTCATTTTCAAGATCTACTGATACAAGTGAAACGTAACGTGATGCTTCCGAGACAGAGCTCCCATGCTGTCGCGCCAGAACCGCCAGAATTTCTAATTTAAAGTCATTTAAATGGAAATAAAGTTTAAATTAATCCTAGTCGCCTGAAAGGGAGCGGGCCCCCTTCCTTCCCCGCTAGAATTGAAAAGCTAGAGCAGGGCAGCCGGCAACTAGAGTCAGTCAGTCATGTGGGCCGGGGGAATTCGCCGGTTCTAACTGACGCGCGTTCAGTTCGGTACCGGGACGGCCTCGTGGTACGCGTACACCGATAGCCTGTGTGTTACGTCTCTGTGCCTAGAGATTCGTGCGTGAGCAGTCTGTGTTTCTCTCTCTCTCTCCCTCTCTCTTTCTCCCACGAGCACTCAAAAAGGTTCCTCCTGTACATGTGCGCTGATGTCAACGCCTGGTGGGTCGCCGTGCCCGACGCTGGTTTTATTTAATCACGCTGCTCTGCCCGGCTGCCGGCAGGCCTGTTGCTAGGCACCCTTCTCCCCCGTGCCTCCTGCCTCCTGCCTGCTTGCTGCCTCCTGCCTGCTGCCTCCTGCCGCCTTCCCTCCAGCGCGGGGCCCTCCGCGACGTGCCCCGCCCCTGTCTGCGCCCCCCCACCCGAGCGTATCCTGAACATCGCTATCTCCGTCACTCCGTGCCTCGTGTACCTATGCCTCTCGCCTTCTTTCTCCGTTGCTCGCCGTGCACACACATCGCGCGCGCACTGTTTCTCGCTTTGCCCTCTTCTCTCCACGTTTCATCCATTACCGGACACCACGAGCGTGGTCATCGGGAAATCTTCCATTTCGTGGTGAACCCCACCTTTTCCCCCTGACTCTTTTCCTCTCGACCCCCTACGTTTGCCCTCGACTATTCGGTCTGCAGCTGCTTTCGACGCTCGCGGTCCGGGCGATTCGTGGTTTCAGGCAGATTGTCGATCCCAGGATTTCCCGATTGGCCACGCGCACACCGCATCGCCCGTGAATTCTCGTTGCCCGAGGAAAGTATTTAACCGGACGTTGGTTCGCGGAACGCCAAGATCCACTTGGCCGTTCAATCTGGTTGGAATCCGGGCGAGAAACGCCGATGGATCGAATTACTTCGCAGCAGTACGATATATTTCGCGATAGCGCAGGCTAGAATAGAGTCTGAAGGCTGAATCAGCCTGACGGATCGCTGACATGGGCGTAGCGGTCGGCGTACAGCTTTCGGTATTCAGCGTGATCAGGGTGACCTTAGCATTCGGTTGATTATATGGCCACGAGTCTGGGATTAGCGATCGAAGTCGAGGAAACGGATCAGTAAGGCTTTTGCCGAAGTAATTGCGCCAGGGCGATGCTATCGGTTGAGTGAACTCTTCGATTCATAAAGGGAAACTAGTCGTTCGAACGGAGTTCAGATAATCGCAGGACCTTCCGAGATACATCGTTCAATCTTGATCATGTATCAGCCAATCTCCGATGCCCCCTCGTCTCTTCTCTCTTCCGCGCAGTCGCGTCTTATTCAAATCAGTGTATCACGAGAGCCAATTGACCGCCTACAGGCATATATCGAGCTCCAATCCAGACGCGTAACTTTCCTAAGAATGCGGGACAACTATATACAGCACGACCAGAATAAAACGCGTCCCTCTTTCCTCGGATTACATTCTCGGTGTACAGCGTCGGGGTGGCACACTTGCGCGTGTACTTGAAACGCTTGCTATCGACAGAAGCTAACCGTAACCGATGCGTTCAGGATGTACGGTAGATGGAACGAGTTTCGAGCGAGCGTGTCCGCTTGGAAGAAGGCTGTCGGTGTTGGGAATCATACATGCTCACCGTTCAATCGGTTCACACTAATCTAAAGGGGCGTTAGCAGAAAGCTCTCTGAATATTATTTCGGTGGAAGTTGAAAAAAAAAAACGAGATGCACACTGTTCGCCACACAGTTGTCTCGATTATATTTTTTTTCTACAGTCTCAAGAGTGGCGCGCGCAGACCCGTCTGGACAAAGCGAACGGAAATGGTATGCGAATATCTCGATGACGTCAACCATCGCCGTACGAAAAGGAAGAGTGTACGTGTACGTGGAACAGGGGTGGAGGAGAAGAAGGAGGATGAGGGGGGAGGGGGCGAGTGATAGAGCGAGGGCGGGGATAGAGGGGCTAGAATAGAGGAAGGAAGAAAGAAAGAAGAGAGGATTCCTAGATCTCCTTTTTCTTGACAGCCGGTTTCGCGTAGACGTCCTTGAAATTCGTGAGATCGGAGAACAATCGGCCACGGGCGTCCATCCGTGCAGGATGGTCCAGTGGCGCCGACCGGTCTCTATCGCTCCCCACCAATCCTCCACGGTTCGTTAAGGACCCCACCATCCCCGACGGCTTTTAGTTTAAGGCCTCTCCTCTGCCGTTCGGCCTGCTGTGCTCCCGGTCTGGCTATCGTTGAACCGTTCCTTCTGACCGTCAAGGACAGTTTCGTTCAGTGCCGTGTAAAGAGGGTCAGGCACGTAGACGAAAACTTTCAAGGACAGGCGCGACCCCTCGTTTCGCTGTCGCTTCGTAAATTTCAAGCTGGATTGCCTACGCTACCAATGCCTGTGCTTCGACGGTGGATTCGAAATACCACCCGCGTTCTCTAGTGGACTTGAGTGAAAATCGTTTTGCCCGACTGCCTCGAAACCAGTGCCGAACTGTGTTATAATCGCTCTTATCTGTGCGCGCGCTTAGGGTCATCGACGTAATCTCTGCTTCGGTAAGTACCCATTTATCGCGCAGTACCGTCTAATTCGCCAGTGACGCCAGTGTAGCCCGAAAACGAGTCCGCGGACGTGACTCTGCGGGTCTTGAGTTTCACCGTGTTCCACGATGCGGACGGCCAATTTTTTCGTCGGGCGTAATTCCGAAAGAATGCGGGCGCGGACTTACCCGGCTTGGCGAAGGAGGGAAAGAGACAGGATACGGGGAGATAGAGGGAGAAGAAACGAGTAACGATACCACTCGTAACTCTGTCTTTCATTAAACAACTTCTTGCTCCTTGATTGAATGTTCAGCTTCGAATTTTAAGCGGTTTCTTAACGAGGGTGCTACCACCATAAGTCTCCAGTGGTTTCGAACACATGAACTGAATTTCCTTCGCACGATCCTGTCGACTCGACCGTTCGTCCCTGCCATATTTGAGGAGATTCCGTAGGTTGAAAGCGGCAAGTAAGAGAGAGAGAGGAGAGAGAGCGAGAGAGAACGAGAAAGAGGGGTGGGGCAGTGTAAAACGTCGAGGAGGGCGAGGACGGTATAGACGGGATAAGTAACGGCTATTTTTAACTTTGCGCCAGACTTTTTTTCTTCTTTTTCTGCACGTTCTGGAAACATGGTCTGCGCTTGTTCGTTGAAATAGCATCGTGTATCGGCTGCGCGCGATTTCGACCGAATCCAAGTCACTTCGACTTCCACGGACGTTCCCCCTCCTCGAGCTTACTAAGAAATTTGCACGTAAGACGATAATTCTTTTCGCCATTCGCGAACGCTCAGGTTTGTTTCCTCGTAACTGATAAGCGTTACTCGAATCTCGAGTGGATAGCGCGAAAAGAATCGTATGAGAGTGTTGGGTGCGATAGTTGTGTCTTCGATTCGGACTCAAATAAAAACATAGAGCAAGAAGCTTGGATCGCTCGATGTGGTTGACTTCTCGATAATCCCATTGCGCGACGTGACCGTTTACAAAGACTTCAGGGAATCCAGCCTGTGGTAAACGCCTATAAGTAGTACAAACGCGTTTATCACCGACAGCCGTTAACTCTACTCATCGCGATCGGTCGTTTCTCGCTTATTCGATATGTATGTATCTACATACTTGATTTCAAACGTGACGCTAGCACGCCCACTCGAACGACGCGCACCCGATAGGACACGCGGAAGTGTCATTTTTCCCTGTAACACATCTAATCTCTGCAACGATGCGAAACAGGCATAGCTTGGAACACAGAAGTCGATACCGTTAATTTAGTCCCCTGTATCGACGGAAGTCGTCGGACACCGAGCGAGGGAAGGGCTGGGTAAACGCGTTCTCATTGTCCCGCGTCTCGGATTACAGTGCCACTACTGTGTATCCGTTGAAATCGAATCTGCCTTGTTTTACACGAGCTAGCTACCTGATGTCCCGCTGGGCGTCGATCAATCTGCAAGCGTGTGTAACAGAGACACGTAAGAATCAACGATTCGCGAAAACGGTCGCGCGCGCATTGCCATTAGATGAGTCACGGGCTCCTGAACGCTTCTCTCCGTCGGATGCATCGACTTTCACGGGGCAAACGAGTGTGCATTGTGCTGCGTGCCGAGGCGGTTTTTTTTTCCAAGTAATCTTGACTCATCCACGGCGGACCTACAGCCGGAAGTTTCTTAACGGTCGTTACGCGACACAGACACCCGTCCCACACACATCGGGACTGGCACTCGGCTACGTGGTCTCGCCACTTCCGTTAACGATCGCTGTCGAACTCGAAAGGTCTTTTCCTTTTCGACACGAATCCTCGTCGCCTCCACATTCCTTTGCTTCTAATTTCAATTGTCTATGTTTGTGGACAGTGAGTTACAAATATAGCTGGCAAATAATCTACGCGGGAAAAAGTGATATCGAAGATAAAGGAAGATTGTGTATCGGTATCAATATCTCGAGGAGACCACGGGTTAATTGTCGCGACAGGTTTTCTGACGATCGTGTACTTTGACTTGGCGTGTCTCCAATTTCACATTTTCGAATCGAGTGCCAGAGATTACGATCGATCGTGCGTTAGTCCAGAAGGCGCCTTGACTCGAGTATACAAAAACGTTGAAACGAGCGGTTCGTAGAAAGCCAATGGTTGCCGATGCAGTCGGGGTTGCCGCGAATCGGGGATAGCAGAAATGCCATTGAATCGTTTAACAATGGATGGATGCATTCCTCGTCGAATAACGAAGCATTCAAGCGACAACCGAGCGTGATATTTTCGCGACGGTCTAAAGGGCATGACTGGTAGTGCACGTCATTCGAGAAATTGAAAATATATTGCTCCGCTGAATGCTTACTCGAATAGTTTCGCGAGTCGTCATAATTTATTGCGCAATATTCCTTTGCCGTTTGGAAATCGTTCGGGATTCGCGTGACTGAAACGCTCTGCCCACTCTACTGTGCTAATTAGCCACGGATATCGTTCGTGACTGCGTCAGTATTCAAAGACCAGATGGCTTACCTGCGAAACGCCCGATCGTAAAAGTAATAGGTACCGCAATCTTTATCGACCACCAAAAGTACAACTCTCCGCTGTGCGTGTACTTATCGGGAAGAATCGCAGGGGACGTTGTTATTTCGTAGCATTGCTGGTAGTTAATTTCAAACGAGAGTTTGTCGATGGAATGCGTCACGAGTTCTCGAAGGAACGTATCGGTGTACGTGAAGCACGGACCAATGGCGTTTGCATTCTCCTACGCGTGTCTCCTTTGCTGCTCGTCGAGTCGATACACACTGCGAGTGAACTGTGGAAAGACTTTTCTACGAACATTGCAGTCACACTAAGCTCCATCTGCAGAGGTATCTGCTAGTGACCTAGGTTGGGATATTCCACGATACAAAGGTCCTTTTAGGGAATCACAGGTCTGTCTTATCGTATACATAGGGGAAAGGAAGTTTTTAAGGAAAATACCCAAAAAGATCAAGATTCGTGTATAGCATTGTGTATGGCAAACGGCGGTTTTGCCTGTTGGTTGCCACCGCCACCGCCTGTTCGCAACCTTGCCCTCTTCCATCACCCTCCCCTTCGACTTTCATCCCCACCAGAAGCGTCTCGCGATCCATTCGAGCCTTTCCCCTTATCTCGTTCCAACTCTGTCGCGCGCTTCTCTTCTTTCTTCCCTCCCACCCTCTGTCTGGCTCCTTCGCTTTGATTCATCGAGGTCTCGCCCCTCGCCCCTCGATCGTCGACGTTTCCCGGCCTATTATCGTCGCTCGTCGACGAAGAACAGCAAAAGAGGGAGGGCAACGGGGCGAGAGGGGAAGAGACTTTCCTTTACCACCTCCACCGACGACGGAGCGGCCGGAGTTTCAATGTCACGATGCGTCGCCGGCCGCTACGAAACAACCAAAGAACTTCTCCTAACCGTCGCCCATCGCTCGTGTAATCTTGTCCACGCGTTTTTGGCTTTCGTTTGTTTCGCCAAATTGTTTCTTCCCAACTCTCGATCATTCTCTTTCTCTCTGCTCTGCTAGGTAGTTCTTCCTTTTCTTCCTTAGAGAAATTGGAGCTTCATTGAATTTACACTCTTCCTTATACACAGGTGATAATTTCTAACGAATCACTCGACACTTCATATGTTCCCTTCTTATCAACGATTCGGTTTTCACGAGCTCGACAATCACACCGCGATCGATCAACTGGACGTTCTCATCGTGACAGGTGATTACTCGCGTTACTGGGAGGCATATTACCGTTATACCTTCGAATTCCCACGTTCGTCGCCTACATTACGAGGAGACAGTAGTATAATTCGATATTCAAGTATTCCACCCAAAAAATTGCTACTTCGCGAATACAGGTATTTTAAGAACTCCGGTTTCTTTTAATATTCGCGTTCGGGAATTTTAAGTGACAGCTCCTTCGAGTATCTCTCATCGAGGATATTCAAATGGAGTTTAAAAGTATATTTCGACGGTGCGGCTCGGTTCCACGGAAATATCAGTGGATCGGAGAACCTTTCAGGTCACGTCACACGGAGAGAATTTCTAGAGGTTCAACTACCTGCCACGATGCACACCATCTGCTCCTCAGCTTCCCCAGCTCTTTCCTGGATATATCTGCGCGCCAGCTTGTAATTCCTCTCAAACTTTCGTGCTCGTGGAATTTATTATGAGTTTCAAAATCGAGGAAACTCTCCACGGCTACCTACCGCACGGGAACAAATACTCGCTACTACTTACTATCGTTGCCCAGCGTTTACACGCGATTTTGTTACATGGACCGGTGTGCGCAACTATGCCAGCAAAGTGCCGTTCGTAAATCACACGTGTATTCACATTTCCCGGGCTGGTTTCTCCCTATCGTTTCCTGTGTCTATAAATAAGCTATGTACGTTTGCCTGGTTCGAGCAACCGTTACCTTTCCCGCCTTGCTTCCTTCGCGATAACCGTCATTGGTGACACTATCGGTGCTGAATAGGGGTCTAACGGTTTTCTTATTTCTTAAGTTTACTTGCATGTTTGTTTGAGGCAGAGGCGAAAGGAAGGTCGCTTCTTTTTTGCATCGCTGCTGCTTCTCATATAAACATTTTCTTGCACGCACACCCTACACTTTAGCCGAAAGCGCAAGACCTGTCATCGCCATCAACCATGGCTTGGCGGTCCGATCGGCTCATTTGTCCGACGGGAATCACTCGGCGGAACGTGACGGGTACGTGTCGTTCGCAACACGCGTTACTTAGGTACTTACGGCTGTGCCAATTTCGAGTCAGTCAGGTACCTGAAGTAGCGCGCGCTGCGGCGAAACCGGATCATCGCTTTTCCCCCGGCGGGGGTTCAGGCTCCATCGAGTGGCACGAGAGAAGAGTTTAAACGGAAAGAAAGAAAGAAGGATGAAGAGAAACGGGTGGCGGGAAGAACTTGTGGAGGCTGCATGTTAATTGTACTTCATCAGGTGCTCTGGTGAACTCGATACCCGGCACCTGTTGGAGCGCAATTCATATGACTGTGCCCTGCTGCCTTGTTACGTCATCCCTGACGTATCCACGCCTCACCATGTCCATATGTATCTTATTCCAAACTGGATGGCCGCAAGATATAAGGTCTATTAATTGTAGAAAAAAGAAGAAGGTGTACGCTATGAAATAACGAGTTAGACGAGAATGTTACTGGAGCGAAAACGGTATAACGATGTGCAATTACAGGAGCGTTTTGTAATGATCGATACTGTCGCCTGTCGAAACTGTGCGGTGCACAGATTCACAAGGGAGTGCAATTTATCAGGGAGCTGTTACAAAGCAATTAAGATAGCGGCAGGGGCTGCGTGGAATGCGAACACGTAATCGAATCGTTGCGTTGTTTCCGAGAACATGATCGGTCCAATCATCGTCACCGTCGCAGTTAATCACTGGTCGATCGATGGTGCGATTTAATTTTCAACGCGAACCCCGTTTAATCGGCAAATAAAATTAACCGGCGCCCTGTTGTTAGGTGGACGAATGGTTCGATACACGTTACATCGTGTCTCTCTTCTCTCTCTCTCTCTCCGTTTGGCTGGCCCACGAAGGAAGGAGAAGAGGAGCCTCGTGTAACCTCGTAATGTCGCGAGCTAATGGGATAATGACGTTACGTGGGGTCGCGTGGCGGCACGGACCGAAAGAAAAGAGACAAACAGAGGAGAGAGATAGGAGAAAAGAGAGGCCCAGTAACGCAATTATTCGCCTCTTTGCTCAGTTCCAATAGAAGCCCGGAGCGTCGAAAAGTGCCTATTTGCGGCGGCTTACATTCTTTTATTTCGGTCAATGAGCCTCCAGCCACGGAACCTGCAACGCGCGCGCGAGAAAAATTCCGCACGATCAATCGCCTCACCCTCGTATTCCGTCTCTCCCTTTTTTTACATGTGAGTCTCATTGACCTACAGACCTTAGTCTTACTCTAAACCCTTTTCTAACCGATTTTAATTGTTTTCCATGTCTCTGCGGCAGAGTTCAGAGGATGTAGAGCAGTGGGTCCCCGAGCTGGGACCAATGTACTGGGAAAAAATTTTAGTTTTGCAATCTGAGGGATAAGCGATTAACCATGGACGTCCGACTTCCGGCGCGCGCTGTTTAAATATTAAGAGACCAGATAAAATTCTCGATGATGGGCCCGAGTTCCTGAACTTGAGTAAGATAGTTGAAGAATGTGGTGAGTGTGGTGAGATAAGCTTTGAATTTCGCCTTACATTTTTATTTTTTATCACTGTTGTAATTCGCAAATTCTTACACTTCTCCACCGATCCACTTCCTACCTTTCCCAATTTCTTACCTGATTTTCGGGATACACACTAACCTTGTTTTCTTACCATACCGAGGTGAAAATCAGAGTTTCTCACGTGCGAGTGCAACTTTAGTGGTATTCGAACAGCGTGCACCGGAAGTCGGGTTCCTAAACATGATTTGCCTCTATTTTGAAAGCAAAGCTTCAGATTGCAAACTGGTAAGTGTGTAACTATTTTATTTTATATATATCGGGTTGTCCCAAAATTTTTGAACACCTTCTAGGTATCACACGTTCTCTGGTTTATAAGTTTCTTGGAAATAACGAATGCGTGAATGATCTGCAACAACGAACTTGTAATTCGATATTTCTATTCTGTTGCGATTGTTATTCATTGAACGTATATATATAAGCATTAGTTGAATACGTACCCGCGTTGATTATCCTACGGCGACTCTGAATGATTCACACGCGACGTCTCCTCAATTTTCAGTTTTATCACAGAAAATGTTATGAACGATGCATACATAATGGCGTGCGATGTGTAAATGTAATTGGCGAGTGACGCGTCTGGGTGCATGAAAGAAACTAAATAGGCATTACGAGTGAATGGAGCGTGCAACACATTATCAACGAGCTTTAAATAGAAACACTAGACAGGTTATTAGGTTCTACATTCTACACAGAGTGTCGTGTCCATAAAAGAAGTTTTATTTCTTACTTTTAGCGTATCAGCTAAGGACATTGTACAAACTAGTGTCACGTATACCTAATTGTACTACGATGTCTTATTTTACGTGCTAATAGCCTACTATTTGTACTCGCAATAAAACGGCGACCGACGGTGTTCGCCGAACCGGTTAAATATCGCTCGTTTCTCTCTGCTCACGGTTTAGCCTTTAAAGGCAAGGGGGATTCGTCGACCCTGGGGAAATTCCTCTGAATCGTTGAAACGTTAAATTTTGCACGAGCCCGCGTTTAATTAATCCGGATAGCGGGGAATCGATTTGCTTAAAATAGAGAGTCCCGGCTCGGAGGTGCGAGATTAACTCGCTCTGCGAATGTCCAGAGCGATCTGTTACCGATATACCTATCTCTCCGATGCGTTACTAACGATCTCCGAACTCGTTCAACTTAACAATCGCTCTCGAGAGACCCTATCTGTATACAGAATGCCCCACCTATTCGGCAGAATTAATTTTCTGGAACACGAAGGCTCGCGCAAAGAACTCTTATTCACCGTTTCCTGTTCGCTTTATCGCGGAATGTTGCGCATAGAAAATTTTGCCGCTCCGTTCTTTATCGCGCTGATAAGTGAGAACTCACCGTGTATCTCTGACGTAGCGCTATCCTTGTTGTCACGGTAGAATAAATATTTTTAACCGACGACGAGAGTAACACGCGCAGCGGAAACGAGGCGTCGAATGTAAGGCGTGCGAATCGACGATGTCGATTTCGCGGAAGCGAGTATCGCGCTCGCTCGCGGGAAATCACCGCTTCGCAGACACGAGAGATACCTAAGTAGTTGGGCAATGTTCCACCATCGTCGATCCCGCTTGTTTTTCCGCGGAGCTGCGATAAATTCCGCGGAAAAGTGTTTCGCACGTTATTATTGGATGTGGGCTGAGTATCGAATATTTTCAACACAATGTGTCGATAAAAAAATTGTATTTTTATAAATATTGCATTATTGTACATCGTGGAACGTTACACTATCGTATGACGCTTAATTTACACACCGCTGGTCGCAGGCCCGACGCAGAAAATTATCGATAACTGTACGAAACGAGATTTCTCGATTAATCAGTAATTAAATTAGTGCTGATTTAACATAAAAGAGTGATTGATTGTTTGTAATCGAAGAATCTTATGTACTGCGCAAAAGTATCGTCGAAATGAATGTACAGACGAACTGGAACTACTTATATACATCCCAGAACTCGCGAATTCACAATTGTAAGGTGAAAATGATTGGAACCCTGTGATATTGTTGCCGCCTTGTTGAATAAAACAGTTATCATTGAATACCTGGTTGACATTTCATCCCGCCCGTGAGCGACCTAGCGGTCAACGTTTTTAAAAATGTTTTCGACGGTCGTCGGGATCGTTTAAATTGATTCTGCGCTCATCCTTGACTCGATAGCTTTCGAGTTATTTTCACGTCGCCTAAACGGCACCACGCGAGGACGCCGGGCCTCCTTTGTGTCGTCACGGCTGCGAACTTCTGTTTCCTTGTAGCAAACCGTTTAACCTTGCTAAAACGCGATCAATAAATTACATATCACTCGCTTGGACGACCTGCTGGTCCTCGGAATTCGCTCTAAAATCGCTATGCGACTGCTGCACGTTTCTCCAGGCGCGAGAACGGGTCGAAGGTCACTTGAACATGGGGGCGTTTCATCGTTTTTCCACGAAAACGCTCGATATAGGAGAAGAAGCATTGTATACAGCTGTTGGAGATTGACAGAACCATCGATTGCCAGCGTTCTCGCGCCTGTTCCTGACCATGGGCGCTCGATTCGGCAGACAAGCTCGCCCATCCGCGCAGCAGTTTTTCCTTTCCCGTTTCGAAGGTTCGCCGACCCCCAGTTGCCAGCGATCGAACTGCGGTTGCAGGATATATCTACGCGCCGGTGGATGTCCGAAGGGCGGCTCGAAGGATTTTCACGGGTTTTAGCGATCGTTATCGGCATGAAATCCGCGTGGCGTGGTTTATGGGCTTCCTCGCCTCGCCTCGCTTTGCCGCGCCTTGCTTCGGCTCGTCTCGCGAAGACGAAAGACGAACGCGGTCGGGGCTGGGGAGACCATCGCTGAGGAATAGCGGGGGAGAGGAAAAAGGGGGAGGACGGAGTAGTCGGGGGCAAGAGGGAAAAAGCGAAGACGAAGACGACGGCGACGAAGAAAGAGATCGACCACCGCCCTCGGTCGGCGGCGAAGAGAGAAAGAGAGAGGAAGAGAGCGAGGAGGGGTCGGCCGACGTCGGCGTCATTCTGAGCTGCTGCTGCTGCTTGCAAACCTTAGTTCGAGGTGGAGGGCGTCTTGGGAGGCTGGAAGGGGTTCCATTTCAGACACTCCGGATCGATCTCTTTGTAGACGGGCCCTCGTCTCTTCACCCTCTCCTTGTAGTCGTCGATCACGTCCTGAAATTATTTCAATGCTTCTCCACCGGTTCGCTTCCCTCTTTTATTTTTCCTCCGTTTTGACGGCTCGACCCCCTTAAGAGAATCTTTCGTTTCGCGCTGCGCCCCGACCAATGCCGAACCGCTCGCGTTCAAGGTAATTTATGCGCGCACGAGCTCTCGGTAGGGTAGCCAGGGTTCCGTCGTAATTTCGTTACGAGGCCGTCCCCGTCCGTCCGCGATATCTGGAGCGAGCCGCCATAAATCACGCGACACGACGACACCACCACGGCAATCGCGAGGAAAAACGAGCGCAATCTTGCGCAAGTCACCCCTCGTGTCCTCCAGGCGAAATTAGAATGACAAAGGGCTTACCTGTTTCTTCAGGATGATATGCTTGCCCTTCCAGTACTTCATCATACCGAGGGCCTGCAGGGTGCTGACTATGTCGTACGAGTCGATGGCCATCTCCTTGCTGATATCTGAAACAGTCGATTCGCGATAGGGATCGTTTAGGACACCCAGCGCTGCTCCCGTAACGAAGGCAACGCGGACGCAACGTAAATTGGTGGAAAACGGTGGCGTGCTACTCGCTGCCACCACTCTGTTACCCCATTCTATTACCTTTAACCGAGAGTTCCTTGCCCCCAAAGTTGCAGAGGTACTGCAGCAAAACGTCCTTCCAGTAACTGCGGTACGAGATCAAGCCCAGGTCAGACAGCGGCTTCTCCGGCGAGCCGATCTTCTTCTCCACCCTCGTCAGCAAGTAACCTGTGGAAAAGTAAGCGCACCTTGTTTCGTATCGTCCTCTGCCGAAAGCGATCGCGCGTGCAGTTGACAATACGTCCCTCGCGAGGCTACGTCATCTCCCAAGCGCAGACTATTAAATCGACTATGAAATTCCGATTGCGCGAGGCAGCAATGGCCGTCGAAGCCGCATAGGTACAGAGACTACACCGCGCACAGTGCACACGCACGGTACACGTTTCCATCCTGAATCGACGCCACCGCTACCTATAAGCGATTTCAGCTTCTGGTGTCAGTGACCGACGAAGGATGAAACGCCGCGTTGCAGTGCCGTGTCGAAAGTTGGCAATTTCGGTCACGAGATTCGTTAGATCGCGAGGGAGAAAAAGTAGTCTAGTTGCAGGTTTTAAGTAAGCGATTATCGTGGAACTTGGTCGAGAGAATCGTTTCGGGAGGATAATCTGAGAACTCCGCGAGGATACGGCACTGCTGATGTCCGCCTGATCCTGGTTGAACGTCCGTTCCGCCTCGTTCGCCGCAAGTATCCTGCGCGGAAGAAAAATGGGCAGGCGGAGGACTCGCGAATTTACCTTAAATCGGTGGTACTGATCGTTTACTATTTTAGTCACCGATGAGACATCTACGTAGGAGGAAGGGACCAGCGATTTGAGCCGCGTGGCTGGAGAACGCTTAGGGTTTCTTGCTTCCACGTGCTAACTAATTAACTAATCAGATAAATTGCTCGACTCTGTCGCCGCTGTGTGTATAAAGCGATTTCTCCGTTTATGGGTCATCCGTTATATTCGCAAGAAGCGGGCGCGCGCGGTGTGTATTGATTCTGCATCGTCACGCGGTCGTTGTTAAAAAGACACGCGAGAGCATCGATCCGAGAACGTTGCAGTCCCCGTCGGCCATTTAAACGAAGTTGAATGAAGGGCCGAGTTTCGAAAATCGGTAAGCACACGAGTCTTTGATAACGCAACTGTCGGTGGGCACTCGTAACGAGGCACGTCCACTATCGTTCTCCAGTTGCTTGTACCCGTCGGTTTCCAGAGCGTCCGGAGACCGTAAAGTTGAACGACCAGGCTGGCGGTGCGGTCGGACGAAATCCTCGCGGAAGCATCGCACCGACGCGCAACGCTCCCGAAATAACCGCGGAATTCTCATTACCCGAATAATCGAGATCGAGGCGATAGCAGCGATTCGTGTCCACCGGAGGGAACGAGAGGGAGGAAAGAAATAAAAGAGACGCTACCGCCAGGTGTCGGGAACGGGGAAGGGTAAAAAGTACGGGAGTAGAGAAAGGAGGATTTTTGTGGAGTAACCGAGGTAGCCCGCGAGAGGAGGACCGGTCCTGGGCTTACTCCAGGACGTCCCGGAGGCTGAAGGGTTCAACGACCATCCTTCTCTCCTCCTCCTCCTGTTCCTCCTCCGGATCGTGCCAGACTTGCACGGGCAGAGAGGACACACAGTCTACCCTCCATCTCCACCCTCTCTCGATTCTTTTCCACCACCTCTCTCGCGCGCCTCTCTTTTTCCACGAGCTGGGCCTCTGCGCGTCTCTGTCTTGCTGCACCGATAGCTTTGGGAAAGCCGGAGCGCATTCATTACGCGTCCCGTTCATAGTTTGCAGACTTTTCGGATCGAGCGCGGGTGACGGCGAATCCGAGGAAGAGGAGAAAGCAGGCTGGTGACTAGAAGGACGCGAGAGAACAACGAGGCGACGCGACGGCGAGGGTTGAAGAGGAAACGGCCAGGGGAGGGCCGGGCGGATGGATCGCGGCGTGACAGCAGCCCGGTCGGGTCCCTCTCCCGCGCGGGAGGTGGCTGCCCTACGAGGAGGAAAAGGGCGTCGGTGGTCCCTGCCAATCCTACGCCCTACGAGGCACCCGTCGCGCGTCGGGCGAGGTCACGAGAGGTCATGCGATCGCGAGCCCTACGCCAAGCGTTTCGAATCGAACCAGGTGGAGACCGCCATAGGGCAGAGCTCCACTAGCCTTGCACTGGGTCTACCGAGGGCTCGGCATAACTATCACATCTTTAACCAGATACAGGTATATATTTCTCTGGAAAATAAAAGCTAACATCACCGGAATCATTAATTCCTAAGTCCCAGCGATCTTGAATGAACCTCCACCTGCGCTTCACACCTCTAGAGTAGGGGTTTGTCTTTCACTCTAACTGGAAGGAAAATGGTAAAAGCAATTGGAGCGCTTATACTGCCCTCCTTAGTTAAACTGTCCTATCTAGCATTTTTTCATTTTCTGAGACATGTTGAATTATTTGAAGCGCCATACGTATTTTACCTTTTAAGGAAAGTTAGAAAAATCTACATAGATTTATAAACAGTCTAATGTATTTAACCTAACATTTTTCCAAATGGTTAAAATATCCTATCTAAAACGATTAATTAATTGGTATTTTAATAATAATTTACCTACCGGTATACCTATTACTAAAAATTATATTAGGCTGTTACGAAATAATGACAACATGCTTTTAAATTGAAGGAAGGGAAATAAGGATGGTTCAAAATAAATCCTTACTTCCTTATCCTTACTAATATATAAAAGTGAAACGTTGTCTGTTTGTTTGTCCTTCTTTCACGCGTAAACGACTGAACGGATTTTAATAAAATTTTGAATATACATTAAACACATCCCAGATTAGATTATAGGCTATTTACAAATATGCTATCTAAAATAAATAATAATAATAATAATTCCCGGGTGAAACCGGATAACAGGTCAGCTAGTGACAAATAAAGCTACAGTTTTCTTCTCAGATTGTTTCAAAATGGTGGATAGGACATTTTAACTAAAGAGGGCAGTATAGTCCGAAGAATATCGCTGTGTATCACTTGCGGACGGTGCAAGTATTTGGTCGCGCTCCTTCCACCCCAATACACATCACGCTTTCTCCGCCGCAAAGACAGCACGCGATCTTTGACCACGTGGTAACGACCACGGTGTCGTAAGTTCGCTCCAGAGAAAACAGCCCGGCGAGCAAGGGTCTGCGAAGGTTTTCCGCGATCGGGAGGAGCCATCGAGGTTGCAGGGAATTCCTACGCGGAGCAAGGTGCATCAGACACACCCCGTGCACGAGACGAATCCGTGTCCGTGTACGCGCGCCTGTATAAGCTGGCAGCAGGTATCGCGCGCGGCCAACTCCACAGGGTTGTTCGTGGGGGTGGATCGATGCGGCGAGACGCCGGGCGTCGCACTTTCCGCTAACCATTCCACTCCAACCTACACTCCACGCTATCCGTCACCACTACCACCGCGAATCCTTCCCACCACCACCAGCCGATCCCA
Organism: Andrena chrysosceles; assembly: GCA_963855975.1. Classification (NCBI taxonomy): domain Eukaryota; kingdom Metazoa; phylum Arthropoda; class Insecta; order Hymenoptera; family Andrenidae; genus Andrena; species Andrena chrysosceles. Next base: position 2,261,314 of record OY979768.1, read on the forward strand.
ACTTGGCGTCGGTCTCTCGCTCCGCGCCACGCCGCGGCAGCCCCTGCGGAAAACCCGGCAGGGCTAAACCACCCTCGCCCACCCAACCACCCCCGTCAGCCCTCGATGCTACGATTCTCCGCGACTCCCGTGTCCGCATAGTACGTCGACCCACAACCCCGGTCGCCTAGCCCCGTGCACCCCTTCGCCCTGCTGGCGGCGCTACCCCTACGCGCGCCACTCACACTCCTGCCCCGACTCGTCGGCATCAATGAAAATGACGTCACGGCAAAAAGCCCACGTTTAATTATCAACGCTACGCTTCGCGGTGTACACGCGCCGCCGCCGCGACGCTGGAAGGGGGAAGATGGGGGTAGGCTTTTTCGAGAGAGCGCGTCCGCATCGCGGAGGCGAGGGCGAACCTTCCCTTCCTCCCCTCGCCGTTCCCCGCGCGCTTTCTTTCCCTCGCTGGGCGATTCCAGACGTCGTAAATAGGGGACAATGAGGGGAGAACGCGGACGCTTTTCTGCCTGTCCGTTTAGATTTCGTAATAGAGTAACGAAGGTGAACCGAATAGCGATTTTAAGGGCGCAGGATTTCATTGGCAGAGTAAGCCAACGGAATTCTCGTTTACCGACGGCTGGAATTTCTGCTGGCACGTGCCGGACGGGGGCCTTTCAATCGCAGCGACCGCAACCGTGGACGAAACCGCGCCACGAAAACCGCGGAGGCGGTTGCTATAAACTACGGTTCCTAATTCGGTTATCCCTTGGATTTTGTCGGGAGGATGTCGTCATCCTGTCTCCTTGGCTGCGTCAAGGTTGAACGGATGGCGGGCGTAAGGAGGAGGAGGAGGAGGAAAGGTGAAAAAGAAACGATGCGTGGCTCTGTACTCACTGAAATCGATGAGCAGTCGGCCGTATCCCTGGCGCTGATAAGGCGGCAACGTCAGAATGCAGGAGACGTTGTAATTGAGGAAGGAGTTCTTTTCCTGGAACAAAACGAGGACGACCGTGATTCATTGATTCGGTCTAACCGCGCGCGTATCCACGACAACCTCGTACTTTAACTTAGCGCGTCGAAGATGCCATATTCATTTCGCATACCAAGCTTAATCTAACTTTAGGCATTATCAGTGATTTCGTTACGAGAGCGCTAATCGAATCATTCGGCATTTTTATCCTCCACGACAGTTGGAGCGATTTGGGCATCCCACAGAATTGGGGTTTCCTGTCGTGGGACGGGCATTTATAGTAGGGCTGGGACTATTTGTCGAATTTTTCGTAATTCGAATACTTCAGTTGCTCAATTATTTGGTGAATATAATTCGAATATACAAGTATTCGAATACTGATGTATAATATAAAATATTCGAATATTAAATTATTCGAATAGTCCCAGCCCTAATTTAAAGTTGACCAGCCTTAACATACGTACTCAACGTCTCTGAAAATCTATACGCACTAAGTTTCTCCTGAATAAGCCCATTTTCTGAAATTTCGCTTCAACATATTTGGATTCGCAATTTTCAATTTTGAAAATCTGACTTTAAAAGAGCCCATAGATACTGATCTCCTAAAAGTGCTGTATATTTCGATAAATATAACAAAATCAGCAACGAAATTTAAAATTCCAACCGGACAAATCATCAGAGAATTTAATTGCGAAAAATTAAAAAAAATTCGTCAAGTTTTCTGAAAAATTACGACCCGCAGCGTGATTTGAACAAAAAAATGTCATTATGTACCACTGTGCGGCGGAGGGGCCTCGGTACACAGCAAAGGCAAAGGCACACAGAGACGGAGACTTTTCCGTGTTTCATGTTTACGCGGAAAAGCCGAATAATATTTTGGTGGGTCGGTTGTTTGCACACTCGACACGCTCCGATCAGTCTGACGAGTGTGCAGCAGACGGAACATCACGAGTATTGTGACGTTAATGCGACGTGAAAATGCGTCGCGACCTTCGTCACTGAAAAACACAATGGGTTAGCGATATTTTGGACCGCGACGCGTCGAGCCACGTTCCAGGAAGCCGTAATACCTATGTTTTATTAAACGTCCCCCGCTCGCTTGCTCGTGGCCCCTCAGCGGCTCCTCCAACTCGGGGGCCACGAACCACGAACACGGGCTCGAAGGGTGGACGCTCCGGAGGAAACGACGCTCGAAGGCCACAGGAAACCGAGCATATATCGACGAGAGTCCTGTATTTAAATATAGATCATCGTCACCACTAACGGACGAGTCAATTTTCCCTGAACATATTTTTACCGCGAACGCCGACGCCCCGGTGGGCGTACACCTACAGCCAACGTTTTCTGTGTATATCGCGCGGCAGATTAGATAAATTTCGCGTGAAATTACATCTGCACGAAATTCGCCGGGCTACGTGACGAATTTCGAGCGGGCAAACGAGAAACTCCCTACCACAGTAACGAACGCTACTCCGCTCAGAGAGTCATATTCATCGAGCGCAGGTTTAAATAAAGTATCCTACGACAGCTCACTGAAATTCCAAATCGGTGAGCACCGAACACGGGTACATTACACGCGTGAGCGCGTCAAGAAGCCTTCGTTAATCATTCTACGCCCCTCGGGCCCATGCCCATTCCGGTAATGGCCCCCGGTACAATCCGAACACCCGGTATTTCCGGCCGTGCTGTTGCTAACTGGCGAGTGGGGCAGCAACGGTTCGAAGGACACAACTCGAGGAGACTCGCACATATACACTTGTTGGGCAGCTCGTTGAGTGTGTCGACCGCGAGGCGGAGAAGGACGACCAACAACGAGGAGAGAGATAGTAGAAGAATGCGAAAGAGAGGAGCGAAAGCGCGGAAAGGAGAAGAAAGGGATCGGGCCCTACGAGCGGGCCTCGTGGGCACGCTCGTCGAATAGACCAACAGCTGAAAGTCGAAGAGAAATGTATCGCCGTAGGTAGCGCGTCGCGCCGATCAGCTTGAGCGAAGAACCGAGAAGCGTTTCGAGGCGAACGGAGTGGGGAACCACGTATTAGTGGGAAGAGGACAGAGAACGGCGAAGAGAAGGAGGAGAGGATAGGAGAATCTGGGCCCCGCGACGTCCTTGGGCCAGTAGTTTCTGCTCCACTCAGGGACGTCTCGACGTCTCGACGTCCCCACCGCGCTTTCGCGCTCTCTCGCGCACGGGAGGCCCTGGCGCCTCGCTTTTCCTAGCGGTTTCCCTTTTTTCAATGCGACCCGAGGGGAGTTCCGTGGCGGCGCGGCGATTCCGCGAGATCGATCAACGGTGCGGGACAAGTGGAGTCGTGTCGCGGGGAAGCCAACCGTGTCGCGTTTCCGTTTAAGGAGAGGAAAAGCGCGAACGCCTCGCCGCGATTAATATTCCTCGCGCTTTAACATTCCTTCCGACTAGGAATTCCCGAGATGCGAGAGTTCTTTCGATGAGCAAAGGCTCCTTTCGCCTCGAAAAGAAGACGATGCGATGCACAGAGTTGGATGACTCTCGTTTATCTATTAGCGATCCTTTCCATTTCACTGTCGCATTTAATACCTATCTATAGCCTCCTCCTTCAAAGTACTTGCACATAGTTGTACGACTCTGAAATCTACACGCTAGAGTTCATAACTACGGACAACTTATTGTTAGTTGAGACGGCTCAGCTCGCTCCATCAATTATTCTCCACGCGATTCTCGAATCGATGGCGGAGGCGTGGAGCGCGCCAGGAGCGAGTCGCCAGTGATAAGCTTTCCGCGAAACTTTGCCTGGGAGAACGATCGTCGCGCGGTTTATCGATCGTGCTCGCTGAAAGGAGCGTCGCAGCGAGTGGCGTGGATCGTAAAAGGCTTCCAATCGGTCAGTATCCTTTTCCGCGTATCGCCGCGGCATAAAGCGCGCGAGCAAGGGCCCCAAGGCACGATAGAGGCATCGGAACGCGAGCTAGCAACCAGCCGGGCCAGCAATCCGTCGCGTATATCTGCCTCGTTCCTCGCGCGCTCATAAACACGTCGCACCAGCGGGCGGCGTCGCGTTGGTGTGCGTCGAGTCCGCGCGCGTAGGTGAACGAACGTCTGCGCGGATAAGGCGAATAAAATAATTGCCGCTGTCCCTCTTTCCATTGTCGAATCTGACGCGGTTCTTTCTCCCCGGGTGTCGAGCGTTGCTCGACGGTTTGTTAAATAATGGCCCCCCGAGTCTCTTCGGAGTAAGGTACATTAAACCGAGCGAAATATTCCGGTATTGTTCAGCCGTGTATTCTTTGGTGGCCAGTGAGAACCAAAGAGGATAGCTAGCCTACTCGACTCAAGATCCACTCGCTCGGTGAATTCCACAAGCGCGCGAGACACGGTGTGAGCGTCGCTTAAAGGTTACACAGCTCCTCGCGACGGTCACTTCTATATTTAGATGCACCGAGTTTCCTCCTCCACTTTCTTTATACCGAACAAAGCGTTCCTCTTAACATACGGGGTGTACGAGAAGTTTAATACAACCTCGTGGCGATACCGTCCATGTGTCACAACCTTCTACTGGTCTACTAGTTGTTAAAAGAAACTTTGCGCAGAAGAACATTGAAGTTCCTAGCTCTGCTCGTCCAGACAGGGATGCCTCGAGGGACATAGCAAGTTTATGAATGGCAAATACTTAGAGAAGGGTCGAATGGGCCACGGATTATCCTCAGCACGCCTTCCAGGTCCAAAGAGAAATAGATAGAGTCCTCCGCCCAGGGCCCAATCGACCCTTGCAAGCAAATTTCAGAGGACTTATTAATTGTTGTCGTCCCTTCGCTCCATTCTTTTCCAAGCGAACACCGCTTTCCTTTCGGCTGGAGGTCGAGTACTCGGCCGCTCGACCCCTTGTAGATTTGCTGCGTGCCGTCCGACCGACGACCAATCAATCCAACGGGCTTTCGTTGGGCGAGAGGGGACCGAGGGGAAGTCTCGGTGACCTGACCCGAAGTCGAAACTTTTGCGGACTCGAATCGGGTTTGTCTAACTAACTTATAGTCCAATGTCAATGCTTGCTGGAAGGCGATTTCGAAGACGAAATTATCAGCTGCCACGTGCTGACCGAACGGAGCTACTCCTACTCGATGATTTCCACGCGATCATTTCAATTGTCCTAATGCTGGAACAATAGTCTTTTGTGGAGACGAGGCTGGAATCGATGCGGCGACGTCCACGCCTATTAATCCCGGCGAAGAAGCGAGCGCGGAGACGTATGTATTTTAATCCCATTCACGTGCAACGGGACGCGTACATGTGTATATAGGGTGGTCACGTACGTCACAGGTCCCCCTTCCTCCCCGGGAGATGTATTTCTGTTGAGGGAATTCGGACCAGTGGTCTCGGGGACCTTGGATCAACCGTGGAATCGTAGCTCGCGTAATTCCCTCCGCGGGCTGAACGGTGAACGGACGAACGGTGAAATGGAGGTTGAGAATGGACGCGCTCGGGCTCGTTTCATCGCGGAGGACAGAGGTCAAGGCCTGAAACGAAAACGACGAGCAACATCCTCGGAATCGACGCACTCGCGCGTTAACGCGGCTCGCGGGGCGAGTAGCGCGCGCAGACACGTCGCACGGCTGCGAGTAAGAACCTTAGCCACGTGCATTTTTCCCGGCAACGGGGGGCACATGGGGGTACATGGGGGCGGCGAAGGTGGCACGGGAAACTGGAAACTAGAAACCGCCACGGTACACTTGCGGCTCTCTGTCACGAGACACGACGTGGATAATGACATCGTGGTCGAGTACGCGCGAGAAGAAGAAGAGAAGGAGGAGGAGGAGATGGAGAAGAAGCTTGGAAGCTCGAGTAAAACTCACGGCGGCAATGGAAAGGACGGATCGGAAGAAGGTGGACGAGGAAGGAGGCAGAAGCTAGAGCTAGAGCTAGATGATAACCCTACCCCAACTTCTAGGGAGGACGATGTGTATTCGGCGGGATTTGGTCGTGTGAACAGGACTGTCTGGCATCGATCGACCCCAGTCGGGGTGAGGTTTTGCAGGGAGAACGGAGGAGAGATCGAGGGGAAGTTCGACCGAGGCGGATGGAGGGTTGGGCGAGCCTACCCCAACCTCTTCTCCAAGAGGCCGCCGCGTATCGTATCGACGACCTCTACTACTACTCGTCCTCGTACTCCCGTGTTACCCTACGCCCTACGTCATCCCTTTCCTTTTCTGCCTGCCTGCCTGAGTCCCTTTCGCGCCACCCCTCGCGACCCTTTCTCCTTTCCACCTCACACCCCACGTCTGCGGGATATTTTTAAGGAAAATTGACCGACCCTCTGACTGCCTTTCTCGCCGCGGCTTTCCTCTTTGTCCGCTTCGCACCGCGCCATGCCGCGCCTGTCCTTTCCTCCACCCTCCACCCCCGATGCGATTTTTCCTTTTCCCCTCCGATTCGGCCACCCCAGGTCGTTCAACTCCGAAATTTCCGTCCATTTTCTTCGCAATCTTCTCTCACTCTGCCACCCCCTCGCAGTCTACGTCTCCTCCTCCCCTCGTTCAGCGCTCAGCTTCGTTGACGGTTCGTTTTCTTTGAGAAATTTTGATAATAAATATATTTATCTCCGAAATCGAGTTTCTCTCCACTCAAAGAGATCCTCCAGCGTTTATACATCGCCCCCATCCAACCTCCACCCTCGCTCTCCTCCTCTTCAGGTACCCTCTGTCTGATCCTTTCCTTCTTTACATACCGTTCGGATATAAACGCCTCGGGATCCAACTATTTATGCGTTATGTACACCGAGCCCTTCACCGGGTCCTCGTCGCTCTTTCAAAAGGGTACCGACCCGCTTCCCTCGCTAAATTTGCCCCTTTTAGTTTCCAATTACCGCGTTAACGGCTGCTACAATAAAAATCGTTTCGGGGCCCCACTCCCCTCTCTTTCTCGAGGGCATGCTTCTCAAAAATCATGGTCGTCGTCATCTTCCCCAGATATATACCCCCGTCTGGGCCCTCTCAGCCGACGACAGGGTCCACCGTCGGCCAAAACGAAAACCAAGACACAACGATTTCCAGGACGAGCATACGTAGCGTCGGTTTGGAATTCCACGGTGATCCTCCCCGACGCTTCGTTGCCTTTTTTTTTGCATCGCGCACAACCCCTCTCCAACCTCCTCTCGCTTTCATTCGTCTTCGTGCGCGTCTCGCCGGATCCTCTTCTCCTTCAGAGACGCATAAACGTTGTCAAGGCCCTGTCTATTTATTACGTTACACACAGATCGGACCATTCCCCGGAGATGACGGGCCTCTCCCTTAATTCTTTTCCCCTCTCATTTTTTCTCCCTCATCCTGCGCTCCACTCTTCGTTCCTAGAAGCCGCGCTCCTTCCATTTCTGCATGCATTATTCAGGACCATATACATACAGCGGAACGGTTCGTGACGGGCTAACTGGCGCACCGCCGGAAGTTAGTGAAACGAGGCCTGAGTGGCTGGCGGATCGTCGCATCTCCACGGATACACTGTCTGCTGCTTTTCGCCGGGGTATTCCCGATTCCACCGATCTTCCTATCTTCCTCCTCCTACAACCAAATCTCCGTCCCCGTCTACTTCTGCCTAGCGCTAACAGAAACTGCAACGCGTCCCAGTAGACATCATCTTCAACGTCCAAGATTCGACCAGACACTCTCGACACGCGCGGTATATCCCACTCGTAAGCGTTCGCGGGAATCCGACGGCAAACGTGATCGGAATACCGTGGAGTTCGCGCGGCAGATTTATTCCCCGTGGCTTTTAAGAGGCTCATCCGTTCCTTTAAAAGATACTCTTTCATCCGTATCATGGGGCTACGCGCGAAAGGATAAGCGGCGTATTGTGGTGTAGGTGTCGGTGTTCGACATGCGTGTCGTGTTCCTCGGCTGTCGTTCTTTTTCCTCCCTCCCTGCCACCCCTGTCTGTTTGCTTCGCGCTGGATCCTGTCTGGAATACCTACGTAAGAGGATACGTTGTCGTCTCGTTCGCTTCGGAACACGGAGCCGCGTATTCACGGTGGGTATATCTCCTCTCCTTGCCCTCGATCGAGCCGAACGGGGCCGTATTGGAAGCAGATACATCTTCATCGACTCGTTAATTGCCGGGGTTTTGTTTCCTAAAGGTATCGAGTTGCTCACACTACTCGAGAGAGTCTCGTTAGCGTTCGTCCTGGGTCTAGACTCCGGGGAACGTTTCCTGGTGTCTGGTAGACTTTACGTGCCTGTGTTTGCCACTGGTTCTTATCACTTAGGTATGTACCAATGATTCTAGGAAAGCTTCGCTATAATAAATAAAGCGTTAAGCGATACTCTGATTCCAATAGAATTCTTTGCTCGTTGCCAGGATGATGCAACGCATTCCCGTTAAAAGACTTCCGCGCGGTTACGATTTGTTAGCATTTAGGAGCGAGCATAGGGATCCTCTCGATTACACAGATCGGCCATAATTCCGAACGCGGACGATGATCGGCCAGTCAGAAACGAAGGCTATCGAAATTCTGGTTTCGCTAGAGCAGCCTGGGCTGATCCTCGGCGTCGGCAGAAGGATTTCAGGACCAGGACAGGGCCTCGTTTGTGCGTATCTCGGACCCGATGGCCCCGAAAACCGGTTCCGCCAGGATTTCACGTGACAAGCGTTTCTCCTTTTTCGGGGATCCAAAGGAATACGACTTCTCGAATATAGCTATGATATATACACGATATATAAGCCGTATCGCATTATCATTACGGCCATTATCGGCCGTGTCGTAAACAGCAATTACAAGCGTCCACGGGGGAACGCGTTTAATCCCCCGCAGAAAGCCGTCTCTTTTCGCGACGCTCGCACGTTAGAATTAAACCGCGGTCTTTTCAGCCTCCTCGCGCGGCGCAATATTTGTCAAAGCGGCATCACCGTCTCCTCCACCGTCTCGCGTCTTTTACCGAGCAGGGATCCTTTGTCGAGCACGCAACACTTGCTCCCGCTCGGGGTGAGAATGTCTATCGTGTTTGGATTAATCCTTTGAAGGGACCGGGACGGTAGGGAAAAAGCTCGCGCGAGAATGTTTTCGAAATTCGTCGCGGAAGGTTGCTGTCGTGTCTCGGTGAGCACGGCGGAAGCTGTAAATGTTCGAGCCTCGAACCGACCCCCGTCGATTTCTGCTCGGCTGGCTCGGGATTGATAAAAATTCTACGTCATACGCGGGACGAGCGAGACAAGCGTTAACGCGGCGGAAGGGAGGCTCGAGCTGTTTCTAACGAAATTTATCAATTCACCGTGGTCGTTGTTCGCGATTCGTTTCCCGTTTCGCTCGGCTCTACTTCCAGGGAGCGGCGCGCGATCGTTCAAGGTCACCGCTGGTATCGTTCAAGGTCAACGTCGTCGTCGTCGTCTAGACCCCGGGCTGTTAACGCCCTCCGTCGCGCGGGGTCAACGGCCGGATTACGCCAAGGTCGACGCCCGCCTCGCCCGGGTCAACGGCCTCCACGCTCAAGGCCAACGTCCGGATTATTCGAGGTCAAGCCGAGGAGACCGCAAGACGCGGAGGAGGAGTGATCCGTGCGCGCTACTGGACACTCGGATCGATAGATCTCGCGGCGCGGCGGTGTTGGACTCTTTCATCGCGGAGCACGGCTGGGATGAGTAATTGGACTACCCTTAAAGTGGATTTACCGCTGCGAGAAGAATCGACCGACGGACGGTTGCGCGAAGACGCACGGTCGAGAGGGATGAAGTATTAAGGAGCAATCGTTTCCAAGTGCCGGAGAGAAGGTCGAATGGATGGAATCCAATAAAGGGCAGGGTGAATCGTTTCCCAAAGATACGGGGTTGCTTTCGCGGCGCGAGGGGCCACCGGCTAGACCAGCTAGGTAACAAAAGGGGCGAAATCGAGCTGCCGAGGGGGGAGTGTAGGTGACGGGACGGCAAACTTTTTGGAAGAAGCTCAAAGTGTACGCGATGCGGTTGTTGCCAGACGTGGAGAAGAAACGGAGGCGAAGGTAAGAAGAGATCGGGAAGGAAGAAACGAAGAGACGATGAAACGGCGGTGCGGAGAAAAAGGCAGAGGGAGGGCTTGGGAAGGCGCGAGAGAGGTGGAGGAGGAAATAATAACGACCCCGACGTCGCAGTGCTGCAGAAAGGTTGACGACCCGATGCCAGGCGACGCCCTCTCTCCCCTTGCCGCCCAGCCACCCCTTCTCCATACTCCTCTGCAACCACCATCCCCCTTTTTGCAGCTACCACCACCGCCGTCGGCATCCCCCACTCGGCTGAAAACCACCCACCTGGTACTGCACGTCGCGTCGTAAGCGCATAGCGTACGTACGCCAGAGCCACCCCCTCACACCCCCGTTATCCCTCTCTCTACGTCGCCGCCACCACCGTCACCATCACCCCACGACCGTCTGGCCAGGGTCGGGGTCATTGAACGTCTATAAAGATTTTGACTCCGCGTTACTGCTGCTGGTGCTGCTGCTGTGCCGCCACTGCGGATACAGGAAGCGTCGACCTCCACGGGGTACGCCCTTTTGTAAGGTGTGTAAAGCAATCTGCTGGCCGGGTAAGAACACGCCAGGTCCACCCTCCCTCCCCCTTTCTTGTAATTCGAGCGAAAGGATCGATGCCAGAATTATCGTTCTATATCGGATTTTCTTGCGACTGGTCGGCCAAGGGCTCAGGCGGGGATGAACGGACACTTATGTCGGAGCGTAGGTCCAGTGTTTTCGGGAACGACCAGAGGGTGGGTACGTTTCTCGAGATCGTTAGAATTGTGAGATTTCGATGGGGAGAGGAACCTTGGAACGAGAACCGCGGAACCTTGCAACGATAAACCGACAACGAGATTCCTCCGTCTAGTGAAATTTTAAGTAGTATACCCACTCATAAGGCAGACGGGGTCATGACCCAGCTATGAATGGCACGACTATCGTAATACTACTTAGCTGCATCCAACCCATCTCGTTTCCTACGGTGTCAATGAAATTCGATCGGAAACACTTGCAGCTAGAATGGAGGGGATGAATTACCATCGAACCACTTAGATTCAGTTTCGGGTGGTTAAGATAATTTTCCTTGGTAGAGAAGCCTCCCTAAGAAGCGAAGACAAAAGAAACAGGGGTAAACGTTCGCTTGGAGCCCGATGGGAATTTTCGTCACCCACCCTCCGGTGGGCGGGAGGGTGCGGATCGACGCGTCTTGCCAGGGTCAGAGGTCGTTGAACGGCGGTAAAGATTTCGACTCCGGCGATGCTGTTCCGCAGTAAATAGGCGCGCGTACCGCTCTGCCAGCGACCTCCTGGGCAACCAGGAGTGCTGGGGCGAAGAGGGGTCAGCGATACGAGACACCCTCCTCGCGATACACACCCTCACCCCGTGTAATCCCTGCACGGCGCACGGATCCCATTGCCGCCTCGGTAAACCACAAAATAGAAGCAACAAATAACCAGACCCTCTCGAATACATATTAGGTCATCCCATAAGTGAGGAGCTTTTTCTACCCATTTCGTGTAAGTACTGGAGACTACGGAAGATTGGTAACCGTGAGTAAAAAACAAAGTTGTGTACTGTGTTTTACGTCAGCTACGATGTATTCAATAATTTACAAGTTGCAGTGCATTATCTAAGTTATAGCGAACGAGCTCCTCTTTTCTTGTCTCAGTTTGTATTTTCCCTGCTACCGCAGGGAATTGTAGTAGTTACACTGAATTCTTTATCTAAATGTTGCCCGTGTGGTGGTCCAAAGGTCTCTCTGTTGTCCGACATCGATCAGTACGCGAGGAGATGGAGCGATATTAATATTATCAGAGAGAGGCGCACGGGAGACGCCTACCGCGTAAACGTGGGCCCCCTTTACGCAAGTGCTAACCGACACAAAAGTACAACCAACAGCCAGACACCATCGTTCAGGCACAGTGGCGCACGTACACGCACGTGCTTCGCATTAATATCTCTCTGGGCAGCTTGTCGTAACCGTGCCAATAAGAAACGCCTCGAGAACCTTTCTTTTCTGCCTTGTTTGCTTTTATTTTTCAGTTGCGTCTGCAACGGGCGACCAGTGCTCGACTGTTCACCCTGAAGAAGTTACTCCCTTCGATCTCACTGCAGTGTTTGCAGAACTTAAACGAGGAAACACGGAGTCGACCGATAATGATTTACGCCAAGTATCTCTCGAACAAGCATTTCGCAGTAAGAAGACAGTTGTACAGTTCAATCCATTTTATTATTATTATTATTATAGTTTATAAACCAAAGCAACCGCCAACAGTATTGGTGACAAAATTTACGCTCGAGTAACTTCTTCGACTTCTTCGACTTGATCGACACTTCCTTAGTTTCAGCATGCAGAATACAGAGGTAGACTCACCTTGCTGAAGTAGCCAACCGTGTGACACCCCTCGGAATCGCCGATCGTCATCACGTAGAAGAGGAACGGTTCCACGTCATAGTACAGCGTCTTGTGGTCCAAGAAGAACTTTGCTAGCAAACAGAGGTTCTGACAGTACTGTTTGTACCGCTTTCCATCCACTTCCCACACGCCGATCTTGTCCTTCCTGCGCAACAAGACAGACGCACGATATATTTGCCTTGCAATTACATTTGTAAGTGGTATACCGTGAGAGTTCGTTAACCAACCTGTACACTTCGTGGCCAGGTGGATGCCTCCATAAACACTTCTCCCGATGCCTTCTCAGAACCTGCCGACTCTTCGCGTATCGTAAACAGTACTCGCACAGATATAGCTTCGGAGCTCGACTGAACTCTTCGGGGTACGGGCTTTGGTACCACACCTCCATTTCCCATTTCCCCATTTCAATGACACGCGTGCCTCCGCCATTCCTGCCCTCTCCATCGAAGTCCAGCTCCTTCAGCTCCTTTTCCTTAAACAGATATCATTGTGTACTCCGTGGACTGTGAACGCATTAACTAGAGAAGGGTACAACCTACAATCTTTTCACTGGCGATAGCCTGCGCTTCCATGAACAATTTCAAATCGTAATCAGGCGTCAGATTCGCCAGCCGCGGTTGTCGGTCTTTCTCGTTCCCTTGAAGCTCGCTGCCACTATCGCTCTCGTTCCCATCGGCGGCGTTCCCTTTCCATTTGCTCCTCAATTCTCTGACTTTCAGCTGATAGTTACGCTGCTCCGTCGTCTGGTGCATCCCCTTGGGAGACTTTTTCGCCAGGCATGCCACAGCCTTCTTTCGGTCCTCCTCGCGTTTCTTCCTTTCCTTGTAAAACTCCCTGCAAGCAACAACATACATTCCAGCAATCTGCGATAGAGGATGGGTGAGCGTGTCTACTGCGCCTTAAAGCTGCAACTTACACGCAAGCTTGCGGCGTGGTGTTATGATACAAGGGGCAAGCCTCCAGGGTAAAGTGCGAGTCTAGCTTTCCCGAAAGGTGTCCACGAGAGTCGCAAGTCGGCGCTAAAGGGCACTCTCTCTCCTTGGCCACGCGTGCACGGGCGTAATTCCCTTGAGCAGAGCGAGCTCCAGTGGCGTTGGAGGTGCCACTGTTCTGCGGTACCCTGTTGGTACCGGAAGCATGCCTGGCCGCGGTACTAGGCCCGGCGCGTTTAACTGGGGATTTGCTGGTGCTCCTCTTGCTCTCGGCTACTCTCGATAAATCACACCGGATCAGCGGAATTTGCAGGATACGCTTACACGCTACCGTTTCCGTACCTGAGAACCATACTGCCGCCGTAAGCAAAAAGACTGTATCTGCATCTTAGGACACCTTGGACACATGCTTTTTTTGTAAACGAAATGCTTTTTCTCCCATCGACCACTGGATTCCTACGGGCCACATATATATGTCCAATCCATCCATCCAGAACCGCAAATACTGCTTTTTTGTGTTAAGGAGGCAGCATAGAGTCCTAAATCCATCGCCTGAAGAACATTTACTCTACCCGCCTCGTTTCAACGTACACATGCTACGCCGACAATATCGTCTATCACTCTTTAACTATCGAGCTTATATAGAGACATTTACTACGAGCGAACAACGGGTACTACGGACGAACCGTTTAGGTGTAATCGGAATGACAGGTCGATAGGGTTTACTAAGCTTGTTAGGTAATCAAAATCAACAGGTTAGTGGTTAGTCTGGTCTAAGTTTCAAAGCAACGTTTTGTTCAACTCAAACACGTGAAGGGACAAGAACAATGAAAAGAAAAAAGCAGTTCAAACAAAACAAAACACGTGTCAACTAATATAGATCGAACATAATGAAAACGTGTTACCAATCAGAGCTGGATGGTTTGCCAAACTGTGCAGCGACGACTTTTGTAACTTATCATCTACTTCGAATAAACACACAAAGGAATGGGCAAGGAGAAGCTGATTAGTAATGAAATGTTGTACGCTATTATAGTCTGATTGCCACAGTACAGTCCTACCTGCGTCAGATTCCGAATCACTGCCCGCTTTTGTTTGGAGCTGAAGTAATTTGCTTTCCTTTCGCGTCTGCAGTTTCCGCTTGCCTTTGCTAGTTGCTTTCGAACCGCCCGTCTCTCCATGGTCATCCATTTCCTTCTCGCTTGCAGAGGCATCGGCTTCGTCTTCGCTCTTTATTGTACCTGAATATCAGAATAAAAATTTAGAAAACCGTGCCCGAAAACTCCACGAAGCTTATGCTTGCTTATCGACTCTCTGTTCATTTACTTTGCCGTTTTGTACATTTTTGCGGTTTCACGGGTGCAACCGTGGCGGATGGTCGCTTTGGGGGAGGATTTACTGTAGCACTTATCGTTGCACTCGGTTGAGTATCTTTCTTCTTTGCCTGAGGCTGTGGACTTGCAACGCTTTCCGATGATTCAGAATCGGTGCTACTGTCAGAAGAGCCAGAGGAACCTGAGCCTGCAGAGCAGCTCTTCGAACTCGCAGAGCTATCTGACTTTTGTGGCTGGGCTGATTTTGTTAACAAACCTAATACAGTGGGATCATTGCTTTATGTAACCGTTATGACTTTAGATTCATGCTGAAACAATTGTAATTTACTCACTAGATCTGCTCGGGGTAACAGTTTTCTGTTTCACGTCGATCGGTTTCGTTTTGGCCTGCTGACTCTTTGTGTATTTGGCAGAATTGTTTGTTGGCTTTGCTGTACTAGTCTTTAATGGAATACCGCCGTCGCTTTCACTACTATTCTCTGGACTGAATATACTTTTCTTTTTCAATTTCTTTTGCACTGGTTCGGACGTTACTTTCATAGATTTGTCAGGACCTTTTCCATTAGCATTTATAGAGACTACTAAGTAAATAATACATTTTAGTATTCAAGAGAATTGTCACTGTAAAATTAGTTTAAAAGAAATATTTTTACCAGGTGGTTTGTTCGGCTTGTTAGCAACTGGTTTGGAACCTGTGGCATTCTTTTGCTGTCCGGAAGCGGTCGTTGCTTTAGCGAGTGGCCTTTGTTGTTTAACTACGGGTGCTACTGTAGCAGTAGCTTTCGGCTTAGCTGGAGGTTTTCTCTTCGCTGGTTTCGGTTTACTCGGCGATCCCTCAGATTCCGAGGAATATACCACAGGTCTACTCTTAGGTGGTACTCTTTCTTTACTTTTATTCTCCGCAGAGAGATTGGAAGCTGTATCGGCTTTAGATTTGCCATGGCGACTGACGGGAAATGGTATTTTCTTCTTTGTTCTTTCGGTATCAGATACCTTCTGACTATTGGCAGAGCTACTGGAGTTCTCCGAATCAGAAGAGCTGGATTCGCTGCCAGAACTGGAGGAGCTGCTCGACGACGAACCAGAGCTAGTCGTCGAAGTGGATTCTGAGCTAGTGGTCTGCCAAATAATTGATCGTATTACATAAATTGGTTCCCCAAACTGCTACGCAGCATAACGCAATAATGAAGTTTCAGATTGAAGTATATCTGAAGTTGAAATTATCACGTAAGTTGGGCTAAATGTACATACCTTCCGTTTTGGAGTCATTTCTGTAATGCTATCTCTTAAATAACGAACGAATGTGCCTGAACATCATTTCTCCGATTAATCCTCTCTTCCTCCAAAGCATGTACGTCAAAGGATTTCTTAAAAACGTCGAACTTAAAACAATATACCCTCCACTTTACACTTCATTTTAACTTTCAACTGCATAACACAACAAACTTATCCACGTTACGAAATATCGTGACACACTGCCATTCTGCTCAAGTAATAGGATTTAAGGCAGCTTTCAAAGCAACGTAAAGTAATACTTTCTTTAGTGTCCAGGATACGTGGGAAATGTTTTGAAGGGTAAGCTGTTCAGCGGAGGGGAAATAACCAATGAACGCCAAGGTGGGAAATGAAACAGCCAGGCGAATCAGAGTCGCCGCGGAATCGGTTGTCGACGCTGGTTGGCTGAGGCCTCACTAGCCTTGGTTAGCTTGAATAGGCGATGATCACATTGGGACGTCAAACCAATCAATGCCAAGATGGGAAATGAAACGGCGCCACCAATAAAAATTTTATTCAAAATACTTGGCGCTGCAAAACTAGAGCACTAAAGAAGTAGTGCTCTAGCGAAACCAAAATAATGTTAATTGTCTTGGTATAAATAAAACAAGACAACACACCACTGAGACAAGAAATAAAGAAAAATATTAATGCAATTCATGCATTCAGTTTAGCAACACCAATTCGGAGAGCAGCGCCAAGTATTTTGAATAAAATATTTATTCGTATTAAAATATTTATTTGTATAAATATATATCTGCTTAAGGGGGTAGACACGTCACGTGGTCTGCCCGATTCGGCCGGTCGGTATTACAGCAGGTTTTTCCTGCACTGAAATGGTATTACCCATAGATACGCCGCTGTCTGATGCACGCGAGAGGGAGCTGTTTGCTATTTCCGTATTCTATTCTGAATAAGGAAAGAAATTCTCAGCTATTGCGTTTACTTATAAAAATTTAAACGGAAAGTCGGCTGGTACTGCAAACGTAGGAAATTCATTGTACATTTCAATTACTTAAAATATTTCTCTTCTGGTTACAGGTGAAACTTGAGTACATTTCGCCGTGGACAGGAACTTTATATGGGCCAAATGATGGAAATCTCAACAATGAACACAAGAAAATAGTGATTTTATATAACCGACAAAGTAAAATTATATATTTTATACATTATTGTAACACTGTAAAAGTCTTTATTCAAATAAAATGGGAAAAACTTGAAACAGACAGTATTATTATTGAGAAATACCTTTCATACATACTTCTATCCAAATTCCAAACCTGCAATTTATCTAAGGCGTTTTCGAAAGGCCTTCGACTCAGAAATTCAGCATACCTCCTTTCGCATCATGTTCTCCTGATACATCGCTCCAAAATCTGGCCAAAATTTTCAGAGTGCTGTAAAATGAGCTTCGTAACAGGATAACATGATGTCGAAAGAGGTGGCACTAAGTTAGCGCCTTCGGAGAGAGAATCTAAGGCGGAGAACTATTCGACGTAGAGACGCAGAGTTTTCGAAAGGCTTTCGACGATGAAATTCAGCATACCTCCTTTCGCATCATGTTCTCCTGATACATCGCTCCAAAATCTGGCCAAAATTTTCAGAGCGCTGTAAAATGAGCTTCGTAACAGGATAACATGATGTCGAAAGAGGTGGCACTAAGTTAGCGCCTTCGGAGAGAGAATCTAAGGCGGAGAACTATTCGACGTAGAGACGCAGAGTTTTCGAAAGGCTTTCGACGATGAAATTCAGCATACCTCCTTTCGCATCATGTTCTCCTGATACATCGCTCCAAAATCTGGCCAAAATTTTCAGAACGCTCTAAAATGAGCTTCGTAACAGGATAACATGATGTCGAAAGAGGTGGCACTAAGTTAGCGCCTTCGGAGAGAGAATCTAAGGCGGAGAACTATTCGACGTAGAGACGCAGAGTTTTCGAAAGGCTTTCGACGATGAAATTCAGCATACCTCCTTTCGCATCATGTTCTCCTGATACATCGCTCCAAAATCTGGCCAAAATTTTCAGAGCGCTGTAAAATGAGCTTCGTAACAGGATAACATGATGTCGAAAGAGGTGGCACTAAGTTAGCGCCTTCGGAGAGAGAATCTAAGGCGGAGAACTATTCGACGTAGAGACGCAGAGTTTTCGAAAGGCTTTCGACGATGAAATTCAGCATACCTCCTTTCGCATCATGTTCTCCTGATACATCGCTCCAAAATCTGGCCAAAATTTTCAGAGTGCTGTAAAATGAGCTTCGTAACAGGATAACATGATGTCGAAAGAGGTGGCACTAAGTTAGCGCCTTCGGAGAGAGAATCTAAGGCGGAGAACTATTCGACGTAGAGACGCAGAGTTTTCGAAAGGCTTTCGACGATGAAATTCAGCATACCTCCTTTCGCATCATGTTCTCCTGATACATCGGTCCAAAATCTGGCCAAAATTTTCAGAACGCTCTAAAATGAGCTTCGTAACAGGATAACATGATGTCGAAAGAGGTGGCACTAAGTTAGCGCCTTCGGAGAGAGAATCTAAGGCGGAGAACTATTCGACGTAGAGACGCAGAGTTTTCGAAAGGCTTTCGACGATGAAATTCAGCATACCTCCTTTCGCATCATGTTCTCCTGATACATCGCTCCAAAATCTGGCCAAAATTTTCAGAGTGCTGTAAAATGAGCTTCGTAACAGGATAACATGATGTCGAAAGAGGTGGCACTAAGTTAGCGCCTTCGGAGAGAGAATCTAAGGCGGAGAACTATTCGACGTAGAGACGCAGAGTTTTCGAAAGGCTTTCGACGATGAAATTCAGCATACCTCCTTTCGCATCATGTTCTCCTGATACATCGCTCCAAAATCTGGCCAAAATTTTCAGAGCGCTGTAAAATGAGCTTCGTAACAGGATAACATGATGTCGAAAGAGTTGGCACTAAGTTAGCGCCTTCGGAGAGAGAATCTAAGGCGGAGAACTATTCGACGTAGAGACGCAGAGTTTTCGAAAGGCTTTCGACGATGAAATTCAGCATACCTCCTTTCGCATCATGTTCTCCTGATACATCGCTCCAAAATCTGGCCAAAATTTTCAGAGCGCTGTAAAATGAGCTTCGTAACAGGATAACATGATGTCGAAAGAGGTGGCACTAAGTTAGCGCCTTCGGAGAGAGAATCTAAGGCGGAGAACTATTCGACGTAGAGACGCAGAGTTTTCGAAAGGCTTTCGACGATGAAATTCAGCATACCTCCTTTCGCATCATGTTCTCCTGATACATCGCTCCAAAATCTGGCCAAAATTTTCAGAACGCTCTAAAATGAGCTTCGTAACAGGATAACATGATGTCGAAAGAGGTGGCACTAAGTTAGCGCCTTCGGAGAGAGAATCTAAGGCGGAGAACTATTCGACGTAGAGACGCAGAGTTTTCGAAAGGCTTTCGACGATGAAATTCAGCATACCTCCTTTCGCTTCATGTTCTCCTGATACATCGCTCCAAAATCTGGCCAAAATTTTCAGAGCGCTGTAAAATGAGCTTCGTAACAGGATAACATGATGTCGAAAGAGGTGGCACTAAGTTAGCGCCTTCGGAGAGAGAATCTAAGGCGGAGAACTATTCGACGTAGAGACGCAGAGTTTTCGAAAGGCTTTCGACGATGAAATTCAGCATACCTCCTTTCGCATCATGTTCTCCTGATACATCGCTCCAAAATCTGGCCAAAATTTTCAGAACGCTCTAAAATGAGCTTCGTAACAGGATAACATGATGTCGAAAGAGGTGGCACTAAGTTAGCGCCTTCGGAGAGAGAATCTAAGGCGGAGAACTATTCGACGTAGAGACGCAGAGTTTTCGAAAGGCTTTCGACGATGAAATTCAGCATACCTCCTTTCGCATCATGTTCTCCTGATACATCGCTCCAAAATCTGGCCAAAATTTTCAGAGCGCTGTAAAATGAGCTTCGTAACAGGATAACATGATGTCGAAAGAGGTGGCACTAAGTTAGCGCCTTCGGAGAGAGAATCTAAGGCGGAGAACTATTCGACGTAGAGACGCAGAGTTTTCGAAAGGCTTTCGACGATGAAATTCAGCATACCTCCTTTCGCTTCATGTTCTCCTGATACATCGCTCCAAAATCTGGCCAAAATTTTCAGAGCGCTGTAAAATGAGCTTCGTAACAGGATAACATGATGTCGAAAGAGGTGGCACTAAGTTAGCGCCTTCGGAGAGAGAATCTAAGGCGGAGAACTATTCGACGTAGAGACGCAGAGTTTTCGAAAGGCTTTCGACGATGAAATTCAGCATACCTCCTTTCGCATCATGTTCTCCTGATACATCGCTCCAAAATCTGGCCAAAATTTTCAGAGTGCTGTAAAATGAGCATCGTAACAGGATAACATGATGTCGAAAGAGGTGGCACTAAGTTAGCGCCTTCGGAGAGAGAATCTAAGGCGGAGAACTATTCGACGTAGAGACGCAGAGTTTTCGAAAGGCTTTCGACGATGAAATTCAGCATACCTCCTTTCGCATCATGTTCTCCTGATACATCGCTCCAAAATCTGGCCAAAATTTTCAGAACGCTCTAAAATGAGCTTCGTAACAGGATAACATGATGTCGAAAGAGGTGGCACTAAGTTAGCGCCTTCGGAGAGAGAATCTAAGGCGGAGAACTATTCGACGTAGAGACGCAGAGTTTTCGAAAGGCTTTCGACGATGAAATTCAGCATACCTCCTTTCGCATCATGTTCTCCTGATACATCGCTCCAAAATCTGGCCAAAATTTTCAGAGTGCTGTAAAATGAGCTTCGTAACAGGATAACATGATGTCGAAAGAGGTGGCACTAAGTTAGCGCCTTCGGAGAGAGAATCTAAGGCGGAGAACTATTCGACGTAGAGACGCAGAGTTTTCGAAAGGCTTTCGACGATGAAATTCAGCATACCTCCTTTCGCATCATGTTCTCCTGATACATCGCTCCAAAATCTGGCCAAAATTTTCAGAGTGCTGTAAAATGAGCTTCGTAACAGGATAACATGATGTCGAAAGAGGTGGCACTAAGTTAGCGCCTTCGGAGAGAGAATCTAAGGCGGAGAACTATTCGACGTAGAGACGCAGAGTTTTCGAAAGGCTTTCGACGATGAAATTCAGCATACCTCCTTTCGCATCATGTTCTCCTGATACATCGCTCCAAAATCTGGCCAAAATTTTCAGAGCGCTGTAAAATGAGCTTCGTAACAGGATAACATGATGTCGAAAGAGGTGGCACTAAGTTAGCGCCTTCGGAGAGAGAATCTAAGGCGGAGAACTATTCGACGTAGAGACGCAGAGTTTTCGAAAGGCTTTCGACGATGAAATTCAGCATACCTCCTTTCGCATCATGTTCTCCTGATACATCGCTCCAAAATCTGGCCAAAATTTTCAGAGCGCTGTAAAATGAGCTTCGTAACAGGATAACATGATGTCGAAAGAGGTGGCACTAAGTTAGCGCCTTCGGAGAGAGAATCTAAGGCGGAGAACTATTCGACGTAGAGACGCAGAGTTTTCGAAAGGCTTTCGACGATGAAATTCAGCATACCTCCTTTCGCTTCATGTTCTCCTGATACATCGCTCCAAAATCTGGCCAAAATTTTCAGAGCGCTGTAAAATGAGCTTCGTAACAGGATAACATGATGTCGAAAGAGGTGGCACTAAGTTAGCGCCTTCGGAGAGAGAATCTAAGGCGGAGAACTATTCGACGTAGAGACGCAGAGTTTTCGAAAGGCTTTCGACGATGAAATTCAGCATACCTCCTTTCGCATCATGTTCTCCTGATACATCGCTCCAAAATCTGGCCAAAATTTTCAGAACGCTCTAAAATGAGCTTCGTAACAGGATAACATGATGTCGAAAGAGGTGGCACTAAGTTAGCGCCTTCGGAGAGAGAATCTAAGGCGGAGAACTATTCGACGTAGAGACGCAGAGTTTTCGAAAGGCTTTCGACGATGAAATTCAGCATACCTCCTTTCGCATCATGTTCTCCTGATACATCGCTCCAAAATCTGGCCAAAATTTTCAGAGCGCTGTAAAATGAGCTTCGTAACAGGATAACATGATGTCGAAAGAGGTGGCACTAAGTTAGCGCCTTCGGAGAGAGAATCTAAGGCGGAGAACTATTCGACGTAGAGACGCAGAGTTTTCGAAAGGCTTTCGACGATGAAATTCAGCATACCTCCTTTCGCTTCATGTTCTCCTGATACATCGCTCCAAAATCTGGCCAAAATTTTCAGAGCGCTGTAAAATGAGCTTCGTAACAGGATAACATGATGTCGAAAGAGGTGGCACTAAGTTAGCGCCTTCGGAGAGAGAATCTAAGGCGGAGAACTATTCGACGTAGAGACGCAGAGTTTTCGAAAGGCTTTCGACGATGAAATTCAGCATACCTCCTTTCGCATCATGTTCTCCTGATACATCGCTCCAAAATCTGGCCAAAATTTTCAGAGTGCTGTAAAATGAGCTTCGTAACAGGATAACATGATGTCGAAAGAGGTGGCACTAAGTTAGCGCCTTCGGAGAGAGAATCTAAGGCGGAGAACTATTCGACGTAGAGACGCAGAGTTTTCGAAAGGCTTTCGACGATGAAATTCAGCATACCTCCTTTCGCATCATGTTCTCCTGATACATCGGTCCAAAATCTGGCCAAAATTTTCAGAACGCTCTAAAATGAGCTTCGTAACAGGATAACATGATGTCGAAAGAGGTGGCACTAAGTTAGCGCCTTCGGAGAGAGAATCTAAGGCGGAGAACTATTCGACGTAGAGACGCAGAGTTTTCGAAAGGCTTTCGACGATGAAATTCAGCATACCTCCTTTCGCATCATGTTCTCCTGATACATCGCTCCAAAATCTGGCCAAAATTTTCAGAGTGCTGTAAAATGAGCTTCGTAACAGGATAACATGATGTCGAAAGAGGTGGCACTAAGTTAGCGCCTTCGGAGAGAGAATCTAAGGCGGAGAACTATTCGACGTAGAGACGCAGAGTTTTCGAAAGGCTTTCGACGATGAAATTCAGCATACCTCCTTTCGCATCATGTTCTCCTGATACATCGGTCCAAAATCTGGCCAAAATTTTCAGAACGCTCTAAAATGAGCTTCGTAACAGGATAACATGATGTCGAAAGAGGTGGCACTAAGTTAGCGCCTTCGGAGAGAGAATCTAAGGCGGAGAACTATTCGACGTAGAGACGCAGAGTTTTCGAAAGGCTTTCGACGATGAAATTCAGCATACCTCCTTTCGCATCATGTTCTCCTGATACATCGCTCCAAAATCTGGCCAAAATTTTCAGAACGCTCTAAAATGAGCTTCGTAACAGGATAACATGATGTCGAAAGAGGTGGCACTAAGTTAGCGCCTTCGGAGAGAGAATCTAAGGCGGAGAACTATTCGACGTAGAGACGCAGAGTTTTCGAAAGGCTTTCGACGATGAAATTCAGCATACCTCCTTTCGCATCATGTTCTCCTGATACATCGCTCCAAAATCTGGCCAAAATTTTCAGAGCGCTGTAAAATGAGCTTCGTAACAGGATAACATGATGTCGAAAGAGGTGGCACTAAGTTAGCGCCTTCGGAGAGAGAATCTAAGGCGGAGAACTATTCGACGTAGAGACGCAGAGTTTTCGAAAGGCTTTCGACGATGAAATTCAGCATACCTCCTTTCGCTTCATGTTCTCCTGATACATCGCTCCAAAATCTGGCCAAAATTTTCAGAGCGCTGTAAAATGAGCTTCGTAACAGGATAACATGATGTCGAAAGAGGTGGCACTAAGTTAGCGCCTTCGGAGAGAGAATCTAAGGCGGGGAACTATTCGACGTAGAGACGCAGAGTTTTCGAAAGGCTTTCGACGATGAAATTCAGCATACCTCCTTTCGCATCATGTTCTCCTGATACATCGCTCCAAAATCTGGCCAAAATTTTCAGAGTGCTGTAAAATGAGCTTCGTAACAGGATAACATGATGTCGAAAGAGGTGGCACTAAGTTAGCGCCTTCGGAGAGAGAATCTAAGGCGGAGAACTATTCGACGTAGAGACGCAGAGTTTTCGAAAGGCTTTCGACGATGAAATTCAGCATACCTCCTTTCGCATCATGTTCTCCTGATACATCGCTCCAAAATCTGGCCAAAATTTTCAGAGTGCTGTAAAATGAGCTTCGTAACAGGATAACATGATGTCGAAAGAGGTGGCACTAAGTTAGCGCCTTCGGAGAGAGAATCTAAGGCGGAGAACTATTCGACGTAGAGACGCAGAGTTTTCGAAAGGCTTTCGACGATGAAATTCAGCATACCTCCTTTCGCATCATGTTCTCCTGATACATCGCTCCAAAATCTGGCCAAAATTTTCAGAGCGCTGTAAAATGAGCTTCGTAACAGGATAACATGATGTCGAAAGAGGTGGCACTAAGTTAGCGCCTTCGGAGAGAGAATCTAAGGCGGAGAACTATTCGACGTAGAGACGCAGAGTTTTCGAAAGGCTTTCGACGATGAAATTCAGCATACCTCCTTTCGCATCATGTTCTCCTGATACATCGGTCCAAAATCTGGCCAAAATTTTCAGAACGCTCTAAAATGAGCTTCGTAACAGGATAACATGATGTCGAAAGAGGTGGCACTAAGTTAGCGCCTTCGGAGAGAGAATCTAAGGCGGAGAACTATTCGACGTAGAGACGCAGAGTTTTCGAAAGGCTTTCGACGATGAAATTCAGCATACCTCCTTTCGCATCATGTTCTCCTGATACATCGCTCCAAAATCTGGCCAAAATTTTCAGAGTGCTGTAAAATGAGCTTCGTAACAGGATAACATGATGTCGAAAGAGGTGGCACTAAGTTAGCGCCTTCGGAGAGAGAATCTAAGGCGGAGAACTATTCGACGTAGAGACGCAGAGTTTTCGAAAGGCTTTCGACGATGAAATTCAGCATACCTCCTTTCGCTTCATGTTCTCCTGATACATCGCTCCAAAATCTGGCCAAAATTTTCAGAACGCTCTAAAATGAGCTTCGTAACAGGATAACATGATGTCGAAAGAGGTGGCACTAAGTTAGCGCCTTCGGAGAGAGAATCTAAGGCGGAGAACTATTCGACGTAGAGACGCAGAGTTTTCGAAAGGCTTTCGACGATGAAATTCAGCATACCTCCTTTCGCTTCATGTTCTCCTGATACATCGCTCCAAAATCTGGCCAAAATTTTCAGAGCGCTGTAAAATGAGCTTCGTAACAGGATAACATGATGTCGAAAGAGGTGGCACTAAGTTAGCGCCTTCGGAGAGAGAATCTAAGGCGGAGAACTATTCGACGTAGAGACGCAGAGTTTTCGAAAGGCTTTCGACGATGAAATTCAGCATACCTCCTTTCGCATCATGTTCTCCTGATACATCGCTCCAAAATCTGGCCAAAATTTTCAGAGCGCTGTAAAATGAGCTTCGTAACAGGATAACATGATGTCGAAAGAGGTGGCACTAAGTTAGCGCCTTCGGAGAGAGAATCTAAGGCGGAGAACTATTCGACGTAGAGACGCAGAGTTTTCGAAAGGCTTTCGACGATGAAATTCAGCATACCTCGTTTCGCATCATGTTCTCCTGATACATCGCTCCAAAATCTGGCCAAAATTTTCAGAACGCTCTAAAATGAGCTTCGTAACAGGATAACATGATGTCGAAAGAGGTGGCACTAAGTTAGCGCCTTCGGAGAGTGAATCTAAGGCGGAGAACTATTCGACGTAGAGACGCAGAGTTTTCGAAAGGCTTTCGACGATGAAATTCAGCATACCTCCTTTCGCATCATGTTCTCCTGATACATCGCTCCAAAATCTGGCCAAAATTTTCAGAGCGCTGTAAAATGAGCTTCGTAACAGGATAACATGATGTCGAAAGAGGTGGCACTAAGTTAGCGCCTTCGGAGAGAGAATCTAAGGCGGAGAACTATTCGACGTAGAGACGCAGAGTTTTCGAAAGGCTTTCGACGATGAAATTCAGCATACCTCCTTTCGCATCATGTTCTCCTGATACATCGCTCCAAAATCTGGCCAAAATTTTCAGAGCGCTGTAAAATGAGCTTCGTAACAGGATAACATGATGTCGAAAGAGGTGGCACTAAGTTAGCGCCTTCGGAGAGAGAATCTAAGGCGGAGAACTATTCGACGTAGAGACGCAGAGTTTTCGAAAGGCTTTCGACGATGAAATTCAGCATACCTCCTTTCGCATCATGTTCTCCTGATACATCGCTCCAAAATCTGGCCAAAATTTTCAGAACGCTCTAAAATGAGCTTCGTAACAGGATAACATGATGTCGAAAGAGGTGGCACTAAGTTAGCGCCTTCGGAGAGAGAATCTAAGGCGGAGAACTATTCGACGTAGAGACGCAGAGTTTTCGAAAGGCTTTCGACGATGAAATTCAGCATACCTCCTTTCGCATCATGTTCTCCTGATACATCGCTCCAAAATCTGGCCAAAATTTTCAGAGCGCTGTAAAATGAGCTTCGTAACAGGATAACATGATGTCGAAAGAGGTGGCACTAAGTTAGCGCCTTCGGAGAGAGAATCTAAGGCGGAGAACTATTCGACGTAGAGACGCAGAGTTTTCGAAAGGCTTTCGACGATGAAATTCAGCATACCTCCTTTCGCTTCATGTTCTCCTGATACATCGCTCCAAAATCTGGCCAAAATTTTCAGAGCGCTGTAAAATGAGCTTCGTAACAGGATAACATGATGTCGAAAGAGGTGGCACTAAGTTAGCGCCTTCGGAGAGAGAATCTAAGGCGGAGAACTATTCGACGTAGAGACGCAGAGTTTTCGAAAGGCTTTCGACGATGAAATTCAGCATACCTCCTTTCGCATCATGTTCTCCTGATACATCGCTCCAAAATCTGGCCAAAATTTTCAGAACGCTCTAAAATGAGCTTCGTAACAGGATAACATGATGTCGAAAGAGGTGGCACTAAGTTAGCGCCTTCGGAGAGAGAATCTAAGGCGGAGAACTATTCGACGTAGAGACGCAGAGTTTTCGAAAGGCTTTCGACGATGAAATTCAGCATACCTCCTTTCGCATCATGTTCTCCTGATACATCGCTCCAAAATCTGGCCAAAATTTTCAGAACGCTCTAAAATGAGCTTCGTAACAGGATAACATGATGTCGAAAGAGGTGGCACTAAGTTAGCGCCTTCGGAGAGAGAATCTAAGGCGGAGAACTATTCGACGTAGAGACGCAGAGTTTTCGAAAGGCTTTCGACGATGAAATTCAGCATACCTCCTTTCGCATCATGTTCTCCTGATACATCGCTCCAAAATCTGGCCAAAATTTTCAGAGCGCTGTAAAATGAGCTTCGTAACAGGATAACATGATGTCGAAAGAGGTGGCACTAAGTTAGCGCCTTCGGAGAGAGAATCTAAGGCGGAGAACTATTCGACGTAGAGACGCAGAGTTTTCGAAAGGCTTTCGACGATGAAATTCAGCATACCTCCTTTCGCTTCATGTTCTCCTGATACATCGCTCCAAAATCTGGCCAAAATTTTCAGAGCGCTGTAAAATGAGCTTCGTAACAGGATAACATGATGTCGAAAGAGGTGGCACTAAGTTAGCGCCTTCGGAGAGAGAATCTAAGGCGGAGAACTATTCGACGTAGAGACGCAGAGTTTTCGAAAGGCTTTCGACGATGAAATTCAGCATACCTCCTTTCGCATCATGTTCTCCTGATACATCGCTCCAAAATCTGGCCAAAATTTTCAGAGTGCTGTAAAATGAGCTTCGTAACAGGATAACATGATGTCGAAAGAGGTGGCACTAAGTTAGCGCCTTCGGAGAGAGAATCTAAGGCGGAGAACTATTCGACGTAGAGACGCAGAGTTTTCGAAAGGCTTTCGACGATGAAATTCAGCATACCTCCTTTCGCATCATGTTCTCCTGATACATCGGTCCAAAATCTGGCCAAAATTTTCAGAACGCTCTAAAATGAGCTTCGTAACAGGATAACATGATGTCGAAAGAGGTGGCACTAAGTTAGCGCCTTCGGAGAGAGAATCTAAGGCGGAGAACTATTCGACGTAGAGACGCAGAGTTTTCGAAAGGCTTTCGACGATGAAATTCAGCATACCTCCTTTCGCATCATGTTCTCCTGATACATCGCTCCAAAATCTGGCCAAAATTTTCAGAACGCTCTAAAATGAGCTTCGTAACAGGATAACATGATGTCGAAAGAGGTGGCACTAAGTTAGCGCCTTCGGAGAGAGAATCTAAGGCGGAGAACTATTCGACGTAGAGACGCAGAGTTTTCGAAAGGCTTTCGACGATGAAATTCAGCATACCTCCTTTCGCATCATGTTCTCCTGATACATCGCTCCAAAATCTGGCCAAAATTTTCAGAGCGCTGTAAAATGAGCTTCGTAACAGGATAACATGATGTCGAAAGAGGTGGCACTAAGTTAGCGCCTTCGGAGAGAGAATCTAAGGCGGAGAACTATTCGACGTAGAGACGCAGAGTTTTCGAAAGGCTTTCGACGATGAAATTCAGCATACCTCCTTTCGCTTCATGTTCTCCTGATACATCGCTCCAAAATCTGGCCAAAATTTTCAGAGCGCTGTAAAATGAGCTTCGTAACAGGATAACATGATGTCGAAAGAGGTGGCACTAAGTTAGCGCCTTCGGAGAGAGAATCTAAGGCGGAGAACTATTCGACGTAGAGACGCAGAGTTTTCGAAAGGCTTTCGACGATGAAATTCAGCATACCTCCTTTCGCATCATGTTCTCCTGATACATCGCTCCAAAATCTGGCCAAAATTTTCAGAGTGCTGTAAAATGAGCTTCGTAACAGGATAACATGATGTCGAAAGAGGTGGCACTAAGTTAGCGCCTTCGGAGAGAGAATCTAAGGCGGAGAACTATTCGACGTAGAGACGCAGAGTTTTCGAAAGGCTTTCGACGATGAAATTCAGCATACCTCCTTTCGCATCATGTTCTCCTGATACATCGCTCCAAAATCTGGCCAAAATTTTCAGAACGCTCTAAAATGAGCTTCGTAACAGGATAACATGATGTCGAAAGAGGTGGCACTAAGTTAGCGCCTTCGGAGAGAGAATCTAAGGCGGAGAACTATTCGACGTAGAGACGCAGAGTTTTCGAAAGGCTTTCGACGATGAAATTCAGCATACCTCCTTTCGCATCATGTTCTCCTGATACATCGCTCCAAAATCTGGCCAAAATTTTCAGAGCGCTGTAAAATGAGCTTCGTAACAGGATAACATGATGTCAAAAGAGGTGGCACTAAGTTAGCGCCTTCGGAGAGAGAATCTAAGGCGGAGAACTATTCGACGTAGAGACGCAGAGTTTTCGAAAGGCTTTCGACGATGAAATTCAGCATACCTCCTTTCGCATCATGTTCTCCTGATACATCGCTCCAAAATCTGGCCAAAATTTTCAGAGCGCTGTAAAATGAGCTTCGTAACAGGATAACATGATGTCGAAAGAGGTGGCACTAAGTTAGCGCCTTCGGAGAGAGAATCTAAGGCGGAGAACTATTCGACGTAGAGACGCAGAGTTTTCGAAAGGCTTTCGACGATGAAATTCAGCATACCTCCTTTCGCATCATGTTCTCCTGATACATCGCTCCAAAATCTGGCCAAAATTTTCAGAGCGCTGTAAAATGAGCTTCGTAACAGGATAACATGATGTCGAAAGAGGTGGCACTAAGTTAGCGCCTTCGGAGAGAGAATCTAAGGCGGAGAACTATTCGACGTAGAGACGCAGAGTTTTCGAAAGGCTTTCGACGATGAAATTCAGCATACCTCCTTTCGCTTCATGTTCTCCTGATACATCGCTCCAAAATCTGGCCAAAATTTTCAGAGCGCTGTAAAATGAGCTTCGTAACAGGATAACATGATGTCGAAAGAGGTGGCACTAAGTTAGCGCCTTCGGAGAGAGAATCTAAGGCGGAGAACTATTCGACGTAGAGACGCAGAGTTTTCGAAAGGCTTTCGACGATGAAATTCAGCATACCTCCTTTCGCTTCATGTTCTCCTGATACATCGCTCCAAAATCTGGCCAAAATTTTCAGAGCGCTGTAAAATGAGCTTCGTAACAGGATAACATGATGTCGAAAGAGGTGGCACTAAGTTAGCGCCTTCGGAGAGAGAATCTAAGGCGGAGAACTATTCGACGTAGAGACGCAGAGTTTTCGAAAGGCTTTCGACGATGAAATTCAGCATACCTCCTTTCGCATCATGTTCTCCTGATACATCGCTCCAAAATCTGGCCAAAATTTTCAGAGTGCTGTAAAATGAGCTTCGTAACAGGATAACATGATGTCGAAAGAGGTGGCACTAAGTTAGCGCCTTCGGAGAGAGAATCTAAGGCGGAGAACTATTCGACGTAGAGACGCAGAGTTTTCGAAAGGCTTTCGACGATGAAATTCAGCATACCTCCTTTCGCATCATGTTCTCCTGATACATCGCTCCAAAATCTGGCCAAAATTTTCAGAACGCTCTAAAATGAGCTTCGTAACAGGATAACATGATGTCGAAAGAGGTGGCACTAAGTTAGCGCCTTCGGAGAGAGAATCTAAGGCGGAGAACTATTCGACGTAGAGACGCAGAGTTTTCGAAAGGCTTTCGACGATGAAATTCAGCATACCTCCTTTCGCATCATGTTCTCCTGATACATCGCTCCAAAATCTGGCCAAAATTTTCAGAGCGCTGTAAAATGAGCTTCGTAACAGGATAACATGATGTCGAAAGAGGTGGCACTAAGTTAGCGCCTTCGGAGAGAGAATCTAAGGCGGAGAACTATTCGACGTAGAGACGCAGAGTTTTCGAAAGGCTTTCGACGATGAAATTCAGCATACCTCCTTTCGCTTCATGTTCTCCTGATACATCGCTCCAAAATCTGGCCAAAATTTTCAGAGCGCTGTAAAATGAGCTTCGTAACAGGATAACATGATGTCGAAAGAGGTGGCACTAAGTTAGCGCCTTCGGAGAGAGAATCTAAGGCGGAGAACTATTCGACGTAGAGACGCAGAGTTTTCGAAAGGCTTTCGACGATGAAATTCAGCATACCTCCTTTCGCATCATGTTCTCCTGATACATCGCTCCAAAATCTGGCCAAAATTTTCAGAGTGCTGTAAAATGAGCTTCGTAACAGGATAACATGATGTCGAAAGAGGTGGCACTAAGTTAGCGCCTTCGGAGAGAGAATCTAAGGCGGAGAACTATTCGACGTAGAGACGCAGAGTTTTCGAAAGGCTTTCGACGATGAAATTCAGCATACCTCCTTTCGCATCATGTTCTCCTGATACATCGCTCCAAAATCTGGCCAAAATTTTCAGAACGCTCTAAAATGAGCTTCGTAACAGGATAACATGATGTCGAAAGAGGTGGCACTAAGTTAGCGCCTTCGGAGAGAGAATCTAAGGCGGAGAACTATTCGACGTAGAGACGCAGAGTTTTCGAAAGGCTTTCGACGATGAAATTCAGCATACCTCCTTTCGCATCATGTTCTCCTGATACATCGCTCCAAAATCTGGCCAAAATTTTCAGAGCGCTGTAAAATGAGCTTCGTAACAGGATAACATGATGTCGAAAGAGGTGGCCGAACGAGTGAATTTGCTCTTTAAAACATTGCATTAACGTAGAGTTTTAAAAGCAGCTCAACATGGAAGTTTAGGTGTTCTGTTTAGCATGTCTTTTATATGTGATTTGGAATAAGCAAGATAGGAAGTAGTGGAAGAGAAAGGCTTATTAAGTA
Organism: Andrena chrysosceles; assembly: GCA_963855975.1. Classification (NCBI taxonomy): domain Eukaryota; kingdom Metazoa; phylum Arthropoda; class Insecta; order Hymenoptera; family Andrenidae; genus Andrena; species Andrena chrysosceles. The sequence continues at coordinate 2,292,901 of OY979768.1, forward strand.
ATAGTGCTCTTTTATCACTTAACTGCATTTTATTGAAAAAAGTGAAATACAATACAATGAAATCTTACAAATGCGTTTGTAATATAGAAGATAAATAGATGTGAAGATAAATTCATAATTCTGATAAAGCCATGTCTTGCGCAATTTTCAAATCCGTGACTACACTCCAAAATGCAGTCAATGATCGCATGTAACCAGTGCTGTCTTTAGGCATGTACACGCTGGGCGGTCGCCAAGGGACCCATGGCAGTAGGGGCCCACAATTCTGAATTTAAGTCCTATTCCCGTGGGTGGACAGCGGCCCCCGAGGGCCCCAGTGCATTGCTTAGCCCAGGGCCTACAATACTGTTAAGACGGCTCTGTATGTAACGCCTTTTAAAGTCCCTTACCTGTGAAGCAGAAATACACACGATTAATAATCACGTAATAAGTTAAAAAATTATTTGAAGTGGTGTTCACATTCCCCATCAATGCGCGTCTTTCGAATAAGACCTCGCCCAGCCCAAAATTCACTCATATAAGGACGAAAAGCGTAGTCTACTAAACCCATGTTTCGGGGCCAGATTGTGTCGGTATACAGCGCGCTGCATTACCCGTGTCTACCCCCTTAAGGGCACTAGCTCAACTAAATTTGTCACGTGACTTGCTCTGTATTATCGCCAATATGGCGGAACTCGTATTTGGGAATGCAATCACGAGCTGATGTTGTTTGTCCTTATATGAGCAGATTTTTGACTGGATGAGGTCTCATTCGAAAGAGGAAGGTTCGATGCAGCCCGCTCTGGTCATCGTTTGAGTCAGAAAACTCTTTTAGTGACCTACAAATACATGGAATCTGCGAGTGCATTTTGTCGATTTTTTCTCTACTTTGGACACTCGTATTATTACATATCAACACAATCTCTTTGAACCATGACCAGAGCGGGCTGTATTGAACCTTCACCTTTCGAATGGGACCTCGCCCAGCCCAAAATTTGCTGATATAAGGACAAACAACGTCAGCGCGTAAACCCATGTTTCGGGCCAGATTATGTCGGTATGCAGAGCGCTGCATTACCCGTGTTTACCCCCTTAATATTATTTAATACATTTTTTTCTTTGTATAAATAGCCATTGTAATAATTGGCGTAATTTGTGTATAGGTATCATTAGTTTTGTGACAGTTATTAATTTACGATAATGTTTTTAAATGGGATTCTTTTCGATGGGATTATATACTTGGCGCTCCTTTTTGTACCTTTTTTTAAAAAAGGTAATTTTGTGGGGATATGACGTATGGAGTGTGAAGTAGTGTAACGTGTAGTGTTACATTGTGATGGGTATAGGGTGGATCACAGTGTAGTGTAAATATTGAAGTATAAATTGTGAAGCGTAGACTTTGAAGTTTGCAGTAGGTTGTGGAATTGTTGTTGGAAATGGTTACATATAAATAAATAATAAAGCAAATAAATAAATTCTTTTGAATACAAGCATCAGGGGGTAGAAACAAATAGACTCAGAGGATTCGTATTTTCAACAATTTACTCCTAGGCTCTCATTTTGGCCAGATCAAGACCGTCAAGTAGTTTTCGGTTTCTTTTTGTTATACAATACATAAAAATAATGGTATTTACAAATGTAGGATAACGTTAGGCACTCAATGAACAAAACGATGAAATTGTAAATGATTCTCTCCTATTATACATACTGGAGTTGTCACGATGTATAATTGAACGATGTACTCAAAGAGCAGAGTGAGATACAAATACACAATACCCAGAACTTAGAATAGCGTCGATTTAGTCGAATATAATAAAAAGCAGAATTTTCTTTAACAAAACGAATTTTATTCGCCTTCAACATTGTTTTGCGATTCTCGATTACGGTTCTCGAACGTGTGGAATGTTGGTGGTCGGGTAACAAGCATATCTCTTCGCATGGAATGTGCTCGCGCGATGTCTCACGTTTTCGATTAAATTAAGTCACTTTTACCTATACTGTAAGTACCTCACTGTTGCTGGTGTTGTTATTATATTAATTTTCCTTGTATTCACTGGCCTTTGCGTTCATTGTCGTGAACAGTGGACATCGGAAGGAAGGATAGGTCACTACTCTGATTTCTCGGAATCAGACGTGAGTTTTCCGTATTCTACGAATGTCCGTAGACTAGAGTTATTTCTATCTCGAAACATCCTTTAAACACCCTTTAAATTAAAAATAATCCATATAATTCTACAGTTTCGATTTCTTCCTTTTCTTTTGTATCCCAATTTATCGTAATAGCAGTCTGTGGTACGTTTCAAATGTGCTTTGAAATCTTTGTCTCAACGCAGAGCTCACATACACCATCGTTTACGATGAGAAATGAAAAAAAAAAGAAAGGTCACAGTCTATATGTATATCGGAGCAACATTTTCGATTATCACCAAACCGATTCGGTGAATCTCGATCTTTCGTTCTCTCCCTCTCTCTCTTTCTTTCTCCCTTTCATATATCGGTTAATATAATGATCGGCTCATGTACAAATTCTGACATATCATTGTTTCAAGTTATTTGACATAAAGTCCACATTACGTTGAATAAAATAAGTTACAAGATTTGTCTATTTCTCATTAAAATAGTATGATACAAATTACAATTATTTATAGTTCAGGGTTTAAGAGCCGTTAGTTGAAACTATAAAATCTTTATTACCTACTTCTCTGCAGGTAGCTAATAAGTGCATACATATATTTCAGTATAATTTCGTTTTGTACACTGATTCTTACAGGCATTGTTCTCATACTGCTGATATGGCTTTCCTCGTTACAATAATAACATTCTAAACAGTTCTCGTCGATGAAATGTAAAGATAGCTCTAGTGACTTCCCGAATGTCACCTCGATCGCTGTTGTATGACGTGTATATATTTAGTCGCAAAACAATAGGAAAAAGGCTGCTGTACATTTGGTCAATAAAACATGTCCGGCGATCGTTCGCGTCGCACGCCTAAGTATCGTAGGTTTTTATACTCGGTACTGTATGCTAACGACCCTTAACCCTTTGATAATATCACAGATGAATGAGTTTCCGTGTTGTGCGTAACGCGTCGCTACCTAAGGTTCCTAACAAGTGCGTTGATCCTTTCGATTTTTTCGCACAGCACTCGCCTCTCAGAATCTAGAGCTGTCCTAGCGGATAAGAGTTCGTACATCCTCCGTTCCAGCTGCATAGTCTCGGAACGTAAGTTGTTCGAGTGTACCACCAGTCTTGATGTTTCGCTGGTCAGAACTTTCTTCTCCAATGCTTTATCTGCAACCACAAACCGATAGGGGAATATCAGAATATGAAAATAGACCGACGCGACGGTTGGTCGACACGCGCGCGTCGGACGTACCTTTGGAATACTCTCTATACGCGAGCATCATTTCCTCGATTCCGGTCCACTTGGGTCTTTCCTTCTTTCCGCCGATGTTCTCGTCGCCGTTGTCATCCACGATTTTAACGTCTACGACTTTACAGTGTTGTTTCATGCCGTTCTCGCCAGGCATAGGTAAAGCTGGATAACACATCGAGACGATGTTGGGAACTAAAGGTGGCAGAGGCGGTGGCCGTTCCGGAACGTGCTTCACTTTCACTCTGTCCAACAGCCTCATCTTTTGCGGTGGTTTCGGTAACGGTGGAGGATTCTTCGAGTAAACCTTGGCGATTCGTTCGCAGTACGCAGTCACGGAGTTGGTACTCTTCCGTTTCCTACGATCCTGTAGAACGTACTGCCACGTTACCTCTGCCTCTGTAATTCCAACACGGACAACGTTCGTTTAATTTCGTGAAAGATCAAGGACCGATGAGCACGGGAGAAGGAAATTACACGATACTTGCCGTCTCTTCTGTTCGGAGGCATTACATCGAGGCCTATTGTCTTGAGGAAGCCAACCTTCGGCTGAAAATCTGGCGCATGCAGCAACACGTCTGGATGCTCGCGTGGAATTGGTAATACAGAGTCGATTACCGGTTCTGGTTCCATGGGCATATCCGGCGGATCAGGATTTAACTTGTACCTCTTCTCCACTTTGCAAAGCTCCATTTCTGTAACGCGCGGAACATGCGATTATCGGAAATGGTATGGAACAGTAGGTAAGAAGTCAGGGAGAACGTAGCAACGTAGATGCATGCAAATGCTATCCTTACCGTTTCTCATGCTTAAAGTAGTCAAGCCGAACATAGCGAGGAAAGCCAACTTCTTCTCGGAATACTGTAACTTGGCCGGTGGACCTTTGGTGATCCAGAGATCCACGTCCTTTAGTTCATCGTCGCCCTCGGAATCGGAACTACACGCGATGCTCGCATTCCTCTCTCGCTTCCGTTTTCTCCTTCTCTCGGCTAGATCTAACGAGGACGTCAACTCTTTCGGATTCTCAGGTACAAGGAAAGACTTGTCGTTGGTAATATCCGGTTTGACTAGAGCCTTGCTCAGGTCAGGCACGTTTAACACCGCTGGTTCGCACTTCACGGAAATCTCAGTCAAATTATTGCACTTGTCGGTGAAACAAAATGCGGTCTTCAGCTCGTTGGAGAAATTCAACAGCTTCTCTTGATATTTTGGTATCTGCAGGAGAACGTTAGAGACGTTCTGACAGGTACGCAAAACCTCCTCGGACTTGATGCTCTGCATTAGCTGAGTCGTGTCTATGGGCTTCTGCGCGATATCGTTTATACTGAACTTAAAACTCGGTTGAAACGATAATGTGGACAAAACGTTATTCTGCTCGTTCTGCGTCTTAGAGTCTACCTCGGGTTTAGTCTCCTTCTCGGCGATATTATAATTTACAGGCTGAAAGGCGGGCGGCGCTTTTGCTTGCTCGTAGTTCAGATGGCCTGTCGCCGATTTCTCTTGAATCGAGTTCTTCCCTAAATGATTCTGACTCGCTGCCGCCGCCGCCTGCTTCGTATGATTCGGAAGCTCCAGTTTCTCGTTGCACGAATTAACTTTACCAACGTCTTTGGTCGCGGCCGCATCCGTGCTACTCTTGTGCTGCGAATTCGCATGATTCGCGACTTTGCTCCCGTTACCTGCCACGAGATTGCCACCGTTGTAACTGGCGTTTCCCGCTGCTTTCTCCCCAGAGACGCAATTCACCGCCACTGACTGCGGGGGATTTTCGCTCCTCTGGGACGCTATCGCTGCCGTCTGATTCGATTCGCTGACGTGATGCGAGCTCTGTTGTTTGCTGCAATTCGAGTTGGTCGCATTCGTGCCGCTTCCGCCACCGCTGGTAGTAGTTAACGTCGGGACGTTGATCTTCGTTTGGGAATGATGTTGATGAGGGGTCGAGGAAGAGAAGTGTGGTGGTTTATACAAGCCAGGTACATGTGAAACAGGTATATGCGGGTGGTGAAACTGTTGCGGCGGCGGGTATGGGATCGGCTGCGACAACGATTGATGAAGACTCATGGTCTTGCTGCTATCCACTGTAGAGTTATCGGGCATCATTTGACCGGCGATAGTTTGAGACGTCGATGTCGTAGCAGGCGACTTGATCGGGGATTCTGGATGGCCAAGCTGATTCGTTATACTGTGATTATGGCTGTTGACGATCGGCCTTTGTTGAGATTTCGACGAGGAACGAAAGGAATCCTCGAACGGTCGAACGAAAGCCGGCTGCGTCGTCGCCGGCGTACTCGCCGCTGTACTCGTGCTCATCGTCGTGGTCGTGTTCGTGGTCGTGATCGTGGTCGAAGCGACCGCCGCCGTGCTCGGCGCAACCGTCATTACATCTTTGTTTCTCGACGTATGAACGCCGTGAGCCAACGGCGGCGATTTGTGGATCAAATTCATGTGGTTAAGTACCCCGCTGCTCATCGTTGAAGGAACGGCGTTAGGTGCGGTCAAAGTGTGTGTCGCGTGCGTGGTTATCGTACCGCTGCTGGACGAACAGCAGCTGGTCGTTGGTGTAGTAGCCGCGTTGCAGTTACGTTGCTGATGCTGCTGTTGCGACGGTGGTAACTGCGATGACTGTTGCATTTGTTGTTGCTGTTGCGGTGGTGGTTGCTGATGGTATATGGAGGTTGTAACTGTTGTCGCGCTGCTCATTATCGTAGCTGTATGCTGACTAGAATGAATAGTAGTGGAGGGAACGGGGGGTAAATGGAGAGAAGGTATGGAAATGATAGGCGCCAGAGGCATAGTTAAGGGTGGAGGTGGTGGAGGCGGTCCTATTACGGCCGGTGTTAGGGATGACATAGAGGCTATAGAAGGTATAGGCGGAGGGCCGATAGGCGCGGAGCTTATAGCTGGCGGAGGTCCAAGGTTCAGAGGGGGCAAAGTAGATGGCAAAGGAGGCGGCATGGCGGCAGAGCTCACGGGACAGATAGAAGCCGAGCCCAAGGACGGCGGTGGTCCAATGGGAGCCGCTGGGTTTGGAAATGCTGGCAAACGAGAGTGGTAGATGTTCGCTGTTGCCGCTGAATCGGACGTTGCTGCTGGCTGTAGCGGTGGTGCAGGTGCTGGCGCAGAGGGTGGAGCAGAGGATTGCTCTTCCTTTCTGGACTGGTGGTGATTGTTGCCGCCGGATCCACCGCTATTGTTACCGTTGTTGCTGCTTGTTGCGTTGCTGCTGTTGGCAGTTCCGCTACCGCTTCCGCTTCCACTCGGCCGATCTCTGTTCTCGCGCTCTCGCTCTCGCTCCCGTTCTCGCTCCCGCTCCCGGTCGCTATGCATCTGAGCCGCTATGGTCGGCTTCCTAGCTGGAACAAATCCCGAACACAGTGCTTGGTAATCTTTCACTGATCTACTGCTATCGGCTTATTTAGTAGAGAAAACGAACTCGGCACTTTCATCTAGCTACAAGCTACGTCGCGTCTCGTTTTAAGCTTTCAGCTGTTACTCTCTGTTAGGTTCATGCGCGAGGAGAAGCGTTAAGTCCATTATTTACAATCGATCGAGAGCGTGTCGCATACGCTGCTGGTATTGTTACGAGAAACGGTATTCGCAGTATCGGCATTCAGGTATCGGGCAGCTACGGTCGCGATGAAGATGTCTGGCGCGATCGGGCTCCTTGTGAAACACTTCAAACAGAATGCGCAAAAACATTGCAATCTATCGAGGCAACGATCGTTCGTCTAATTCAACTTACCTGATGACGCACGAATGATCACGCACGCATAAGACTGTCGTTATCGGAATTAACTTAATGTATGCACTTCCAAGTATTGGGGATGATTGCCGTTAGAATTCCAATGTAACCGGACACCGTATAAGTCGAATAAAAGAAATTTCGCTAACTATAGGGACGCTCGCAGCTAAAATTCTGAATATGTCGCACGGTACAGAATGTCGGTGATGCTTTTTTCGAGGGCAGTAATTTACCGAATCTTCCCCAAAACTGTTTCAGAAAATGAATCGAGGGTCAAGAATTCCAAGTCAATCAGAATTTTGATCACGTTTTTTTTTGCAATGTTTATTTTCAATTATAGTCCAAATATACATGTTTACATAATAAATTATATAAAAACGGTATAATTTTGATAAAAGAACATGTTTGACAAAGTTATATACATCGGTGGATTCAGTCAATAATGGGTGAATTACGATCACTATAATTAAGAGAAATTATTCTGACATTTAGCGTTTAATTGGAAATTTCTAAAACAGTTGCGGGAACTAACGCAAGAGTGCACTGGGCCTGGGAGAAGGACATTAAAGTTTATAGTCGTACCGATTTACATGCTACCCATTTGCGTGGTGGTGTTAACACGGTTCTATAAAAAACAATTTCTTTTAAGTAAAAACAACAACAACAACAACAGCAACAAGAAGAAGAAGAATAAGAAGAAGAAAGGAATGGGATGATACCGATAAAAGCAACAGGGGCCGAGAAAATAGAACGGAGTACATATACCAACGACTGACTACCACCGAATACCACTTTTTAAACTGTAATACACGCGTTAACATACGGTAGGCGCGTGTACGAAACGATTGCAAATACAAAGTTGCCTTACCGCAGGGAAAAAAGGTAGCTGATTTACAACGAAGGACGTCCGAGAAGTTGACAAGGAAAAAGAAGTTTTTGTTGTACAACGACGTAACACCGTCCTTCGAATGGGAATATCGATTGTAACAAGGACGAAAATAACTTTCTGCATACAAATGTGCACTCTCATGTTGAAGTTTCGCCGTTAAAGAGATTACTAGCTACAAAACGATTAACTATGTAACGGACATTGTCATTGTACATGAATAAGAGGTTTCATTCCAACACTACAAAAATTATTTGGAACACATATGCCTCGAATACGATATAAATGGATAGACAGACGAAGAGACGGACAGACAGGCAGACGGCCGACCGAAGGCCGACTTACTCTTCCGACATGATCAGAGAATAGCCGTTAGCTGCCGATAAGTCTGACTTCGGTCTAACAGGTCTGAACGAAATCATTGGCTAAATCGGGCCTCGAACAAGTACGATTGCATCTTATTTCCGTTTCGATGGATCCTAGCCAACCTAGGATATAAACAATATTTCTTTCACCCTTTCTTTCAGCCTCTCGACTGCAAAGCGTCCGCGAACGAGTCCGTAAAGGGTGAAGACCGTGTGTTACGCGTGGCCAACGATGGGTACTGCCTGGAGTGTTCGAACAGAAAGCCGGAGGACAAACGTAAAATTCAACTCGATCGTCGAGCCTGTGCGCGGTGGTTACCTAGAAAATATCGATCCTACCTCCATAAGAAACGATTAACTATGACTATAAACTTTGATTATATCTAGATTAAAATTAGAAGCGTAGTATGTTCTTTTGTTGTCGATCTCATTCACAGTCAGGTATTATTCTACAACGACTTCTCCTCGCTTGGATCGCCGCGCGTCGGTTCATCCCTACGGATCAACTATCGGTCGCAGTACAGATTATTCGAAGGTAGCGGTTACCAACGACCACTGTCGCCGCGGCTTCGATCGCTTGGCACCGATTATAACACTAGAACCGAGAATAAGACGAAAGATTCCCCTGGGAAAGAAAGTACTCTGCACCGAACGATTGAACGAAAGGTAGGAGCAAGTGAATACCGCGAATGATGCCGCGTGCGCGCGTTACCGTCCGAGGAAGAAGAAAGGGGGGAAAAAGGGTGAAACGGGGGGAGGATGCTGGGTGCTAGGTGCCTCGTTGTCGGACGAAGACCAGCCGAGCGCCTGGACGTGGAGGACGCGCATCGTCCGATTTGCGCTCGCAAAGGAGAAATGAAAGGGTTATTCTGACGCGCGGGAGGCGACGGCGGGACAAAAGTCTCGCTTGATCGCTCGTAATCGATGCTTTCTTTTTAACGAAAGGCAGTGGGGGGTGGAGCGACTCGCTCACCTGCAGTATCGGCGGATGCAGGTGCAGGCGCGGGTACCGGGGCGGCAGGAGCTGAATTTCGTGCGGCTCTTCTCCTCTCCTCCTCGTCCCGCAGTGCAGCCTGTTCCCGTGCTTGCCTTATCCGATGCTCCTCCTCCAGTTTCAGTCTGAAACGAGAATCGTGTCGCCGTTTACAAATGAGGATCGGTCGATCGGTCGATCGGTCGACGCGCTTTCACTTACCGCTCGTGCATCACGGGAGACATGAGTCCGAGGGACGCGGGCGGTAGCATGTCCGGGCTATATCTTAACCCGTACAGGGGGTACGAGGGTAGCCCGGGAAATAACGGCGGTCTCAGCATTCCACACCGTTCCAAATACAACTGTTCCTCTAATCTGCGCATCCAGAATAAAAGTGTCCCGTTAACTGTCGCCAATAACAAAGCATATTCCAACCGAATGCGTACTATACATATATAACACGGCAACGGACGTTATCACGGGCAACCTTTACTGGGTCGGATCGCGATACACAGCGATAGAACCAGAGCCGGATTTACCTTTCAGGGGGCCCTAGGTTGAATATTTGGTGGGCCCTCGGTTAAATGTAAAAAATAAAATAACGTTGATTTGATTTTTTTTTATCAGAATACTCGTATAATCTAAATAAGAATTTAATTTCAAAATTAACATTGAATATCAAAACTAAAAATAACATTAACATAAATAATGATTAAAGATAATATAAAAAAAATGCTAATTTTTCGAAGAAAATATTTAGAATGAGGGGACCCCAGCTAAACGGGGCCCTAGGCTTCAGCCTTGTTAGCCTAAGGGTAAATCCAGCACTGGATAGAACGCGACAATTGAGAATTTCACCAACCTATAAGCGTGTTGAAGGTGTGGCGGTGGGTAGAGACCGGGGTGATAGGGACTGTAGGCCGCAGGATCCAAGGCAAAGGCCGGCGGAGCATGGGCCGGATGGTGCTCGGGCCGGTACGGCTGAAAGCCAGAACGGGCCAGCAGCTCGGAAGCTGCCGCCGTTACGCTGTGCTTGCTGGTATCCGCGGCTCTGGCAGTCGTGTACAGGGAGGGAATCTCTTCGGGTCTTCTTTCGTGAGTAGACCGTTCCTAAAATACAACAAATATCCCGTGTCCATTAATTCTTGCCCTTCCCTTATCTCCCTTCTTCTCTTCGGTCGCTCAGCCCTTCCCGACTTTTCAAAAATCCTCCAATTCACACAAACGACTCGCACGCAGGGCAATCCAATTCGAGAAAGGCGAGAGATTCTTCTGATTTAAAATTTAGCGAGGTGTTCGATAATGAATGAAAACGGGGGGACTCTCTCGACTAAGTCAGACGAAGGGCAATATTTCCTCGAAAACTGACTGCGCCCCGGTTGCAATTTCACCGCGAATTATCGCAACGAAGTCGAAATATCTCTGGTTGCTCAGGATAGAAAACCTATGGAGGGAAGGAGTACTTTTCTTTCTGAACCCGAAATGTTTAGCTCTAGACAACTAGAGAGAAATTTGTTTCGATAATGATCGGGATTACTCACCTTGGCAGGGGAAGGACCTCTGACCAGAGGAGGCGGCGCTCGATTCTTGGGACTCGCGCGAGGTTCTTCTTCCTGAGGTGCCGGCCCTGCCTGTTTAGCCAGGTTCCTTAGGGCGGCGGCAAAACTTCTGCTATTCTGCTGGCCACCTGGGCCAGGCCCAGGGGTATGGCCCTGAGGTAACACACCGGAACTGGGCCTGTGAGACTTGTTGATCGTGGTGGGCTGCGCTTTGGTGCTGGCAGGCTGCAGACCTGAAAAATAGGTCGAGAGTTCAATGAGCTGTTCCCTTGCAAATATATCGTTAAATATCACCCAAAGTACTATTTCCCCCCCAAAAAACTGTAGCAAGTTGCGCCTAATCGAATTCTCGCGTTCTCACGAGATCGCGATACCGAAACTCATCGAATAGTTGTTTTTAAAAACACTTCCACTTATTGTCCGCTCTTGATTATTCATGGAATACCAAGAGTACAAGGCTTTTTGCTCGCGAGATCAGAGGTCGCCTTACTATAAAAACATTACATGTTGTTGCATGGTAATTTTGACGCGCGGCATCGTTATGCAATTATTCCAATAGTCCGGAAAAGAGCAGAGTTCGCCTTGCACACTTAAAGTATGAAACAACATTACATACGGTGACTCTGTATATAATCGTTAGCCGTAGCGTAGCGTCGACGAGCAGAAAAAGAATGTCTTTCGAATGCAAATGCATGCCTGATCATTTCTTATTGCGATAATTACTTGCCATCTGCGGTTTGCAAATTGGAACGAAATTATTCACAAGACAGTGTTGTAGTACTGCCCGAAGCGAAAAGTTTCAGTGTTAATCGAGTCGACCATGCGTATACTTGTTAAACATTTAATCGCTTCTTTTACTCAAACTCAGACTTTTTAGAAAATTCCCATCAAGTTCCCCGTATCACATTCGAGGAACAAAATCTGAATCGACCTCTCTCTCGCAGCGTTATTTAATACGTAGATCGATGATGCCGGGTATGTTGGCTCGTTTAAACGACCCAGATAAAACGCGCAATCTCCTTATTTAAAACAAAGCCGATACTTGGATAAATGTACCGCCGACCTCTTTGATCCTGATTTTACTGAAAGAGTGCATAATTCGCGACTGCGATAACCGCGAGGGGGATCGGGGAGGGGCATTAGTCGGGCGATAATGGTGTATCGTTCGAACGCCGACAGACATTAATTATTTTCTACGACTCCGTGCGAATATTAATTGCAGCATTTTAATCTGCTGTGCGAACGCGGCAACCGAACAATACGGTAATAACTCGAGCGACGGTCTGGGTAAATACAAATTGTACGCGTGGATTATTTTTCATACCCCCTCTTCTTCGTGACGCCGCGTGGACGACGCGTTTCCCAGCTGATAAAGGGAAGAAGGGAAGCCCGTCTTTAATCTTGACGGCTGTTTGCGGCGTAGCGCGCGATAGGAATCTGTGATTCCGCGAAGAGAATCCGATGAAAGGAGCGAAGGGTTCGGAGGAACTTTCGAGTCGGAAGCGATCTTTATCGTAAAGATACCGAAACGCGAATCCGTTCTTCGTCGCCTGGCCTTTTTCTCGCTCGCGCTCTTCTCTCCTTCGGTCCTCCTCATTTTATAAATCAAGACCGAGCTAGTAGGAGGACACGTCGTCACCCGGGTGGTCCTTTGTCTGAGACGGTATGACGGTATACTCTGCGGAGAGAGCGACGAGGCTGAACGGTCCTCTCCCCTCTCTCTCTTTCTTGCGAAAGAGCCCTCCAGTTAAAACGAGAAAAGAACAAGGAGAGGGACGAAGAGGGCGAGAGAGAATACCCGATGGCTCTTCCCTCCGCGGTGTTTCCGAGGATAGTTTTTACCCTCCATTCAATTCCTCGTCAGCAGAGCGCACACACCTTCGCTTCCTCTCGGCGGACACGCGACTAACCCCCTAACTCACCCTCCACCGCCTCAGCCTCCCTTTCGCTTCTGCCCGTTTCACCCTCTCAAAAGGCTCGGCTTCGGAACGCGATTTCTTTTCATCCGTATCCCCGTGCTCCTTTCCACGTCGTCGTCTTAATAACCTTTCTTCTCACCCCTCGGTCCTCCAGCCCTGCGCCTTCATCGACTCGCGAGCAAGAACAAATAACCCCGGCAGAAGCGGAATCGGAGAATTACGAGGGGATGATCGAAGCTGCGTTCAAAATCATTGCTTGTTCAAGAGAATAACCGTATCGCATATTTAACATCTCGCGAGTATTCCCCACGGTAGGTATTACCGTTTAATCGTCCCGCTTCGATCCGTCTCGCCTGCGGGCCGAATAACGCGCGGAAGAAATGAGTATTGGATCAGAGAGATTCGACAGAGATGAGAGAATAATCGTTTGACCTCTTACGGTACATCGAGGAAAAACATGCGTGGACGTTGCTCTTGAACGTAGACCAGGGCGAGGGATGTCGGAGGGGACACGGGGGTGTTGGGGGGTGGAAGAGAGCAAAGGGAAAGCGGCATTCGCCAACGCGAACGGCATAGCGAGGGTGGGTTGACTCGACGTCGGAAGCACAAGGATTCCAGCGAGTGGAAAGGGTGGAAAGGGTGGTGTTAAGCGGCTTACAGTCTGTTACCATGGTAACGCCACACCACTAAGACAGGAAGAGCCTGAATCCAGCCTGCCACAGTCTCTGTGACCCTCTGTGTATACCCTATCCACGATCCTCCTGCATCCTGCGGAAGAACGAGGGAGAAAACAGCGCGCGCGATACGAGCGAGAAGCAACGACGGATAAAGAGGGAGGGATTACGCCACTAACTCTGTTTTTACACCAAAGTGTTTTCACCGAGATCTTCCTACGTGCACGGGGTGGCCTGTAATTCGCGCCACGTCCAACAAGACGCTGATTTCTTGCCGCGAATGGCTTGGAAACGTAGAACAAATATTTCCTCTTATAGTCCAGCCACGGATCTACGCGCAATTTATTCATCGGTTTTGATTTATTCCTCTCCGGGAAATCAGCTCTTCTCAGTGGTACCGGGAATCACGAGACACCCCGTGTGTCCATACACTCAGCTACCTGCCAGGCTCGCTCTAACGAATTTACGTCGCCCGCAGGAAAATCGAGAGGCTGAAAATTCCAGCCCCGCTATTTCATGTTCCCAGGCACTCGTGGTACGGACGGGTAATCGTTTAATTAACCGTTTCAAATTAACGGCTGATGAACCGTTTTACGTATTCCCTCGCCACTCTAACGATTCCTCAGCAACCGTACAAGCAAGATTTTCCTCTCTCCAGCTTTGTCAGCGACTTTAGTGCGAATCGTGGAACGATTTATCGCGTCGTTCCGGATAATTGGAAACGAAAATTATCGGGTAAACGTTAGACCGTGAAAACCGTTGAACGCGTAAAAATAATTCTCGAAGACAATGCAAAGCTGCGAGCCTCGAGTACGCAATACTGAAATACAGGCGCCAGACAGTCGACTGATAAAAAAAAAGAAAAAGAGAGCAGAGCGGAACCGCGGCGGGAAAAGACCCTTTTCCTTTGGATCGTTCATACTTTCTTCGGATAGAAGACGGGGGTGAATATGCAATACCTTGGTTTTCCTGCCTCAGTCGGAAGACGATAAACAACAGGTGGGAACATTGTCGTTTTATCGCACGGAAAAAAAAGGCGATACGTGAAGCCGAGGCGTAGAAAGTGACGGAGGGAGACATCCGTTTTACAAGCGGGAGAACGAAATTCCGACTGGCAGACGTGCACACAGGGGCCGGACGAACGCCTTCTTTTTCCCTCGTTCATCCTGTTCCCGCGTGCCGAGACCTATCGATTTTCGCGTCGCGATAAACGAGTGCCGTTTCGGCGCGTGCCTGAATCTCGACAGGCGGGCCAAGCAGGTAGTACGCAGGGTTGTGTCGCGCGACGCCAATCGTCGCCCAAATAATTCTTCAGCTCCGATACATTCAGCTCGCTCGCTCCTAGTCCCGTTAACTTCGTTGGAATTACAATTTCCTTGCCAGGGGAAACGTATAAACAGTGGCTAACGGCGAAGGAACAGTTGAAGAAAAGCTGAAGAAGAAATAGCGGGATAATATTCTCCTCGATGGTAGATACTCAATGTTCTCTTATCATAGGCAAAGAAGTCGGACGCTGCAAGATTTGGGGAAATCGAGTTAAGATCGTCCGTGGACTCGAAGCCCTTCCGGGCAACGGAAACGCGCGGTAACGAACGTTGGAGGGGCGAGGGAATGGCCGATAATCGGATGAATTTCGGAGTGGAGCGTTTAAACGATTCGATAAGTCGGCGACCGTCGTTACGACGCCCGATGGCAAGTCTCGTTCTCGTTTTATCGAGTTTCCGAAGGCTCGGCGACGTACACCGAGGGGAAAAAAGCAGGAGGGTTGAGAGAGGAAGGAGAGAGAGAGAGAAAGAGGAAGGAGAGAAGAACGGGACAACCAACCACCGGGCTTCGTGTCAGATCGTGGTTGACCTTTTCCCCGCTTAAGCCCCTGACTCCTCGTACCCTCCGGAGCTGGCTGGGTCACGGGAAGCCAAGTTTCGCGTGAAAAATCGATGCCGGAAGGACTGCCGCGGCAAATTACAAAAGGGAAACGACCTGTCGGTTAGGGCGAGCAACCCCGCAAACTGGAAAGGACGGGGAGGAGTGGAGACGTATTAACGAGCCGACCACCTCCGGCTGGTGCGCTCGTGCGTTCGCGCGCTCTCCTCCGTTCGACGCGGAAATGAAAGAATCGATAACACCATGGGGCGGGAAAAGAGACGGAAGGAGCGTGTAATTTTCAGGGTGATACGTGATTCGTGGAGTTTTGATAGGCGGCCAGTGGTTTCGCGTTACTTTGCCCTCTGCCCTTTGCGAGCCTAGGACTCTGGGGCCCCCTTTTGACCGCGGACGGTGCTTTGTGTTCGCGGTCTGGAACAATCGCCGGTAAAGCTATCCGCCCGTTCCACCCCTCCATCACTTCAAACCACTCATCGCCACCCCGCCCTCCATATTTTTCTGTTGCGAGGTGGGCGCGCGTAAATTGCAGCTTTTACAAAGGGTTGCCGCCGCACGCAGAGTTAGATCAACATCTGTCGCACCGGCACATCGTTTCCCCCGGTTGCGTGAAACCGAGGTGGGAAGGACACGTTCGGCGCCATCAAACTACCCCCCTGTTACCGCTCGCGGAAATAAAAGTTGGGGAAACGTGCCGTTTTATCTGCCCGTTCGAACCCTACGGGGAACTTGTACATACATACAATTGATTCGCAGCCGATCGGTCACGTATTTATCTCGACTTTTGCCCCCGGTACTTTCACCGCGGCGATATATCGATAGCGTTGCGGAAGATGCTCGGATAAATGGTTACCGTATCGCCCCTAGCAATCTCTTCGATGCGATCTTGTTAAAAAAAAATACTTGTATTCCGGGCACACCGTTGACAAAAAAAGTCGTTCCAGAGATTTGCGAGTGGGGCTCGAAACGCGTTGGTAAAATGTTCGTTCGAATAACCGGGGGCGTCGTGGAGAGCTAGAGGAGCTCGGTGGAACTCGGGCCACCCTTCCTTACGAGTCCCTTGACATTTTGCCAAGCACCCCCATTGAATCACCATATAAACGACTCGGGGGTTCGCGAGCTCAACCCCTGATCCGCCCCAACCTCAAATATACGTTTCGTTTTAGTATGGCCGTAGCCGAGCCCACTCTACCCGTGATCATGGTCGTCGAATTTCCCCCTCTAGCCAAAGCGAGCGTACAAAGGCCTGTCGGATCCGTCAAAGGAGTGTTCTGATCGCGTAAAACCTCCAAGAAACGAGGCGTCGCGTACCACCGAAGGGAGGGAAAAAGCTAAGGGAAACAGAATCGCAAAGTTTCGCGTCTCTAGTATTTCTCCCACAATTTAACGTCCCTTGTTTCTCCCGGCCCCCCGTTGCGCGAACGTTCTGCTTGTGAGCCAGGGAAAATAAAGGGACCGCGGGGAAGGTGGGCGGGAAAACGAGGAATATCAAATCGAGCGGGAGAAGGAAAATCGAAACGGCGACGCCAATGCGACTCGATCTCCTCACCCTCGATGGTAGCACAGCGTTCCCAAGGGTGCCTCTGGGATTTCGCGTCGACGCCGTCGTTCGTTCGTTCGTAAGGTGCTTTGGAATTTCCATATTAATTCGTTAGATCGCGGAACGTGACGAGAATCCACGATTTAATAACGTTTTGTCCGTGGTCCGCCTGTGCAGCGCTCGCTCGCGAGTCTGACGACCTCGGTGGTATCCCCGACCAATCTGAAGCCAATGGTAACAGGAAAGAGAGACTCGTGCGCTTGCTAGAAACCGGGGAAAAGGTTGTCGAGTTTTCAGCATGGAATACAAAGTATTAAATATACCAAAATACACGCGATGACGAAGGGATGTCAGAGGAAAAAGAGTTTGAGGGTGGAAGCTATCCAGGGATGATGGAGAGTTAGACTAGGGTGTCGAGACATCGCGTCGAATCGTTTCCCGTCCGAATGGTGTCAAACGTTGTCCGCGTTCCGCGTCGTGTCACTGGACTTGCAACCCTCTCTCCAGCCAACCCTCCAGCAGCCAGCATCGACGCTACCACACCCTGCCGGTCGTTGCCGAATAAATTCCCCGGGGTAAATAGTAAAATGAAATCTGCACCGCCACTCGGCCGCCGTGAAAACACGGCCCCTCATTAATTCCGACCGCGCGCCGCTATAAAGCCCCGGAACAGCAGAACACATCGAGTGTAGCCCAGTCCCAAACCCTTTTCCTTCTCATCCTTCGCCCTCATCCGGCCGTCTCTCCTTCCTTCCCGTTCACGTCAACACCTTCCTTCTCTTTCCCTCCGCCAGTGCTCGGTCTTCTCGCATCCTGCTCCCATCCCCCTCGCACCCTTCCGTTCCTCGGCGGCCACTGCCGTGAGCAGAGAACCGTGCTGCTATACACACCACCCTCGGTCACGTATAAAAGCCGCGTATTCAATTACCCGGCATCGACCGGTCGAATAACGAATGTGCACCCCGTGGAAAATATTCCCCCGGTGTGCTTTTGCACGTACACCGCGCGCTAAGCTCAGCTTGTGCCGTCGCTTCGACGTCGGCCGTTTCAATCGCGCCGACCTTTACGCGAATATACGCGGAAAACTTTGCTGTTAAATGGCAGACTATCCCGTCCGTCGCGATCGACCGCCTAGGGAACACGAGAATCGAAAAATAAATACAGAGACGAGGTGGGGCGGTTGGTTCTTTCAATCTATCCCGGGATAATCGCTCTCCATCGGCCTCCTCCGTTCTCCTTTCTCCTCTTTCTCTGTCGCAGAACGAGAGCTGCTCGATGGCGCGTAGGAAATAAGCTTCGAATTAGGAGTCGATTTGCACGGGCCGCGTTAATTGTCGCCACCCCTTCCACCGCTCCCACCACCCTTTCTCTTTCGTTTCTTCGCCCCATCTGTCACCCCCCGCGGCGCACGGCCTTCTGCCGCCGCACACAAGGGTTCGCGTGTTTCCACCCTCGTGACTCGACAAAGTAATTCGTTGATGCGCGCATGTACGTGCGCGCCCCGGCCTCGTGCGTCGAATTAGGGATGAGAAAATCGCTAAAACGCCCTCCGGACCCCGTTGTTCCTTCCACCCCTCTCTGCAGCCCCAAGTTTTGCCGCGATCGCGACGGTACCTGTTGGAAGCAGCCGTTGACGACGCGTCTGATGAGAATTTGCAAGTCGAGCTGGCTGGTTTTATTCGTGCGGCGTTGGTATATCGGCGTATCGCGCTGTCAGGCGAGCGAGTTCTATCTCGCGCCCCTCTAATACGATTAAAGGAGATTTAATGATTAGCCGGTTCGACGCGCCAAACCGTTTCCCCGTTTGCGTGTACGCGGGATCACGTATCGCGTGCGCTTTGCGCGTTTCGAGTAGATTTCGCGTAGTTAGCGAGCTGGGAAGGTAGCGGAAAGACCTTTGCTCGGGGAAGCGGTGGCGCACAGAGGCTCGTTTTCATCCTTGAACACGGTAATCAAGGCGTCTTCGAGTAATCGCTGATCTCCTAACGACCACGTGATTGCTAACCATTTCGAAGCGATACACGTTGCCCCAACAATGTATGCGTGGCTATTTTCTTCCATTTGCCCGTTCCTCCTGTTTGCACGAGTGCCGTCCATTTCGTTGCACGCGGATACAATACCTATACCTATACCGTCCACGGTAAATTGTAATCTATTCGACTTAAGTGGAAATTAGCTGCAGCCCATCGACGATAATAAACACGGGAGTGAATTGGTGGCTCCCGTGTCACGGCAGAGACCATCTGCCCGGTTTGATTTCGCCGGCAGATTAAAAAAGCATTGCCGCCGATGGGGGTTGGTCGAGCCGCGGACAGATCGTTGCCCGCCCCTTCCGTGCACTGCAACGTTTTGATTTCAATCGCAATCAGCCCGCAAACGCGAATCGCCTTTCTTCCTCCTTCCGTTCCTTTTTCCGCTTCCCGTTTTTCGCTGCAGGTCCATCCTACTCCCTTCCTTCTTTCTCCTGATCCCTGCATCGTTCTCTGTTTTGCTCGGCGTGCCGGCGATAGAGCGCATCGGAACAAAAAGCCGCAGTCGAGGAAAAAGGAGAATCGGAAGTATAAAAGAGCCGGTGAGAGGGAGCCGGAAGGAGGTGGAAGAGAAGCGGAAAAGGGGAGTTTAATTTCTCGCGTTC
This sequence comes from Andrena chrysosceles, assembly GCA_963855975.1. NCBI lineage: Eukaryota > Metazoa > Arthropoda > Insecta > Hymenoptera > Andrenidae > Andrena > Andrena chrysosceles. Next base: position 2,312,427 of record OY979768.1, read on the forward strand.
CCGCTCTGCCCGGTTCTGCGTGAATTTTCATTCCATTTCGCGCGACCACCTACTCGTTATTTCATTTCGTTGCGCGCCCAGTCCCGGCCACCTTTATCCCGGCCCGTATTTATTATATCCGCGGAGGGACGCGAAAAGAGCCGTCTTCTTTAAAGCGTTCCTCCACCACTCCGTCTCCGACGCTGGACTTTTCCCGCGTCGAGTCGCCGTCACGGGATTTCTGCCGCCGTAATTATCGCGTCGCTCGATTGTAGCCACCCTCCGCGACGGTGGCAGCAGCGGGAGTTCGTTCAAACTATTTATTATGGAACGACAAATGCGAGAAAAATTCCGCAAAGTTCGTTTGAACGAGACGCGGCGAGGGGACGCGCGGCTCGAATGCAGAATGCACGAGCGAGTTGATTGCGATCCTGGCCGTTCTATCGAATGGTTTATAGCGCGGTCGCTCCCCCGCGTTGGCAGGGGGTAGGATTCGTAGGCGTTCCTCTGGCACGTCGGTGGTTCGATGTGGTCGAGGTGAGGGTGAGGGCGCGTGCGTGTTCGTTCACGTGGCAACTCGTAAACGGAAGGCAATATGTGTATCAGCTAACCGCACGCGATACAAGTTCGAGTCCGCTGCGGGATACGTAGATGCGAAACGACATACACTAACGCTCAAAAGTCCCCAATCATCTGGCTGTCTTACAGAAAATTAGCAAGAATGACCCTTACAAACAACGCCTCGATCAGTAATGTGCCGTAGGTAAATTAAACGTCCTGAGAAATTAATAGACTATAGTTTTTCAAAGGGTTGTAGAAGCTTACGCGAGTTAACCCTTAACTGGTATCCTGGGGTCAGTCATGACCCCAACCACGCAAGGTTCACTGCAAAATTTTTAGTTGTCCAGCATTGTAAACTGAATTTCTAATTAATTTCTAAAACTAGTTTCTATTATTTCAGACATTACCTAAGAACAAAATATTCATAGAGGTTAATCTAATGTCGTCATCACAAATTTCTGTGTCCTTTTTTATTTGGGGTCTGCCACAACCCCAAGATATTTGAAAAAAAAAACAGTATACCAGTTAAGGGTTAAAAATAAAAAAAAATAGAGCGATTAGTTTGCGGGCTAAGCCTAGCGTAAGTGTAGACTCAATAGATTATGTGGAAATGTTCTACTTGTATTCGTTGTTCGGTGAAAAAGTTAGCAAACTCACGACAGCAGGTAATTCGCAAGTTTTGAGCGACGGTGTATGCGACGAAGCCCTCGGATACGTGTGGAATGGCACGCGCGCATATAGCTGCTCGCGGGTTCGCCTACGCCGCGAACACTACGTGTCCGATGTGTCAGAGATACACGTGTATTTGCGTATTTGATCGTCCCGATCGTTTTACACGGCCACGTTTAATCCCACGGCACGCCAGTATCCGGTCAATCCGCTGTAAACGCTGGAAATGCTGCACACACGGTCGCGCCACCCCCAGTGTACACGACAGATCCATCCGTTGCGGAGCAGAGAGAGGTTCGATCCCTGGCAAACACGGCGCATCGCTATCGATAAACGGGATTCCGAGCGCGGAACCCTCGAGAAATCCGATTCCTTCGACGCCCCCTCAGTTTTCAACGCGACGCGCGCGCCAGCAATTTCGCCCAGCCGATATAAATATAGGCACTACGCCGGATCCCGTAATCACCGCGGCGAAACGTTTAATGGATTTTAATCGCTGCCTCGCTTAATTGATCGCGCTGGGAAAATAACGGTGTAACCGAAATGGCTGAATATTAACGTAACGAATACGACGGGTGAGCAGCGAAACAGGAGTATTAATAATAGAATTCCCGTGGCCGATGAAACGCGATTTCAACCAGTGATCGTGTTACACGCGTAACGTTACCGGGTGAACGAGTCAGGTCTCATTAACGATGGTTCAACGACTACGAACACAGCCTCGGCGTTGATTCCCCCTGAAACGCGCGGATAGAGAAGCATGGGTTGCGAAGTTGGCGTAAAACCTGCGAGACAAGGGCCGATGGAATAAAATCGATAACATTTTTCCTCGACTATCTACCTCCTTCGGATTCGTTATCCTAGAGTAGTCTTGCCAAGCGATCGTGCACCTGCCGGTTAACGGATCTCGCGACCAGAAGGATAATCTCGTCGAATCCCCCTTTTTTTAATGCTTCAAGGAGCAGGTTACGGAAATGTTCGTTGATAAAGTTAACAGCGCTCCCACAGATAAAGCAGAAGCAACGACCAAGCGAGGAGACGGAAACGACCTTCCCCTTTTCCTTACATTCTTTTCTACGTTTTTAGATTATATTTCGATATAGTCGGTTGGAAGAAGACTAGTCTCCAGTCTTCTTCCAACCGACTCGGGTGTCGTTTGCTAAACTTGAACGCTGCGACATATTTATCAGTAGCATACGCAATTTTATATTATTTCCTTACTTTCCTTGAGAATGGTTCAAATAAGAACCGAAACGTCGGAATATTGTATAATTAATTTGTGAAATAGCTTTGATCTTTTATTTTATTTTTAATTAAATAAAATAATTCTTTATTTATGACCGAATCAGTGCGTCAATACCAGTTTTATTCTTTTCTACGGTGTGACAATGTAACGGTGTGCTGTTCACGGTTGCAATTTTTCGTTGAACGGAAATTATGGGTATGGACGGAATCTCTGATTCTCGAATTTGATTATTGGGAATTCCAAGTAACGTTCTCTTTCCGCAATAGCGGTCCCGTTGGTCGTTAAATCCAACGAGAATTCTTGTCCCGAGCGTCGAGTTTGCTAGCCGTTTCTCCTTTATTTCGAAGCAGCTTCTTGACTCTCTCTTCGAATGCCTCTCGGCATGCTCTCGACAAATGCAGCGAGTAAACAGTCCGCCGCGTCGTATTCATTAGGAAAGTTGAGGCCAGGTGACTGAGCGAGCGAGCGAGCGAGCGAGCAAGGGAGCTGTCGGTCACAGGCCGTCGGGGGTAAGTTGGGCGTCGAAGGGTGGAAGGGTAGGATCGGGCGGTGGCGGCAGGCTCTTTCATTTCCGTACGCGGGGAAACCGGAACCGCATCGGGTCGACCCTTTTCCGATAGGGCCATTCTGGTCCGCCGTTGGAGCCGTCGCCGTGGCTCTCTACCCGCTATCTCCCACCAGGCGCGTTCGAGCTTCGAACTCCGAGCTTTAAGCGACCACCCTCCCGCGCCTGCCCCTTCACCATCTCCTCATCCTCCTCACCCACCTCCTCTTTCAGCGACTCGTCCTACCTCCTCCCCGCTTTCGCCCTCTCAACCCGCCATTCGGCACACCCCCCGTCTCTTTATTCGCCAAAGAGGGCTGCTGGAACGGGGGTAGCAGTTGCGAAACTAGTTGCCTGGCTTTAACCTCGGCTATCCTCTCTCCTCGCTTGCTCCTTTTCTCTTCCTCCTATAACCGTTCGAGCAGAGGAACGGAGGGAGAGAGAAAGAGTGATCCCGCTTCGTGCCAACCAGCCGGGTGGTTGGAGAGGATTGAGAGGGCAATATGTTCCTGAGAAGCCTCCAATTTCCTTGGTACAAGCCCGCTGCGACCCCCTTTTCGGTAACGGGGACTCTGCGCTCTGCTCTCGCCGGCAATCCACTCCTCCCTCGCCATCGGTTCCCGGTTCCCTGTTCCCTCTTCTGCCGGCGTATTCCTGCACGCACTTGAGGGACTTCCAGGCCAACCGGGTGGGACGAGACAGAAGGGAGGACTTGCAAGGCGACGAGGAGGATTGCTCGACGGTAATGGCGAGATTCGGCTGAATAACGCCAGCGCAAAATACGCTCGATCGTGGTCGTTAAGCAGGGATTAGGTAGGTATACAGGGTGTCCCACTGTAGACTGGACAGCGCCGTAGCTCCTAAAGTATTGGAGATAAAAATTTTTAAAAAATAGGGAATTGCATGGTTCGAACCTTTCGCAGGTAGGTATCTATTTCAACAGGCAGTGCCACCCGTGGCGCCAGTAAGACCGTCCCCGGTCTTTGCTATTCCAGAGGAGTTTCTTGCAGTGAAAATCAGTAAATTTGCAAGCGCAATATCTCAAAAACCAGTGGAAATAAAGTGTATACATTGATGCTTATTGAATTTGTCTTGGAACGCACTATCAACTCAGGACTTAAAAAAAAAATAGTTCCATTTGAAAAACCGAACTTGACCATCGTATTTTTTAAAATAATAATCGAAAAAAAATTCGTTCGGACCATGCAATTCCCTATTTTTTAAAAAATTTTATCTCCAATACTTTAGGAGCTACGGCGCTGTCCAGTCTACCGTGGGACACCCTGTATACCCTCCGTACGCGCCTCCTTATTTCTATCTCGTCACCCTCTCGGTTTCCTTGTTTTCGTCGGCCTTCTTTCGACTCGACGCGACGTTTCGAACTCTTGGTAGTGGGTCCCCACTCGAACATCGTTTCCTCCAACGAATAATTTTCATTTGCCACGGAAAAACGAGCTCGGCCAAGGAAAATGCAAGTTGAGCAGTATCTCGGGGAATTTCAAGATAATCATTTTTCGCCGTGAACACGGTGGAAGCGACCTAGAACTCGTTCTCAATTTCCGAGGCTGCAACGAATTTAAGGGGTGATTAGCGGCGCCTAACGGCGCGGAAAACCGGGCTATCGTGGGCTCTCTCTCTCCTCCTGGGTATCCGGGGTAATCAAATATTTAGGAGACCGTGATGTCACCACCGTTAATTAATATTAACGAGCCGGAGAGTGCTGCCAGGGTCGAAAGGATGAATCGACCTACTCCGTGTCCCTCGACGAGAGTTTCTCGATAACGACCGGTGAATATAGAAGATGAGATAGATCAGTATCGTCGCTACTCGGTCGACCCCATAAAGCGCGCTATGAGTGTTGACAATCAGTAATTTAACGGCATCGATCGTTTTAGAGGCTCTCTAAACTCGCTCCGTTCTTTGTTATATAGAAAATCGGGTCACACATGTGTTGATAATTTAGTGCAGTAAGTAGCAGTTTCTGTAAACTATGGGATTTTTCCCGTTTATAGGGTGACCTGTCCGGTGAGTGAACACCCCACAGTTAGTGAACGTTGCTGATATAATTCGAAAAATTAATACCTATGGCACTCACTTAATGTTGAAACTGACACTGACATCTAGACTGGAGACCCACAGATATCTCGCAAAAGCGTTTTTCTGTATAATTATAACCGATACGGTATTAATTACGTTTATTCAGCAGTTGTCCCCCCAGAAACAAATTTCAACTATGCATAATTATGATATCATAAGACTAGTAAAGTATCAAATCAATAATATTATTGCAATTGGAGAATGAAAAATTATTTACCCAAAAAATCGTCTAAATATATTAGAAACCTAACCACTGTTATTATCCCGTCCACTCACTAGAGTACCCCTGTTCATTCACTAGAAATATATGTTCACTCACTGGTCATTGAACCATTTTTTATTCAATCCTCTGCCAGACTTTTAATGAAACTTATAAATATTAAACATTGCTAAAATTGTGTTCCGGGATGTCTGACTTTATTAATAAAACAGCTCGCTTACAGCAATAACATTCAGGAGATTAAATAACGACTTTTGATTACTAATTTTAAGAGTCATGCAGCTTAAGTGTTCACTCACTGGACAAGTCACATAATAATAATTATCCCATCTAGCCGATCTTCTCGCCCCGGAATCTCGTGAATTCAAACGACAACAACCGACAACTCGACTTAGCATCCTGATTTTAAAGATAATGAAAACAAGGTTCCAGGTTCGTATCGCGAGGCCAGCAACTCGATTGGCCGATCCCTTTGGTCCCTACACCTGTTTTTCGATCAAGAGACGAACGAAGCAGTGAACGAGACGTCGCTCGGAATCAATAGACGAAGCACACGGAGCCATCGATCGTGGATGCACGTCCCCCGTCAGTCGTTTCTGGCGACATCGTATACGTCTATAGTCTATACGGTATAAGGGCAGAGGGTGGACGGTGGTGGGAAGGAGAGGACACGATCCAAGAAGTCCCACACCGGCAATGTCGTGTCAGCGCTCGAGCTTATCTCGATCGAGTCGACGAGTGGGCGAACGCTCGTTCCGAGCGGAAGAAAGAAATACGAGGCCAAGCGATGCTCCTCTCCGTGCGGCCGATAACAAAGTCGGCGCGGAATAAAGGATCGTTCGGGGGTGACTCGAGCGGACCGAGCAATCGATATCCTCGGCCGCCTTCTATCCACACAGAGAGACCGATTCGTATCCACTTTCGGGGAGCCTTTCTCTTTCAATCTACACGCACGCAACTCTTGGATTTACGTAACCTCGTGGCTATCTATCCTTTACGGGTCATCGCTTGCGAATCGAAATTTCCGCCAGAAAATTAGTCGACAGCTGCGATAAATGGATGCTCGTTTTACGGCGAGTTTTCAGTGGTCGGTCGAGCGGTTTTTCCGCCGCGTGAATGTACAAAATTTCCCCGGCTAGCATCGTTCCCCACCCGGTGGTTGGGGCGAAGTTTGCAAGCTGGCTCGCTATCCGCAGTCAACTTTTTCCTTCCCCTTATTATTTATTCGGGAGGGCAGACAAGTTTCGCGCCGCGCGGGACTTGATAGCCGGGCTAAGGGATCGTCGAGGAAACCTTACTTCTATCTACCCTCTAGCATCCGCCGTTCCTCCGCGAGGAACTTGCTTGGAGGGTCTACGTAACGCACGATAAACTTCAAGAGGGTGAAGATTAACGGGCGCGGGAACTTTTCACGCCAAGTACACACTACACAAGCTCGCCCGGTGGGATTTGCCAGGGTAAAAGTGGGAAAGTTCCTCGGTTCCTCAGCGCCACCCTGACCCCTTTCGCGATTCCAATCTCTGCAACGGTCAGACGGGACCAGCGGAAATCTATCTATTTCCAAAGGATCCTTAATCCTAGCGCGAGCACATTGCCGGGCTCCTGGTATACTTTTCTCCTCTCAAAAGGTTTGTACCGATAAAAGAAAAACTCCTTCCATCGAAGACTCGCGGTACGCTCTAGTAACTACCCTCTCTTAGGTAGGGGAGACCGGGGCTGGTTGGCACCAGGGGTAGGTTGACTAATTGTTAATAACTTTCCACCGACGTATGCTGTACCGCGGAGCGATTTTCTGTAGAAATAAGTCACTTCTACTATGACATGCATTTATGTCCGACCCCGTGATCGCACGTTTTTTAAAAGTTACCAGCGTTTATCGAAAAATTGGCTATGTAAGTAAATATGTTTTCTTAAAGATTTTATGTTTTCACGCTCTATATAGTTAGAGTAGAATAAATGTGAAGGGACTATTTTAAAGTTTGTTTATTAACCGACCTATTGAGACTGCGTTTTTGATTTTACATAAATAATTAATGGTTATATAGAGTATTGAAGTGAAAATGATCGTTCGGGGCTGGTTGACTAATAACGTCCGGGGTTACATGGCTAAGCTGGTTAACCAACCCCAGTTATATTAGTTTATTACGAACTTTTCGTTACTAAAGGTTAGTTAATAACTTATTTCACAGAACAATGAGGACATATCAAAGAAAGTCAAATAGAGGTTCAACCTCAAAAGATCTTATAGAACAAGCATGTCGTGAAGTAATTCTTGAAAAGAAAAGCATTCATGCAACTGCCGTGGAACATAATATACCGTATAAAACTCTGTATAGATATGTACTTTTCTACAAGTGCAAAAATTGCACATCAGATTGCGAAGATAGTAATTAGTTGATAGAAGATGGCGAATGTTTTTATAGTACCAGATATAAGATTTATTGCTACTATAAAGGTTTAAATTGTTATCTATTATTAAAAAATAATAAATATTTTATAATGAAACAACTCTTGTGACATTGTGCTATTTTATTTCCACTCAGATAAGTTGTTAACAACATTTTCTTAACTGATTGCACCTATAGTCAACCTACCCCATACTGTTAATCTACCAACCCCGACCACGGGGTTGGTTGACCAGCATGCAAGGTGTTAGAAAATCATTAAAATGTCTTAAATGTTGTCACATTGAGTCAACATTAATAATTTAATCAGATAGCCAAATGTATGCCCTATCAAATATAGTAATCGATTTAATGATATTTCGCCCACATAATTTATTAAAAATCAAAAACCGAAAAATTGGCCTACCAGCCCCGGTCTCCCCTACTTTCAGTGTAAACTGTGACCGTGCGAACAGGCAGACCGAGACAGAAGCAGCGAAAGAACTGATCCGCGCCATTTTGCTAGATTAATTCCATCCTCCTCCAAGACAAAATGTAAGAGATTTTTAACCTCCTCTCCGTTCGACTGATCTCATTTCTCGAGAACCATTGTGCCACCCACGTCTACTCCATCTCTGAGAGATATTTTTTAATAAAGGATTCCGTCTCGGTGCTCGACTTATCCATCGGCTCGACCAAGGAAGCAGCTAGAGGTATCTATGGCACCAGCGACCGTTTCGATCCGAGCTTCGCTCTCCTCCTTTCCCCGCAACCTCTATCTATCGGTGCCAAGAAAGACTAGCAGTCGTTCTTCCGCCGGGAACGACGTGGATCGAGATTTAAAAGCCGCATTTTCCGTAAAAAGAACGCCTCGGCTGGTTAAAGCGAGGGAAAGGACGTTCGCGATCCTTTTCAAGCGCGAAGATAGAGACGCTCCGCTGCTTCGCTGACAGAAAGAAAGAGGAAGGAGGGAATGCTTTAATCACTCGTCGCTCGGAAAACACATTTATCTGGAAATCCTTGGCACCGAAAAGAAATCCCGGCATTTATTCGCGGATTGCGTTTCAAGCTGCGGTACACCGTTCGAATTCTTTCGAAAGGTTCGCCTCGAGTGATCCCATGGCCAACGGAGAAACCGTGGGTACTTTTCGGTCGAACGAAATCGCTCTCTCGGCTGTGCGGGGCGAAGACGTTTCCCTCGATTCCCTCAAGTTTCTTTCCACCCGTACCACGGCTAGCGTGTCTTGTCTACGTGCTTGCGAGCAGATTACTCGCGTTCCATGGGATATCTCGCGCAGTGAAAATTCCAGCTGTTTGACGGCAAAGTGCTCGAACCGAAACTCGAGAACGCTCTCTTCTCCTCTTTCGCTTCTCATTTCGAGCGGGGCGAGAAAGGGTGGAAAAGGGGAGAAAGGGGAGCCGAGACGAGACAGCAAAGCTCTCTCGGTGAAAACGATGACAATCGGAGGTGAATTCGACGAACCGGAAGGGAAGAGGAGCCGGAATAATCGTGGCCGATGCGCTGCAAGCAATCGGCAGCCTCGTTACCAGCTGCCGGCTCGTTAATTAACCGCGATTACGGGGGCGGCGGTGCATGCGAGAGAGCATGCCTGCTCTCGCTCCTCCGCCACCCTCGCCACGGTTGCCTCCTCTCTCGTTACACTCGCCACTTGTCCCCACGACAACCTTCCGTCCGAATAATCGTCTGCCCGTGAAATCGTTACGACTCCGCAACTCCGCCACTCGTCTCTAAATCCTAAATCCTCTTTCTGCTTTCTTCATCCCCGTTCCTAACGCTTGCGACACAAACGTCCACTGTCGCGAGTGGAGAGTAAACCACGATCGTTTATTACCGTTAGATTCGATATAAAAAACATGCTCGCGTCCTTCGACGGTCACGCGTTTCGCGATTAATTTATGCAGGCTACGCGTGACCACAGGGGCAAACGAAGAAGTGGCTGATTTTTATGCGACGAATCGCGAGTAATGCGACGTCAGTTCTTATACAACGTGCGGTTAACTTACGGTGCCGTTCCTCCGCCACTAGTGAGGCTCTTTTTGCCAGCTTACCTGCAACAGAGAAGAGAACAGAAGGCTTTAGAAAAACGCTGGCATCGGCGCGCTGCGTCTGACTGGGAACGAAAACGGTATTTAATCGGCGCGACGTAAAAGATCGATGCGGCGGCGCGGCGCACGAGTGTGTCTCGTAGGTCGAGCGAATCGCAAGTGGTTAAGCTGAGGGAACAATTGAACGATCTCGATAACTGGCACCACGAAATTGTCCCTGGCCGGATGCGGCGATATTAATTTGACACGGTAAACGCGGCAGTGGAACGTGCCGCTTGGCTGCATCGAGCCAAATATAGCTCGCACGGATATCCATGTCAGTCGTTACGCTCGCGTTCCTCGGCCGTTTTCGCTCGCGAATATCGTTGCGATCCCCATCCTCGCGTACGCTCTTTCTTTCTCCACCAGTTTTATCGCTCAGAGCCGTATACTCGTGTACTCGCGCGATAAATATAAAACCGCGAAAGGCAATTTTACGAGGGAACTAGTCGAACGGCTTTCGTTCCGTCGACGACGCCTCGGTGCACGCGCGAGGAGCACGTAAATAAGCTCCAACGTAATTCGTATCACGCGGATTGTACGCGTGGGGGTTAACTAGTGTCACCGAGCCACTTAACCCGCGATCAATGAAACCTCGGAATTCTCAGATGAAAAATTCCCCGTAGGTGCAGCGGGAATCAAAGGCGAGCGAGTTCACGCTCCAGCGCGAAACAACGTTGCAGTAACCAACCGATCCTTTGTCCCTGTTAATTGCCATTCCAGCGACGGTTAATTAACCCGCCTTCTCCTACTTTCTGAATACCACAATGTTTGTTGGATAAGTACGACTCGCCGTGAGTGAAGCGAACGCTGCGCGATGAAAAGTTTCCAACGAAAACGGGGGAAAAAGAGTGGTCGCTGCCACGTCCATGAGAATGCGCGAGCATCGTTCGAGCATGACCGTGTGCGAGCAACGTGTCAGACCTTCTAACCCCCTGGAAAGACGAATCTCATGTAGGTCACGTAGGTGCACCGGTCTGACCTATACGAAAGTTTTCACCCTGCATCTATAGTACATCTACCCCCTCGAAATCCGTCGAGACGCTGCATACGCGAGAGACGAATACAAAAGCTGGCGACGCGGGTCCGTGGTTGAATGAATTCCGCGGGAAGCACACGAGGAATCTCCTAAAGAGCGACTACCTGTCTCGCGAGCTGTCACGTGCAATACTGTCCGAGACTGAAGATGCAAAATACAGTGGAGATTCTTCGCGTAGTTTCCCATGGGAATCGCGATGTCGGACACGATGAGTAACGCGAGGAAATTACGCGGCACGCGACGAGCCCTCGCAGGCTGGCTGGCATCCTTAGACCCCTTATCGATGGTCGCTGCTAGTCGACGCACAGTGGTTCAAAAATGGGAAATTTTTGAAAAAAATTGGGTTCTCCATGTATTCTTATAGAAAATTTTGCGCTAATTCCGAATATATACCATGTTCCTATACCTAAAATAAACGATTCATGTGTTTTTTGGCCAAAAACCATGAAAAATACATATCACAAAAATCACATATTTTGCGATATTGAGCAGTTTTCTTCTGCCTCCATGGAATTTTGTCCAATAGAAAAGTTGTATAGAATTAAAATATGCGTTTTAAATTTTTTAAATTTATTTTTAACTGCCAATATTCGTTTTTTGAACGGATTTTGTACTTGTACAATGTTTAGGCAATTTTGTCTAATATATCTATATATATATCAGTCAACGATATATTTTCTATACAACTTTTCTATTGGACAAAATTACATGGAGGCAGAAGAAAACTGCTCAATATCGCAAAATATGTGAAAAAACGTGATTTTTCATGGTTTTTGGCCTAAAACACATGAATCGTTTATTTCAGGTATAGGAACATGGGGTATATTCGGAATCAGCGCAAAATTTTCTATTGAAAGGCGACACCCACAAGAGCGATCGACGGTCAACAGTAGCAATTAGGTATTAACCTTTTTTTACGAAAAAAACTTACAAAAACGTTTGCATACGGTACAGACGGTGATGGACGGTGAAATTTTTTAATGGGAATTGTACCTCAAAATATGTACTTTCAAACCTTTCCAGTGTCGTTGCGGAGGTAGACGGAGGTACCTGAAAAAAATGGTGATTTCTAAAACACCTCGGTATTCTTTGAGATACTGTTATATTCTGACAACAGTTTCAATTCTACTTCTTTTTGCTCTACACTATGTAAAAATGAGTAATAAAACTACTCCGGAAAAAACAGGTCCACTTAGTGATATGTAGAAATTTTGGCCATACTTCTTTAGTGCGAGTTTTCCCGCACTTGTAATCGGTTTTAGAGGCTAAGTGACAGGAAATGATCAATACATAACCGATGAAAAAACATACCTAACAAAGCAATACGAAATTGTGACATGATTTTTTGAGTTTTTTCCCGCCTCTGAACCACTGTGCGACGTGGCATCGACCTTTGAGGTGTATCGGTAACCGAGTTTGCGCAGACCGTGGCCGTATCAGCTTGGTCCGCGATGCGACGCGACCTGGCACGGTCGCTGGCGTCGCTTTGTCGTCGGTAATTGATTTATATACTATGCCTTTGATGTCAGTCCGCCGCTTCGACATCGACGTCGACACCGACGCCGACGTTTGCAATGGAACGAGACGGGACGGGGGTTGCGCCACTCCTCTTTGCCGCGCCACCGCTCGATCCTCTTATCGGTGGCATCACCGACTGCGAGCCGCAGCCGCGTACCTTCGTGGGACAACGTCACTGAGATTTCGTTGAATCGGTCGATCGATTCTCGTCGATAAGCCGCTTGAGAACCGGGCGTGTCCCGACACGCTAATACAAGCTACTACACGCCACACGCGACAGCTTACGACTAAGCTTCTCGTCGAGCTTCAAAGGACGCCTCGGATCTCGAATACCACTAATCGTTCCGCAAGCCGACAGCCTCACGGCGGTGAAATAAATAAACGGGGCTCGAACTTGCGCGCGACCGATCCAGCGGGAATAGAGCCGGCAATTAATTATTCCCCGCGCGTTTATCATTGAAAAACGTCCGGTGAATGGGGCGGGTAGCTGAAAGCGAGGCAACGGCGACGCGCGATACCGAGAAATTCAATGAAACAGGGACAAGGGACGCGGAACGCGCGAGTTCCCGGGAAAGCGTTTCTAAACCGAGCCACTCGTAACACCGCGGGACTTCCATGGGTTTACGATCAATTACGGGTAGAAAGGAGGAGCGCGGGAACAGTCCGGCTGTTTGTTTTGCGGCGTAAAACAGCTGTACCCGTCGAATAAGAGGATCATTGAATTCGATTCAACGCGCTTTTACGCCTACAAACTCGCGCGCTTCAATCGCGTTCGCGAGAGCATGGAAAACCTGGCCGTTCGAAGCTAAACTGTTCGCTAGGAAGCACGTAGGGGAGAGGTGGGATGAAAGGGACACGTATTGAAGGGGACATGGTCATTATCTCAAAGATAAAGGATCTGCCCAGGCCAAAAGTGTTGTTATTTTGTAGCCACATTCATTCGTGTGTAATCAAGCCAAATTTCAAGCCGATATCGTATCTACGACGACAGAAATACACGATTGAATTTTTTTGAGGTTCAAAGTATAACTTTTAGTATTTCCTTGAACTGTCTTGTGAAGTGCTGTTACCAGCGACTGATTTCTCTATTACTGCATCTAAACAGGTATTTATTTAAGAACGATATCGTATAATGTCTGATCCTTTTTGTGTCATATTGTAATTGCAGGAATTAGATTTCCAATTTTGGTGTCTTATTTATGAAAGGGACACAACAAAAATTTATGAAGGGGACGTCATTTTCATACCTGTCACCTTCGTAACCTTACTATTCTTCACTTGTTTCAGTGAAAATATGCCACCTAAAATTCGGGTTAGGATGCCAGTAGACAATTCATTATTTATAGCTATTAAGATCATTTAGTTACATAAGCTTAAGTGTTGAGTTTTTAGTTCCTATTAAGAATTAAAATAGCTACTGTGATTTCGATACCTGCATAAGTAATAATTAAAAAAATGATATTAATATTACCTGTTTTATTACACTGTCCCATTCATAAACACCCATGTCCCTTTCAATACAACCAATTTATGAAAGGGGCAAACCACACTTTTTTAGAAAATGAAAAATAAGACATGTAAATATAGAGAGAAGCTTAATAGACCCGTGTATTATTATAGCCAGATAACTGACCTTTCTAATGTTACCAATTAGAACTCGAATGGTTATTTAGTTTTTTTACACTCTGGTCCTAAACACGAGTGTCCCTTTCATCCCACCTCTCCCCTACTACGCTTTGGTCGCTCTCTAGATCAACGATAAGGTACGACGAATCGGTGAAAAAAAATTTCCCGGAAGCAGGAAGGGCGATAATTAAAGAAATGCTGCTGCACGCTCTGCTCGCGTAATCGACAAATGTTTCGAACGTAAAGATCGGCGCGCAACGGAAGCCGTAAAAGCCGAGAGCAGAGGAACGAGAGAAAGCGAGCTGGAACCGGAGTATTCCAGCTGCAGCTCCTCCTCCGAGGATATCGCAGGCAGGAGTCGCGAGTGCGCCTTAAACTTCGTGGCCCGAATCAATTTAGCGGATCCACGCTGCAAGTTGCGGAGGCTTCGGCGCACGCATGCCAACGAGGAGATCGCTCGTTCGCTCGTTCGCTCGTTCTCCTCGCGTGCACACCAGCGTGAACACAACACGCTCGAGAGCGCCTACGTGGAAGCGAATACGTGCGTGGCGCTCGCTCGCGCTTCTGCGCAAGAACGAAGAGGAGAAGCAAGCGGAGATAAAGAAAGAGAGGCAAGAGCGAGCCTGCCGGATGATTATGGAGGGCGATGAGGCCAGGGAGCAAGTTTAACGGGCTGGTAAGCCGATGACTCGGAGTCATGACAACGCGTACAGTGGGGTCAACGAGTGCCAATTGGGGCCAACAGTGTCAAACGACGCCAATAGGCTGTTGGGAAACAAACGTAGCTGCCCTGTGTGCCCGCGCGTCGTTCTCCCGTTTGCCGTTTCTCGGTATCTTTCGTCACGGCTCGTCGAGAAAACGGCGTGATCGCGGCACGAAAATAGGAACGTAAACTGCCGGGAGAGACTCGAGCGGGAGCAGGCTAGGGGTCCGTTAATTAGCCCGTAAATATTATAATCTCCCGCAGCTGTCGGTAACCAGCTCCATCTAGAAGCGTTAATAATTTCATCCCAGCAAGGCGGCAGTGGTATCTCGAAGCGCGATCAGCGACGGCTTGCTATCTTCTTCCTTTTCCTCTCGCTAGGCGTACCAAGGCGCTCCAAATACGAACCCCTTAAGGGGTCATGCTCAGTCACAACTTTCAAAAAATCGATTTTTCAATTTTTGTATTTTCTTTAAGCACGACATCTTAGAAATATTCTGTAAAAATTTTAAGGTAAT
Source organism: Andrena chrysosceles (assembly GCA_963855975.1). Lineage (NCBI taxonomy): Eukaryota > Metazoa > Arthropoda > Insecta > Hymenoptera > Andrenidae > Andrena > Andrena chrysosceles. The sequence continues at coordinate 2,327,637 of OY979768.1, forward strand.
CCGAATAAAATTGGCCGAGATATAGGCGTTCGAAGTGAACCCTCCCTTGAGCGCGCCGCCCGGGTATAAACTTGACTTGAAACTTCAAACGCGTTTTTCTCGAAACAGCATTTTCAAAATCGGTGACCAAGATATTTCAAAAACCATTCAACCGATTTACTTCAAATTTTACAAGCTTACTATAGGAACAATAAACTAGTCTTTGAACGAAGGATTTTTTTTTCCAATGCTTAGTTTTCTTTTAATTGACGAAAATCAGGCACGATTTATGATGAAAATTGAAACTTTTACTTTAAACATCCGCCATTTTTTCCCAAATCAATATTTCGAAAAATCCTTCGTTCAAAGACAAGGTAATATAATATAATAAGTAAATTCTTTTGAATTTTTTAATTTAAAGAGATGGACAATAACTTTGTTATTAATAAATATTTTTAAATAAAAAAATTACGATATACAGTACTAGATGCAATCTTTAAAAGGGAAAAATAATTTTTGAGAAATGTGGTATAGCTTTCGAGTAAAAAATTCCCAAAGATCACCCTTTTTTCGGCCTCCTGACTGAGCATGACCCCTTAACAGTCGTTTCTCGGCTATCTTATCTATCGCGATGGAAACGTGGCGCGAAACGCGGAAGGATGTTGGTCGAGGGAGGGCGAAAACTCGTGGAAATTCCACGCGGAAAGTGTTCTCGCGAGAAAGGAGGAGAGTGGAAGGAGGGTAATCGATGAAAAGGGGCGAGAAGATCGAGCGAGATCGTCTAGTAGTCTCTCGGGATCGCGAGAGACCCAGAAACCTTTGAGCGTACAATGCAACTTCCGCCTCTGTCCAGGCGACTAACCGCCGGCTACAACATCCCCCGTGACATTCGACACGACGGGATCGATATATCGATTACCGGAAGGGGTGTGAGACGCCCACTCGTTTCCCAGCGTCAATAGCGGCAAAGAACCGTCAACTTTCTCGCCCCGAGATACGCGCCAGTTCTATTTTCACTCGAGAAGAATTCCTGGCCCAGCTGAAACCTACCAATGTTTACCGAGAAGAAGTTGGAAGCGCGGGGGCGAACGCTGTTAACGAGGCTAAGCGAAACTCGGTAAAGAGAAACCAGCTTCCCGGAAAGCGGGGCAAACGCAAGGGAGGAGGAAAAAGGCGATTGGCCGTTTTCCGTTACGAGAAGGGATCGTGGTATTAATCGAGTCGCTTCTAAAAGTAATTATCCCCGGTTATCTGGTACGGACAGTTCGATTAGGCAGCTCAGTCCTGACCCACCCTTCCATCTTCCATCCCTTTCGGAACACCCTTTCCTTATTGGTTTAATTTGTTATTCCCTCCGTCCGCGTGGTGACGTGTATGCTCGATCCAGCGAAACCGAAGAGGAGCACGCACTGTCAGGGAAATCTTCCTCGAGTCAATTGCTTTTTGTATCCGGCTGGCTCGTAGAAGAGGCTCGTGCCTGGAATCGCTAATGCACCGCCCCTCGACGCGCCTAGAGACTGCTCAGTATTCCGACAGCTCCTCGGGATTTAAGCAAGCGATTTCGTGCCATACGTTTTCCTTAATCGTTTTCATTAAAATCCAGAGCGACGTTTAGCTATGGCGACGCGCTATGGATCGAGTGGACGCGAGTCGCAGAGAAGAGACGTTCTTAGTTTCCCTCTCGCAGAATCGACCACGCTACCGTAAAATGGGGGAACATTGGCAGCATAGGGTAACATTGGCATACGCCGAAATTACGTTGTTTTACGTCAGATTAGTAAAACTTAACCTGTTAATGCTATTTATATGATGTGGCAATGTTACGAGTTGATTTTAGTTAAGATGCAAAAAATAAAATAAAATATAGAAATTTAAGTTTACTGACCTCAGATTAATAAAACTTATCCCGTTAATGCTATCTACATGATGTGCTAATGTTACCCCGGTACAGTAACGCTTTTAACATTTATTAAAGAAGGAAAGGACACAAATTTTGTGCATTTTGACACTTGTAGTACAATCACAAAATATGCAATGTTATGATAAGATACTTAAATCAAATGTAAACATGTTAATTTTTACATTATATAACAAAATGTTTCAAAAACCTGCCAATGTTCCCCCATTTTACGGTACCGATTTAATTTCCGCGCACGCTTCGGCGTGGAAATTCTAAGCGGGAACTACGGGCGAACAAAAGCCAAGGCACAGGCAGCTGCTCGATATTGCTGCAGCGATTAACGCTGGCTGACGAAGAAGCCAATTACCTCGCGTAACGTGCCGGAAGGCGGACAGCAGCCAGCGCGTTTCCCGAAAGCTGAGCATCGTAAATCCTCGCTTCAACGGAACCGAGCGAGATACACGGGGAACTAAACTCATCGACCTACCGGTCAACACTCAACAGCTGTGAAATGAACGCGAGAAAAAAAGGTGGGAATAGGTGGGCCACAGGTTGTTGGGTGGCCGTAAAGCATGAAATTTCGAGGAGACGTGCGTTTTCGAGGGAACGCGCGACCGATCAGCCCCCCTCAATGGGACGAACGACATTTTAGCGGTGTGACACGTTCGACGAGCGAACGTCGTTATCGTCGCGCGATCGACATCCAACGGCACCGATCGAAAACATTTTCTCGTTAACGACTTGGCGAGAGAGGGTTGGGGCGAGGGGGCTTTCCCGTGGAAACGTTTACATCGCGAGGGTTTACGCACACCGGACCGCGCGGACAGATCGGACAGAGCAGAGGGTTATTAATTTCATCGGTTGGCTGGGTAATCGATCGACCAGGCCGCTATAGTGGCCCGCTCATTAAAATAATCATGGGCACGCGCGCTCCTGCCGTGTTGGAAACCGAACAGGGGATGGAGGCTTAACATGCACGGGACCGTGCATTATTATTAATTAATCCGTTTAGGATTTATAGGACATATCGTTGCCGCTGTCCTACACAGAGCTTCCCAACACCGTTACAACCACGCACGCTGGCAACCCCCATTCTGAACCACGGAAACGTGCAACGAAATGTACCTAAAGAGCCTGTGCAATTACTCCAACTTGATACGTCCATCCTGTGTAAAAAAAAAATCAGAGACGAATGTTGGTCACGCTATGAAATGTGGACCACGTTCCCATGAATACGCTCGTTAGCTGATTGGCGACAAATTCGCGCAGGCAACCAGCTGGTTCTAAGGCTGGTGTGTAACGCAACGTAATGGTTCGGCGAAGCGCGTTAAACGAATAAGCGTAATCGCGAGAGCTTGCACGCCTGAACGGCAGAAATACTCGCCGGTAAAAAAAAAAGAGGCTCAAGGTAAGGAGACTGGCATGCCTTGACGAGATCACGTTTGTCGGTAAGAGCCGATCGAAGCGGACACGAGGCTTCTAAACGAGACGAGAGAGGATTGGAGTGGCCGCGCACGAATCGCCGTGTCGGGAAGCCGGAAACTGGTTTCTGGTGGAATTCGTTCTTGTATAGAGCATTCGAAGAAGAACGGGCGAGTGCAAAGGCGCGAGCGCGCTTGCGTGCTAAGCGAACGAGCAAAGTGCTCGACTAGGAGAACTTTCAGAGGGATTCGAGAAGCAACCGGAGACGAGAGCCCGCCTCTTCCTCGCATTGCTCGAATAACCTACTGCCTCGACAGCCTCTCTCCTTGTTTTTCGCCTGCGAATTAACGCCGAGTGCCTCTATTTTACGAACCAATAAACCCGGGGTACAAATGTATACGTATCCGCAATTAAGAGGCGCGCGAGGCAAAGCGAGAAGAGAGAGCGCGATCGGCCAGCCAAGCCTTCAGGAGAACGCAGCGTTGTCTCCTCTCGATGAGATCACGTAGCTCGATAAGAATAGCGCGAGTCGCCTGGAAACTAGCAATGATCCAAAAGATTGCTTTCGTGTTGGACCGTAATACTGAAATCCTCTTTCGGGTAGAGATATAAAGCGTTCGATACGAATACGAGAAAAATCTGCAAGAATCTGATAACCTGCCAAACTACCGTTGCCCGTGAAACCATTAACCAAGGCTGGCGGTTGAAGGTCTGCCAGAATTCTTTATTAGAATAAGGCAAGCCAAGCTGTAGGTTCGCAGGCACCGAATGAAAAGATTGAACCCTTCGTAACCAGTTGGATGAACACGAAGCAGAGTGCCGAAGGGAAGCACAAGGCTGGAAGAAGACCGATGTAGTTCGAGCACCGTGAAACCGGAAACGGAATCCTGTGGATTGTTCTCGCATACGTTGCATATTCAGGGATAAAGGCAAACTGGAACGGGTTACGGGAGTGCAAGATGCATGTGCTGTCATACCTTGGAAATTGAGCACGATCCCAGAGTACAGACGGTGGGACACGAAGAAACCGGAAGTTGGGGAGGAAAGGAAGGAAGGAAGGAAGGAAGGAAGGAAGGAAAGGGAGAGGACCCCATCCAACCTTTTCTGAATTAGGGGAGAGTTGCCTATATCGTAGCACTTAAGACATTTTACGTTATATTTCATATTTGGTACTAATTTGAACGTAAATGACTATTGGATATTGTAGCTTAATCTTTTAGGCACCTACTATTAGGGTAAACCAACCAGTGAATGACCGAATTGTTGAATGAGAAGCCCAGTAAATGACCGCATACTTTTATTAAGAATTGAACTTATTAATGTTTATTTAATATATATAACTAAAAATATAGGATATTAAAAGTGCAACTACACTCCATTTCTAAACATATAGTATTTTTTAAATTTATAATTGACATTTCTTTGCTTAATGGTCATTCACTGGTATGCGGTCAATTACTGGTGGGTTTACCCTATATGCTTTGCCTTTTGTTCAGAACAAATTAATTTGTTATTAAGCTTTTTATCACATACTATAAAAGGTATGATTTAGGCAACCTGTCTTCTAAATCGTACCCCTCTAGCTCCTAAATCGTACCTCCACTAAAAATAATATCAATAACAAATAGAGAAGAAAATATTCAACATAAAGTACCTATATAACATATGAGTTGTCAAATCTTACTGGTACGATTGTAGTGGTACGATTTAGGAAACATGATCGATTTATTTATAAATATCAATTTAAACTTTATAATGAAAGTATTGTAATATGTACTTAAAATGAATCTGAAATATTCTACAATAAACCCGCTTTTAGAAAAATTAAAAAATACTGGACAAAATTGCATTGGTTGATTACTATCAGCTAAAATAAACTGGCAAAAATTTACATCAATCATACCTGATTTTTTAAAATCTTTATAGCACGCACAAAATAGAGTGTAAGCTCAAAAGGTTTTGTTTCTATTCCTTATTTCGCATTTACTTGATATTTTTATTATCAGATGTGGTTTACATTCATTAATTACTGAGAAATTGGTGAGGTACGATTTAGGTGACCAGTACGATATTGGCAACTCTCCCCTACGTGGTCAAATGGCGCAATGGCTAGAAAGTCTTTCTGGGGCCGTTTCCCCAGACGGGTAGCCAGTGGTGGCTTTTATACGGGCTAATAAAGCCGGTATCCACGCGAGCATCCTGCATTTCCGGGAATTACGAGGTTTCGCCAACACCCCGCCGCGGCCGGTAGTCGACGGGTTGGGTTAGAGAATTTTTGCCACCATCCCCGTCGCTCTTTCGGTCTGCTCGTTCCACGAGGTTCTCTCCAAGGGTGATCCGATCATAACTACGCGTTACTACGCTCGTTTATGTTCTCATCTCGAATCGCTGAGGCTGAATGCCTCCCGGGAGAATAGAAGAAGATCGAGAGGCCATGGGGGATGAGGCCAAGACAGAGAGGCGGCGAGCAGCAGATGAGGGGAGTGGGTGGGAAGGGAAATTTTAACGACTCTCGTTGCTCTCCAAGTTGCGGCGATCCGCTCTCGGCTTAAGCAAATTGCCGAGGGAATTGCGCGCTTCAGCCACTTTCCTTCTACTCGCTTATTCCGATAATTTCCTCGCCGATGACGGTGAAAAAATGTTCAACTTCGTCGACACCGTGGTCCTCTTAATCGGAATTTATACGATAGGCCATCGAATAAAAATTCCCGCGCTTTATCCGCTCCACGAAACCGTTACGCGTCCGAATAGTCAGTCCCCGCTGAGGAATTTAACGCGCTGCTACGTTCAAATATTAGACCGGTGGAGGCCGAGCGCTGTTATTTGTCCTTTCCATTCGACTTCAAAGCCGCGTGGTGGCTTTTTTAACACTTTGATAAAGTTGAATGATCGATAGATGCTCGAGGATCCGTGCGCATTCGCGGACGTGACGAAACTTTCATAGCCCCCGGACGGCTAGCGTTTGCGACCGGTGAAAAATGGCATCGACTTTATCGCGAAGCGTCTCGATTTTCCAGCCGGAGCTGCGCTCCATTTTGCATAAATGTTTATACATTCGCGACTTCCTCTTAACGCTACCGAGAACGTTCGAGACGTACACGTGGCTCGTGTCGGTCCAAATAGAAAAGATCGAGCGAGGGAAGAAAACGAAACGAGTCCGAGAGGATAGTCAGAAGCAAAGGCGGAGCCGGTTTGGTATCTTTGAAGTAAATACCAGGAGTTCAACGTTCGCGATCGCACAGAAGATTTAGAAGATTTTATCGCTATCGCAGCCTTTTTATTTCGTTTCCTCTGGATTCAAACGGTGCCGTTGAATTCAAAGTGTCCTTGATTCCCTAGCAATAAAAAAAAAAAAAAATCTCTACGGCTTTTCAGATCGCGGTGGACTCGAGAAATCTCGAGGCACAGCTGGACGGCCACCATATAAGAAGAACACGGCCCACGCTTCACGGTGCACGCAGCAGATAGCACGCGGGTATCGCGTGTCGCGAGGCGTATCAAGTTATTGTAACGAAATAAGTTCTACGGACAGATCGAGCGATCCATTAATAAATACGCGGAACGATACCAGGCTTGCCTCTCGGCAAGCATGCAAGGCACTGCGGCAATATAAATTTCAATTAACGCGCGTACCTCGCTGGAAAATTGATATCTCAAAGGCACGAAAACGCATTCTAGCGGGATTAAGCACGCGTTCGCGTCGACCATCACGATCAAGACCAGCGTGAACCGTTTTGATATGCCAACCGAGCGACGCGAGTCGCCGCAATTCCACCGGTCTCTCGTTGGTTCCGCTTTGGAATTTTTCGGGTCACGTTGATACAACCGCTGGCAAGCGGCCATCGGGTCGCCTCATCTGTCCCTTTCCTCTCGATCCCACCAGCTTCACCACCCCGGCGCCGACGGTGGAAATATAGCTAACGTTACGACAGCGGACCAGTCGAAGAATAAAAGACGAGGGTTGTCGTCGGGAACGTGTACTTGAACGGTGTTCTCCTCCTCCCCTTCGCGCGTCCCGTTCTCCAGGGCACGCGGAACGACTGCAACGACACTTTGAGAGTGAGAAAACTGCCCGTAAAGAAACGAGGTCACGACCGGAGAGCTGTGAGAGAAGACGGGATGGTTGGAGCTCACCGGTACCTCGTCCATTTCGACAACATAATTTCGCGGGCCGGTGTAAAAATCGCGCCGTGAAAACAATCCCCGTGGACGGAATAGGGTCAAGAAGCAATTTGTCCGGCGCAAGGAGTCGACGCGGATTTTACACGACCATCGGAGTTTACCGCGTAATCGTCGTAAAATTTCTTGCTCGACGATCCGCTGAAAGCTACCCTCCCGCCTCGCTCTTCCCTTGCCCGCGATATACGTGGCCTACTCGCGATCGTTTAACGGCGATGATAATCGTAAAAGCGAGGCGGCAAAAAGTGCGAGCAGGGGCCAGCAACGAGGGGGCAAACGGTTATTACGTGTATCGCGCGCGCGAACCAGCCGTGGAAGTACACGAACCAGTTGCTGTGTATCGGTCACTGGACGGGATGTAGCGAGCAACTTGCCAGAAGGTACGCCTGCAGCTGCAACTGTCGCGAAACGCGGTTAGCCAGGCCATCAATTTTCATTACGATCGAAAGGCACGGAGCTTCGACTCTCTGCCGTCCCACTCGGCGCAGGTTAAAACCTACCGACCACTTAACCCGCAGACTTTCTTACGCCTCCTTTTTTTTCAGCGCAGCAATAACATCATAAATTGCCACACCACTTTATGATTCGCCCATCCAATAAACTTATCCCCGATCGGCTTTTTTCGCACCGCGCGAGTCACACCATCCGCGCGAAAATTGAATGCCCCGCAGAGTTGGGCATTATTCGGCTAAATTTTCATTCGAATAAGTATTCGAATAAATTTGTGCGAATAAATTCTTATTCGAATAATCTTCGAATAAAAAATTCGAATAAAATGACATTATTGGACAATAACGAATAATTTTTTATTTGACGGAAAATTTATTCGAATAATTTCTTATTCGAATAAGAATTTAGTCGACTCAACGGACGAATAAAATGATCACGCGATTTCGGCGATGTATCATGACACTACTGACTGACACCCGTGAGACCTAATGTTTTAGGTTATTTCCTCGGTTCGTTCAGACGTATACGCACACTTCTAGACACACACGTCAAAACGTATGTTGGTCACAGTACAGACTTCCATCGATAGATGCCGGGTATCACATTTCTTATTTAGAGACACTGTAATAAGAGTCTGGACTCGAGGAGGCCACTTTTTGATTGGTCCGCCATATTTGATCGAAATCCCACGAGAGAGAAAGAGATATTTACCATTTCACTCTTAACCACTCTTAACAACTCTTACGTTTATGGCGATATTTTACTATCTATTAATCTGAAAATGTGCATTTGGGTTTTTGATTGGCCCGCCATTTTTCATCTATTCTCGCTGATTTTTAAATCTGTCAATTATACCAGATAATGAAGATATAAAGTAAAAAATCAAATCTTGTGTTCTATTTGATATATGTTTTTTATTATACTTATTTAAATGCGCAATGCATTGACATAGATTTGCCGCTATAAACGTAAGAGTTGTTAAGAGTAGTCAAGAGTGAAATGGTGAATATCTCTTTCTCTCTCGTGGGATTTCGATCAAACATGGCGGCCTGTCACTCCTGTCCAGACTCTTATTACAGTGTCTCTATTCTTATTCGTCGTTCATTCAGGTCAAATAACGAATAAATTCTTATTCGAACGAATCTGGCTAGAATAACGGTACAGATTTATTCGCGAATAACGAATAATTTTACGTCGAATAAAAAAATCATTTGTTATTCGCGTATAAATCTTGGGGATGTATACGAATTCGTATTCGAATGAAAATTTATTCGAATAATGCCCAACTCTGATGCCCCGTTAGGCGAGCCTCGAAGTTAGCCAACTGGCACAATACCCGCGGCGTTAATTACCGACACTTTCGAGTCTTTTTACTTGGCCGGCTCCTTTTTCTCGCTTTATCCGCGTCGGCAACAGTTAAACTGGCCGGCGCTGGAACAATGCCAAAATGGAAGACGCGAACGTCGTGGCATCGGTGATTAATAATTTTCAAAGCAAGAGGGAAGGCAACAAAGGCGAGCGGGCGAATACCACGTGGAAACTTACTTAAACACGGTTAGGAACGCACGGGATGGTATTGGCTTAGCTGACTCGCCCCTTCCTCCCGTCCTCCTCGCTTCCGCCACCGAACTACCCCTCAGAGGGAAATCCTATTCGGCTTGGGGTCCGAGCCCGTCAACCACCGTTCTCTTCCCACAGGGTGAAACAATGGGCAAACATGGAAATCTCCGTGTTCCAGTCCGCATTCTATAAGTAGCTTAGCCACGCATAAATACGCTGGTTTACGGGCTGCGAAAGGGAGGGCACGATGTCGACGAGGATCAAGTCCGAAAGTGTCGTCCAACTATTACGGGAAAGTGATCTGCGGTGAAAATCGAGGGACGATACGCGCAACCATTCGAAACCAAACACGAGACCGTTATCGAACGGTTACAGGATGGAGCGGAGGCGGATAATCGCGTACGCGCCAAACCTCGGATAACGCTGACGGAAACGAGGAGAGCGGGATAGAGGCAATTACGCTTTGCCAGCCATCGTCGGGCGTAGGTAGGTATACCCAGCCAGTAAAGCGCGTTATAATGCGATTAAGTGTTTTCGCGTGGGGGGAAAAACAGAGCGTTTCGCTGGATAATCAAATATCGCGGGAGCAAGAAGCAAATAAAAATTAGTGCCCACGCGTCTACCACGGGCTGATCGATCGATGGATTGATTGGTCGGTGAATCGGGGGGGTTAAAAGCCGAACCTGTTGGTTTGATAGCCCGAGCGCTGACACGACGGTGCGCGAAGGATCGTGCTAATTTCATTGCAATCATTTCACTGGCCATTTTTCCGATCCATTTCTCGGTGGCGGGCAAGCGGGTGGGTGTCGTCCCATTCGGCGCATCGGACGCGCGGCTGCGCAGCCGCGATTGAATCGTAAATTCGCCTAGTAATTGAAACGCAAACGCCGTTCGCCAGTTACGTTAATCCAATGAAATACAGCGCTCGTTGCAGGACTCGGCGCGCCACCTCCATAACCACAGTCACCAGCAGCGGCTCTCCACCGGAGCACCCACTTCCACCCTCGCCCCCGCTCACCCCTTACGGTTATCAACTCGCAGCGAGAAGTCAACATGCGAACCCGTCCCATAACGGCTCGCGTGACTTTAATGATTACGAATTAGCCATAAATTGTGCGATCATGTAAAGCGCTCATAATTTACAACGGCGGTCGAGCCTTCCTCTATTCGCCCAGGCCGATGAAATAAAAGAATGAAGAATAGCGAAGTGATTCGACGCGGACACCCGTCCCACCCCGTATTTTCATTTGGCAAAAAACTATCCGCGATGGAGCGGAGCACTTACTTGTATGGAAGCGATGGCGCGTGGTAAAAAGAACGACCCACTTTGCATCTGGCTGACCGAATGAACCAAGTTAGCCCCTTCAATAAAGTTAATGTACGCTGTCGAAGTTTGAAAGCTTGCCGTTAAAGAATCGCTTGAACGGGGGTGGAAAGTGGGAAAGCGGTTCACGAATCGTCGAAAGAATATCGATATTCAATTGCGGAGCATATCGAGCTACGACGTAGTCTTATAGACGCGAATAAAGATGGCACGCAGGGGTAAGAATATAGCAAGACAACTTGTATCTCTCCTTAAACACAAGGGGAGATGGAAGGGCAAAGAGCCGGAGAAACCTGAAAACGTTGATAAATTAATTTGAAAATACTCTGAACGGTGGCAACTCGTTTGGCAAGAACCGTCTCCTGATTTATATTCGACTGTTGGCCTTTGACTGTAGGAGGGTGTCTCTGAAAGAAAAAAGATGGGAAAAGGTCGAGAGGGGATTTCGAAAGGGACGAAAGAAAGTGGTGTGCAGCCCTTCGTCCCTTCATCCCTTCTCCCAGCACCTACGCGTTGGAGTATTGATCGAAATCGAAGGGGAGAGTTTCCAATGTGGGGTGGGTCATACCTAATTCATAGTCCTTGGGTTCTTCCAACCCTCCTCGGTGATTATTTCACGGCGGATAGGGTTCCAGCGCAGTGCTTACAGAACACTACGCAGCAGTATACAGCGGCGAAAAAATTCACCTTACCATACAGCACCGAAACGATTGATCTTCGCGTTTCAGAGGCCAACGCAGCGTGGAAAGCTTTGTCGGGAGGATCCGTGCGGCTTACCGCAACCGCCAGGGCGAATTTCACCGCAGCAGTATATGTGTACCGTCTGCGGCGTGTCGTCCAAGGGTTGTAATTCTGGAAAAGCACGGCTATCGTGGGAGGAAGAGTAGCTAACGATTGTGGGATTACTGGTTCTCGCCACGCGCCACCGTAGACGCGTCAATAGAAGACACGCGAGATACACGAGACTCTGGAAGAAAGGGAAGGCGGGAGACGACGCAAAGGCGGTGCTTAATGTACTGGCAATTTATAGCAATTTAACCTCCCTCCCCATGGGTTCCGTAACCTTGGCAATTTATGGGTCTGTGCCTTTATCGATTAGCCGGCGAAACGCGCAACCGGTATTGCCGCGCTTTAAATTACAGAATCCCGGAGCCACGTAACGAGCATGTTTTTCATTCGGCGAAACAATTAAATCGGAACGGCTGTTAACGTTCCCGGTTTTTCCATCGAAATGGTTAAAATGTTTGAAAGAAAATCCGCCGCGGCTGCGAAGTTTCGTTACGTGGCGCGATAACTACGAAGCTTCCACGTCAGCTTGGCTCGACGCGTAAAAACCGCAATGGGGACGTTAATAATCGGTAGTAAGAAGTTTCGCAGCAGGCGAGAAGGTGGACGCGCCATAAGGCGCGCGTTTCAACGATAAAACACAACCCTTGCCTCGGTTCTTTCGCTCGGTCGGGCCCTCACGCTCGTCCTTAGCCTCACCCTCGACCTCGCCGCCATCCACCCACTCACCGTTACTCGGGGAAGGCGTACGTGAGTTATATAACAGGAAACACTCGTGTCGGGACGGCGGCATGCATTTTACATGCGCGGCTCGGTCGCTCGCTCGCCTGCTTCCGCTCAAAGCCCACCGCGCGAAGGCCTATCACCTACGCGCCTCCCGAAACCTTTCAAAGCCATTCAGTACAAAGTCGAAGAAGGTAAAAAAAAGAAGAAGGCAACGGGTTGAATGAAACGTGGCTGGACGGGACAAGCAGGTTTTAGGATCTACGAATGGACGCGAGGTGAACGGGGATCGGCGCTGGAAAGAAAGTGAGCAACAGGGAGAAAGAGATCGAGGACGGATGCGAAACGGTGCTTGTAAATACGGCGAACGCAGCGGATATAAAGGGTGGAGAAGGGTAAAGGGGCCGAAGAGGAGACGGGCGAGAGGAAGGAAAGCGGCGGGGATGCATCGCGCGAGGGCCCAAGAGGAGAGACTGGTATACTCGAGGAAAAGAGAGGCTGCAAAGGGGTTGGGTAGACACACAAAGGGTTATTTTAACAGCCCTTTGTCGAGCGTGGCAGAACAGGAAGAAGAAAAAGTAACGCCGCTGCCTAGCAATTATTTAGTGGACTGCGGAGCGAACGAGAGACACCGAGGGCTGGGGTAAAAGGGACGCCAAGGGTAGTGGGAGGGAGACTTGGGGCGATTTTCTATGAGACCTGGTAGCGAGCAAAGGTATGAAAATAAACTGTTCCGAGTGAATCTCCGAGGTGCAAGGGAGAAGGTCTTCTTCTCGGTGATGGTGATGGAGACGAAGCGAATGGAGGGAAGAGCCATGGGAATTCGGGGCGAGAAGCCAAGGAGGAAGAGAAATCGTGCGGAGAATCGAAAGGCGAGAGGAGAAGGTAATGGACTTTATCAGACCGATAGGTGGACGACCTTCTGTTTTTTTCCTCTCCTCCCTGTTTCTCCTACCAACAGCTGAGGCCACTCTCTCGGCCGTCCGACCGCGGACCCTCCTTAATTGTCTTCCACTCGTTTTTACGCCCGTTCCACTTCGTTACGGTCCGAGTACCGAGCAGGCCTTGCGAGACATCTACAGTGCCGCACGGGTGGGCCGCGCAAAAACAGGCCAGAATACCACGGGAAAAAACAAACGGACGGTGAGCGGCGGCGTATCTTAGAAACGTGAGCAGATTTCTCGCGCTCGCTGGCTCGGGTTTCGTTCGCCCATTCATGGGGACGCGGCAATAGCGAAGTCGTGGGATCAGCTGCGCGCGTCAAAGTAAACATGCTCGGGTATCGAGACAAACAACTTGAAAAAATCAGGGGTAGGGGCAAGTATGGATGGAGGGACGAGCTTGGGCCACGCTCAAGGCTGACTGCAGTAGCTCAACTGCGATTCGCTTCCCATTCAACCCATAATGGGCAGCGCCTGCACCATTCTGACTGATTCAATGCCACTATTGCACTTGACTGCGGTATTTACAAGATTGTTGAGTTTCTAGCAGCAAGCATACACTAGCGGACAAAAAAGTTACCACTTTTTCGATTTGTTCTATTTTTGTTATTTTGTTCAGCATACATTTAGGACTGTGGTATATTTAATATGCATATTCTGATGGAGAATTTAAAGATATATAAAATCCAATTAAAGTTGAATTTAATTAACTGACAAGCAAAAGTGTTGTATGAAATTAAAGGGGGTAACACATTTTTGGAGCCGACAAAGAAGTTACCACGTTTAGCAACTTTTTAGATTGTCCTAAAAGCAAAATGTCCCCCCACAAAATATTAGATGTTTTTATGTTCAAAAGTGGTAACTTTTTGTAGACTTTAAAAGTGTGTTGTCTTGTTTAATGTTATGTGAGGTTTTATGATTGTTAGTTAAATAAATTCAACTGTAACTGGATTTTATACAGCTTTCAATTCTCTTTCAGAATATGTATGTTAGGCATATACTACAATTTTGAATTGATATTGAAAAGTAATAGAATTAGGGTGGGTCGAAAAAGTGGTAACTTTTTTGTCCGCTACTGTACATGCTCGGTCTATCACACTTTTACGGGGTTAGATTATTACACTTTTACGCCTTTTCACCATTCTAGGTAGTAATTGGTGGAATAAAGACGATAAAATAGACGATTCTCCGTGATCTCAATCTTAGGCCGCTTTCTCAGAGAAGGCTTATAGGGTGAAGACACCAGTAGTCGACCATGTATCAGTAGTCGACCACTCTCCGAAAAACATGAAAAATAAAGTTTTTAGAAGTGACAATCTTTTGAACAAAGTGCAGTTCTCTAACTGCACTTTGTTCAAAAGATCGTCACTTCTAAAAATCTTATTTTTCATGTTTTTCATGTATTTAAAAATAAGGTTTTTAGAATTGACGATCTTTTGAAGAGAGTGCAGTTGGAGTGCAGTTAGAGAACTGCACTTTGTTCAAAAAATCGTCACTTCTAAAAACCTTATTTTTCATGTTTTTCGGAGAGTGGTCGACTACTGATACATGGTCGACTACTGGTGTCTTTACCCTATCTGATATGCTGTTTTTGTACAAGGTACTCCATAACCGAATAGATTGTGCTGACTTGCTAAGTAGATTAAACTTTTATGCCCCGTGCAGATATCTCCGCTCTAGACCTGTGTTTGATTTCAGATTGCCATCATATGCTCATCATACGGCTGATCCCATTAATCGGGCCATGTGTGAATTCAATGAACACTTCCTGAACATTGATTTGTTCTCGTGTACAATTAGTAACTTTCATATGATGCTGCAAAGGGCTGTGTTGGATGTATGCGTAGGTGTGACTGTGTGATAGACTGATTTTGTTTTTGTTATGTTTACTGTTGTAATTGAAAAGGGTTTGTCCCGTTTACTACTATAATAATAATAATAATAAAATAAAATTAAAAAAAAATACGCGGACAGGCGTCTTCGATGAACGTCACTCTGGAATCAGCGGTCAGGGATGAGCTTAGATTTAAGAACGGGGAACCGTGGCCGGGCTCGCACACGTTATTCGGTCTAGTTATGGCAACGGCTCGTGCACACACATGTGCAGGGGCGCATCACGGAGAGGTTACGGGAATTAGCCAAGTTATACGCTGTTAGGCGACCACCCGGATCGGAGATCCCGTAATGGAACTGGATTTAACCCCGAGGCCTGTCAGTGGGGCTTCCTCGCAGCCCCGGACTCCCGCAGCTGGAACACTGCACAGCCCTACGAACCTGACGAACGCGAACATCCAACTTAGCTACCATCTCTCAGAAAAATTAATGCCCCCGCGTCCACCACGTTGCGTAACCACGCGCTTTCCCGCAAACTCGTTCGCGTTTTAGATCCGCACACGATCAATGATACGCTATGCAAGTCGCGATACGAGCACGAGCACCACTCCGAGGCTCGAGTTATCGATATTTAAGGTCATAATGCGCGCAGAAATCAATTAGAATAATTATCTTTGTGCTATTATTGCGAGAACCGCTTCGGTGAATGTGTAGTACTGGTCGCGATAAGAATTATCTATAATGACACGCAATTCATAATAATTATTGCCAACGAATGGCAGCGGCTACTGTATCTGCGTAATACGCGACTTTACTGTTTGTTGCGTGCACAAACGGACAGGATTATTTTTATTTATTTATTTATTTATTACGGGACAAGCCTAATTTGTAGAATAAAGAAAACAGTGGCGTAATTACAAGAAAGGAAAAGAGAAAAAAATTCATAATTTTCACCGCGTTTCAAAAATCTTCTTCCGCGGCAAAAACCTTTCGTTGAGCACGATATCGTCAGCTCTTTCTCCTGTTCAATTTCACCGAGGAAATCTAGCCGCGATTTTCGAATCCTCTTTGCAGACAGAAAGCGGAATCTCTTTTGTTTGCGTTCGCCAGCTCTCAGTGTCAGAGAAACGGAGCGAAAGGAGAGGCGAAAGATGAACCTCGTTCCGTTCCTCTATATCAGGAGAACGATTTACGGTGGTGAGATGCGGTTGAAGAAGCCACTCCGCAACATTTAGTCGTTTTTTCGTGAATTCGATATTAGGAAAACGATGTTTCATATTCCACGGACGACGAGTCAAGTATTATAGAAGGAGCCTGTCACAAGTTGCTCGTGAAGAGTTTGTCTTTCTCGCGTAACAGGTAAGTAAGGCATTAGGTATTCAAGTATCATATTTGACAGAGAGCGCCGCCGCTTCGCCACTGCGCAAAGCTCGTTGCGATTTTTCGATCGCAGCGAGGGAGAAATGGTTCACGGCTCGGAGACCACGCTTCGAATCGTTGCTCGTTGACGACAGATAATTAATTTCTCGATGGAAAAAAGCGGCGACAACGGGAGAGACGAAGATGGAGCTGGCACGGAGGGAATATCGTGGAAGCGGCAGGGGCTTCGTGTGCGGTCGCAGACACGATACCCGATATCCGTCGTTCGAGCGGCGTGCAGGAATTAAAACGGACTCGTCGTCCTCGGCGTTACGGATGTCCAGTTAGTTTTATCGCCCCCGGCGCGATGAAAACGAATAACGAGCGAAAGAGGAAAAAGAGTGGAAGAAGGTGAGCTCGCGCCAATGTTTAAGAGAAACGCGAAAGAGGCAGAGCGAGAGCGAGAGAGAGAGAGAGAGAGAGAGAGAGAGAGAGAGAGAGAGAGAGAGAGAGAGAGAGCAAGATGCAATAAGTGAGCTTTTGATAACTACGTGCGTAGTGATACGCAAATTCGGCAAACGCGCTGCTCTAATATTTGCTATCGAAAATCGAAGCTCGATGCTCGATGAAAAAAGACACGATGTTGAATTAACTAGGTATGCGACGTTGGAAGATAAGGAGCAGCTAGCGAAGAATAAACTGCAACTCTGAATTCGTGTTTTTAGTAAACAACTATTTTAGTAACCAGAGTTGATATCTAAGCGGGACGGGTTGACATTTACAAAGGAAAAAAAAGGAGAACAGAAAGAAAAAGAGGGCAAGCTACGTCGCGCCGCGTTAAACAGACTGCGTACATGCGCATATATCGATGGTTGGTTTCCCTGGCGTCTCTGGAACATTGCGGTGGCGATAACTTAAATTATACGCGCGGCGCGGCTCGGCGACCAACCGGAGGTGAAGTACGGCGAGGTAGTTAAGAAAATTGCCAGTACTCGGCGGCGAAGTGCACGGCTGGCGCGTTGCAGTCACTCTTTCTCTCCTTTTTTCCATCCACGAGCCAGCCAGCGAGCGGCACGTCAATCGCGGATGCTAGAAACTTTGGTGAAAGCCAATTTCTTGGTTCACGCGAGGCAGGTGACGAAACCGCGGTCGACGTAAATCGACTCGCTACGACCGAAACATTTTTAGCGCAGCTTTCGTCTCGCGTGTCGCGAGATCGTTCGCGTTCCGACCTCTTTTTTCCCCCCTCGTCCACGATAAAAACCGACAGTTACGAGTTATCAATTTGCTTGGCGGATGCAAGACCTATTCAGAACACATTGCGTGCATCGGTCCGATGCACCTTTTGCGTTTCATTTGAACTTAAAGAACGCAAGAAGAATTAGGAAATAATCAACCGAAACTTAATCTTTACCAAGCGGATGACAAACGTCATCCAATGCAGGAAGTGAGGAATGATTAAACGAAGGTAAAAGCATCGATGAAGGTAAAGGATCGGTGAAATCTACCTGGGTAGTAGTAGGGGTGTCCCGCGTGCGAGGGGTGCACGAGTGGATGCGGCGCCCGGAAGTCCATTCTGAATGCCGTGCGAGAGAGCTAGCTCCTTCTCGAGGCGAAATATGCACGCGATCCTTGCGATCCTTGCGATGCTGCGAAGCTACCAGCAAACTTTGGCACGAGGCCGCTTTTTCTTCGTGACCTCGTCCAATCGATCGAGAAGCATTTTTCTACGTTCACGGAGCAACTCGATCCATTCGTCGATCACGCATTCCACGCACTTTTCTCCACCAAGATAAAAATCACTGGCCGATAAATCAAGCAGCTCGAAATCCCTCGCCACTTCCCGTTTCACCGCACGAAAATTAGCACCGATACGAAGACAACAAGAAGCCAACAAGAAATGTCATTGTTCCACGGTTGAATCGGCACAGCTGCACTTTCCAAATGGTTCGGAACGCGCGCGGTATCATCATTCATCGCGCATACTCCTGCTTCTGTCCGACGTCGACGCGTGATTTACAGCTTCGAGTGGATCGCGCTACCGTGCGCGCCACCGTTCCGCACACTAGCCTTCGACGCGCAAAAAGGTTCTCTCGGCACGACGCGGCGAGAAAAGAGAAGTAGTCAATAGGCAGTCAGCGATAAAGCAGCCGAAAAGCAGGTAGTAGAGCGTATATAGATCGCGTCACAGCTCGCGAGATCGCGCGACACGGAGCACAAAGGGAGTTGCTTGTTGTTCGCACCACACTCGTCCCGCTACTGGCAGCGAGAGACTCCGCGATCGCGATCTATCGCCCGAACGGCGCGGCGAGCACGACCGTGCGGAAAGTGCGCGAGAGAGATGCGAGCGATGGCAGAGTTCCGCTCCGCGCACTAATCACCACTTAATTGGCCGAGACCGACGCGGCAGGTCGTGCCATTACGGCTAATTGACTGAATGCTTCGGCGCTACCGCCAGACGGCCAGGATATATTTTCACGCGCGCGCCTCGCAGCCGACGCGACGGAGGCCGAGCGGACGACCGACCGCGCGACACAGACAACAAAACAGGGAGGAAAGAGGGAGGGAGATGCTCTATGGCCAGCCAAAAGGGAGGAGAGAGTCAGAGAGGGGTGAAGAGAGCGTAGGAGCCCCCGACGCTTTTAAAGCGCGTCGGTATCGCCGTGCTTTGTCTGTGAGGACGCGCGCGTTGCGCGTGCGCTCGCTCCTCGCGTTTTCCACCGACCAAGCGACTGCGGCGGACCCGACGACCGCCTACGCACCGTACCAGAGAAAATCCATCGTTAACGAGCCGTTCGTTCTCTCTCTCTCTGTCCCGTGTAGTGTGCCGTACGAGAGCGCAACCGCCACCCCAAAACGACGCGATACCAACGGTGGCTGGTACTCGACTGAAGAACCGAGTCTCGCGCGCGCGTTCGACGTGCTTCGTTCGTCTTCGTGTCCCTCTCCCCAACAACCCCTCCACGTTTCGACGTCCCCCCTGTGTATGTGTGGGGGGCTATCTATGTATATCGCACGGTTACCGTACTGCTCCGAGCAACTTCGCTCGACACGAGTGGGAAAGAGAGGGCTAGGAGCGCGCGACGTGAAAGAGGACGGCCAAGCGCCCGCTCGCTTTTTGGCCAATGGAACCCACCGCGTGTTATTACACGCGTCTTTGCGAATCGCTTTACGAGTCGGCAATCCTCTCCCTCCTTTTGCAAACGTTCCTCGTTCCCGATCCTCTCACGTACCTGCTTCGACTGCTATAGTATGTCGGCGCCACTTCTCCAAATCGTCAGCGGAAGTAATTGCCTGCGACGAGCCTTACGAGTCCCAAAGAGTGTTGACGCGTGAGCGGCGGTACCCGATTCAGCGGCCCCAAACGGTCATCCAATAAAATAATTTCAAAGGATTTCGCATGGACGAATATCTTTTCGAGCCTTCGAAACGTTTCAGGGATTACAGGCACTCGCAGTCGAGGAAAAACGTCCCCTCTTTTCAGAATCTAATAATACCGACAGCACCCCGTTAAACTCTCAGTTGCTCTGTGTCTAGCTCGGTGAACGAGGAACCATTCCGAGGAACCTTGGTACGCGCGGGTGGAGAATTTAATGAAATCTCGGGGAGAGAAAAAAATGGTGGTGGATTCGGGAATGTTGGCTACGTTCCGTTTCCTTTCTTCCCGCCCTCTTGCGTAACCGTGCTCGCCTCGGGGTAATAGGCGAGAAGAGGGCACGTATACGGACCGCGATCCTTGTATTCCTCTCTCTCTCTCTCTTTCTCTCTCTCTCTCCCGCTCTTTCAAAGCCATCTGGCGCTGAAACGGCACGCGCTGTGAAACCAGCAAGCCGCTCAGTTTCCCTCCCTTCCATCGCCTAGTCACCGATCCACCCTCTGGCTGTCCCGGCACCCTCCGCCAACCCCCGCTGAAATCCAGCCACTTCGTCCAGCCTGATCGTACCGCCGCCCATCGTCCCTTCACCCTGCTACTTTAACGCGCACGTCACACGAGCCACGGAACTTTGGGAACGTGGAACGTAAGAACAGGGGCTGATAAACGGAAGCGACGGCGGAAAGGACTCGCAGATAGCGCAATTAAAAAGTAGCCGACTTTGTAAATAATTGCTGTGCCCCGACACTCGAGAACTCTGACCTCCGTGGCGGGAAGTTTTACTACTTACGTTATCTTCAGCTTGACCCTCGATAACGCATATCGAGGTCGCGTTTTGCGGACGCGAAAGCGTGCAGCGTACCGTTTAAATATTTCGGGTCGCAGGCTTCGCGTTCAAAAGAACGATATATGTATCGGGTTCTGTTTCGAACGCACTCGAGCGAGTAACGCGTCTGATAAACCCGTTGATCGAATTAGAGGTGTAATCGTGAAATATGGATTGAACGCTAAGCGTATCGGTTGACCCTCGATCGAACCGGACTGAATATACTCCGCGAGCCTAAGAGCCATTTGGTGGCGAGTGGTTCTTTACGCACAGCTTAACGGAAAGCTACGGAAGCTTATTACGCGGCAGGGAAACCCTATGAGCGACCACTTGGAAGCCAAGGTTCAATGTAATTCGATCGACTCTATCGTACATACGCTGACAATTTTTTGAGGACGCACTGACGCGTTTACGTAAGACGGTAACGTGTGGCATTAGCAACGGTTATCTCGCCCATTAAGTTTGCTATAATGCGTTTCGCCGATACAAGATAATTACACCGAGGGGTAAAATTTAAAACAGTTTAACACTCGCGCTCGCCGGCGAATAATTAACTTTGCGCTAGAATTATACGGGCCAACGGTATTGCGGTGCATCCCTGCGTGCGTTCCCACGTCGGACGACATATCGCATTCGATGCGTAATTAATCTCCCCCCTCGGCGGGGAACGGACGAACGAACGAACGGAGTAGCGGCGGAACGGAAGCACGAGGAGACTCGTGGATATCGAAATACCGGCCCAATAAACTGATACGGCTATTAAAGGTTATCGTCGACCCAATAACCACCAGCGTATTCTTTTGAGCGCGGCTCTATTCGCGGATTAAAACGCGTACAGGGGCGCGGAGAACACGGCAATTGTTTTGGCGGACGAGAATCGATATGTTGGTCTCGCGCGATCGAGCAGCGTGACAGCAACAAGTATCGCCGCGACAAGATAACGAGAGCGTTTTCCGCGTAGTCCGAGGTGGGACAAACTCGCGGGCTCGGCATGACGCGACGTCGACGGCGGCGAGAAAGAAGATCGGACGCGATTGGGGTCGCACAGAGGCGGAGAGCTGAAAAGAAGGTCTGAGACTTGCGAGGAGGAAAAGCGACGGAAAGAGAGCGTGCGAGCGAACCCGCAAGCGAACAGTTAGGTTCCCGAGTCAGAGAACCCAACAGGCGGCTGTCTGTCGAGCAAAATCAATGCGTGGCGGCGACAGGGAACTTTCCCCTCTCGCCCTTCCTCTTCCATCATGGTTCACTATCCTCTTCCACCTTCAACCATGCCGTGACCAACCCTCTTCCCTCGTCCCTTCTGCTCTTTCGGTCTTCCTCCTCTCTTTCTGCCTTTCGTTCGCTCCCTCCTGCTCAACCTCCGACGTACAAACGCGCCCGTCCGTGCTCACCCTCGCTTCAACCTACCACCGCATACGCGTATTCACGTTCACGTCCGCGTCCACCAACACCCTCCAAAGGCACAGCCGACCCCCGGGGGGCTAATAAGCTGTATTATTTTTATCACGGCCGAGCGAGGGTGATTCCACATCGGACGTTAAGAACGATTCACCTCCCCCCACAAAATCGATCTGACGCGTCTCCTCTTTGCCTCCTCTTCCCTGATTGACGGACAGTAAATAGATCTTGTTAGACTTTCGAGGAATTGTGCGTCATAGAGACAGTTTGCGTGATCTATCGGCCACTGATTTCATGGATATTTGAAATCTCGGAAAAGCTGTTCTATACGAATGATTAAAAGTGTGTCGACTTGGTTGAATCTTCAAGATCACGAAGCAACGTGTGCGGCAGAAGGTGTAGCTATTTTAACACGAGGCTCAAAAGAGACGGTAGAAAGTTCCGGGCGCGAAAAAAGTGTCAGCAAAGACAGCACATTTTACGCTAGCTGCATCGGTAAGCAGAAGAGAGAGCGTAACTGGAATGTTACTTGAAATGAAACGAGCCGTGGAGTTGGCCGCGAGTGCTCGCAAAAGCTACTCGGCACGCCAGTCGGTGGTTAATTATTAACACGAGCCAACAGAGGGGCCGCCGCGCTGTACCTCGCACTAAGAGGGTGCACGTAGATGTAGAGCAACGCGCGCGGGGGTGTGTGCCGCTGTGGCATTAACCCGTGAGCCATCAAAATGTAAATATCACCGTGGGTATCTGATTAAAGCGTCCCTGTTCCCGTCCAGCTCGAATTAAAAGCGACGCTCCGGCGACGAATTATCGATAGACAAGAAAACGGTCCCGGTTTCCAACCTTCCTCCACTACTCTAATTTCCCACGCGATTCGTATGAAAGTAGAAAAACCGCGCCGAAGAATCTTGAGCGCGAGAAGTTGGAAAGGCACGAATGTTCGCCAGAGCGCAAGAGTTTGATTAGCTTAGAGTTCGTTCGTCCGGCGGGAAGTTTAAGTCGAGACCTGGCACCGATTTGGCGGTAGAAAGTGTACGCCGAAATCGAGCCTTTTGGCTGCGCGCCTGCCGAGAATACGTGAGCAACTCCGACGTGGTACTTCGAGCGACAAGGAGCGAGAAAAGCAGTCGATAACGTTGATATCGATCCCCAAAGGAAGAGGAAAACGAGCTCTTCACCTCGCTCCCTCTGATTGCTCTCCCGGTGGGAGAGAGAGGGAGAAGGAGAGTAAAGGAGGGTCGTGCTGGGTAGAGAAGTTACCTACGTCTATATACAATATATACATATACATGTACGTATACACATCTCTCTCTGTCTCTCGCTATATGCAGAGGTATAAGGAGACGATGATGTCCTGCATGCAGGTTTACCAGTACAGGAGAGTCGTGTTGACGAGAAACGACAGGACTGACTCCCTAATTCGAATTTAGGTGTTGGGCGGGTTGGCAAGTGAGCGCAATGCGGTGTCATGCTGCGGGCGTTTGCTCTTTCTCCTCTAGCCCCTCCTATTTCTCCGTTGCACCCTCCATCCTGGTTTCGCTCTCCTCCACTTGCCCCCTTTTACTATCAACGAGCACTACCACCCCGTCTACCGAACCCTCCGTTAAGTCCTTCCAACACCTCAAACCGCCTACTTCGTCTAAGCTAGATCGACCGACCTTAATCGACCTCCTGATCTCGACGATCGTGTTCCCTGGGAAACGTCGTTTTCTCTCAAACGAGCGCACGCTTCTTGCCCCGGAATCTCTGTCCCGACCACCTCTAACTCAACGCTACTCGATCGATCCTTTCACCCTTTTCCCGGAAGATTTCGAAAACCAGAGTGCTTTTCATCCGAGGGATGCGAAACAAGCGAAGGAACGTGCTAGAGGTTAAACTTTCTACGGTACTCTTGCGTCGCATCTGGAGAACCACAAGAATTATTTATTTATAGACGGACGTCGTTCCGGCTGTACCGTATTCCTACGCGCACTTTACATACTTGACTCGAAAGGAAAAATTGCTCGGCCAGTCTTGTCGAGTGTAAGTTTACGACTTCTAAATAGCAGCCCTGCGCAGAGGTGTTATACGATCGTCGACGTAAACTCGAAGAAACTTACCTTTCTGTAAGAGAGCACCTCGTACATGGCTGGTAAGCCAAAGCGATAAAAAGAAGAAAAGGTGTTATGGACTAACAGCGGTAAGGCTGAAGAGTAGCCTGTCTGTGCAGAATTTTGTTTCCACGGAAAATATATGCGCCACGGAGAGTTGAAATATTGCAGAAAATTCACTGGAAAGTGTCTCAATGTTGCGCGATATACGTGGCAAAATTTTAATGGCTTTAAATAATCGCTAACCGTGGAAGCTAAGCGACACCCTCGGGTATCGTTGGGTCAGTGCTTCGGTTTAAAAAAAAAAACTTGGGTTATAGTAATTTTAGAGCAACGCGATTGATACCCCGGGTACGGATCGTATCATCGAGCAAGCCTTACAGCGCACAAGATTTTTTCTCGCTTATAATTCGAAGGAATGAAGAGAGAGAGAGAGGAGGGAGAGATCCAGAGAGCAGAAAAAAAGAAAGAGGGATAACAGAGGAAGGAACGAATTCACTCGAACGCAAACCATCAGGCCCTCCTCTTGGATGGTTCTCAACCGTCAGTATCCTTTTGTCTGTTGGATTTTTAAGAGCTCCACTCAGGTCTCATCCACTCACCCCCTGTCTCGATCCCTGCTCCGCCGAACCGACCACCCTCGCGTCTCCAGATATGTCGTCGTGTCTTTGTTCAGCTACATATACACGTATACGTATCTCCCACCCGTTACATTCACTCTATACGAGACGAAGATGCGAAATGTGCCCGTTGTTTCAGCGTCAGCTGCGAAAAGAATTCTACCTTTCCCCCTCTTCGTTTCTGATTCCACAGAAAACGCGAGCTGACGAAACTTTATACGATCCTTTGTCGAATTAATGCTGGTTAGCGATATCGCGTAACCAGAATTTGAAATCTAATGGTTTCTGGGAAATATTATACCGACACGCAGACACTGTAAGGCGTTCGACTCGAGTGACTCCGGAGAGGTAAATGCATACGTTTGAGATAGCGTTAAAATACAGACAGATAACCTTAGCGTGTCTGGCAAATGTTTGACCACCGAACAGTTTTCGTTATCTGTAGCACTTATGCGCTTAATCTTTGTATATATGTACATAGGTCTGCAAATAAAGGAAGAGAGCGGTAGTAAATAAAGAACACCGCTTACTTCTCGATGTATCGTTCCTGTTATATACCCTTCCATACCCTCAGTGCGTTGTTTACGGTTTCGTGCGATATTTTTAGCGACCAGTCCCGAAAAAGTAGAATATAAGAAGCAAGGAAAAAAATCGTCACTCACCTTGTTCTTTCTCCGGAACCTTCGCCGAAACCTTCTTGTCCGGCGCCTTGGGGGAACAGTTCTTCCGCGCTGGTCTAACGGTTAACGTCGACGGGACCTACGCCACAAATATTCAACATACGTTAATGAAACGTTCGTCCAGCGGTGGGGAAGCATTTAAAAATTGTTGGAAAATAACTCACCACTTTCTCGGATCGTTCACCGGACGGCAATCGAGCGATAGCCGCGTCGGGGCTGTCTTCGGGCGGTGGTGGTTGCACTATCCAATTGTATTCGCGTTTTTCAATCGGCAAGCCCCATCGTTCGTATTCGAGACTTTGGGTGCGCAACGTTTCGTAACAGTCCAAACAGACCACCGCGAAGTCCCCGTTCTCCAGTAACAAACTTTTCTCCGGTTGTCTGTGGTACCTCAAGAACGGGAAATCTTTCACAAGTAGCGCTCTGACCCGTTTTCTGTACGTTGTAATACCGCAAACGTAACAGCAGTAGTCGTGAGTATTGTACTGTCTTTCAGCGGCATTCACTTGCTGACCGCTAGGGAGAGATTCGTATCGGCGCCACTGAGCCAACAGCGAGTGATAACAGAACGTACACACAAGTGCTGAGCCATCCTCTCGAAGTTGCTCAGCGTTCGGCGGGGACTGGTGACGTAATAATTCGGGGAAAAAGGGCGCGTTACGACCCTGAGGGCGTCCGTACAACACTCTTGCAAGCGTTAAGTCACTATGTAAGCCACATAGGAAACAATAGATGGAACTGCTCGATGTGCCTGGATTGCTACCAAACGTTCGGTCTGAACTAGAACTCGGTGGGGTGGCGATTGACCGGTTCACATCGCCGTTTGGATGTGGACTAGGAATATCATACCTGAAAAATCAAAGAGAGAAAACGAGAGAGGAGAAGAGATTCGAAATGGGAGGTTGAAAGCGAATTTGAACACTATTTTTAGGTGCCAGAACTAACCTGCGACGTTCTAAAGGAACTCGTTCGGCATCCATACTTTCCCACTGTTGGGCAAGATGATTCACACAATGACTGCAAGCCAGCACTCTGCCGTGACTATCCATACAGGCATTCTCCGAAGTGCGTGCCATTCCCCTTAAACAGGGAAAATGCATGGCGTGCGAATTCATTCCCTCCGGGCTCGTGGACAACCTTTTAACAGAACACGATAAAGATTAATAACGTATTCGATGAAATTCGCAAATAGTTTTTAGTTTAGTTCTAATGATCGTACCATTCCATATGATTGCGAGGATACAGTCTCTCACAAATATAGCACCTATAGTTTTGGCCGAGAGCAACGGTTCCGTTTTCAGCGGGACCATTGTTCGGTGAGTTTCGTTGCCCGGATGTGGGTCCTTTTACCGTGCCGCTGCGTTGCTTGTTCGTGGCGACGGTGGACTTGTTCAAATCGTACGGTTTGAAACGAATATCGCTGCCGGCGGAGTTAGCCGGGGACTTGGCCACCGCCGGTCGCGGCGAAGGACCTTGTTGTCGAAAATCCACACTCTGCCCTGTGGGCTGGGCCTCGTGATTCTCTCCGCCGAATACTTGCTGTTTTTGCGGTATAGCTTTGTAGCATATCGAGCAGACTTGCACCATCCCCTGAGGACTAATGGGACTAGCTCCTGCTGGAGGCCTCAGGGAATAAATAAATGGATAGTACGCCTCCTTCTCGGGATTAGGACAGCAGTAAAGAAGTCTAATACTGGACGAAGGGTACTCGAGTGCGCAAGTGTAACAAATGAAGGTGGTTGTATCCATTGCAGGTGCTTGTCGTTTGCGGAGGGTGTAGTTTCGATCACCGTGCGGTACCCCCTGCCGAGTATATGCCTTCCATTGTAACAGAAGGTGATTCTGACACGCTGAACACGCCTAGAAAGAGAAGTGCCAAGTTTTTCACAGGCTATGGTGTGGTCCTTATATGATTATAGACTTAAGCAATAGACATGTACCTGTACACGACCGGCACTGTCCATGGGTCGACTTCTACTTGGCCTTGGATGAAGCATTAGAGAAGGAAAAAATGGCGGGGGACTTGCGGATGGATGTGGCGGAGTTGGCAGTGGTTTTGCTGCAATATGACTAAGTGACCCTCTTTTGAATTCATCCCCACATACGTAACAGACTTCCGTAACTGAATTTTTGTCTGGCATCGAGAGGTCTAAGATGTCAGTGCCGACACTTGACGAGGATCCACCACTGTAAATGGCTGTAATCGTACGACCAAATAAACACCAAGCACTCGATACACAGCAGCGAAAAAATTTGTCCGATGCGCGCTTCGAACGAACTATACCGTCGCAATGCCCGCAGCCTACTTTGACACAGTAATTTTCACGACTTTATCCCTGCGCTTTAAATGTGCAACAGCGACAATTTCATAGTTCATCATTTCCACGGTTTCAACAGATTGATTTCGAGTGACCTACTTATCAGCGAGACCGGCAGACTAATGAGTATCAGATCAGCGGAATTAAATCTCAAGAGGTCGAGCAAGTTAAAGGCGCACTGATGACGGGCATCATAATTTAAATTAAACGTATTTTTGTCGCTTAATCTATGGGACTGTTAACCTTTATTTACAAACATTTACTCTACTCAACGGAAGAATTGTATCTGCCAGAAATAATGCAATTCATTCATTTACTGTCAAAACACTATTAAATGCGATAACTGCCTTACCGCCTTCGCATTGAAACTCTTTACTCCGGGCTATAATATCTATCGGACATTGTTCAAACGCGAATCTTAAGATATACATATGCGCAGTTAAGAATTCAAGACATATCGATGACGAAAATCGAATGCGTTTGAAATATTAACTCACGTTGTGGCTGTGGCGGTAAAGTTGGTTGCGGCGCGGGTGAACTCCGAGGTGCGTGTCTCAGGTCCAATGCAGCTTCATTGGATATTCTTGAATCCTCTACTGGCTGTCGAGGGCTCTGTAACCTTTGATGGGGCGATTGCAGTCTTTGATGGGGAGATTCCATAGTAAGCCTTGCTTGTTCTAAGTGTCTGTGCGTCTCTGCCGTGTTAGAATGTGGTCTTGGCAGTTCGGCAATAGAATTCGATGGTGGCCTCGTTTGTTCCACTCTGGGCGACGGCGAATTCGGAGGAAGTCGCGGGGAGATCCCGACTGGTCGATTCTCCGGTCTCAGCTGCGGCGCTTGATCATTAGTTAAGCCAAGAACTT
Source organism: Andrena chrysosceles (assembly GCA_963855975.1). NCBI lineage: Eukaryota > Metazoa > Arthropoda > Insecta > Hymenoptera > Andrenidae > Andrena > Andrena chrysosceles. The sequence goes on from OY979768.1 coordinate 2,356,261, forward strand.
GAGCCGCGTATTCACCCTGAAGGGCCATCTCAGCTCCGGTAAACGGTCCGCCGTCGCATCTTTTCAGCCAATAAATTCGTTGACTATGAGGTCTAGCGTCCTGCTCGTAACTTTCCCATTGTTGTAGAAGCAAGGTGTAGCAAAGACTGCACGCCTTAACGGCTCCGCCTCTGACTCCTTCGCCGCGATAGCCGGCAGGTGGCTCGTGGGATTCGAGAAATGGGAAATAAGGTTCGTTCGGGACATCGCCTGGGCTCGGTTTTACTCTGAGCCAGTACTGCTCTCCGTGGCCCACTGTCCCACAAACGAAACAAACCCTAGCGCCTCCGCTCTCCTCGGAGGGTGGATTTGGTTGTGGATTCGTAAGCAATTGCCCATCCAGTCCCGGCTCATTTTTCACATATAGTTTACTTTCCATCATGTCAGGAAACCATCGGGTCTCTTCAACGCCCTTTTATATATCTTTGTTTGGCACGCATATACGATCACAAGTCAGAGCGATCGACAATACTTTTCAATTTCACGCATGTCTGAAAATATAAAAACATTTTGGTTAGTTCGAGTCTTGCTTCGCTTTATTTAATACTTGCAAACGTCGAGCGAAGGTGTAAAGTATAACAATGCGGAGCGTAGAAGGTCGACGGTACCAAAAGTGTTCTTTGGGGATGAAGAGTGTCGAGAGAAAGGGGGTTCGACGGATATTACGTCACAACGTATAAGAAAATTTGTGACGAGCGAGCGAGTTTTATTAGAGCGTAGCTATGATCTCACTTTTTATTCAGAATACATGGTTGCTCAATGTGTCAAACCAGATTTGTGTTTTAATTGCATAACATCTAATAAAAACACGAAACGAGGCATTTTTGTATGCCGAGGCTAATGCGACGGTTTCAACTATGTCGGAGATGAACACAACAGAAGTAAGTTGGGTACAGTTTGATGCCCTAAATTACATGTAAACACTGATAACTACACATAAAGTATAGCAAGTGAAACATTTTACAGAGTATGCTGCACATGTAATACGACACTGGATTTAAGGGGATGATTAAAGCATCAGCATTATCTTGTGGAAAATACTTATTCCCGAAGAATAAACACAATGCGTGGTTAATCGTCGTAAACTCTTATCGTTAGTAAAGCATTGCAACGTGCGATGCTTTTAGAATATCGTAACATGTGGTATTTTTGGAGCATTGCTACATCGACGTTTACCGACACCGACCATAAAACACTTTCTCGGACATCGGTATTAAGAGAAAAAGCTCTGAAAGGCCTCTCTGTTTGGCTGGTGGTGATAATAATTGCATATAGAATACGATTGAAGCACAGCTAAGGAAGAAACACGAGCAAACCACGAAGGTAAGCATTTCGGAATAAATCGATCGAAATACGAGGTTCCATCGGAAACGAAAACACTGTTAACAGGAAGAACGAGGAAACGGTATTAGTTTCACGGAATGCCTTAAAGTTTTTTCCGTGAAAGAAGAAGAAAACGTGACTTGCTCGAGAATATTTAACGCAATGGTGGCACATTGGTCAGGAGCGATTTGTATATGAATGTTTCTACGATTCGAATCGAGTATAGTGGGTTGGTTCGGGACCGGAGTGATTCGTGATAAAGTTGAGGGAATTTCGACGAGAAAATGATAGGAAGGTTTACAGGGACGAGATGTTAGATCTCGCGGACAAAAGAGCCGTACACTGGTCTCGCTACCGAAATACGCAGCCACGGCACTTTCGTACGCACACTTTGCATTTTACGCGAAACACTCACGTTTTCACAGTTCGGGAGGAGTGACCACCGCATCGCTACTTCGTGCTGGTGATTTCGGTTGGCGATACGTCTTGCTTAGGCGAAGCAGAGCTTCCTTATCTCGGATTCTAGTCTCTGCCATACGTGCTCGAGCACCACACCAAGTTGCGGGGTGTCACCTTCGAAATAATGTTGTGCCTCGTCACACTCATATTTACATGTACCGTGCACCGTCTCACGCGTCCCGGACCCGTATCACACCGTCGCATACGTCGAAAGTATAATAAAAGAGGTTGCGCGACTATGAAAAATACATTTTCTGATGGCACAGCACCGCGACTTTGGCTCAATTCACCGCCATGTTGCAAAATTGCAATCCGCTTCCCATGATGCCACGCAGCTTCGTCATATGACAGTGCCGCTCCGTTCACCAATCGGATCGCGTGACGCATGCGCGCTCCCGCCACTTATAACTCAACTGCCGCTAACAACATTTCGGCGCGAGCTTTGAAATTTTTTTCCTCAAACGCCTCCCATCAATTTCAAAGTCGTTATGTAATGTTTATTATTTACTGGATCCCGTATAAATCGTTTCCTCCAATTGCTTTGACGATCGCGAAAGTTGCGTAAACAGCGAATTATGATTAAACGCCAGACGTAAGTTTGAATAATTCAAAAACATCGACCACTGATCTAGTAACCAATCAGCGCGTCCTTTGCTCGTTCAATTCAATTGCATTCTTTCCAACTGTTTCGCTCGGTCGCGGAGCGTAGTTAGTCTTAGATCAAATTCGGGATTTTCGGTGTGATAATAGTATTTTAAGCTGACTTTTGGGATCTACTCACCGTTTAGAGGAACCGGGTCTTCTATCACTTCACGGCCATGAGAGTAATTACACCGTAACGCTATAAATTGGAAAATGAAAAATTAAAAGTTTAGTAATGATCGTTTACATTCTGCGTGCGCGTGATAGTACATCGATTGATTCGTTGAACTCATTACAAGGCTGTTAAAAAGAATCGTTTATAAATGTCGGAACAAAGCATTTTTATGCACAAAGAATGATATGCACTTTTATTCTGTCACGTGCAATAATCGTACAAGTCATAGAATTCGAATGGTTCCCAATATTCGTGCATGGATTCACGCCATTTTGACGTTCGTTAATCCACTTGAAACAGTAAGGGGGATTGAAATGCAAAACGAAAGTGGATGTTTCATAGTATTTAATCAACAGGTCGGGACATTGTACCTTTATAATGCTAAAAATGATTTTTCATAGATTGTGTCGTTTTCATATGTATAATACCACTGTTGAAGTGGATCCTGATATAATACTAAAAAATAATTGGAAATACTTGAAAAATACTCTTTGCAAATGATAATTCTTAGAAATCCATTCTCTCCGATATCTTTCATCTCTACCATACAGATCTCTCTAACATCTACGATAATTTCGGATTTCTTCGTTTACATATTTTTATACAGAGAATTAATCACAAAAATTGTTACTTTTATTATGACGGCGTTATTGTTAGCGGATAAACGCATAGTGGTGGTAGAAATTTATTCTTGTTGCCTGAAGACGACGTACCACTATATATAATTTACAAAACAGTTTCTCATAGCTCCTCTCACTTTCACATATTAAAAGCCCATTGACGAGTGCCAGTTGCGTATTTAGAAAATCCTCGAGAAAATATCCATGTGTTTGATACCGCGGAATTATACGTTCACCAAACATTGTCGTACGGAAACTTCTTATTGCGTTTACGTCTAAAGAATCACTCGAATCGACACCTGACTCGCAGAAGCAGCGTAATCACAATTTTCTTAACCAGTAGGATATAAAAATACTAAAGGGAACTAAGGGACGTAGTAGAATAAGGATGTAAAGCGCTAAACGCGTGAGGAAAAAGGGGATTACGCTACGCTGACTTAAAACGAGAATGTGGCCGGTAACCGGCATTAAACGTAGCGGCATGTAAAAACGCTATTATCCATTTCTCTTATAAATAATTATAAACTAGGTCTGCTTTGCATTGATGAATGACTACAACGATTTCCTTTGTTTCTCATTCTCCCGTCCCATCCTTGCTTCCAACACGCATGCAAGATTCATAAGATCCTACTCGTAGATAGTCGATTTAATTCGACGCCAGAGCCGTCGACGATGGTAACGATAAGAGTGTTGTCGATCGAGGACAAGAAAGAAGGGCGAAGAGAAAATAAATAATAATACGAAAATATTCACCCGCTTGTTTGGGTTAAAACGCTTGACGCCTTGCATACTCTCCCCTTTTGATTCGGAAACAGCCTTAACAGCCTTCTTTCGTGTTCCTTTCGAAACGGAATATCGGTGAATTAACTTTCGCACGCGTGCGAAGTTAACGCGTATTTCTTTTTATTATGACTTACTTTTAAAGAGATGGCAAACACGCAGAGTTCGTTAAATCAGATTTGACATTTACTGAACTCGTGACTTTTACTCTCGCTCGACCCTATCGCGGGTTATCTCTCTTATTTCTTATGTACATATAAACAGATATTACTGTAACAAGGTTTCCTTCTCGCACAGCACGTTTCAAAGGAGAAAACAATCGTGCGCAACGCGTTAATCAACTCTCGCGAGCGTTTCTCCATTATCAGATAATCGTCTATCCGCGTGAACGGAATCATGCGCGAATATCTCGTCGCGTGATTAACGAATCTGTCGACCGTATCGAGGAACGGTATAATTAGACGACTTGGTTCAACGTTCTCCAACTTTTTCAATGAAACGTTCTTTACAAGAAGCTCCGTTATAGCAGTCGTTTTGTAAACGAGACTGCGTACGCATAATGGATAACGTGTATTATGTTAAAAATATGAAGGGTCACTGGTTTCGATAAAACCTCTTCACCCGAGTGTCCCGGGAGCGTAGTATCTAAATGAGAGTCGATACACGTTGGGGGAAAAAAGAGCATACAATCTATCCATGAGGAACAAACGTATCGAAAAAGTATTATAAACAACAATTAAATAAAAAAAGAAAGAACTTATTGGTCCGATTGTCGATAAAAAATAAAAATCTATACAGACGACGCATCGAATTTTGCATATAAATTATACTATAGTTCCTTGAAAATAACGGCAGCACTGCTTGTCGGAGATCAATGCTGCTAATAGCACTTTTCGGTCGATCAATTAAAAAGTAGCGACAGTATCGTTACTATTCAATTAAGGAGATAGCGATAACATCGTTATTACCCGCAACATCGTTATAAATTGGTAGATAAGGATTTAAACGATACAATCTTTCGTCAACGTCGCGATCGATATTCGCGTTTCCTTTCTTCATCACAGTACCAACGAACAGTTCCGAATGTTCTGCGGCGTTCCAGCAGTTGGAAATTCAGATAGACAGCCGGCTCACGAAGAGAGACAGAAATTTGTAGAACTGATTCTCGCGTGAATACAAATGTTAGAGTTTTCCAGAAACTAATGAATTGCGGAGCAACGGTTCCCCCGGCTAATCGGATTGCCGGTTAATGGAATTAACGGTCTCCTACTGCTTTCCGCTCGTAACTTGTTCGTAATAAAATAACGATAACTCGAATCGTAGGATCCGTTCCACGAGCCATTTCAATACGTTCCCTCGATTTGACAAGTAAAAATCCCGAAGATCCTTTGGAACACGGTCAGTCTTCCAACTCGGCGTTCTCAAATACCGTTGTTGCCATTCACCGTGGTCCCGGTGCCCAAAGTTCTCTTCTGGATCTCCTCCGTGGACGCCTGGCCGCCGAACACCGGCTCGATAGTTTCCAAGATCGATTTGGAAGGGTGCTTGTCGAGGTGCGTCAGCTCGATCGGAAGATAGATCGTTCGACAATGGTCAATGTCCGCTCGACAAAGTGGACAACGCTCGCAGCGTCTGGCGCAATCCAAACAAGCCACCGCGTGTCCACAGGGAAACAGGGCGGTGTCCAAGCTGCGATCCATGCAAATCCGACAGAGCATCGCGTCCAATAATCTTGCCAGGCATTCCCGAGATTCCTGCAAGTCAAACAAAAGCCCAAACAATTACAGCTGTTTTCCGCGCCTCGCGTCGGTTCACCGTCCAACTCGCTCCAGTTACCAAGTATAATTTCTCTGAGTACCTTGCACTTGGGATCCTCGCAATCCCCGCAGTCGTGCTTTTCCAAAATTTCCTTCTCCTCCGGCAAGCTGACGGTCGTTGCTTCGCAGTACAACGCGCGTCGCGCGTTGTCGTACACCTCTCGGCAGGTTCGGCGAATATCGAACACGTACTTTTTCCCTAACGACGAGTCCTCGTTGAAGATCGAGATTATCGTGCCCTGGCAAATCAAGCGAGATTAGTCTTGCACGCCGCGCGTAATAGTTTCGCCGAGCAGGCTTAAAGGGGAACACCACTGTGACGGCCGGAAAAATGAGCCCATTTTTAAGATTTTTTTAAGGGACAACTTACAGTTTTATTATAAAATTGTTATTACCTATCTTTAGTACAATGTCTTAAGAGACTATAAAAAAAAGTAATAGAAAAACATGCATAGATTTCCATATACAGTTAATCTCCTACATCCCTCACAAGAAAACATAGGTCGCTTATCGAAACGATATCTTTGGAACGGCAACTCTGAAATCAATTTTTTTTTTAATATAATCGGTATGAGTGTAGTTTCCGTTGTACGTACCGATTTTTAAAAAATATTATTTTTGTAAAAATGGTGCGCTTGGGAAGAAAAAGTTTCGAAAATCCGGAAAAAAATGGATAGTTTTTCGAGCGTATTTAAAAAAAATATGTTTTCGATCAAAAAATCGGTACGTACAACTGAAGATACTCTTGTTTTAAAGATCCTATCAAAATTTCAAGTCGATCGGATAAAAATTGACAGAGCTTTTGTTTCGATCAGTTAGAAAAATGTCGTTTCGAGAAAATCGCGTTTAAAGTTTGCACGGGAAAAATCACACTTCCGTTCGTGACGTTCACTGTCACTCGAATGCCCGATCAACGGTTGCATTTCTTCGATTCTCGAACGAACAGCGTACCGTGCGTAAAAACGGGAAAAACCCAAAATTTACAACCTTTAACAATGTGGGGGAACAGTGGGTAAGAAAAATGTCGGCGCGCTATTTGCCGCTAACATAGCGCGCTCGGAACGGCATCGTGACGCGTCTCACAAAATGCACTGTATCTTCGTCAATTCTTCGAATATCAACTTTAAATTTTCAGAGAGTATTTTTGAAGAGTTAAACATTAAGAAAGTGAAGAGAAAAAAAATCGAAATTTTTTCAACTTTCACAGTGGTGTTCCCCCTTAATAGGAAAGGCAGGAATTTCAACTTACCTTCAAATCTCGTATAAATTGAGCAGTCACCGCGCTCCTCACCGTCTCGCAACTGTAAAATGCGTGCTTCTCCGTGATCGCCCGGTACAGTCCGCTGGCAGATTGACTCGAATCCAATTTAAAGTTCAAGGAAGTCTCCTCGCCGTCGAGGGAAAGGTAAACCAAATGAAACATTCGACGTTGAGACGTTGCACTCTGTATGGCCGTATATGGTATGCTGGAAAATAAAGAGCAATATGTAGGTACCGCCTGCGTGCAAGTTGGAGGGTTGCCGGGGGATTAAATTTTCAACGGAGCGTAGATTGCAGAAATTCTTTGCCAGCGACGCGGTAGATTTTTATTGAAAATCTCAGTGCCGAGGCTCCGATGTCCAGAGACTGCTTTCAATGAAATATCACTCGCCCTATCTCTCCTGCTGTTTCGCAAAGTGGCGGAACCAGGTTGCTCGCTACCGACGGGTAAATGGTACCCTCGACTATCGAGTCGATAGTCGCTATACACTCGGATATATAGCGTGATTTGTTACCCGAGATAATTGTGCACGCGAGCATGTTCAGCTTAGCGGGGAGCGATTGTTTCACGTACTTTTGCGTTTCCTCGTCTTCGCTGCGATAAACCGTGATCCCGTGAGGTCCAACTCCGATCATGGATACACCGTTGTAACCGAACTTGCTGTGAAACATTTCCTGGCCGAATGTATCTAGATTCGATATGTCCTTCAGCAGCCAATATTCTGCGGTGGAGGTTTTCATGCCCTAGGTAAAAGAGGAATTACGATTATTATAGGTATTTATAATATTTATCGCGGGTCTGCAAACTGACAGCGATCGTGCAAAGGGAACGATTGGAATTGGCCTTAAAGAAAGAAAGGTGTCAGCTGTCGATGGCGACGTGCAATTAATAATGCCGAACCTTGATTTCTTTGTGCTGCTGAACTATCCGGTGCAGGAAATCCTGAGGTTTTGGCTCGCACTGTTCCGCCGGCTGTATTTGACAGCACTGGGAATAAAGTGCATGCGGTGGCGATATTGCATCGTAATCACCTCCATCGGCTTGCGCTATCAGAGCGACCAAACGCGCCACGGAACACCAATCCGAGACCTTTAATCTACCCTCGACCAGCTCCAAACGAGAGTGCAAGTAGAACTGATGCCTGCAATCAAAGGAAACAGAAAGAATCATTAGAGGCTGCATCGACACAGTCGGGACGATTAATCGCGATTAAGTTGGAAACGAAAGCCGACTCATCCGCGGTAAAATACGGCGCCAGCCAGCAGTCGGCAAGATTGATCGCCTTTTCTTGAAACAGCAAAACATTGCAGTATTTTCCAAAAGAGAGAGGGGGGAGACTGCAACGAGCGGTGATAAATGTTATTAAACGCGGTAGACTATAAAGCAACGTTCGACGATACGGCAAAGCCACGTGATACGCATTTGTTTATTTCCACGATTACTTTTTAGCCGTCCCAACTTCGAGCACAATGGCTGCCGTTCAATTCGCTATCCTTTTATTCGTCCCCGTAAAAATGTTGAATAATTGAAGTATCCGTGGTAATCCCGGTCGGATAATACTCCTTTGGAAAATGATTTAGCCGAGGCTCCCAGCGCAGCGGGGCAAAAAAATTTATCGTCGGTACTTTTATCCAGAGGGGTAATAACGTCGCGTGTCGGCCAGGCTGGTTCGGTTCTCGGTCCGAGCTATAACGCGCCGACCAACCACGAAATACGGCTACTTTACGAATCCGTTTCCACGGTTGCTTTCCGCCTGACAGTTACATTAATGGAAAATGCAACAGGAGATCCTGACGGACAATCCTTAACGTGGCTGGGTAGCTCGCAGCCACTAGAGAATTTCATTTGTATGGACATAGACTGTAGACAGTAAATCGGGGACGGAAGCGTTTGAGAAACTACATCAGTGCGGTTTTGTGGACGTCCTTCGTTGGCCGAATTTACTCGTTGATCGAGATCGTCAGAGTTTCCACGAGCTTCGTCAAATACGTATCGTTAGAAGGCAAACTCGTACATAAACTCGGACATCCGAACTAGGTAGCGCAATACCAATCGACTAACAATGACAAATTAACCCTCTAGTGCATAGATTTTTAATTCAGTTGGAAAAATTAGACTACTCTAATTTAGAGAGGAAAAGACCAAATCCGATGTCTGTTTTCAATTTGGTGGAAATAATAAAAATAATAATAAATTTCGCAGCGTGCGTAGCTCAAAAATGCATTTCAAACTATATAGATTTCTGTCAAATTGAAAACTCAGATTGACATGTTTCTTAGACCAATATGTGCGCTGTGACCAGAGTTGGGCATTATTCGACTAAATTGTTATTCGACGAATCTTGGAATAAAAATTTCGAATAAAATGGAGTTATTCGCGACTAACGAATAAATTTTTAGTCGACTAAGTTTTTATTCGATAAACTCGAATACAAATTTCGAATAAAGTGAAGTTATTCGTAAATAACGAATAAAAATTTCGAATAAAATGTCGTTATTCGAGAATAACGAATAAAAATTTATTCGACTAAGAATTTATTCTATATTTTCGAATAAACTATTATTCGAAATTTTTATTCGAGATCACTCGAATAAAAGTTTAGTCGAATAATAATTTATTCGTTATTCTCGAATAACTACACTTTATTCGAAATTTTTATTCGACATCGTTCGAATAAAAATTTAGTCGAATCAAAATTTATTCGACTAATGCCCAACTCTGGCTGTGACACTACTTTAGGGCTGGCAAATGAGAATCCCCAATTCCTGGATTAAACAGGTGCCCGCCTTAAGGGAGGCGTATGCACTAGAGGGTTAATGGATCTGCAACGGAAATGGAAGCTCCTTTATGGGCTTATCGGTATAACGAGAAGGAACATTGTAATTCTGATTGACGACAGTCGATGATAATCGAGCCATTAATTGATTGATACAAGCTACCGATATTGACGAGCTGCGTTTCCGTGGAATGGTTGCTTCTTAAAGTTTCCGCAGTTCCGCAAGAAGATAAAAACGTCAGAATTTCCCGTGGCTATTTGCTTGGGTGTTGGGACGGGTTTCGACCAGCGAGCAAGGGTGAGACACGATTCTGCCCGAAACATCGTTCTCGCCAGATACAACTTATCGCCGGTCACAAAGTTCGATATGTGCGACCTATAGTAGGAAGCGTGAGGGAGAAAGGGAGATGGGAAGAGGGAACTGAACGGACCATGTGACATTTGTCATCGCGAAGAAGATATTGGTTCCGGGCGAAGTTGCACAACACTGGGGCGACTGCTCGAAACTCTGTCGGTGGACGACTTATTGTTAACAACTGCGCGAAAGGAAATCCGCTGACGGAAGCTAGAGAATTCCGTGGCATCTTCTTCGGCGAGATCGTGAACACGATCATACGCTTCGCATCAGTCACGGAGCCCCCGAATATTCTCTCTTATTTGTCTTCGATAAATGATTCCCAGAGTTAGATATTTGCCCAAATAACTCGCCCTGCTCTTCGTATTTTCCTTTGCCTTCCTACGCTTTGCGCGTTCGCAAGTTGCTTGTTAAACTTCTAGTTAATAAAGTAACGGTGAGGAGCTGAACGTTTCCGGAAAGCTGCTCCCGCGTAGAGAGCAACCTCGTTCATCAGAGGACGCGAGTTTGCGTTTCGATTCAGTGAAACGTATGCCGGATGCGAGTTCGATATCGTCTCTAATCGTGCGTGATCGTTTGCTGAGGTCGAACTTTCTGGCTCAGCATCCACCGCAGAATTCGCTTTGTTCGGAAGCGAGGACACCGAGCAAGTTGCGAGCAACGACTGCGTTCTCGCGTAAGTAATTCAACCGGGTGGGGTGGTTTCGTTCGGTCACGAGTAACTTGAAAGCGTGCGTTTCTAGCCAAAGTGCTCTATGCCCATGCTATTAATTGGATAGCTAGCTGCAGTTAAATCGCTTTCTTGACTAAATTGACCAAGTAACTGAATTCGTACAGGCGGAAGGTAAAATAGTTAGAAATGAAGACTCACACCGATCGCAACGAGGCCCGAGTCAACAGTACGACACGTTTCGCTAGATATTTGGATTTGGAAAGGTATAAATATTCAGAAGGTAGTTAACTGATAATTTCAGCGTTTATCGCGGTGAATGGATTTTCTATGACCCGCTGGGTCATTCGGGCGCGACACGCTCGGGGCTCCGGGCGTCATCCGCTTTGATCGATAGATGGCTTTCAACCAGGCGTTAAACTACTTAGATTCGACGCGATGCAACTTGCTTTTCAACCGATCGATCTCTTGTCTTAACTTTGCCCGCGATTCGATTCTAGTTTCGGCTACGAGCACTTTGCGTTCAGGGTGAACCCTCGCCACTAACAGGGTCCACGGTATATGTATGTATACTCTCCGGGTTCTTCATTATGCAGGAACTTGCAGGTAGGTACATATTCGTAATCTTCCAGCTACTTTCGGTTGCTGCTTAACCGAGAAACTCACTCGGAAATTTCACAACAACGCTCTCGCTACCTCCCACGTAATCTACAGCTGTTGAAACACTCTCGACTTCTTTTCTGTTAGATTCCATACAGGTTTCTGGATACACGGGGACGATCGATCGGTATTTCGGGAATTATGCTACCTGGCACGGACACCAATGTTAGTGTTTGAATTTAATCTGAGCGCGACTGGGAACACCGAACCGTGGAACTCGATTTACTCGACGGAATTCAATTCAGAAACTCCGATTGTATCTCCGTTCCGAACCGATACCGCTGTTACGGCCTCATTTCGCTTCCCCGCAGACCTCGAGGAACTTCTCAAACTTTGCCATCTCGCGATTGTCTTTGACCACTCTTGTTGCACAAACGTCCCAACGTCGCGGATCGTGGTATTCTCCGCGCTCCTCTCGCAATCCGTGGAAACATCTTTTAAACAGTTACACCACGGGTGGGCTGTTTTAATTAATTTGTTCATCTAGAGAACGATCGCCCACTTTCAGTACACGTTCAACAGGTTTCGCTTAGAACTTATGGACGTTTCCCTTTCTTTCCTTTTCGTTCCGCTATTATCGCAACCGTTGCGCCAGCCACGGTGAAACTTTTATGTCGTGGACCGAAACAAATTTTTACTTAGTTTCACGTTCCTCGACAAGAGAGCAAGCGAGGTGAGAACGTTACGCTACGCAATGATAAGAAATCGGCTCGACGTGATCACCCAAAGGCAAATACGCTTTCCCGTGAAAATTCTGCGGTGAAATTACCGTAAAACTTTGATCCGCGATGTGAACGGTTAAGGGCAGATGGGTATAACTTTCGCGGTGCGAGATTCAATGTGAGTTTCTCGTTATACCACTGGATTACAAAGCGAAATTCATTGGGAAAGTTGAGGTAAACTAAATCTCGAGAACGCATTCCCTACTACCCACATTTTCATGCGGTATGACCATTCCTTCTTTCGTTTTTTCTGTCTCCCTGGTTTACCAATTTCGGGCACTTAGAGTGGTGCATCAAATTCCTGCCAACCAAAATTCCCAAGCATCCAGCACAGCGTTTTAATTTCAACAAATTTTCGTTTCGTTCCAATCGAGTTTCATCTTTCGCGTTCAATACTCGTTAATTAAAAGCTTCCCCCGCAACCGATGCAATAACTTCCCGATTTTCATTCGAACGCGACACAGCCACTCTTCGCTAGAGTTTCATTGCGCAACTGATTAAATTCGTGGCCTGATTAACTTCGTTGAATTCAAGTCTACTAAACCCTCCGAGGAAAAGGGATGCTGCTTAGGAACGGTAAATATCGATAAGATGGGGATTTCCGTAAAGTATGGTAAAGAGGAAGAATATTTAAGAGGTCGTTCGTTAAAGCCGAAAGCGCAAAAAGTCTATACAGCCACGCGCAAGTAAACCGGAGGAGCGTTTAACCCCCCGGACACTGACTGCAGAGAACAGCAAACAGCTTCCAGGTATTTAAAAATGTTTACAGAGTTCCGGGGAAACTCGCCTGTGCGGGGAGCAGTTTAATATGAAAACTTCCCCAGAAGGGGTTACCAGAAAGTACATATAAAACTTTAATGGTTTCACGATCGTTCCCGCCCGCAAATTTCCCTCGCATCAGATTAGGGTTTCGCGAGTTTTACTTCGATGGGTTTTAAAGGTCGTAAATTATCGACCAAGATAATTTGCCGAGCATTCAGATACGGTTCGAGTATCCGGATAAATTTGAACAGCACGAAAGCGTAGCTTGGTTTAGCGAAGTTTTACGTGAGTTATGCACAACTTGAAAAACCTGATATCAAATGGACAAATCCGAATAAACTGCGTTCCCATGAGTTGCGGAGCTCTGAATTTTTAATGATGCTAGCGCACGTGAGAGAGCGATCCTAAGTGTCGGGGAGTGGATACGTATAGCCTAGCAGCGGAATTTATAGGCGGGATATAGAATCGGTTAGCAATGGGTTTGGCGAATGCGTTTTCGGTGTTTCGCTAAATTTCCTAAACAAACGGGAGGACAAATTTATGAACGCGCAGGAGGATATCCGCGCGTTTCAGCCGGTGGCTGGTGTTGTTCGAAACGTAAGTTATTACCGAAGTTCGCGCTGGTTACGCTTTTACGCGCTTCGAAACCTCCGTTCCCCTCTTGTCCCCGGAGCTTAGCGTGCCAAAACACGGGAAGCTTCCGTTTCAACCGATCCAATGTGTTACGGGCACGGCGGTAACAATGAATTACTTATGCCGGAACCACGACCGAGCCGTAATTCGCAAATGAGTTGGCGGAATTCATGCACCAAGACTGAGAAGAGGCTGAGAAACATCTCGCGCCTCGTCTTGTTTCCCTGAATTATAGAATACCGTGTGCTCGTTTTCCTCCCGTCTTCGAGATTCCCCCGTTCACCATGTGTGAGCAGTGTCATGGTCCAACAGCGTCTTGATCGCAATAAATTATGCACTTGGATCCGCGTTGGAAGGCGCGCGAGGCTGAGCCTTCTCCAAGTTGGCCGACCGAGTTTCGAGTGGGCATCCATTCGAACGCGAGCCCGAAGATCGCGAGTTTATGCAGCCTGCACTCGAGCCGAGAGGAACATCCTCGAGTCCTTTAGGTTTCCAAGTTACGTCCTCTTAAGGTTAAGCGCGAGACGCTCGTGGAAATTCTGGCGAGAAGTTTCAAAGCTTCGCCAGCTCTCGAAACTTCTCTTCGGCGCTATTCCAATCGTTTTGGATCTTAAACGGATTCGTCACCCCGAAAAAATCTGTCAAGTGTTCCGTCCAGCAATTTTACCGAGCCGCCCACACAGCACCATAACATTGCAGCAACGTCTTTGCAATATAGCGGTGCAAGATTGCAATGTTGCACCATAACATTGCAGAGACGTTGCAGGTTCAGTCCTATGTCCGCTTTCGCAATATTGCAGGTGTGTATTTTTGCAATGTTGCAGCAGCATTGCAAACATGTAGTCCTGCAACGTTTCGGCAATGATTCTTCAACAAAACGGCAAAATTGTAGCAATGATCCTGCAACTCTTCGGAAATATTGCGGTGCGAGATTGCAATGTTGCACCGTATCATTGCAGGGAAGTTGCAGGTTCACTCCTACGCCCGCCTTAGCAATATTGCAGGAGTATATTCTCGCAGCGTTTCGGAAATTTTACAGCAATGGTCCTCCCACCGCAACGTTTCGGACAGTGAGGGACGCGATGACATGAATTGTGTGCAGAATCGTAGTAGTATAACGCCCGTGTGTCTTTTTCTCATAGAAAATATTTTTACCCCAGGGGGATTCGAACCCAGGACCCTGTAGCATCGTAGACGAACACTTTACCGCCGCAGCTACAACCGCTGATTGAAAAAATTGCTTACGTATTCGAACTTATACTCCTACCGTGCAAAACTTTAAACTCAAATTATTGAAAAACGGAGGCTCATTTGACAAACCTATTAGGGATTTTTAACACTGTAGGTGCGGACTCTAACTTTAACCCGGTGTCCATTTTAGGTTAGGTTGGAAAGTAGTCTTTAGACTAAACCTTTGCATTTGTCTTTTCATATCTCTTTTCTCTTGCTTGATTGTATATACGTGTTTGTGCAATAAAGACGTTTAATAATATTAATAATAATAATAATAATTTCACACATTAAAATATATAGTATCTACTCTATCTAAATAAATTAAATTCATTTTCAAATCTCTTCTATAATTTAAATTCATGTACAAACAACTCTCACAATATCACTTTTTTCATATCTTCAACGGCCAACGAGAAATTTTAGCATATCCAGTTAAGTGAAACATGCTGTAGAATCTACTTGACGTCATATTTCAAGATTTTGTTAAAGTCATCGTTGCTTCAGAATATTGCTGTACTGTCTCTATAATATTTCCACTACAGTATTGCACGGCAATATGTAGGCAATTTTGCTGTGTCGTTGCCACTGAAACATTGCACAACGATTTGCGCGCAATATTGCCGAAATATTGTAGGATTGTTGCCAGTGGAACATTGCACGTCGATGTGCGCGCAATATTGCAGAAATATTGTAGGATCGTTGTCAATGGAACATTGCACGGCAACGTTCTTGCAATATTGCTGCAATATTGTAGAATCATTGCCACTCCAATAATGCACGGCAATATTGCAGGAACGTTCCTACAATGTTGCAATGCAACCTGCAACAACGCAATATTGCAGCAACGTTCCTGAAATACAGTTGCAACGAAGTGTGCTGTATGGGCGGGCTAGCTTTAATTTTCAATTACCTCGGCTGTTTTCGGGCCACCTTGTACGTTGGGAAAACGAGGCTGGTGCTTGCACGACCCGTAGCCTCTGGGCCGTTAAGCTGCTCTCGGCAAAAGGATCATTCACAAACGAGTAACTCGAAATTATGTCGGGCATCGCTAATGAATCTACCGTCTAGCACGAAATATCTTCTTCCATCTCGCTCGTCCTCGTCCGCTTTTGCGCCACTCAATCTTCGTCGTAAAATATGGAAACGCCATCAAGTAGGTAAGATGCAAAAGAGGACGGCAAACGACGTTAAACCGATCCGAGATTTACGAGGCTGAGGCGAACCTACGTATTGTCTCGCATCGGTGATATTGAATATTCGCGAAACGCAACGGGAACACAGGGAACTCGGTGTATTCGGCGACAATGCCATTGTAATAACCACTGATTTATATTCCTCGAAGCAAACGCTCGCCAAATCTCAACCCCTGGCCATTTCCGTGACTACGCTCTTTGTTCTATGCTTCCGGAATTCAGTAATTCTCCAACGCGCTAGGGCATCGGCTTTATGTTCCCGATTCCTTCTTCTTTTTTTAATTCACTTCGACAGCATTCTCCCGTGACACTAGGATCTAGAGTGTTAAGCTATTTGTAATCGGCGCACCGAGCAGGGAACAGATTTTCCTGGAAAATTCGAAAATGGTAATCGAGGATATTTCACGCTGGACGATTTAATTCCGGCCGACAATTTTCGGAATTTTTTCATGCATTGTATCGGCTCCGGTTCGGTGCAATGGCTAGTGTAAATCTAGGAACACATGTTGCTGAACGCCAGTGTTGGTAGCGCAACGAATGTACGAACGAATTGGTTCGTCGCGTCAGCTGGTGCAATTACCGCGGCCTGGTCGGCGACGAATTAATTCGCGTGTCGAACGCATTACTCTCCACGCGTTTACCTTCGCCAAGGGCAATTCGAACGACCGCGATTAAAACAACATTACCTTTCGATCCGTTAAATTCTCCTCTACCTAAAGAACACCCGGTCGGTGGACGAAAAAACACTCGCTATTATATAATTACTGTGCAGCCAAACAGAACCGCTCGAGTTTACTGGCGACGACGCGGTGGTCGAGTTTTCCACGCGACCACAGTCGAGGGGGTAATTAATCGTCGCTTTTCACCGTACCGCTCCGTTAACATTTCCCGACTTCATTTACGGACCACCCTGTATAGTCAGCGATGATATTACGAGGCGTAATCAGCACGGCCGTACTTCGACCTCGGCGTGCAATTTTGTACGTGCTCGCTCGGCAATCCGAGGGAGAGGCTCTTTCAGAGTTCGTGATCGATCGATCGATCCAGCTGATTCTCAGCCGCCCGAGATAGAGAGGATTCTTTCCACGAAAGCAATTTTCAATTCAACTAAATCCAGTCTACCGCCACCTTCCATTCTCAAGGCACATGGAAATATTTTCCGTCCACTGGCAATTCCACCCAACTTTCAAACACCTCTAGAAGATCCCGTCTCGCAATACCGAGTCCATGCGGGCGTGGCGTTAATCGAGGGAGGTTCGCAATTGCGAGAACTCCGTTTCCAACTATCCGACTACGGAACTGGAGTGGAAGGGACGTTTTAAGAGGAAGAAACAAGGCTGTTCTTACCTGGTGGCTTCCTGTAGCAACAGGTGAGGCGGTACCCAAAACTTGACCCGCAACGCGAACCTCAGAGGCGCCACTCCACCGCCAGTTTGCCTCTCTATGGGGTTCCTCAGGTTCAGCCAGAGCTCTTCACTTTTCGCGTTCTGATACTTTAGCCCGAAGTAATCGCACTCCTTGCTAATACCCAGACAGTCACAGGCCTGCAACAAACATTTAATACGTTCCATTAATCTCTAGCTTTTGTGTGCGTCTTTATGAGTGATTCGTTTGTAGATTACTTATATGCAACTTTGTTATCGGTCTATTCACGCATATGTGATCTTGTGCCATTTTTCCCCAGAGGCCGAAGTCCGTCACGCAACTGATACATGTGAATCTGCCTTAATACGTTTGGAAACCGCGGACCGATTCGCGGGATAACAGCAACGCGGTCGAGCAAAGCGGGTATAATAAATTGCTGGCAATAATTTAGAAAGTTAGCTCGCCACCCCTACTGGCCGCGGCTCTCAACCAACCGCACACACAGATACATATCTCTGAATAGTGGGCGCAACGTATCTTTTAAGTAATACACTCTACGTACTGTCCTACAAAAAAGCCAGCAACTAGAGAGAGCACCTTACAACGCGCACGATATTCATAGGATTTACATAGATATATGTAGATGGCTCCTCTGGCCCAATCCAATTGTTCTGTTTTCTACGCTGCTTTCTTCCTCACGACAGACGAAAACTCGGTCACGTGCGTCGCGATAAGGAAAATTCACGGTGAGAAGAGAGGAACGGGGTAGGGAAACTCCCGTTGGCTCGACGGTAATAAATTCTCCAGCGTGATGTCAGTCTGGCCAGTTTTTGCCGACCAAGGAAACCTAAAACGAATAGCCCACCGAAAAGAATTATGTATCCATCTTGCGAGCGTTTGTTCGCGTGCACGTCGCGTGCTAGAGACGAGAACGTAAAAGCTCGAACATACGGGTTAATTTTCTCTTTCCCCTGTTCGAGGGTGGGAATCGGGAACAACGAACGTTTACTCGACTACTCAGCTCTGATTAGCTCGAGAATCCGTAATGTTTCCCAGCCTGTACCTACTTCTTTCCATAGGAATCGCGAACTGCACGCGAAACTTTTACTCCGAATACTTTTATCGTTTCCCCAACTATTTGCGCCCTTCTCCCCGAGAGCAGTCGAAAGAATTTGCGAGGAAAAGGTTACTGGCCTTGAGCAAATCCTCGGGCCGCTACCAACTTCCTATTTAAGTCTGAAACTTTAAAGTATTCTCCATCGCGATACTTGAACCGTACAAACCATCGGGTCTCTGTACAGCACGGTGTCGCGCTCCGCCTTTCACCCTTTCAATTTCTGACGCTCCCCTAACCAACAGACCCAACCACGAACATGCTGTACTCATAGTAGCACTGTCAACGCGATGCCATGTAGAAATGTTTCGGTGAATAGCCACGCGAGAAGATAAGAGAGGATTCTTTGACGACACGCTATAGTCGGTCTTGGTTTTAATTGATATTAATGTATCATACTTGTATTCGCATTCGAGGCACCTCTGAGAGATGCAGGGCTTTCTACGTGGATGCAGTTTGACGCGGAAATGCAGCGCTCCCTTTGCTCCGATAGACATCGCGCAGGGTGGTGCTTCTTTTCATGAATATTCACAGTCGACGCGGCGCGGAGGACCGTTTTGAAAAATCGCCGACACAATATCTTCGGAGAGCGAGCTCTTTCCCCGAAGCGGAGACTGTGAAAAGTGGAGGTGAAAAGAGAGAGCGAAAAACAGGGATTTTGATGGTGCGCCGCACTGTGCGTTGATGCATGGACAAAAAGTGAAAAATCAAATATTTTGCAGGGTGATAATTATCATCTAATATTTACATTAAGATGTTCAGGAATCGAGTTCGGTTATGGTTGCTAGGATGTTATTTAACATCTTAACTTGGAATCTCAGGACTTCAAGCGTCACTGGAAATTCATATGCGGTAGAGTTACTTTCTATTCTTTCATTTAGACCTTAAGAAAATTTATTATTCTTGGCTCATTTTATTCACAATGGATTCTAGTATTATGGGTATGTGTGTTTCAAAGTTATTGTTTAGGCTTATGCCCTTACTGATCATTAGAAAACTTCTTAGTCCCGAGAATGAAAATTTTATTTCAACCGACTTTTTAAAAAATACGTATCAAAACGTATCCGTGATTTTTTTATATTTGGTTCCCCTAAGTGTATACTTTATGAAAATATCGCGTTTTCCTGCTACTACGTGCAATTATTTGAGAAATAAATTTTTTTAGGAAGACGTGTGCGCATCAGCAATTCTGATGTCTTTGAAAAGTGGTTTTCTTTAGACCAGAAAAAAAAATAGATGGAATTTATGACCACATTTTGGTTCTTTTGAATATAAAAGAGTGTCTTTTTTAGTCTAAATAAGCTTATATATGTAAAATATATTTCAATGAAAAAATTTTAACTTCAAATGCACGTGATAAAAATACTTTGATAAAAAAACGTTTCGAACAAAAGTTAGTCAGTATTCAGTTGACAACGTATTGCAAAAGTAAATATTGATAAAAATCTTTTTATTCAATAAAAAATCGAGATCACCTCAATTTTTTTTAAGGCAACTGTATACTTTTTTATACACCAATCGATGCATCTACACATTCTGGTTAAAAAAGTATTGGGGTATATAGGTCGAAAACTGATCAGTTCGGAAGTTATGATTTTTGTCCCAACTTCCCATTGATTCAACGCACTGTGCGCCGTCGAGACAGCGACGAGAAAACGCTGCCTCAGTTTACAGACACCAGACACCTACTATATGCATACATACTTAACGACAACGTACCCACTGCCTCTGTCGCGACACAGTCTCTTCTTCGCTGGGACAAAAAACAAGTTACTTACGTAATTACGAGAAAACAATTGTTTCCCGCCTGGCGAGCAAATACTTTATGTCCCAACGAAAGAGACCGCATAAAACGTGCTTGGCAATTCTGTGGGAAAACAATCCGAATTTGGAGCAGCTCTACTACGGCTGCTGGAAGCCAACTTTTGCCTCGCAACGTACGTAGAGAAAATTACTGTAACCTGAACACATAGAGCACATGGAACATCTTCCACGCAGACTCTCGCTCGAACACATTTTATTACAGCCGCACACGCGTCAAGCCAGCGTGCATCGGCGCTCGCACGTGCACGGTTTTACGTTTTATGCCTTTTATGGTAACGTGGCACGGGGAGAACAGCGCGGCGGCAGCTCGAAATGAAGCAATTTGCATTCGCTGCGGCTAAATTAATATCGCAGGCGGGTCGAATTAAATAAACTCGTTAATCCGACGCGGCGCCAACCAACAAACGAGCCTCGTATTGTTTTGCCGGCAAATTTCTCGACTTCTCGGCGACGGATTACGCGCGCTCGCCACCGAAAAACGACCACCGAGTCCGGAGCACCGACCTTTTTATCCCCGCGAATGTGAAACTCCATGTGTGTGTGCTCGCTTATCGATTCACCCGTCGTTACAATTAAAATTGCCGTGGAAAAATGCAAATGCCCAGGTGCGCGCGGACAATGGCGCGTTAACGTGCTCTGCTTAACGCGGGTACAATTTCCTTCCAAATATTATTCGAGATTAGTTTAGCTGGAGGAGCTCGCCGCTGACAATGTAACGAGATTTCGCTTCGCAGTTTACGGAACTGGATTTCCAGCTCCTTTGGTCCGTGACACCTCGATACCGCCGCAACTTCCAACGAGAGGGATTCTCCGTTTCGCGCGTCCCATACGTGACCGAAGTACCTGATCACGTGCAGCGGATGCAAGCCATTTTCTTATTTGCCTTCGGCTTTCGTGATATTTCAATCGGCGCGCGGTGTACAAGAGGATTCCAGGACGTGAGAGATCGGTGACCGCGGACGCGGGTCACTGTCGTCACTTGCAATTAGTCGAAGAAACCAGAGACTGCAAAAGGAACGAGGGGAATAAGAAATGAAAGCGAGTTATTAGAGGCGGCGCGACGTTGCAACTGTTCACGCAACTTCTACCTATATATTTCTATATTAAAAACGAACAAGTGATATCAGCGCATAGGTTCGGTCATATAAACAATTAGTAAAAGCTATTTTGCAATTATATATTCGACGTTTCGGTCTATGATTTAGACCCTTTTCAAGAAGGAAACTGAAACTATTGCGTTTGCTTTAATACGTTAAACACGTTATCTAAAGACGTGCACCTTGTTAGTCGGTTGGAGAGTGACTGAGGTAAATAGTATACAAGCGAGAACAGCCGAAGGGTATAGAAACATAACGGTCATAAACATAGTCCAAGTGAAGCTGTAAATAATTATTGTTTGAATCGACTTTTAAGCAATATTTGTTGATAATGAGTTTGAAGTCTGTTTGTTTTATATTTAATTAGAAAGAAGATAAACAATTTAAAGCTTTTTTGTTTATACAGAAAATAAATTTTAACCCAGACAACACCACGCAAATCATACCACTAGTTATTATATATGTGGTAAGGTGACATTCAGGATGTAAAGGACCATAATTACATATGTAAAATTTTATGTAACATTTTGAAGATATCTTTCTAATGGAATTTTTGGACCTCACACTTCCTTCATATGTTTCAAACAATGTTACATAAAATTTTACATATGTAATTATGCTCCTTTACATCCTGAATGTCACCTTACCACATATATAATAACTAGTGGTATGATTTGCGTGGTATTGTCTGGGTTAAAATTTCTTTTCTGTATAAACAAAAAAGCTTTAAATTGTTTATCTTCTTTCTAATTAAATATAAAACAAACAGACTTCAAACTCATTATCAACAAATATTGCTTAAAAGTCGATTCAAACAATAATTATTTACAGCTTCACTTGGACTATGTTTATGACCGTTATGTTTCTATACCCTTCGGATGTTCTCGTTTGTATACTATTTACCTCAGTCACTCTCCAACCGACTAACAAGGTGCACGTCTTTAGATAACGTGTTTAACGTATTAAAGCAAACGCAATAGTTTCAGTTTCCTTCTTGAAAAGGGTCTAAATCATAGACCGAAACGTCGAATATATAATTGCAAAATAGCTTTTACTAATTGTTTATATGACCGAACCTATGCGCTGATATCACTTGTTGGTTTTTAATATTCTAAAAATACGGTCGAAATTATAAATTCTTTATTTACATATTTCTATGTAGAAACTACGAATTCCAAGCTGTTCTTCCTACGACTTCAAATCCAAGAATTCACTTCTCAGCAGGTGTAGCCATAGATGGTCTACGGAAACGACCAAAGTATTTTTCAAAGCCGAATGAGACACGCGACCTTATTTCGTACTTCCCTGGCTATAATCCAAACGCTAATAGATGGATACTTTCTGACTGCGAACATTTTCGAACCGCAGGATCGCGATCGCCGAACAAACTGGCGCTTTTCTTCGCTTCGGGGCGCAAATATTTAAAGGCTGGATCGTTATTGCGAGCACAGGACGCGAGGCGTCGAAGAAACGCGATAGGAATTGCAAATATGGCGGGCCAGCGCGGTGCACTGGCCTCTTGGAAGGCCAACTTTGTTTACTACGCTATCTTGTAGGAGGAATCTCGCTCCTGGCTCTCAGGGGCGGCGATACCGACAAAGAAGCCTCGCTCTCCGAGCCATCTGCCGATTACGAATGAATTCCCTTCGAGGAAACCACGACCATTGCATCTCCTTATCTTTCGACGAACAAATCTTCACACCGGTACGGCTTCTTTACTCGTGCCGATAAAATTACCACGACAATACGGAGAGGATGAACACAGTAACACACAGGTTCGATCTTTCGCAACATTCGTCCCTGATCACCTGTTTTTCTCTCATTTGCACCGGTGTATTTCCACTGGCAACGTATATAGTTATATACATACGTACCGTGTTGGCACGCCCTCGGTCAGTCGCTTTTCCTTCGCATTCTTTGTTGCAATCTACGTTTTCCATTTGCACTCCATCCGTTGTTCATTAAAGGCGATAAACAAGGATTTCAAAACGTCCACTCCATTGATAGTTTTCCGACGATACAGCGACGGGCTTTTAAACAATTATTGTCTCGTATCAGAGATGCGACAGCAGAGCAGGATTTCACAAACTTTTATTCCGCTGTGTCGAGCAGGATTTCATATGTCGTTCTATTGTCCCATGCAAAGGGTTTGCTAGGTCCAAAGAGCTACGAGCGCGGAGAACGCACTGTGTGGTCGCTGTGTAATAGTCAAACGAATTTCCTTCTAGAGACGTATTGCTATTCCAGCAATTCCAGCGGTGTAATGGGGTACGAAGCGCACAAAGCTGGCCGACAGGCTTGAATTTCCACGAATAAATCGTTCTATCTTTGCTGGAAGGGCCTCTTTGTCGCGTATCGACAAGCTGACGTACGAATCGAATTGTACCTATGCTCGGTCCACGAGAAAATTTATACCGCGTGTACTTGCTACGTTGGAACGTTGGGTCGCGAGCTCGTGTACACTGTACACCAAGGGAATTCACTTGCATTCGAGTGAATACCCTCAGGCTTCCACCAGCTACAATACCTTCCAATGGGTTTCGCTTTTACAACTTCCAGCTTGTCGAATTAACGCAAACTTCGCTGATCGATGAATCGGTATCTCTCACTTTCGCGACACTGATTATTAACGCACGCGCCAGTTACTCCGAGTTAGTCTGAATGCGCGAATCGAAGGAATCAAAGAGACAAGCTGTCCGGTATTGCAACTGCTCGCCCGACATTCTATGCCACGGTGCAGCCAGAAAATGGTTTTGCAACGGTAAATAAAGAAAAAAGGGTAACGCAAGTCGCGTACAGTTGGCCAAGAATTCCTCCACTCGTCAACTGGAAATCTTGCGACAAGAATCGCAACTTCTCGTTGTTCTCCGGTCATCCCCCTTCTCGTCTCGTCTCCTCTCGTCTGTTCGCGAGTTTTTCTCGAGTACTGTCAAGCTCCCGATGGACGACGGCTTAATGACTGTCGCATAATCGAGCTTCTTGAAGAACGGTAACACGGTTCGCCGGAGCCCTGACCACTTCGGCACGTACCGCAACTTTTTCGTAGCACGGCCTCGTGTCCGACGCCTTACCTTCCTCTTCTACTTTCATTCTGCTTTAACCCCTTGCTCGTCCCTGCTCCTTCTTGCCAGCCGACTCTCTTTGCCGACGGCTGCTCGAGAGGGTCGTTAGAGAAGCCAGGACAAGAAGGTAAAAACCCCCTGTAGCTGTCTCTAGCTTTTCCTCTTCTAGCCAGGGACAAAGCCACTTAGACCATGATTTTCTACGCGACCCACCTTCTCTTCTCCCTTACACCCCTTCGTCGCTCTTCACCCTTCTCTCTAGGAGTAGGTTCTTTCCAGGCCGCGTTCCCGAAATACCCGGGATTACAAAACAATCGGCTGATCGCGTTATCAAGGTAGACGACGCGCGACGGTCGACGCCTGACGGTATTCGGTAGCCTGAAAAATGTCGGGAATCTCTAAACGGATTCCCCTACTGCAAGTATCTCAACAGCCGTTTGTACGCCACTTTGCACTCGGATCACGAAGCACGAGAGAGATTTGTCGCGCGTTTTAAAACTAAAACGTTTCCATCCCCGACGGAATATTTTCCTACCGGACCGAGGGAAAATTCCATTTCCGTCCGGCGGTGATAAATAAAACGTGGGATCCGAAGGAACTCGCGCTAAAAGGCAGATGGATATGTAATGCCGAGAGACTAGCGTCGGCCAGCAGGATTTCCCAAGGACTCGTTGGACTCGTTCGGGTCCCTATACGATAAGCGAGACAGATCGTTGCGCGCAGACAAGTTTCAGAATGCCGCGACCGAGCGAGGCGGCGGCTTAAGAAGTTCGCAGCCAGCAAACATCGAAATACTCTTCCCTTTGTCCGAGGAACAGAGTGGGGCATTATTCGGCTAAATTTTCATTCGAATATGTATTCGAATACATTTGTGCGAATAAGTTTTTATTCGAATAATCTTCGAATAAAAAATTCGAATAAAATGAAATTATTCGACAATAACGAATAAGTTTTTATTTGACTGAAAATTTATTCGAATAATTTCTTATTCGAATAAACATTTAGTCGACTCAACGGACGAATAAAATGATCACGTGGTTTCAGCGATGTATCATGACATCACTGACTGACACTCGTGAGACCTAATGTTTTAAGTTAGGTAACTCTTGTCATAGCTCGCACTTTGCAGGAAGCTGTATGACCGCGGTATTACATAGAGTAGCGTTTTAATTTATTTGAAATAAAATTTGCTCATGTCAATTCATTTAAACTAATGAAAAAATCAATCTCTTCAAATTATAAGCGTTCATTGAACGTTTTTAAATACATACAAATACGCACACTTCCAGACCCACACGTCCAAACGTATGTTGAACACAATACAGACTTCCATCGATAGATACCCGACAGGGTATCACATTTATTCGTCGTTCATTCAGGTCGAATAACGAATAAATTCTTATTCGAACGAATCTGGCTAGAATAGCGATACAGATTTATTCGCGAATAACGAATAATTTTTCGACGAATAAAATCGTCATTTGTTATTCGCGAATAAATCTTGGGGATTTATACGAATCCGTATCCGAATGAAAATTTAGCCGAATAATGCCCAACTCTGCCGAGGAACAATCGAGCCGAGCCTTTGCTCGCGACTCCGCTTGCCAACGATCGCGTCTGCCAAGTGGCTACGAGGAATCATAGACGGAATAATTATGGAAATGAATCATAGACGAGTTAACGAACAAAGTTTCCGTAACTCCCGATGACACGTATAGAATCACGGATTGGTATGCACCACGATGGCGTTCGATAGGAAATTTTTCGCCCCACAGAACCGCCACCTCATTTTCCACGGACGAGGCATTATCCCGTGTTCGACTGGCTTGTTCCCCAAACGTGGCTCGCATCAATTTTTCCCCGCTACTTTCTTCTCACGGTGGAAAAGTTTCCAGTCGACGCGAACGCCCCCAATCCGGATGGCTGCTAGAGTACACGTAACAAGCTCCCAAGGATTGCAACGGTGCTGTTTCCCCTCTCGATTTTCCTGGTCCGTTCGATCCAGCAGCATTTTCGTCGCAACAGATACGTGTCGCGATAATGCCGAAGGCACGTACACACGTACAGAGGAGCGAGGCGAGAAGTAAGTCGATGAAGGTGGAAAAGCTAGAGAGAATAGCCAAGGTGCGAGGGTCGTGGCGTACTGGTTTATGCGAGGAAACAGCTACTCGACCGGAAATATGATAGCAGTATCCGCTACGGTTCGTTCCACCGACCCTCCCCTTTTCCCGCCACTTCTTTCTGTCGCTTTTCCTGGTCGAGTTCAATAGGTATCGACTTTGCATTTAGTACATCGATACAGCTCTTTTCTTGGCTACGGACACTAGCTGCCGCAACATGCTTGCTATACCGCGAGTATTCTACCGGCAGGGGGGAGTGTTTTATCCTTCGAGACTCGCGATCGATGTTACCGCGCTATCTGCGACTGTGAAGATTAATAGGGAACCTGAATAGTAGGTCGATAATTGGCATGTGTAAAATTCACGTTCGCAATAGCAGCGGCTTTCAAAGCACCGCGCACAGGTAGCAATGCCAATGGTCTGATCAAATGATAGTTATCGCTTGTCTTTCCACTACCGATGTTGCCATTGTCCCTAACGATTACACGCCCATTGCATAACACCCATCGCTTATGTAATACACGTTGTTATTTAAGCTGCCGGTTGCGCAATCAATTACGCGTTGCATGTTATCATTCTTTTTCGTATCATCCTGTCCAAATGATGCGGAAATTTCAATGAAAATAGGACACGGCGGATAAAACCCAAGCGTTCTTCCACACGCGAGAAATGAAATGAACGCCGGCGAGCGGCAAGCTGGAAAATACGAATACTCGTTACAACGTACGTACCCACCTCGTTTTATGAATTTCGAATTTATTTTTCGGTTTGTTTATCACGAAGTAAATATTAGCCCAAGGTAGATAACTGTTCATTCAGCGGATGGTTCTGAGCAAACATTTTGTTTATCTGCGTCCAGTATCTCCATTGCACATATTCATTTTTAGTTTTCTGCCACATCCGCTGATCCCCGTGGGCAAGTGGTGGAGGGAACGCGTTAAATTCATTTATCAGATATGATCGGGTTCGACGTCAAGCACTTGTCAATTATCCAAGCCGCGTGCAAACGTTCGCGGTAAATAATGAAACAAGCATTTACACGATACCAGCCGGTTAATTAGGACGACAAGCGTTTACGCGGTACGAACCAGTTAATTAGACCCTATCCCGTCTGTCGATGTGTGTGAGAGGCTAATTAGCCCCGAAAACGCTATTTGCATCGTCGCTAGCTGCTTTGGGTAACAAAAACTTGACGCGAGACTTGAAGAGAATTTAGGAAAAAGGTCGCAAGTTTCGGCAACAATTATCTCGCTCCTCGTTTTCTCGAAGAAGCTCGTCTATCAATTTATCGATGAAATAGCATTGGCGTGGGGTGGTTTTTATTTGCTCCCCAAGCTTCGTAAACGCTTGTAGCAGAAAGTTCGAAGGCTCGATAAAAGGAAAACATAGCGGGACGAGGAAAGTTTTGAGTTCCATTCGTGCAGGCGCAGTCCCTTTCCGGTTCCATCCCCAAGCTCACTTCTAATATATCGACGACAACCAGAAGAGATTTCTGCGCCAGAAAATTGGCCTTCGAGATAGTTCTCGATGACGCTCGACGCTCGACATTTCATTTATCGAGAAGTCGTGTACCTGAATTTCTGCGATCCCGAAATGGACGAAGCGAGTCGGAAAGGAGGAAAAGTTTCTTCTCTCGATAAGAACGTCCATTTCTCGGATTTCTACAGAGAAAAATCGAGTGTCGCCCGCCCCTCTTCTTCCTAGGTAGGTATACCTACTTATTTCTCTACTCCAATGTATCTTTGAATTTAATTTGCGAGTTAAAGCATCGAATGCTACGAAAGCATCAAAGAGACGAAGAACTCTTGCATCCGGTCGCAACTTTGAGACCGCTACCAATGAAAGAACGTCACACTTTGTCCTTCCGTCGCTTCGAGGCAAACTTTCCATTCGCGGGACATTATCATACGTAATATATGCGATTCAAGTCTGTCGTAAAAAGCGCGACCGAAAAAAAGTTTGAACTTTCTCGTAGAACTTTCTATGAAACACATTGGCGCGCGAACCAAGAAACGAGGAAGAAGGAAAAAACGGGATGCTGCGGGAACGCCTGTGTCTCGTTAAACTGTCTAATTAAAACAGTATCAGATCCTCGCCGTGTGTATGAAACGCAATTAACATCGAGCCAGCGATGCGGCTTAATCAGATATTTTCCTCCCAGCGGAGCGTAGGTACACACGAAACAGCATTAAAAGCTTTATTTAGCATAACTGCAGTGGAGATATTTCATTCGGCTGGAAGGACAGCGAGAATATCGATGTTACCTAAAGTAGCAGTCAGCTAGCGTATGACAATCACGCTTTCGCAATGTAATTTTACTGGAGGAGGCACACCCTCCTCCTCTGTTTCCTTCTTTCCGCCTTTCCGTCTTTCGACGCTCGTATTTCACGCATCGACCTCGGCGGCTTTCTGGCCCGTCGAGCTAACAGCGCGCAATATTTCATCCTTGGAGAAGTTTCTTAAGTGCAGCGCCGTTTCGAATGCAGCCAGTAGCTCGCGAAGCGAAAGAAAGAGTCGGTGAAAAGAGTGTAGCGTGGAAAAGCCTCGTTCTCCTCGATAGACCGATTTTTGGTCCCGCCCCGAAGTGCTCGCCAGTTTTAAATTCACGCACACCACGATACACCGAGTGCATTCGACCTAGGGAGGTTCCTTGATCGTCGAGGAAAACGCGCGTCGGATTTCCATAAATTCCAACGTCTCGCGGGAGCAAGATAAACGAGTGTTTCTTTCGCGCTGAAAATGTCCAAACTCTCCCCGAGCTCGTGAAATCATTCCGATATCCTCGGGCAACGGTATATGTAGATCGATCCTACGATTTCCATACCGCGACTCGTTTTAATCGAACCCTTTCAGACTTGGCGAGGATGTGCTTTTATCAGAGGTTCCTTGAAAGCCGAGCGTCTCCAGCGTCGCTGGCTGCAAAATAATACAGAGGGGTATCTTGTGCCGCCTCCCACAAAAGACGTTGGGAACGAGGGAAAATCTCTTAGCGGCCCGGCATGCTAACCAGCCAGCTCCCCTTTCTGACTTCCAATGCCGACGATTAAGATCCAAGGGACCGCTCGTCCAGGACTTATCCCCTTGAGGATAAGAGGGTTTAGAAACAGGTCTTCCTTCATGGCAGAAGGGAATGATATACAGGGTTATCCACCGAAGACTGGCGGCGCTCGCGCGAACACAATTGAAAATGGCAACAGCGTCACACGCATACGTACTACTACAATCATATGTCAATACATCTGCCATCTATGGGCTGTTGCTAAAACTATAGGTTCGTGTAGATGCCAATAGAGAGCACCAGGCGCTTTTGGCTGTCTGCCCAGATTATTTTACATTTGACGTAACCGACGGGGAAGAAAACGACAGCCTTTTCCCTCAGAAACTGATTCAGAATGTTAGAATGCTTGTTGAACGACGAAACCGTGGGTGATCAACAAGCATTTTAACATTCTCAATCAGTTTGTGAGGGAAAAGGCTGTCATTTTCTTCCCCGTCGATTACGTCAAATGTAAAATAATCTGGGCAGACAGCCAAAAACGCCTTGTGCTCTCTACTGGCATCTACACGAACCTATACTTTTAGCAACAGCCCATAGATGGCGGATATATTGACATATGATTGTAGTAGTAAGTATGCGTGTTACGCTGTTGCCATTCTCATATGTACTCGCGCGAGCGCCGCCAGTCTTCGGTGGATAACCCTGTACTCTAAATAGTTATATATATAACAAAAGTGATAATGTAGCAAACAATTTCCGAGTTCATTCCTGCGAGTTCGTTTCCTGCGTTACATTCGCGAGAGGTAAAAACAGTTACCTAGCAATATTTCCTCGTCTGCTATGTTTTATTATTCACAAAAATGCTGGATAGACCGTGTTGCTTTATTATTATTATTATTATTATTTATTGCACGGGTTTTATTGCTTTATATATTTTACACTTGCCTTTCCATACTGAATGGTTGCAATTGCGAATAATGTGAACCGATATTCCAAAGGGAAGGAAGTCGCGTAGAACAGCAAACATTTCAATGTATTGAGAGCGGTAAGTATATAGCTATTGTCAGCCGGAGGATTGGAAAGGTAGCGTCGAGAAAGCCCGTGTCTCGAATTAAGGAGCCGACCGAGGCGGCAACGTAGACAGGAGGCAATAAGATGTAAATCGAAGCGATAGGGAAAAAAGACAAGGGAGTTTACGAGAAGAAGAGGTTCGAGACACTTGGATGCATTTATTCGACTCGGCTGGAACGGACGGAATTCGTGCTCCTCGCATCGATGTACGTATTTTGTCTTCCCCAGCGGTCCATCCGTACACGTCCAAGCGTACCTTCACCCCGAGAGCCTAGAGAATCCCACCTACGCTCTCTGTACGCTCCGTTTTATCCTAGCACCCCTTTATCCCTGACGTGACACGTTTCTCTTGGTTACTCGCTAATTCCGAGATACAACTGCAGCAGCAGATTACACACAGTTCGGAGAGCTCGCGGGTCCATCTGAAATTTCCATGGAATTCCAGCGACATTGCGCCTCAGTTCTACTCGCGGTTGTCACATGATGAAATCATTGGAACGGTAATCGAAAGAGAATCGTCGACGCGCGATAATCGAGATAGAGGCGAGCAATTTGGACGGCGCGTCACATCTGAGTTGAAGACCGAGGAAGATTACAGGTAACCGGTCCCCGACTCGCAGAAAAGCGATAATCGATTTTATGAGGCCTTAAGTTATTTCGAGCCGAGCAGACAGTAAGAGGATTCCCTCGTATTTGCATAATCTGTTGAAGGGGATCCGTATTGAAGATGGAAGGTCAAAGAGCCCTAAGCGCCTTTGTCGTGTTTCAATAAGAAGGGGCCCCGCGAGGCTGGCTTAATATCGAATCTATAGCAAAATAACTTAGCTGCGTTGAAGATTTAAACTAGCTCGCGGTTCGAGACGCTACTTCGCGGGGACTTCGTTGGATATGTCGTGTCAGAGTGCCGCGAGCGAGCGAGCAACTCGGACGATAAATTAAAGTTTTTTCATTGTCACTGCGGCACTTCTCGTATCTGACGTACGAGCAATTGCAGAATAGTAGTTGGTAGTTCGCGTGGGGCAAGCGGAGCACTATTCCGGGATTAATGCGCATTTCGGGGCGAGCTTTCGGTATGCATTAATTATCCCGTCTAATCACCCTGGCAATTACGCAACACAGCCCACGAACCGTTCGTTTGTCTCGCCCTCGCCCCCAAATCCTGCGTAGCACATTCCAGTAACCGAGCCGTCTGCAGGCGAAACACGTTCCCGCGATTAATACCGTCGCGTCGTCGTTAAAAAACAAGGGAATTTCGTTACGGCAATACGGTAAAGCCAGCCGTCGATTATTCCGCGCGATTCAGCGCACGCAAGAACAATCTTTTCCACCGCCTTTACGTCGGACGTCAGCTCGGTCGAGTAAATAACGAGAACCGAATATCATTTGAATTTCTATCGTATTCAAATAAACCAGCCACTCGGCTGGATATTATTTTCACGGTACTTTATTAGCTTAAGTTGCTGCTGCAAAAAGCCTGATAAAAAAGAGAAACTACTCGGGCACGGCGTAACGCGCGGATGCTGGTCAGGATTAATTTGCATACACGCGTTAGATGATATAAGCATTTGGGAAAACGTAAAAACCAGTGTGATAGGTCTCCTTTGGCAGAGTTGAAAAGCTAGCAGTTGGTAGATACTTACGGGGACTACTTAGGCAGTCGTTTTCCGTGAAGAAAAGCATTTTCTATTTAATGTATATGTAAAAAAATGAAAGGAAATCCAGATGTTTCCTTTTATCCAATGTTTATTATTATCATAGAGGTTGAAGAAAAAGTTGGTATGAAATATACATGTGCTTTAAAAATAGCGGTGCTGACTGGTAAACATTTTAACATTCTTCTGTAGTTTTCAGGTAATATTGGTCTTCTAAAGTGACGTAATCCAATTACAAGGTGTGATTCTTGTTTGTGACATCCGTAGTTTTCCGCTGAACAAGTAAAAACTAATATTAAAACGGAATTATTAAATTGGTAGCCGACAAACGGCGGTTATTTAAAAAAAAATCGGTCGTGTTTGAGCGTTAGTAAAAATCCGTGACTTTTTAATTTTTTGATGAACATCTCGATTTTTACAGAGGTTTGACGGGAAATGGCACATGTTTTACACCTGTAATGTTTTCAAGGCTATCTGAACCTCCGGTCATTCGTAACTAGCCGAAAACCAAGAGAAAAACAAATTCGAGAAAAACGCGTTTAAAGTTTCTGGACAAAGACGACACTGTAGGTTACCGCTTCACCTTTTTAGCTGTCAAATCAACAATTTTGCGAATTTCAATATAAACCGAGCGGCATTCTATTCAGCAAAGATAGCAGATACTTTCGGAAAATGCAATAAAAAAATCGTCTTTTCGATTGCCTAGTCAAACAACTTAAGCCATCACACTCGAACAGAATCTACTCTAATAAGCGTAAAAGGACAATAATGGTGGAAATAGAGAGCATGATTCGATGTCGTGGCAGAGTTCAAAGGTTAGCCACCCTGTCGAATGTGTCCTGCACGTACTAGAATTAACCAGTCGGGATTCAAGATGAAAACGACTGGGCGAGAGATTAAATGAGGTACATGATGCCTCGTACAGCAGTTTCCACGTGCACGATTCGTGGATGCATACGGTGACGTAAATGTATCGCTTTGAGAGCACACAACACACATAATCTCTCGCACCCATACTCGAGCAAGCAGTCACGTCGACTCTGACGATGCGAGCGCAGAATGCGAAGCATACGAGTGCCGGTGAATTAGTCGAATCGCACCAAATAGTACGTACACGATACGCATTTGCCCGCGTGGGTGCTAATTGGGACAGCTTTGACGCACCAGCCGCTTCTTTCTCCAACGAAACTCGATAGATTAATTGCAGTTTCGCGCCAGAGTAGCCGCGATAGAATTCGTGTCAAATCCGTCCATTAAATTTCACAGTCGACAGAGGGAATCGAGTGGAAGAGTCTATCGACTTTCGTTGCTTTCTCGATGGTTCAGAGGTGGGCCATGAATCGCGATAGGAGTAACTCTGGCTCCAGAGGCATAACGACAATTTCATAGGAGAGATGGTGGGACCCAGTCTCACCGTTCTTCAAGAACCTTTCAATCATATAATATACAAGTTTACTACGACACCGTGTTCGCTCACCCCTGTCTCGTGTCCCTGTTTCAATTTTCTACCGCCGCACCGATATAACTACGTTTCCAATTGCAGTGTTATTCGATTGATTTGCAGGGCGCGGGAAAGGTACTATCTCGACGCGCAAAACAATCGTCGACTCGTTCGAGTATAAATGGGAGCGTGTCTCCGATGCCTCTGGCTTGTTACGCGTCTCATTCTCCGTCCAGGCGAGACAAAAGGAAAAACGGAATACGAAAACGCTCGCCCTATTGTTCCCCCTTATCTCGACGGCTATTCTTTCGTTGCTTCCAATGCAGAATTAGTCGAGAGAATAAGCACCGGGGAACAAGAGATAAAGGAACACGCTACCTGTTTCCCACTTCTTTCGTGGTCTTGCGTCTCCTCGCGAAAAGTCTATTCGAAAACGTCGTGGGAACCGACGCTGGAAAATACGAGGAGACTTCAGCGCATTTCGCACTTCGCATCAGAATTTCCTTCTCTCCAGTTTGCAAGCAAAGCCAGTGAAGATTCGAGGCAGGTTGGAGCCCTCGGTAAACCAAGACCGCGTTGCTGTGACTGGATTGATCGGTCGATCCGCGATCCATTCGCCTTTCTCCTTATATTTTCACAGCCCTGATTGATTCGTCGACCCTTTAGATGTTCAATTTACGGTTCAGAAGGCAGAAACTGTGAAAACTTCTCGCACGAATGGCCACAAAGGGCGACTGTTTATCAAGAGTTTTCAGGGTTTTCCAACCCTGTCGTTCTGCCACCACACCCCTTTGACGGCTGGATAGGTTTGGAAGCGAAACCGACCGCGTAATTGTCGATACGCGGCGCTTTCGACCAATTGAAAAAAAACACAACCGAACAACCGCGCTTTGTTTCCCTTTGTGTCAACGTTCGCCCATTGACCGTCGATATCGATCACAACGCGTATTTATATGAAACTTTGCGTCTGAAAGAGAAGAGAAGAAGCGAGGTTTGATTAGGACGCTCTGAGTTTCGTTGGAATATGTGTTTTGCTTGAGCGATCATCGATGCGAAGTGAACTTTGAAAACAGGTGTGGCTTGGGTTTCCCGCCGATTCTGTGCACGTCAGAGCGCATCGGATCTTTCCTCCACTCGCGAATCAACGTATTTTCATCGGGTTCATGCGGACAAGGGTTGAAAGGGAAGAAAGAGTGCAACAAAGTACGCGTCCTTCGATGCCCCGAGATCAAACACGACAAACGGAGGATTCCCAGAAGCAGATTTTACGCTTGGAAGATTATCTACAAAAGCTTCCTCGCTTTCCTGACTCATCCTCCTTCTCCCGACGAATCATTACTGAGAAAGGAGAATCCGCACGCGAGAAAACTCGGAAAATTCCGAATTCAAATTTCCCAGCGAAGAAACTAACAAGCTCGCCAGGGTTGACCAACCCCACAGAACGAACCAGCCAAGAAACGCAGGGTGTCCGACACGTCGCCAAAGGGAAGAGGCAGCAGCGACGGACGGAAATACGAGGGGCTATCGAAATGTCACTAAAACGGAGGAAAAAAGTTGGATCGCCCGAGGTGGAAACTAGTAGAGAATTTACATTAACGAAATAGACAGGGCTATCGATTCCCGATCGTCGCGCTAGCAGAGGGGAAGGAGAAAGAAAAAGAAAAGGAAGCGAAGAGAGGGAAAAGAGGACAGGATAAATCGAGGCAGCGCAAGCACAACGGCAATCCAGTTAATTGAAATCGAGGTACATCCTACGGAATTCATTCCTTTTCCCTGAAATATGGCGGAAGCTGTTGGAACAGCGACGCGGATTG
Organism: Andrena chrysosceles; assembly: GCA_963855975.1. NCBI lineage: Eukaryota > Metazoa > Arthropoda > Insecta > Hymenoptera > Andrenidae > Andrena > Andrena chrysosceles. The sequence continues at coordinate 2,391,939 of OY979768.1, forward strand.
GTCCACTGCGATACCCCTGCTAATTGAAATTATTAATTACCGAGATTGATACGGCCGTTTCATTGTCGTTTTCCTTCGTGTCGTCTCGTTATCTCTCGGACGCACAGTGGTTCGAGTATACTACATACTAGTTGGACAAAATTATTTTTTCGCGGGTTTGGGTTTATATGGGGTTCAAATTGCTTGAAAACAAACCTGATTCGTATTACAGTTTATTATTTCAATAAAAATATCAATAAAATAAAAATATGACTAATTCAATTAAGGGAAAAGAACAAAACGACAGTATTGTACTTTAAATATAATTAACAGTTATAACATTATGTCTATTCCTGGTAATTTCGGAGTTTTTATGTTTAAAACCTGGTTTTTGAAATCAGTCTTCTGTGCATCGCTATTAAAATAGTGTTTTACTATATGTTCCACGTCGATCCACGCGACAAGGGTTGAATGTACGGAAAGTAGAGACTTTCTAGTTTATTTTAATCAATCGATCGATCTGCAAAAATTTGCAAAACTATATTTTTCTAATTGTTTTCGAGCGCGATGCTCGGCATAGTTTTGCAAATTTTTGCAGATCGATCGATTGATTAAAATAAACTAGAAAGTCTCTACTTTCCGTAGATTCAACCCTTGTCGCCTGGATCGACGTGGAACATATAGTAAAACACTATTTTAATCCACTGAGTGGTGCTACCGAGCGTCGCGCTCGAAAACAATTAGAAAAATATGGTTTTGCAAATTTTTGCAGATCGATTGTTTGATTAAAATAAACTAGAAAGTCTCTACTTTCCGTAGATTCAACCCTTGTCGCGTGGATCGACGTGGAACATATAGTAAAACACTATTTTAATAGCGATGCAGGGAAAACTTATTTCAAAAAGCAGGTTTTAAACTTAGAAACTCAGAAATTACAGGAATAGACATAATGTTATAACTGTTAATTATATTTAAAGTACAATACTGTTGTTTTGTTATTTTTCCTTTATTGAATTAGTCATATTTTTATTTTATTGATATTTTTATTGAAATAATAAACTGTAATACGAATCAGGTTTGTTTTCTAACAATTTGAACCCCATATAAACCCAAACCCGCGAAAAAATAATTTTGTCCAGCTAGCATGTAGTATACTCGAACCACTGTGGGACGTCGTTGAAGAAGCGACTACCGAAGAGGAATGCTCGCGCACCACTCGCCACGCTGTTTTATCAGAGATCAGTCTATCGGCGGTGATGCGCACCAGCGAATTAGATCTGTCAGAGCCTAGCTGCTCCATTGTTTTCGACAGACGCGTGGTCGCGCAAGCGGAAGGAACGGTTATCGCGGACAACCCGGGAACCATCTATCGAAACTCAGAGGGGTTGGGCGCGCGAGTAATTGAAACAGCACGAGCGCCGCGCACGAATGGAATTTTAATATCGCCGCTGAGAAAACACCGTAAATTCTGCGGCCACTGTGCCACCCTCAGATTTCACGCTGCCCTAACAGCCGCGCAAGGGGTCGCCATGCACCCTCAATCTCTCCCTGGAGAAATCAATCGTTTAGGGTAATTGAATTCTGCGAGAAAATGCCAACACGTCTGATCCCTGTCGACCATCCTATTCTCCACTTCGATTACAATACGCCCCGGGGAAACTATTCAACTATTCAACGTTCAATCGCGCAAGCTTCTTTCGCAATTCGCAAAGTTCGCGAAGACAATCTGTTAGATATCAAACTAAATGCAAGATTTCTATCATTTCATCCTTCTCTTCATTTCCTACACACGCGTCTGTGCTTCTTCGTCGTGGTTCGAGTTAATTCACTCCACGTTAACCCACCGCGGGCACTAAAATATTGAAGCTTGGATTAAAACCTACTCGGAGGATACACGATAAAAAAGACCGATGAACGTTATTACAAAGGCCAAACGATACGAAACAGCGAGTTAATGCATCTAGTTGCTTTTAACGTACACGGTTTTTATATACTCGCGATCGAGGCTGATCTCGTTGAAAAAAGGCTCACTTTGCCCGTCGCGATCCTAAAAGTACGGAAACTACATTCTCGCCGATGCGCCTCTCCAAGTTTAGTACCAGGATAAACAAAGTTATTCTCGAACCTTTTTACGGAACGCTTGAAAGTACGGGACACAGCTTAAAGCCACCGAGTTCAAATGAAATTTATGGGTCATTTCACAGAAGTCGATGCTCGGGGATATCTTTACGCGAACGAGCAACAGCGATTCTCCCGCGGCGCTTCGTCGAATTAATTAAGAAAAATCCCTCCTCCGGTTTATGCAAAGAACGTTCATGTAAAATTACAATTTCACACTCGACTCGCTTTATGAAATTTCAAATCAGGCGTGCCACGAACTACCGGGGCACCCTACCTTTTCTTTATTAAAACTTCAAGGGGCTACCGCTTTACCTTCGTCTACTTTGCCGTTTAATTAGATTTCAAATGCGATCGGCCGCTGCAGCTTTTATCGAGGAATAATATTGTGCTCCTCTTCGACGCTGCACCGCTTTCAGCAGAATAATTGCGATGTTCGCTTGCTTGGTATCGTTACGCTTCGACGATTGTTTCCTAGATACGGAATGGCCCCAACACAACCCGTGGTGGATCGGTACGCTTTTGAAGCACGTGAGCTTGCGGAATCGGAGCTCATTAAGGGCTGACGATCCAGCCTACATAGTCTCTTGCTATAGATACCGATAGGCCTGGCCGAGGTCTCGATTAGTTGGGTATTTCCAGAGTTGGGCATTATTCGGCTAAATTTTCATTCGGATACGGATTCGTATAAATCTCCAAGATTTATTCGCGAATAACAAATGACGATTTTATTCGTCGAAAAATTATTCGTTATTCGCGAATAAATCTGTACCGTTATTCTAGCCAGATTCGTTCGAATAAGAATTTATTCGTTATTCAACCTGAATGAACGACGAATAAATGTGATACCCTGTCGGGTATCTATCGATGGAAGTCCGTACTGTGTTCAACATACGTTTGGACGTGTGGGTCTGGAAGTGTGCGTATTTGTATGTATTTAAAAACGTTCAATGAACGCTTATAATTTGAAGAGATTGATTTTTTCATTAGTTTAAATGAATTGACATAAGCAAATTTTATTTAAAATAAATCAAAACGCTACTCTATGTAATACCGCGGTCATACAGCTTCCTGCAAAGTGCGAGCTATGACAAGAGTTACCTAACTTAAAACATTAGGTCTCACGAGTGTCAGTCAGTGATGTCATGATACATCGCTGAAACCACGTGATCCTTTTATTCGTCCGTTGAGTCGTCTAAATTTTTATTCGAATAAATTATTCGAATAAATTTTCAGTCAAATACAAACTTATTCGTTATTGTCGAATAATTTCATTTTATTCGAATTTTTTATTCGAAGATTATTCGAATAAAAACTTATTCGCACAAATGTATTCGAATACATATTCGAATGAAAATTTAGCCGAATAATGCCCCACTCTGGGTATTTCTCGAGTATCACACGGGAATCCTGTATCAATGTATATAGTAACCCTATTCGAAACAGTGCGAACGGGAGAGAAAAGGAGCGAGCACATGGACGCAAGGGTCCTAAGGTTGCTCGACGGAAAAGTTCATTTCAGTTAAGATTATGCTCTAGCTGGCAAGCTACGGTTGGCTTGCTTATGCGCGAGCTAGTAACCAGCAAAATAGCGGCATAAGCAGCTTTTCGTATAATAAGCCATGAATTACGACCTCGTGTACTGGAGCTAGCTCGATAGAGGAGAGAGAGAGACACACATGCACGCAACTAACGCTAATTATCGGTCGCCTAATTGATATATTCCATGCGATAAACTAGGCAAGCCAAGCCACTTTGAAAGCGAATTTCGACAACGTATTCGCGCAGCCAGCCGAGAGAACATCGATTACGTGCAATCGAGCTTCTCCTCTATCGCGCCTTCAGATTATATTCAGCTAGCTGGTGATTTTTCTAATTCCCAGTTAATCGCCGAGTCATTGATGTTAATCAAGCGGTGGCCCGCTATCGCGGAAATTGAAACTGTCTACGAAGGAATGTCACGGATGTCAAGTTCAAGTTACTCGTGCATGGTCAAGGTTTTCCTGCCGAGACATTTTCGCATTACATATGCACATATGTATGTATGCCGTTGGCAAGTTAAGGGAAATCTAAGGTTAAATGGTAGCTGCTGGATATCGTTAGCCGACGTAGCAGTCAGATAAGAGACCCGCACGTGTTTCCTCGCAATTTTTATCCCCGTGAAATCCGCAGGAAGCTTAGGAACCTAAGTAATCGCGTTAGTTATACGGGGCTTAAGCCGAGTAGCGCCTCGGGCAACAATTTTTTTTCTCCCTTGTTTCCCCGAGCGGGCGAAATGATTTTTCCTTGGCAGGGTAATCCGTAAAAAGAAATTGCCCAAGGAACTTTTCGGCCTTTTGAGAATCACTACCTTTGCTTCGCTCGATACCGTGCTCACCGAAAAACTATTTAACCGCAAACATATTGCTAAGCTCATTATCTCCGATACCAATAGAGACATGGTGTTTCGCGAAATGGGAAAAATTTATTAACAGCTGAAAATTTGTCAGCAGCCGAGTTTCAGCCAAGTAGCGATTACATACAATGGTTTATACGGGATTACAGGCAAAGAGGATTTGTTGAAAATTTACGCGTACGATGACAGCCGCACAAAGCGTCCAATACAAAATATATGGTGAGTAAATTCAAATACCTCCGCAGCTGCTATTATATCCAACTATGCGTCGTTGTTTATGCCCGTGGAATGTCGCGAAATTGACGTTGAAAGGTAATTTTCCATTATTCCGCCAACAATGCGAGCTGCGAGCATTCTTTCTCATCGAATACGGGCTATTTAATTCGATCAACGCCTAGGGAGACGAAGCTTGAACGCGTCGCGACCCTTTATAGCTTTATACCGAGGTTCGTGTCTGATCGAGAGCTCGAATTTCCGATTCCACGTTGACCGAGCTATTGGAGAAAGTTCTAAGTCCCCTATCCGGTCCCGCGTCGTCCGAACCCCGCGGATTTATCCGAAATTTGCTGATCGCCTGGATGGATGGATGGAGCTCGAAGCAGATGAGTTTATTTCGCAAAAAAAGGCTCGGCAAGCTCGCTGTTTACTCGTCTCGAATCACAGGCCAACAATGTCGATCGATTTCCACGGGGCGTTGGTTTTATTGACCGATGCTCGTCACGGCTTTTCAACGCGATTATAGAGAATAGCCCCTCGAGCTCCCCTCGTTTCTCAAACACCGAATCCGATTCGACCTTTTACCCGATCGATTTCAGTGTCGATGCTCCCACCAACCCTGCCACTTTTTCCTTCTTCCCGCGCCACCGTCAATCCGAGATTTTAAACTACAATTCCCGTTCTCGGCGAGGATTCTTCTGCGGCGCAATTTTCCGACGCGCAATCTTTCCGCGCGTTTGTCCTCGCAAGAGTGAATGGGACTAACAGAAGAGAGCTTGGGGAAGGATACCTACGCAGCGGCGCGCGACAGAGAGATGAGAATCCTCTTGACCCAAATATATTCCGCGAGATGAAAATCAGATCTCGTAGCTCTGCGCGATCGCTAGGATATGCCGAGGTTAGACATCCAGGAAACCCGTCTACCGAGAGACGAATAATTTTATATTCATGACGCTGGCAAATGTACTTTCCCAAGATTTACCCCTGACGCGTCGCGTCCAAATCCCAGCGTTCGATGCTCTTCTTCCCGTTAACACCACATTTGCCTTTCAATTTCAATCAACGTCTCGATTCCTTTTCCTCCAATCTGTCGATCGTACAAGTTACTAACTTAGGGCTGTGATTACGTTCAGCGCCAAATTCCCTCGACTTTCGTTAATTAACGTCTAGAATTTCAGCATCGGCAATCCGAGCCTCGGCGATACCGCGAACAACTGACAATTTCTGTCGAAGTAACTTGTGTTTCTAGCCACGGGCTCCTTCCTCCCGCGCTCCTCGTAAAACACAATAATAAAGTAATCTCGAGACGAAGATTGTCCTGTCTCCTTGGCGCGAGGGAAACGAGTCAAGGAAAGGACGTTTCAAGCGGAAAGAAGGCTCGTGGGAGAGTGGCACGGTTGTCCGTCGCTGAGGAACCGGCTTCCGGTAAACCTAGACAGAGGTCTCGGAAGAAAAATTAATTATTCGGGCGCCGTTTGTGAAAACGGGCATCCACTTGACGGATCCGTGGGAAAAAAAAGGAGCGAGAGGGAAGTAGCGATGGAGGAACGTCGACGACTTGAATAGGGTCCCTAGTAGAAATTTGTCTCGTTTTTCCCTATTTCTGGTGAGGTAATAGCCAGGCTTGGATAAGGAAAAACTAGAAAGGAAAAACTAACCAAATTCCGCCTAAAACCCAGTCTGTAAAACTGGAACAGTTGTAACTCGACTCTGGCTAACTAGTTCACATCCAGTTTTTCCCTTTTAATTCCTGGCTAGTTATAACCTGACTCAAGCTGTCAAACATGGAATCTAATGAGCCGAAAAAAATTAAATGCTAAACGAGTGCGTAGGTGTAGAAAAAGAAAGGAAGTGTTAAATGCTAAATATCACGGTAAGTTCTAAATACGTTACTTCATATATCAAGATATTCGTACGTGACAAAATACTAGTTTTTCCACACTATCGCCTGGGAGGGAAAAGCATTACATGACTAGTAGGGCGCTAGTTGCACCAAGGGAAAAACTAACTAATGCCCCACTTTTTCCCCAGTTATATTTCTACTAGGGGTGGGTCGAAGCAGTCGTAGCCGATGCCGCGAAGAATAAAAGGGAAGATACGGAAAGAGGCAAGCGGCGCAAGAGAAAAGGAACGATCTGATCGATATCCGATGAAATTGGCTGTCGCCGTCGTGGCGTAGCGAAGGGCACGTGCCATTTTTCTGAACACGATCGGCCCGGAGAACGAAACGGCCGCGACGGAGAAAAGGAAAACAAAGAGAGAAGAGGGAAAAGAGAAGGGTTGAAAAAAGAGAGCTAGCCGGAAGAGAGAAGCAAGGCGCAAATGGAAAATTGTGATCGAACGGATCGACGCTACGCGCCATTCCAACCTACCGGAGTACTTCCACGCTCGCTCGTTCCCTTTAATGAAAGCAACCGGACGAAAATTTCGATTGCGTTCCACTTCAATAATCGCAATTATTGCTCCCGCCGTTAATTAACTGCCGCCGTTTTAATTGTATTTCTAATTAACCCACGGCGCGCGACCCCAAAACACTTGCGATCCTCGCAATGCCTTGCGTCCACGTTTCGTGGAAACTATTTTGTCCCAACGAGATCGCTCCCACGCACATGCAATGTCCCTTTGAACGCTTTAGTTCCTCCGGAATTGGTAACCACTTCGTACCCCGCCTCGATAGGGAGGATGCCAAAGGGTGGGCCGAATCGTGACCACAGTTATCGGTACGACATTAACGCGGTAACGATAGATAGAACCTGAGTGGAGAATTGAATGGATGCGATAAACGATCCTACATACCTACATCGAATGCGAATAGCAATCGTTATGACGCGACACGCCCGATGCGTGCATACGTTTATCTGCTCGCACTAATAATCGCGATTTAGGGTAAATCCGGGAGACGCGGTCGGGTCGGAGAGTTGGTCGAGTCGCTATATTTCAGACTCTGTACGTAAAAATGCGTTAAAGTGCAGACCAATTCCTTCTCTAGAAGCCAAACAGTTGAATGAATAGCGTCATTTCGCTTCTTTCTGTGTTTTTCTGGATTTATAGGCTTTAAAATGTAAATTGGGGTTACATTTAACCTCTTTTGTCAAACAGCGGTTGTACAGAATCGTATTTAAAATATACTTCTAAGTTTATTTTCGTTTAATATTTGTGATAATAAGATAGTAGAGACATTGAGGAACAATGCAGCTAAAGTATTTGGCTATATTTACTCTTCTTTACAAAGCTAATGAGAAGACCATCTCTCGCTGTAAAAAGGAGAGATGGTCGAGTTCTGATTTTTTTGATTATTTTTGTTTATTTGTTTATTTATTATTATTATTTTATTATTATTTTCGTTTATTTAGTTTATTTATTCACTTTTGTATTCATTTGCCGTGCTAATCGATAGTAGGTAGTTCACTTTTTGATTGATGTGGTCTTTACTTGTTTAGCGTAAACAAATTAAATATCAATAAATCAGTAGTTGTATTTTCTCATAAATAATTTTGGTTTATCCTTTGTTAATTTTCCATGGATAATTATGTCAGTGGTCTCTGCAAACGACGAAAACCGTTTCTCCCGGCACCTCGGGAGAGGTAGTCAGATGTCATGACTTCAGTTTTCAACCCGATTTACAGTAAATATTGTCTTAAAGCAAATATCGACCAGTTTTTCTGAATCAGCATAAAATTCAGAACATATAGGTTTGTTCTCATAAAATAAGTAATGTCTATATTAGTTTTAATAGCCATTTTATATTAGCTCGACCGCGTCACCCGGGTTTACCCTACACTCCAAGGATTTATAGCCTGAAATTCAAAATCCGCGCGTGTAATTTGAGCCCCTACTAATAAAAGAAGTAGGGTCGAGGGATTTATTAACGCGAGAAACAAACGACGGCGCGTATTTAAGACGCTGAACACTTTCCCCGCGAAATATCTACGCTTTGCGAATTATAGGGAGTCGAGGGATTTGTGGGGAGAAAACCCTTAAGGTTCCCTCGGTTCCGCACCAATGCGACGCAGACTCGCGGGCACTTTTGCAAAACGGAGAGGAGAGCGGTAAAAAGCGGAGCAATTTCAACCTACTTCCATTTGCTTTGTCGAAGCGCGGCGTGCATACACTCGCTCGTACTTTACCACGGAGCCAGGCATTTTCCAGGCGCGACACCCACACCGTTCTCGCCCCACTTTCGTGCGTCTCGTCGATTCAATTAGCGATAAGTTAGTCGAGAGATCTCGCGACAAAGATCCTGCTAAATTATTCAACCAACGAACCAGGCGCCCGGGCCGTAAGAAGCGGCCAAGGAAACGTGGCGAACTTGGCGTAATTTATCGGCGCGAAGAGAGAACTGTCAGCTGGAGAGGGAACCGTTGAAATCAGCGAGCGTCGCAGCATCGCTGCTGGGAAATTGTAAAAAGCAAACAAACTCGCACCCATGCGCGACAAGTAAACCGCGAAAAAGTTAGCAGCCTTTTTCTACGGGATCTAAGCTTTTATTCCGAGGGATCGTTGCAAAGATTTTTAGCGTGTTTCCTGATATTTTATTCCCACGAAGGCCGACGCACCGACGAGTGCGTGGAATTTCAAGCAACTTCCATTCCCTTTGTCGCGCACTTTTCCCAGCACGGTTCGCTTTTCGCGAGTGGGCCATTTTCCACCTATCGTCCTCGCGATTGCTCTCTCGTACACGCAGGGAACTAGAAGCTCTCCTTTATCTCGTGCTTGCGCAAATACGCGCAACTCCCAGAGACCGCTGATTTCGTGGTTGTTTCCCGGAGACCGAGGGGACAACTTTTCGCGTGAAACTCCAGCGACATAACGACCGTATACCTCTCTATTTTTCGCGAATAGGCAGAGGGGAAAAGAGGCAGCGGTGGAAAAAGTCTAGAGCCTCGTCGGAAAATAAAAGGAAGCCGAGTGTTGCTGCGCTTCGTATGCACCGTTGCAACACAAGACGCCCAAATTGCCAGCCCTCGGCAAAAAACAATTATAACTTGGAATGTAAACGCGAGCCCCGGATAATTAAGCCGGCAAACAGAAATTCGCGTAATATGTGCCAGCTTTTTGTCTGCGACGAAAAAAGGACGACGAAGGAGGTACAGGCTTTGGGAAAATGCAAGAAGCGCTCTCTTAAATAACGTACACGGAAAACGAATCGGTTGTTTAGTATCCACGGGCCGAACAAATCTATGCTTGAGCGATAAAGCAGCCGTAGAACGGACAGCTCGTTTGTTTCCCTGGAGAGAGGAATTCAATAGATGCCTCGCGGGGTTGCTCGTTTAATTCGACCAACGGTAATCACATTTTCGTGGGCCGCTGCTGACGAACCTGTGCACGGTTTCAGAAACGGTGAACGGCAGTCACGTATCTTTCGCTGCCACCGGTTAATTTAACGACAACGACGCCTTTTCCCTAATCGCATTGTACTCCTACGTCGTATATAGTCATCTGTCGAAAAGCTGGTCACTGCCTCCGAACAAACTTTGACAGCCCTTCGCCACAGTGCTCCGCAATTATATTCCAGATAACAACCACTTCGGAATCTGTCCAATCTAGTTCGGAAAGTTTGCTTGCCGGACGTCACGAGAAACTCGCGTAACATCTCGCAACGTTCGGAAGAGGATTTCGTAGGATGTTTGGAAGAATACGAGGGTTCTTTGAAAGCATGGAAACAGTTAAGTGGCCCGGAGTTAAAGAGTGGTCGCTCCGAGCGTTCGACTTCGACTTGCCGAATTTAAGCGGTTCTCGACGTTAAGTGCAAACAGTTACGCGTCCCCAACGAGTGGTTTCTTCGATGGAGCATCGTCAACTAAATCCTCAAGCTTCAGCTCGGCAAAGTTTCTTTCCCTCTGGGCTGTTGGTTTTGCTCTGCTTCTTTTTAACGCGGCCGCTGCCGGTGAATTAACGTCGACCGCGGCCCGTGCCCAGCGCGGCGCGAGCAGGTGCCCTTCTTTTGCTTTTCACCCCTTCTTGGATATCCGGGAAAACACGTCGGGCTTCAGCGCCCGGAAACGGAAACAAGAAAAAGCCACGCCGGGAATCCACCTCTTGATCCGGAAAATCCTTTGTCCCGTCCCCGATCTCCGTTATCCCCTTTCTCCTCGTTTCTTCTGTCCCGCCTCGTCCCATTTCACCCCATCCCTTTTTGCGCTCCAGGCGAAATCTCCAAGAATTTTCATCCGCCATTCAATGGCTTTCGCCGTTTCGTCTTAACACCGCGCCAATTCGTTTAACAAACCTGACTGGAATGGAGACGAGCTACGGCGCGGCGTTCCGCTGCATTCCGGCTGCCTAAGGGTGCGCTGCTTTGCGTAAAGGAGGTGAATAAAGCTGTCTTTGGAGCTGTGATCTAGCGAGTCGAGGGTCACGATCGCGTGGATGAGTTGAGCAACGATTTCAGAGGACGCAGTGGCTACGAAACGAGTAGAAACGTGCATTTTCATTCGTCGTGAAATTCACGGACAAAATTCTTGCTCGAGGAAAAGGGGATGGAATGAAAGGGGGCGTTCACTGCGTGTTGTGTGGATAAAGTTTTACGAGCTGGTAAAAGAAGAGCGACAAAGCAGCGGCCTAGTGGGGGATTCCGTCAGAGTGGGGCATTATTCGGCTAAATTTTCATTCGAATATGTATTCGAATACATTTGTGCGAATAAGTTTTTATTCGAATAATCTTCGAATAAAAAATTCGAATAAAATGAAATTATTCGACAATAACGAATAAGTTTTTATTTGACTGAAAATTTATTCGAATAATTTCTTATTCGAATAAAAATTTAGTCGACTCAACGGACGAATAAAATGATCACGTGGTTTCAGCGATGTATCATGACATCACTGACTGACACTCGTGAGACCTAATGTTTTAAGTTAGGTAACTCTTGTCATAGCTCACACTTTGCAGGACCGCGGTATTACATAGAGTAGCGTTTTGATTTATTTTAAATGAAATTTGCTCATGTCAATTCATTTAAATGAACGTTTTTAAATACATACAAATACGCACACTTCCATACCCACACGTCCAAACGTATGTTGAACACAGTACAGACTTCCATCGATAGATACCGGACAGGGTATCACATTTATTCGTCGTTCATTCAGGTCGAATAACGAATAAATTCTTATTCGAACGAATCTGGCTAGAATAACGGTACAGATTTATTCGCGAATAACGAATAATTTTTCGACGAATAAAATCGTCATTTGTTATTCGCGAATAAATCTTGGGGATTTATACGAATCCGTATCCGAATGAAAATTTAGCCGAATAATGCCCAACTCTGGATTCCGTGCAACTAATATCGCTTAGTGGCACGGCGACTACTCGCCAAATAAAGGTTACGCACGCGTCTGGCAACCACTTCTCGATTCGCTCCTTGCCAGAAGGGAACGCTTTTTAAATTCCTCGCCCGTCCACGAGATTTACACGATAGAACTTGAAATCGAATTTTCGTGTCGAGGCTTGCAACTCCGAGCATTAAGCTATCGCGTTACGCAAAACATCTGCGTGTCCCGTGGAAATTGCCACTCTCCACGGCACTATCGGGAACACATCGATTTCGCGAGCCATTGCGATTTGAAAACGAAAAAAAGGGGGCATTCTATTACGCGTGACAGATCAATTTGCTGCCGCTACGCAATGCATCACAATTTTACGCTCGTCTTTTTCACGCAACGCAGGCGAACCTGACACGACCAATAAAACAATCCCGAAGCGACAGAAAACAAGTGAAATCCAGTGAAACGAAAGAAAATAGGGGAACGCGACTCCACCGAATGTGTCTATTAGTTTATCGACCAAGGAACCGTTTACGTTCCCAGCTGGCATCCTCGACGGCAGATAACGGTGCACGGTAGAAAAAGGGAAAACACAAGTTGCAACGGAAACACAAAGTGCCAATTCGATAGGCAAAAAAGGTAATGTTTGCCATGTAAGGTATTACAGGTTTGCGCGATCGGCAACCTGCTTCTTCCCTTTCGACGCACATCTACAGTTATTCAACCCTCTGTTTCATTCTTCTCGCAAGATCGGTGGCAGTGTCGATAGACGAAGGGATTGAAATTGGATTAGAAATCTACATGGATTTGGTTAGGTGCCAGGTCGAATCGGCTAGCATTGGAATATAGACACTCGACGAGAACCACTTCCCCTTTGGAAGCCGCGTTTCACGTATTTCATCGCAAATCCGTGAAAATTGGATCGCCGTCGTTAGGGAGAGGGTGGCGAAAGGTTATTATCTTGTTACGTGCATTCGCGTGATCATCGAGCAGAGCTATCGTGCCGCATGCAGAGATACCCGACGGTGAACCGGTGTTATTATAATTCCCCGTATAATGAGCGCTGTAGGACATCGTCACGTAGCAATTTTCACCGCACATTCGCTTTCGAAATTTATAGAAATCTACGCTACTGGAACGTGACTTCCCTTTTTTTCTGCAATAAAATTAGTATCCGGCTGGATGGACGGCAAGAAGCGGTAATGCTATGATTTATCTCTAGTTGGCGCGCGTTCGCGGACTTCAGAACGAGTTTTGTAATCCTTCTTTAACGAACTAAGTCGCGCTTAATTCGTAATGCCGCGCGTTTTTCACCTCTTACACGCTGTCTGTCGCGTAAAGTCCAACGAGCAGATTTCTTTGATCTGTAGATCTTTATTAGAGAATGCATTAATCAATCGATCGGGAACTGTTAGTGGGGAAAGCGTGTTAGTTGGTATTCACGGAAGACACACTTGGAGAATCAAAGAAATCGGCGAATAATGGTGGCAAAGAGGAAAAGAAAGAAGGGAAGGATAGGATAGAAAGAAGGCTCACGTTCGACTAAGTTCAACGTAATTCCCTGTTGGAATGAGTTTCAATTAAAGCCTTTGTGCGGTACAGATCGGCTCGTCCGTCACTCGTTTCAGCGCAATTAGAGTAACGATGCCCAGTCATGCTTTTACAAATTTCTCGTACAAATGTCGCAAAAATTTCCAGTTTGAAGCAGATTGAACTTGCAAGCGATGAATCTTCCATTTATCTGCAGAGCTTCTTCTCGTAGGTTTATCCCCTTTCGCCGCCGACCTTCCTCTTTTCTTTTCCAAGTTTCTTGTTCTTGCAGCGGTGGAATCCGATCGCGAGACGAAAGAGCCTAGGAAAACGTGGGCGGAGAGACAGAGAGGACAAGAAATCTCGCGGGAGCAACGTTAAGAGAAGGTCGAAAGGAACGGGGGAAAGCTAGAAGTACATTCATCTTGCCTGTCGATTCGATGCTAAATGAATTCGCGAGTCAATCGATTAATCTTGCCGCAATGAATACCTTTCGCCGGAGGATCGGGAATTTCGAGCGTCTCAACTGTTTTTCCCGCTCGATACTGGCAGTCGTATTAAGTAATCTAATCGAGATAATGGAGCATTTGCGTAGCCCCCGCGGATCGACGGAGGTCCATTTCGAACAAGACGCGCCACCGTTTCTGTTCCCATTAAATTCTTATCCGTTTAAAAATTGCTCGGGTCGCGCGCCACCATTTCTCTTCGTTTCGAATCGCAGCCAAACAAGTGCCACGGTTTCGCAGCCAACGAGAAAAACAGGCAGGCGATGGCGATGGTTTGCCGTAAACTTCGAGACGCAAACAAAATTAGTCCCGCGAGCTCTTAAGAGCGGCGCGCTAATTAAACTCAATTTACGTAATCACAGTTGCCAAGAAGTTCCATCGTCGTTTGCAAACTTCCCTCTGTACGTAATTTCTAGTCTACCTAAGGCGGATCACTCGATATCACAATTATCCACCATCCGCAAAAATCACGCCGTCCGTTACATCGTATGAAAGTCGAATTAATCGATTTCCATACACACGACCGCCGCGGACCCGATAACAATCGGAGAATTTTTCTTCGAGACGAAAAGTGTTAGGAGCGAGTTGTTAGTTACAGGTGGTCGATCAAGCAGCTCGCGAGAACACGAGCAAGCAGATAAAATAGCAGGTTACAAGTACTGCAAACGCACTCAACAGATCCCGGCAAAACCGGCTTCTAATTTATTAGCACTGCCATTAACCAATAGTTATAATTCATAACGAGCGCGCAAGGTATCGCTTGCCATTATCGTAATTACACATTCCGCAGCGTAATGCGATCATCGATCGTGCCGATGTTACCGTAAAATGATGAATTTGTTATAGGTACCCAGTCACCCCTTTCTCGGCTTTAAAGCCGAACCGAGAGGATCTTCGAGAAAGGAGGTCGCAAAAGCCTGTGTGCGAAACGGGGCACGTATCGATCAACTCTATGCATACCCACACCCCAGACCCATTCGGTTTCATTCCCAGACGACGCGACCGGTCCAATAGGATACGCATAAGCACATTAGTCCCGTTTAACACGTTCCACTAGCTTTAGCCACGCTATTGGTCCAGCTTGCGGTACAAACGTCGAATAATTGGGTTGCAGAGTATGTTTGCGCTGGCACAGAGGATCGCAGCTGACTACGAAGGGACGTAAAGGGAGATAAATGACAAACGAGCCTCGCTGCCCGACGCGTCCATGCATCCATCCATCAAATCTCCCTATTACTTTCTACGACGTCCCACCGATACTGACACTAATTACACACTAGCTAGCCTGCTAACCGATCGTGCGAAATCACGGGCCGATATCCCGCGAGCTTTGCATTATTATAATAATACGTTATTAATACGCAACGCCGATCAATGCCGCACTGTGTTGGTCTGCCCGAAAATCCATCATAACTGGGGAACGAAGCGGAAGGAAAGCAAGGAGAATCAGCGTGTCTGGTTTGACGAGCAATAAGGGTGGCAAGGCGTGTTCGTTAGCCAATCTAGGCGATGTGTAACCGGGGTAGTTACGCTGCGATGTCGGTATAAAGGAGGAACCCGAGGACGTGCCACGACAAAGCCGTACAAGCTTGTCGACCGGCCTGTTACGGATGGAACACACAGTATCTTCCTGCTCGTGGAATATGTCGGAGATCTAGCCTCCTCTTCCTGTCCACCGCGATATCCACCGCGTATCCGACGGCACAGCCTATTGGACGCTTCCCAAATTAACTAACCTCCAGTCAGAGATCGCGGAACCGTGCAAATAATTACCGCTTCCATGGCCCAGAGTGGGGCATTATTCGGCTAAATTTTCATTCGAATATGTATTCGAATACATTTGTGCGAATAAGTTTTTATTCGAATAATCTTCGAATAAAAAATTCGAATAAAATGAAATTATTCGACAATAACGAATAAGTTTTTATTTGACTGAAAATTTATTCGAATAATTTATTCGAATAAAAATTTAGACGACTCAACGGACGAATAAAATGATCACGTGGTTTCAGCGATGTATCGTGACATCACTGACTGACACTCGTGAGACCTAATGTTATAAGTTAGGTAACTCTTGTCATAGCTCACACTTTGCAGGACCGCGGTATTACATAGAGTAGCGTTTTGATTTATTTTAAATAAAATTTGCTCATGTCAATTCATTTAAACTAATGAAAAAATCAATCTCTTCAAATTATAAGCGTTCATTGAACGTTTTTAAATACATACAAATACGCACACTTCCAGACCCACACGTTCAAACGTATGTTGAACACAGTACAGACTTCCATCGATAGATACCGGACAGGGTATCACATTTATTCGTCGTTCATTCAGGTCGAATAACGAATAAATTCTTATTCGAACGAATCTGGCTAGAATAACGGTACAGATTTATTCGCGAATAACGAATAATTTTTCGACGAATAAAATCGTCATTTGTTATTCGCGAATAAATCTTGGGGATTTATACGAATCCGTATCCGAATGAAAATTTAGCCGAATAATGCCCAACTCTCGGGCATGGCCTACCCCCCTCGATTTCCATTCCTCCGCGAAATTGTTTCGCGCAGCGTCGACGTGCAATGTTTCTCCTACGAGTACCAAAGCAGGCATCGTTTCAATGGATGCGGGCAAAAGTTTCGATAGGGTGGCGACGGCGTGCAATAAATAGAACGCCTCGGCTCCAACGCCTGCATGTCACATTCCCTGGTTGAAATGTTGAGGATCCGCGAAGTCTGATCCGCGAGGTTCCTTCGAGCATATTAATACCCGCGCAAATACCCAGTGCTGCTGTGCAAACCGAAGCAGACTTTACTCGTGATTACGTTTCAATGTAAATAATTCAGCTGACGACTCGTCGCCGTGCAAGCACGCACGTTAATTAAGCGCCATCGTTACTTACAAAGAACTGACAACGAGAGGCGCAGCTCTAAGCAACGGGTTGCGTAGGTGCCGCTTCATACTTTCTCCTCTTTCGTACGCTGACGTTTCGTCAGATTGAACTTTGCTCCGAGACGAAGTCGGTAGCTGTTCGTGGAATCGCTGGCGAGCAACGGTGTGCTTAGGCTTTGGCACGAAAAGCGCGTAACTTTGCGGACTTTGTACTGCAGCCCACGTTTCGCTCGCGTTTATGATGCGCTCGTTCGATTTCCATGCTACCGAGTTTCGTGGGAAAGACAATTCCAATTGAAAAGAAGCGTCGACGCGGGGAAACTGAGTCCGATGAAAGCTGCGTCCGCGAGACGCGTTAATGGCGCGAAATTAGAATCGTGACGACGCACGTGCTGGGACAAAAATCATAACTTCTGAATTAATCAGTTTTCGGCCTATATATCCCAATACTTTTTTTAACCAGAATATATAGATGCATCAATTGGCGCAGAAAAGAATATACAGTTGTATTTAAAAAAATTGAGGTGTTCTCGATTTTTTATTGAATAAAAAGTTTTTTATCGATAGTTACTTTTGAAATTTGTTGTCAGCTGAATACTGACTAACTGTTGTTCGAAACATTTTTTGTATCAAATTATTTTTTCACGTGTATCGCGTTTGACAGCTATATTAAAACTGAAGACTATTCAGTGTTCCAGGATGCAAAAGTCACGATAGGTATCGTATGAACAATTGGAAAAAACAGATCGGATGTTTAGAACTTCTATTTTTTTGTCTCTTGGTGCAGAACAAAACCAGTTTTCAAATATATCTCCATTTGTCCTCGTTAAACATATTTGCGACGGTAATTTTCGAGTTAACTTCGAGTTGTTGGAAAATCCTGGCCATGTCGATATTTCGCTGACTTAAACTAAGAAATCTGTATAAAAAAAAAAGTAAAGTATGAGTTCGATACTTTAAAAAACGTAGGGAGAAACTAAAAGAAGCGCAGCGGACGAGGCTGGAAGTTGGTCGAGGTGATCTAAAACAACAGTCTGGCGAACGGGTCCCCTCTTTCTCCGATTCCGATCAAGACCACCTACCCTGTTTGCTCTCGGTGTTCAGCGCGGCGTTCCTCGCACCCCCTCGGATTCTTTAATCGGTTCAACTGATTCGTATCCCAGAGTTGTTCAGCCGTGCAGATGGTCCGTGCTCTACTCCCTCTATATCTCGCCAGTCTTCTCTTCCCCCATCACCCCTTTCTTCCAATCCTCCCAAGCCTTTGCTTCGGCTTTTCCCGAGACTGATCAACTTTTCTCTCCGACTGACAAGCGAACCGATACCAACGGCTACCCTGCTTACGTGCTTTCTCTACGCTCGTCCCGCTAGCTTCTTCCACTTGCGAAACAAGCAAACCTCCCGATAAACACTGGCAAAACTGAGGCACCATGAAACTTTGACGATACCGGTAGCCAGTTTCGCTAAGTCACTGCAACAAGCTCCCGCGTTATCTGAGAAGATTCAATTTCCTGCGATAAGAAAAACGAATTTGACTGGCTCTGTGCGCTTTCAATTAATTACGCAACGTTGAGTAACGTCAGAACGTTGGGCACGCTCCGAAAGTAGAACAAGTTCGCTACCCTCGGCTTTCCTCTGGCCGCCGAGAAATTTTCCAAGGATCAGTTGCGACATAATTGTCGGCGCGCCAAGCTTGCCGAAAATTTCCCCGAAATCTCTACGAGCGATCGAGCTATCGCGTTTAGCCGTGTGCGCACTGTGCACGCACCGCAGAGATGCTCAGCTGGTTTCTCCCGAGCATTTTACAGTCCAAGCACGAGTTATAAACACGTTAGGCGCTAGACAAACTTGTGTCACTATTAAACTTACTCCTTGAAATGTCGCAACTTGAATACCGAGTAGGTTTCCTCGCCTGTGACTTCTTATCAATACACCTTCGCACGCAACTGTGAAAATTGACTCAAGTCTATCGTGACACGTAGGTATCGTTCATTCCATTCGAATTGCCTCGGTTAGTCTAGACTCGAACTGATAGCATAATGTAATAGAACTAAACTGCGCCACCTCGTGTGCACGGCCGTAGAGTAGGGGAGACCGGGGCAGATTGTAACAAAAAAAGTTTCCACGGGTTTTTCTCGAAAGTGTTTTCCTCAATCGGGAAATAAATTGCGTGATTTACTACTTACATATGTGGTGAACTAATTGCGTGAAAGTACGTGACAAAATCTTGGACACTTAGACATCTAGCTTCATCTTAAACAAACCTGAACCTTTGTTACAATGTGCCCCAGTCCGGGGTAAAAAGTAACAGCATGTGGGGTAAATTGTAACGCATCTGTTTTATTTATTTAAACGCAAACGCAAACGCACATAAACATTTCTAACATATATAAATGAAAAGAGAAATATCATTAATAAACGTTTTATATACATGAGTTGCACAATTAGTGCTTATTCACTATCCGAATTGCAATTGTGGCAGATATAAGGAATATTTCTCACAGTGCAGCTTTCATGTGACCACATTTTACATTGATTGCACATAATCCAACGTTCGTTAGGTTTACTGTTGCTATATGTTTCAGTGCAAACCAAGCAGAAATATTTATCTTCTGAGGAATTATCAGACTCTATCAAAATCTTCCTCTTCGCTTTTTTTACTTTTGCCTTCTCATTTTTTTTTCCTGCTTCTTCGATGCTCGACGGTTCTGTTGCTCTTGTAGAGCATCTTTTTCTGTGTTACATTTTGCCCCAAGCAGTTTGTTACAATTCACCCCGAGGTCGAATTTTTGCCTTTTATCTCAGCTAACGAGAAACTAAACATCAAATTACTGAAATGCGTATAGATTATGATAAACCAATGTCTACTGCTTCGTTTGCGACAAAGAAGCAAAAATTCAAGCGGTTTCTAATAACGGTTAATTGAAATCAAAGTGCTAGGACAAAATTTACTTACGTAACCCAAATACTATATAAAATTCTAGGCTATAACCACAAAATGGATAAACAACGCTCATTTGTTTTACTCAAACTGACGGTGCTAATATCGTCAAGCAGCTCTCGGATGCTGTGGGTTGTCAGATTTGTCGTTCAGAAGATTTTACTTATGTTACAATTTACCCCGTGTTACAAACTGCCCCTGTCTCCCCTACACGGTGCAATGGTAAATCGCATAGATGAATGGCAAGTGAATAGGAGGTGACATACACGCTCCGTACAACCCTACAACACGCCTCGGGCGTGTTTATTTTCCCACGTTTTTTTCCAACGGCCTTGCCCTGTCGCTGGAAACCTGTTTACCTTCACACCTGGATCATTTGACCCACTTCCCTATTTCGCTTCCACAGGGCCTGCATGCATGGTCAGCGAAATAGAAGTAGGTCAGCTCGCGCAGGTGTTCAGGTAAACACGTCCGGAGCGACGAGACAATCGGTGCGAAAAAACGTGGGAAAATAGGCGCCCGAGGCTCGGTAGGGTCGTAAGGAGTGCGTGTCGCGCCTCTCGCTTGCTTCCCCCAGTTCCATTCATGTTATCGAAGGATGCACGAAAGCCTAAAGCGGAACAGCGAACATCGCGTCCATCTATTCTGCTGAACGTGCCCGTTCCAACCTGAGCTCGGTGTATGATTACTGTTAGGTCACGTCTGTTTCAGTTGCGCGGTCTAGCATTGCTGAATTCCGCTTGGTGAGCGACTTTTGTCCTCTGTCTTCTTGGCTCCGCTGATAGACATGTGCGTGGCCAACTTCCCACGGCAGCAGATAAATTTATTGCAGTTTGTGTTAGAGCAGTCGCAAGGCTTAAAATAGTGAATGGGTGTAAAGGGAGAAATTCAATTAATTATTAACATAAGAATCATCTTGACGTCTGGCTGCCACCAATGACATTTAATTCGCAGCTGGCGAATTAAGCATTGCACAGCTGAGAAACATGGTAGGAGCAGTTAGGTACATTGGCGAAGTTGTTTCTAACGTCGGACATAATAGGACGCTCGTGTTGCGCACGAACACGAGATGAGCACGTGGGCTCGTGTTTCGTGGCACGCTCTGGCCGCGTGCCTAACGTGTGCGCACACATATACCGATAACTTTATAGTTACATCTCGCGGTAGCGTTGACCCTGAATCGATGTAGCACGTGGAAATGAAAACCGCGCCTTGCTTGACTCACCATCTACTATTAGATGAACCAAGCAGAAACAGCTTTCCCAATAGAGATTATCATTCGTTTCGAATAATTAAGTCCCGAATGTTTTCTGCTGGGCGAGGTGTTTCCATCGAACCTATACCTCGAGTATTTCTGCCGCGATATATATAGTACCACCGATGAGTTTCACGGTGCAAAGTCTAAAGTTCAATCGAAGGCGCGTACCTACACATATAGGTATGCAAACAGAGCCGTCCGCGCGAAACACATCACTTACATAAATATATAATCCTCGAAACCGCGTGGATGCAAGGACCGACTCGATAACGACGGCGAGCCTTCAGCAAATAACGTTTCTGCGGCAGATGACAGAAACGCAAATCGCGGAACGTGACATTTGGGAACCGTGCAGCCGACACGCTGCTAACATTTCACGCGCAACCCAATTATTTCACGTATTTCCTTGTTTATCTCCCGGAGAATATATATTTCGCGTTACACGCGGAGCACTCGCGGCTTTATTTATCGGTGGGATCGCCGAGGTAGGAAATTTCCGCACGCGCGAGGTTCCATTTCCAGCGGATCAAACGATATACCCGATGCGACTGCGAGGAGAAAAAAGTCGACAGTCGAAAGAGCCAGCGGTTTCAATGAGTTTTTCCCAGAATTTCATATCTACGCGAAAACCCCTTCTCGATCTTGTTCCACTCTCTGTTTAACTATCGAATAACCCAGTCGTACCGTGCGTTCCAAAACCGTATTGAAACTGCAGTCGCAACAGAATAATATCCGCGTCTCGTTCGACAAAGACTGTCAAACAGTGACGGCGCGGAGGTAGCAGCAGGTAGCCGCGCAATTAGCTTGACGAAATAAGTACGCTACGAATGAAATTGCCCGGCACCCGTGTCTTGCCTCGGTAAATTTTTCACGAGGCAAAAGCAGCCAAGGGGGAGCCGAAGAAAGTGTACCGGCAAATGAAAAGATCATTTGAAAAGGGTCCAACCAGCGGTTGACCTAAGTAATTGCCTGCTCCTCTGACGGTCTTTATATTCCTTTCATTCGACAGCAGCCGGTAGCAGCCGGCCGCTATCGACTTGAAGAAAAGTCAACGAGAATTTTTCTACCGCCTTTTTACTAGCGGAAAAATCGTAATACCCCCAACAGACGGGATCTTTCAGTTTTCCCGGCTCTCTTCTGTGTTCCAACGATGCGGCGCGGTGGTCTCTTGAATCCCCGTACCTTTCCCACTGTTTTCCCCGAGCAGAGTTGGGCATTAGTCGAATAAATTTTGATTCGACTAAATTTTTATTCGAACGATCTCGAATAAAAATTTCGAATAAAGTGTAGTTATTCGAGAATAACGAATAAATTATTATTCGTGACGCTCAGTCGCCACGGAGGTCCTCCGAATAACGAATAACGAATAAAAATTTATTCGAATAAATTTTTATTCATTATTCTCGAATAACGACATTTTATTCGAAATTTTTATTCGTTATTTACGAATAACTTCACTTTATTCGAAATTTGTATTCGAGTTCATCGAATACAAACTTAGTCGACTAAAAATTTATTCGTTAGTCGCGAATAACTCCATTTTATTCGAAATTTTTATTCCAAGATTCGTCGAATAACAATTTAGTCGAATAATGCTCAACTCTGTCCCCGAGCACGTCGAGAGTAAAGAGGAGAGGATAAAGTAACGCTGTACCTAGCCGGAATTACACATGTCTGAGATTTGTGGTGTTAAAGCGTGTTAGCTTTCTCTTTCGAGGCTATCCCGTTCGGTGCAGTAATAACGGGGTTACCGATGCTTAACGAAAGAACGTACGTGTCGGCGTAGCTCGCCGAGGGATGGAGGCAGAGCTGCGTGATGCCTGACTCACCCGCTGCAACATTTCTTCGTACAGAATACCCGCTGCATCGAGGCTACGTGCCCGAGTTCACGTTCAAACGCTCGTTTCTGTGGCTCTTACCTGAAACAAACAAAACGTTGCGAACGTTAGAAAAGTTACGGGGCGAGAACGTAATTTGAACTTCGCCAGAAGTCTCGACGAACTTCTGTTCCCTTTCGCAAAAGTGTCCATGGCGCTTTGTAACTGTTGCTCGTATGCATCGAATTGATAAACGAAGACTAGATGCAAGTGGTTCTCGTCTGACGCGCGCATTTCCGGCCGATCCGTGATGCAATTTCCTGACCCGGTTCAACGGCACTGCTCGCGAGTTTCGGTGCCGTTAACCGATGGTAAAATGCAATAGCAAGTTGTTCCCGGCATAGAAACGCTGGCCGTGCACGCGATTCTTAGCCAGCAACGAAACGCTATTTGCATTTACCGGCGAAACGATTGGGAATAATTTGCGACGATCGCATCAGCGGAGTGAAACACTCGGCTGCGTCTCGTTAGCGGAAAGTCGCTATCAAAGTTAACGGGGGCCCGGCAATTAAAGCGACTGGTTAAATATCGAACGCTGCTTCTCTTCATTTCTGGCTTTAATATCGTTCCAGTTTGTTACGACTCGTTTGCCCAACGCTAGTCGCAGGGGTCGCTGCAGAAACGCGTAGCTTGGGTATATTCCCGTCGCTGCGGCGAAATCCGCGATATTTACTGTTGCAGAGGCTGCTGCTGGAAATAAATTCCATAAAAAAAAGGGTTCTGTTTTCGCGTGGCTGGGAAATACGAGCATTGTAACCACGGGGACCGCGAGTTAGCGTTCGATTTGTTATCGGTCAATGAACACTGAGCCGTGTTTCGCCTCGACCGCGAAAACGTCGTTTCCGACGAGTTCGACGAGCACCAACGTAATATCGCGGTCCCGTGTACGCTCTCTATAACCGAATCTCGCGTCAACCGTGATGCAATTCGTGGCGGAGCGTTGTAACTCCATCGCTGCAAAAATCTGGCGTTTGCGTTCTCCACGTGGCGGAGCGAGCGTTTATTTTTGGATAGCCGTACTTCACTCACTGTGGGTGTGTAGAAAAAGATAGTAGGTACTTGAGAAGATGCTTGAGGAATCAGTTCCGCGAAAATCATCGGGGAAGTGAAAATCTGTTAGCGAGCTCAGTGTTCACAGCTGAATGTATTGCCAATAACAATACAAATTTTCTCATCTTTTCGGATTTTCTCAGCGTGCTGCAAAGGATTCAATCCACTAAGTATGATGTCAGAACTAACACCTATATTCTTGATATAAAAAAGAAATATAACCAATTTCTCCACGACAATCCTAATAATGAAATCAGATTTTTTTGGATTCCGTCGCATTCGGGGTAATGATATTGTGGATGGCCTGGCGAAAGATGCTACCGTCTCCTGCTCATTAGACATCCCAAGAATACCTTTTACTGATCTTTCGGAATTATTCAAACAAAGAGCCTCCTCACATATAGCCAAAATAATAAAGGACCAAGGGATATATAAAGGTAAATTCTATTTTCAACACTACTATAGTGACAATCGTATGCCGTGGTATGGGAACAAAAAACTATCCCGGCAATTTATTGTTACTGTAAACAGAAGCAGAGCGGATCACTACCATTTGGCCGCTTCCCTAGCTCGTATTGGTTTTATCGATAGTCCTAAATGTAAATGTAATCTCGAAGACGAAACTCTTAATCATGTCCTATGGCAATGCAATTTATATAATGTTCAAAGAACGAAACTATTATTTAAGCTGCGTAAAATAAATCTTCATTTACCGCTCGATGCCGCGTCGTTAATTTCTAGTCCTAATATTAAAGCTTGTCACTACAGTAGCGGACAAAAAAGTTACCACTTTTTCGACCCACCCTAATTCTATTACTTTTCAATATCAATTCAAGATTGTAGTATATGCCTAACATACATATTCTGAAAGAGAATTGAAAGCTGTATAAAATCCAGTTACAGTTGAATTTATTTAACTAACAATCAAAAAACCGCACATAACATTAAACAAGACAACACACTTTTAAAGTCAACAAAAAGTTACCACTTTTGAACATAAAAATATCTAATATTTTGTGGGGGGACATTTTGCTTTTAGGACAATCTAAAAAGTTGCTAAACGTGGTAACTTCTTTGTCGGCCCCAAAAATGTGTTACGCCCTTTAATATCATACAACACTTTTGCTTGTCAGTTAATTAAATTCAACTTTAACTGGATTTTATACATCTTTAAATTCTCCATCAGAACATGCATATTAAATATACCACAGTCCTAAATGTATGCTAAACAAAATAACAAAAATAGAACAAATCGAAAAAGTGGTAACTTTTTTGTCCGCTAGTGTACATTCTGGTTTCCTAAATAACTGTAATTTGCGTATCTAGGATGAATAATGGTTCAATCTTACTGTATACTTCTGTATGTACATACTGATATCTTTCTTTTTGTTGTTTCTTCCCTAAAATATTGTGTATTACCTGTAATACTGTTTTAATAAATCTCTTATGAGATTTAAATAATAAAAAAAAAGACCTCGCTCGGTTATAACTATTTAGCTAATCTGCGTCTATCGACGTGTCTGCAATCGACAACTATTGTTGCGCTATATTAGCATGATTGCGCGAGAGTGGTTGCAGGTTCGAGCAAGCCATAATGGGCCTCGACGACGGCGTCGGCGTCGGCGACTCTGCATTGATTTCCCATACACCGAACAGTCGAAATTGCCCGTTACGTTTTCCCGAAATGCTCTCGACAGTCGCGTCCGTTGGATACGGGATATTCTGACAGGTTATATTTATTGCGCGGCCCATAACCAACCGTCCAGATATTATTTGCGATCGCTCCACGTCCAATTCGGACGCCTTTCTTTCAAGAACAAATTTTTCCAGCAATATTCCCCATACCTACCTAAAGGGGAGAGACTCGGTGATTTGTCACTCGCGTGCTTATACACCTTCCATCATTTCGCCCATTGTGAATCGAAGAGGAATGGCGGCCTCGAGGACCGCTCAGGGAAGAAATAAATTTCAGTGACCTACGCGGGCGAGAATCAACGAGTTTTTTCAAAGGAGACACCCCCTTCGCGTCTCTGGCTAGCACAGGTCGAAAACTACCGGCAAACCGGATCTTTTAATTCAGGTATGATTTAGGAGAGTACGTGTCACGCGACACGGTTTAATGTCACGGCGCACGAGCACTCGTGAACCTTCCCACGGGAAATTTCGAAAACGATACGTGTCCTCGCGGGTCGGATCAAGATTAATCAACGTCGTTCCTATAGGACATTTTATGAGAAATTCCCGTGCGCCTCCGCGCAAAAATCACCGACCCATATATTTGTTCGCGCGGAAACGTCTAGATAATCGCGTTCAAAGCGGCTCACGGAAATTTACGACGGTGGAAACTACTAGGAGCCGTGCCACCATACGTTAGATAAATCGAGACTTCTAATTACGTGAGAGGCGCGACGATACGATATGGATCGTTAAAAGAGATGCCCCTTTAAATGTTTGGCGAGCACGAAATCCAGTGGGAATGAAAGCTGCGGTTCAATGGAGAGAAAAGAAGAGGAGCGATCTGGAAAACACGTGGAAAATCATGGAACGAATTGGAGCGGGAATATAAGAGAATGTTATTTTCGAAAGGCGATCTTCGAGCAGTGATTTAAAAAGCAAGCTGTACTCCCGTTTCGAGGTACGAATAAACAACCACATAAATATTCACGATCGAACGAACGGGTAGGTCGGTTTTCTACAACCGGTGCACCACGGTTCTGTGTGTTTATGCGGCGTTATCGCGAGCAACGAGAGCCCCGTTAATTTCATTTATCGACGATAAGTTAAAACCGGTAACGATAAAACGCCTACGGGTTGCGCGTTCAGGCTTCGCTGCTCCAAGTTGGCGCGTTGCCAAAACACCTCGCTCTTCTTACGATACCTCGGCGACGAGTGAAACCGGAGACGACCTTCTGTTTGCGAGAGTATCAATAATTTCTGCTCTTGGCCCAGCTAAAGAGCCTGAGTTTATAGCGTTTATAGCGTTTCCAGACGCGCTCTCGTCACCGATTTCAGAGCTCACGGCCTCGGAAGCTTTTAATCCTCGCGCTTCTCATCCGAATAGACTTGGAGTAAATTGAAAATATTCGATTGGAGGCGGGACAGGGAAAACGAAGCGATGCGAGATGTGACGATTAGTGGATGCGACGGAAATGTGAGCTCGCGATATAAATCCTTCGCTCGAAATACAGTTGCAAAGTCCAATTTGTGTCGCGGGTATGTTTTCCAGGTCTCGGAATTCGGTCACCGCGCTGCTAAGAGGTGGCGGTGAAATTGCTTCGTGACGTAGCGTTTCGATTGCCAGGTCGCCGAGAGATTTGATTAAAAAAAAAGCAAGGGAAAGGAAACGCGACATCGTTTCGGGAAAAAATCGCTGCAATCTTTCCGTGACACTCGCGTATTTCCCTCTGCGTTCGCTGTAGCAAGGCAACACTGCGTTATCTGTGGGTATTCTAGCTTTTATTCCCTTATCGCTGAAGAAACGAGCTTTCAGGGAACTCTCTTTACCATCTTGTGGTCCTACCGAGAGCAGTCAGCTGGATCGGATTATCTTGCATAACATCGCGAATGTCCGTTTCACCGAGAAAAAAGAAGGCTGACAGCGCGACGCGGCGTGGAATTTCCTCGCCACGAAACCGCATAAACAGGAAACAAGTCCGACTTGCGCATCGCTTCGGGTATGTTCAACTATTATATTCCTTTCTCGGTAAAACTCTGTCAGAAAATGTATGCCAATAGCGAGAGAATAACGAAAGGAAATTCTTCTCCCACTTGCGATTCGCCTTGCGGCGCAACGGGTGCTCGTAAAAGTTAGCAACCACCCATCCATTAATTATCTCCAAAGTACTGGAAACTTTTCTAATTCCGGGAAAAACTGGATCTTTGTATCACCAGCTTTTCAGCCAAGTAACAGCGCGTCACTTTCTGCTTCAAAGTGATTTACCTCTCCCTCCCGCGGCTACCAGAATTTCTTAAAAAAACGACCGAAAGGAACTTCTCTTTGAAAAATGTAATCCCAACAGGGTCCAATCATGCTACCGGTAATTAAAGTGCAAACAGCGAAGACTTTGCAAAGTCTACTTACAGCTTTACGACCGAATAGATGAGCGTGATTAAGGGGTTATACCTAGTCAGGCGGCCGAAAAGGGGAAAATGTTTGTGATTCTTTTTTTATAGAACTTTTTGCACTTATAGAATATTTGGTAATTTTTTTATTAGAAAAATATTTACGTTTATAATAAAAATACAACGACATCCAAGAAGCCTTTTTCAAAACGGTGAGCAAGATATCTCAAAAACTACTGTACCAATCTTTCTGAAATTTTGTGAGTTTATTTTTTATATAAAGATCTTCTGAATGACGGAGGGTTTTTTTTCATTATATAGTTTCGATTTTATCAACGAAAAACTATCATAAGTGATAACCATGAAGCCATTTTTCGTTGATATAACTGAAACTATATATTCAAGAAAAATCCTTCCGTCATTCAGTAGATTTTTATATAAAAAATGAGCCCACGAAATTTCAGCAAGATTAGCGCAGTATTTTTTTAAATATCTTGCTCGCTGTTTTTAAAAAGGCTTCTTGGATGTCATTGTATTTTTATTACAAACGTAAATATTTTTCTACAAAAAAATTACCAAATGTTCTTTAAATTTTGCTCTGTTAAGTGCAAAAAGTTTTGTAAAAATATATGCTTCCGCTTTTTCAAAAAAATTCACAAACATTCGCCTCTTTTCGGCCTCCAGTCTACTTTTCGGCCTCAAAACTGCATGTGCCCAATATACATATTCTGAAAGAGAATTAAAAGCTGTATAAAACCCAGTTACAGTTGAATTTATTTAACTAACAAACAAAAACCCTACATGACATTAAACAAGACAACACATTTTGAAAGCCAACAAAAAGTGACCACTTTTGAAAATTAATAAAAAAATCTAATATTTTGTGGGGACACCTTTTGCCTTTAGGACAACCTAAAAAGTTACTAAACGTGGTAACTTCTTTGTTTTCCCCAAAAATGTGTTACCCCGTTCAATGTCATATAACAATTTTGTTTGTCAATTAAATAAATTCAACTTTAACTGGGATTTATACAGCTTTAAATTCTTCATCAGAATATACATATCAAACAGTCCCAAATGTATGCTAAAAAATAACAAAAATAGAACAAATCGAAAAAGTGTTAACTTTTTTGTCCGTTAGTGTAGGTACAACCCCTTAAGCGAGACAATTTCTATGGATTCGTTGTTTGCCTGCTCATCGCCAAACGTCTCTCATCTCCGCTGTGCAAAGTACAGCTAATCGTTTCTCCCTTTACGTGACTCCATGCAGCTTGAATCCGAATTTAACACCAGCAGAGTAATCCCACGTTTGATTAAAACGAAGATGCCCCCAGTCACCTTTCACCGAGTTCCGCGTCGGTGGAAATAATCAACGTGAAACTGCATCGCGACTAAATCGTGGATAGGTATCGTTAGTGGTGGAAACGTGAACGTGAACGCGATGATACTCCTCTATCCATGTTGCACGCTGAAACCGTTTCGCCTCCTCGGGGAGCACGCATTACGCTTAGCTATTACACGCGCGTCGTCCCGAAATTTGCCTACACCAGCACACTAGCTTCCGGGATGCGTTTCGGCCTCGATTCTGGTCACCATTCTATCGCGCCCTGTGTGGTTTGCCCTCGTTTCCCCAGTTTTCCCCATAGTTGATGCACGCCATTCCAGAATGTTGTCAAACATACGAACGCGTAACACGATAACCTGTGTTCCGTGGTTGCGTACACCAATCCTTTACGTCCCAGTTAGCTACGGAGTACCTAACTGCCGCTTCCCTCGACACCCCTGGCATTACTTTCGATCGAAAGCTATCCGCGAGTGACTGAGAGAGTCTCCCGCTGCTGCTACGAGTGCTTTCATCTCGACGACATAGTTTATTCTTCGTCAACAACTTCTGCCGCGCCTAATATTAAGGGGGCAAGAAGCTGGGTCCAAGGAGGAATGGAAATTCTGTGTAGCAACTCGTTTGTACACTGGGGCTAACGATCGTTACCTTCGCGTGACACGGAAACCCGTTTTTCAGGTTCCTCCTTCTCCCTAGACTCTAGATACTACACCTAGAAATTCTCCTAAATCGTGAAGAGAATTTTGGAAGGAGTCCATCGAAGGCTTCCTTTCTCGTTCCATCTCCTTCGTGCGCAATCTCGCTTCGACAAAACTATAATAATTCTGCGGGTGCTTTAAGTTTGCAGGAGGAATCCTTCGTCAAAGCCGCGCTACTCTTGCTAAGTTTTCGCAAGCTAGTCGTCGCGAAATAAATCTGATAATACAGCATGGTCAGCTTAGGTGCACAAAAATGCAATCGCCTCTGATAATGAACTTCTTCGACAAACGACGCACAGTGGCGATTGCGATCGGCGCAGAAATGTGCCGCTGGTGGATGCGTTTACTCGCGGAAGCACGACTCGTCTGTATGCGCGAGATCGCTAATCGTCCCAGGAAAACTATTGACCCGATTAAAGCGCGAACACTTTATCAGGCGAACGGACAAACCTATTTCGCTGAAGCGACAGGGCAGAAATGCAGTTCGTGAGCGCGCAAATTGAATGCTTTCGGTGCAATCGAGCTGCCACCACCGCGTTACATATACCTGCAGACTTGTCGAACACACGAGGCACATGAAAGTAACGTTTAAAATCGAACGCACACATCGCATAGGCGAGACTAAAGTCTACACTAGCGGACAAAAAAGTTACCACTTTTTCGATTTCTTCTATTTTTGTTATTTTGTTCAGCATACATTTAGGACTATGGTATATTTAATATGCATATTCTGATGGAGAATTTAAAGATGTATAAAATCCAATTAAAGTTGAATTTAATTAACTGACAAGCAAAAGTGTTGTATGAAATTAAAGGGGGTAACACATTTTTGAAGCCGACAAAGAAGTTACCACGTTTAGCAACTTTTTAGATTGTCCTAAAAGCAAAATGTCCCCCCACAAAATATTAGATGTTTTTATGTTCAAAAGTGGTAACTTTTTGTAGACTTTAAAAGTGTGTTGTCTTGTTTAATGTTATGTGCGGTTTTATGATTGTTAGTTAAATAAATTCAACTGTAACTGGATTTTATACAGCTTTCAATTCTCTTTCAGAATATGTATGTTAGGCATATACTACAATTTTGAATTGATATTGAAAAGTAGTAGAATTAGGGTGGGTCGAAAAAGTGGTAACTTTTTTGTCCGCTACTGTATATGCGTTAAAGAGAACGAAGGTAGTGTGCTATTTACGCTCGGAGGATATTTCTACAGTGCATGTGTGTACGTTATAGCGAATTCGTGGACGCTGTTCGTTAACCTCTGCCACTTTTGATTTATGTGCATTGGCAAGTAGCAGAGTGTGTTGGGTCATTGTTGCCCTGCTTCCTGATATTTCCCCGGTGGCATCGATGCACTTTGATTCACACGGACCTGTGCAAACATCTCGTGTACTTTCTTCGTTCCTATACCTACGCAAATACACGCAACGTAATACATATTTTTCCACGTAAACGTCCGTCAAGTTCCCATTCATAAGGAAAAACGGACGTATGATACATGGCGGGCCGATCCACGATCAACGTAGGTATCGCTGCTATTTATTCGGGCCATTTCGCAGCTGCCGTCTACGACACGCGCCACCCGGAAATCGAGTTTTATTTTCATTGTTCGTACCTGTTTACCATAAATTCGATACGTGCGCGGGACCATAATGGGGGATTGGAAAAATGGCCAGCCGTTGCGCTCTAACGCTTGTAAATCCTAGCAATACCGCGCCTCTTCACCCGATCTCTTCTGCTCATCTCCAGCGATTTCAAGCTCGCGATACCTACCTTCGCGGAACTCTTTGTTTCTCCATCGATCGGACAATTTCCTCGTTGCCATTAACGTCGGATTTCTTTTTATCCAACGACCTTCGAGAACACTTGGCGTAAGTCCGGGGACTGCTTCCGCGCTGGGAAGGGCACCAGGGTTGCCACCTCTCCGGTTTTGGCCCGGAGACTCCGGGTTTCGAAGTAAATCTCCGGGCTCCAGTTTTACTGAAGAAATCTCCGGGTTGTAGAAAAAAAATGAGATAATAAGAAAATGTGGTATTATACAATGGTATCAATTTTATATACAATAATAGATATTAATTAAAAAAACAGATACTTATAAATTCTGAATTGTTTGAGCTTAAAATAATCGCACATCTGTTTTCCGGATATTCGAGAACAAAACTTTTTTTGCTTTTTCCATCTCCGGGTTTATATTGGAATCTCCGGGTTGGAATGTGTGGCCCTCCGGGATTTCTATGGTGATAAGGTGGCAACCCTGAAGGGCACCTCTCCTTCGAAACTCGCTCGATGTTCTCTGACAGAAGCGATTTCTTATGATGTCTCGTGGCCTCGACGCATAACGTCGCAGTACATCGCTCCTGACGCTCTCCTCCGATGGGGGTCCATTTAAGCAGGAAGTTCTGCCATTTCAGCCAATTTAAATGAATCACGATCGTAAAGGGCGGCTCTATCGACTACGACTCTTGTCAGTGACAAGTGTGTCCGTCCGGTACGTTCGCTGCGAATGTCCGCAAACTGTTTCGCTACTCGTTGCTGAATCATAGATGTGTGTGATGTCGCTAGAAGAGAAGAGCTCCTTGCTTAATATTTCAACGTACCTACATACTGTTTTTCAAAGCCGAGCCACTTTATTTCCTTCGATGCAGTTTCCGCGACGTTTAAACTTTGAACCGGAAATGAAACGAGAGGAGCACGCTTTAATGAACTGACCGCGGCCAGTGACGGAATGACGCGCGCGTGGAATTTTAAAAATGGTGATGGCTCAGCGAATATCGACAGGGAACGATTTATGTACTTGTATGTCGGTCGGTCGCGTCACCGACACGCCGTCGCTCGACATTTCAATGCCAGAGCGCAGCTTTATCGCAGAATTAAGATTTTAAAGGCGTAATTTCGAAAGCAATTTCGCGAGACTCATAATCTTATCCGCCCTCTCGCGTCCCTTGGAATCTCGTTAGAATTTATCCACTCCCAAGCCGCAAGAAAACAACTGCGATTAACGCTTTCGCGATTACAAACGGTATTAACGCGAGTTTCCTTCGTGGAAGCGCAAAGTGACTTCGTTCAACCATTCGCCTAATGAATCCAGATGAACCGGCCCCGGCCCGGTGGAAAAATAGAGTTTGCTTTCCATTCCGTTTCCATTATGCAATCTCCGTGATGGAAACGGTCGCGATGCCGACGTCTGCCTCCCATCGAAACTGGCGTTTCGAGGATGCGCGGCTTTCGTCGAATAAATCCTTAGTTTTCTTGCTCCCCTTGCCTTCAACTTTCGCGGCAACGTGTAAAGCTAATTGAAAGCGGTACCAACTATGCTCGATATCGATGAAATTCTCTCGGAGTCGACCTGCCGCGACCTCGAAACCTCCGACCAGAGTTGGGCATTATTCGGCTAAATTTTTATTCGAATACATTTGTGCGAATAAGTTTTTATTCGAATAATCTTCGAATAAAAAATTCGAATAAAATGAAATTATTCGATAATAACGAATAAGTTTTTATTTGACTGAAAATTTATTCGAATAATTTCTTATTCGAAGGAATAAATTCCAAAAATGACGTATATTTATTTATATATATATATATATATATATCTTTTACTTAATAAATCTTCATTTTTAATAAAAGAAAATAGAGATTTTTTAGTTTTCTTTACAAATTTCCTAGGTGTTCCATATTAAGACCCATTTTTTCGAACAGCTGATTTTCACTCTTTTTAGTTTTTTTATTATAATTGCAAAACCATTGGATTTTTTTATATTTGACTACGTAAATATGATTATGCATTAGTTCCTTCGTCCCCCCGTGTCAGTTTTATTAAAAAACACAAATTCCCCTGCTTTTGACAAGCTTTTGAAATCAGGTGTTCCATATTACCTGCCTTTACCATATGACCGCGGTATTACATAGAGTGGCGTTTTGATTTATTTTAAATAAAATTTGATCACGGCAATCCATTTAAACTAATGAAAAAATCAATCTCTTCAAATGATAAGCGTTTCATTGAACGTTTTTAAATACATACAAATACGCACACTTCCAGACCCACGCGTCCAAACGTATGTTGAACACAATACAGACTTCCATCGATAGATACCCGACAGGGTATCACATTTATTCGTCGTTCATTCAGGTCGAATAACGAATAAATTCTTATTCGAACGAATCTGGCTAGAATAACGGTACAGATTTATTCGCGAATAACGAATAATTTTTCGACGAATAAAATCGTCATTTGTTATTCGCGAATAAATCTTGGGGATTTATACGAATCCGTATCCGAATGAAAATTTAGCCGAATAATGCCCAACTCTGCCTCCGACAAAGGATTCCCTCGACAAATGCCGCACTCTCGATCAACAATTTAAAACAGTCGATGGCGTCCATGTATCGGGCGAGTTCAGACAGTCCGGCACCGTAATGGCTGCACTTTATGTCACCGTTTCTATTGTAGTTCGCGTCAAGACTAGGAACTAATCTCGGCTACCGATTCGCCGGCGCCTGGAAAGCCGCCAGTGCGGAAAGTATAATGCAAGTTAAGCCCCTTTGTAAAACGCTACAATCCCGCACTGTCGAACGGCAATACGCTATTCTCCGGCTCGCAATAATCGTCGGCCACAAATTTTCCAGCAGATTCTTGGTCACTTTGTTCAGCGGGCGAGCAGCGTATTGGCAGCAAACACTCCCCTTCGATCCGTCATAAACGAGATCGAAGCAAGAATACCCAGTTTAAACTCGGAATAGCCTCTGCAATGAAATTTCCAGGCTCCATTGTCACCAAGGAGGGTGTGATTAAATTTGCTCGCCCTCCGTCGCTGTAACCCACTCAAAGTACGTAATTACGTTTTCATCGGTGAAACCGACGGATAACTCCACAGTGCCCATATGGTTAACCGAAGCTAGATTTAGCCTCGCATTATGCAGACGTTAGTAGATCGCGAGCGCGTAATAACGGCGTGACGACACAACGCGACGATCGAAAGCACGCTAAAATCGCATAGTGCTACGCGTTGCCACGTCCGGGGCAATGTTTGCGTTCTTCGTCGCATTGTCCGTCTCTAACCGAAAGCCAAACTATCGTCATTCGATCAATTCCACCGCCCAATGCGGACTAATGAAGCTTTCACGCGCCAACACGTGTTTGCCTTGCTCCGGAGCACGTATCAGCAGCCAGCGAGGAAAACGCTCTCGTTTCGCTGGCTGCGAGAAAACACGCGAGGCATGTGCTGTCGAGCACGAGGAGAGCACCGATAGCTAGGTACATATCGTTCTGGGACATTTCTTCGCCACTTCGATGTCGATTTCATCCAAGGAAATGGCATTTCGCGTGGCCTGTATTCTCTTTCCACTCTGGATGTAGGTATCCCAGTTTCGCGACACGTTCCACGGCGCGTGCTCTCCGCGAAACGTCCTCGTCGTCGCGACGTCCCGACCTCGAAATTACGCCACGCGATTAAAACGCGATCCGTTGTTTCGTAAGAGGTAAACGTTTGAAAGCCGAGCGGGCGACATCTTAAATTAAAGCGGACGCTTTACCGCTGTCCTATCGAAATTTATCGCCGGCAAGTGTTTACCGCAAGCCTTGCAACTCCCACAGCCGGTGGATTTCGCAACGAATTCCAGCGCGCAATCAGTGTCAGTGGAACGAGAAAACATTTATCGACAGACGCTTCCGCGAGACCTCGATCCCCGTCGTTTTTGGCTTTGAAAAGCTCCCGGGCGGGCAATTGGCCGGTGTATTCTGGACAACGCGCAACGTTAATGAGGCAGCCGCGCAATTAACAGCCAAGTCCCCGCCGCAATTAGCAACTAAGCATTTTCCTATGCAGCAGCCGACTGTTACGGAGGAATTAAGTCTACCGGCCGTTTAAACAATTCCCTTTAATCGCCAGACGACAGCGGCAAACCTATTCCGAACGCTTCCATTTATTCCATGGCGAGTAACGAACGTGTTTAACGAGGTAATTCACCGATAAACGGGCTCTCGCCTCGGAAAAATCTTTCACTCGAATCCACGCGAACCGTCGACTGAGATGCTCTGAAAAGTCTCGAGTAGCAGTGACAGAACCGATAAACTTTTTCATTTCTCCTCGGGCAACAGCTCAATTAAAGCACCAAGGCGCAATGCAAATTCGCTAATGATATTCACCGTGTTATCGCTAGACAGTGATATCGTGGTAAGAATATCCTGGAAACAGAGCAAAAGTGAGGCCTCCTCGAATAAAACTTTCGACCGCGTACAATAACGTTTATCCGACGATCGGGCTTGGATTACACACGACGCGTCGGGAAGTTCCATTTCCATGGATTAGTCTATTGCCATTGCGGGCTTTATTCCTGCTCATACGCGATCTGTATCTCAATAACCAGATTATAGGGAGAACCAGCACCGACGGCTTGCTACGCGCAACGCCTGCTAGATCTCTCGGTCCACATTTACCACTTGGAATTGTTGGAGCAGCGCGTCTCCTCCCGCCAGATAAACAGTTATCGTCGTAGCGGGGAAAGCTTCGTCATTGTCGAAACGGAATGAAGAAGAATCGCAGAACCGATGGTGGCACACCTGGCTCGCGTTACTGAGTATCTTCAGCGTTCTGTATATCCGAATCTGCGGAGAGAGACATGGGCAGAGAAGTAGCACTGGCAAAGATAAAAGAGTGAAAAAGAAGCACGGTAGGAACCTATTACCGTATAACTCGATTTCCCCTTGAACGAAGAGAAACCGTCCCACGCCTCCCTTCCTTCCTAGAAAGCAGAGCCATCTCTTCCTCTGGAAAATCGTGAAGAAAATGTACTTGACGTAAAAACCAACTGTCCGCGGTTCCTGCCGAGTAAATAGTCTTCGGACACTCGAGTCCAGTCCTAGTCCCGAGCACTTGCGCGGAATGAAAGCATACAGTTCGTCGTGTTTGCTTGCAATTCTAACCGTTCGCTTCGATTTCTCGGATTCTTCGGATTTCGCGATTAGGGTAACTCGGGGTAATATGCCACAGTTAACTTTGAAACGCGATATCTCGCAAGTATAAGTAGATACAGGAAAAAAGATAAAACCATACGAAAGTGTAGCTAATTCTGTGTATTGACTAATAAGTAGAGATATGTAACTTGTATAGTTCAATGAGAAACGTACAAATACAAAAGTCCTCGAAACTGGCATATTACCCAGGTGGTGGGTGAATATGCCACAAGGTCTGAGGTAATATGCCACAAGCTATGAAGTGCGAACTAATCACTCAAATTTTGGAGAATCAACAATATTTTAAACTATTTAAGCTATTAATAAATAAAAACAAATATTTTAACTCAATGAAACGTAAAATTTATTTGAAAAAATAGCTATTTCTTACAAACTAAACAGTCTCCAATCTCTACGCAGTCTTCATGAACCCACTTTTTGCAACAAGTAGTTTTTACCCAGTAGGCATGGTTCTGACACAAAAAAACAACTCGATGGCATTAAATAGAAAGAGTTATAAAGATAAGAGTTTGTCGGTATATGCCACAAGTGGTATATTATAAATAAATTTTACGTTTCATTGAGTTAAAATATTTGTTTTTATTTATTAATAGCTTAAATAGTTTAAAATATTGTTGATTCTCCAAAATTTGAGTGATTAATTAATATGCCACAAGTGGCATATTATACCGACAAACATGTGGCATATAACTCCAAACAGCCATAAAACGAAGGATGGAAAATCTCTCCACAAAGTACATAGTTTTAACGAATGTTTGAGAGGTTTTTAAATTCGTTTGTTAGTATACTGTATCATAATCTATTGATTTTATGTAGAACCGTTCACACAAATGTATAATCTGCATTCTAGTTGTAGTGTGAAATTACATCAAGCCGATACTTTTATAACTTACCAGGATTTACTGAAAATAAAAGAAATCAAAAGCCAAAATCTGTTGTCGTCTTAGCAGGAACACTAAATTGAACGGAATAAGCGCAAATAAAACGCCATCTGTTCATTATTTAAAAAATTATTGAGAAGTGGCATATTACCTACGGTGGCATATTACCCCGAGTTACCCTATATGTATGCAATTCTTGGTTGGTCGAGACAAACGCAATGTTAATCTCTCGAGATCAAACCTATCATTTGCAAAGAAAAAACCACTCAGCTGCCCACGTAACAGCGCTGAGCGGTTACACCTCGTCGTAGTGCGACGATGTAGCATACATTCTCTGTTTAGTATGGCGCAGGCTCGTAGAGCGTTACATCTCCGTGTCTGTTGGGGGGCCAGCGCATAATGGGCGTTCCGTGGATGATACAACGTACGTTTCAGCGGCAGGCATCGGTGGAAGAGATAATAACGCCGCAGCGGCAATGCGGGCGATGTTGCGAGGATCCCAGCGATGTGTAAGTTCGCTAACGCTTCTTGCAAATCTCATGGGGGTGTGTAACGTAGGTATAGACGCGACCCTGTTCCTATTCAGGGATGCCTGCAGCTTTCGGTGAGGGCATGTGTGTCTCCCAATGGCGCGTGTTCGCGACATCGAGGTCGGATTAATATGTTCCAACTCGTAAACAGAAAATTCGGGATCAGGAAAGTTTCGGCTTGTTCCACAGAGACAGCTTTGGCCGTGTGCTTCGCCAAGCTCGGCCGCATAAGCGAGTTTAAAAGTTGTGTCATTTCCTCCGCCGTTTTTTGAACTTTGTTCCGCCGCCTGGGCTTGGCTCGATGCGATTCAACGAACGGACGATAATTCACTGCATATCGAGCTGGCGAACTTTCCGCGCAAGTCCGTTGACCGCGACCAAGGCGCGATAAATCCTTCCAGTGCCTAATTAGTAAAATTTGCTTGTTGAGGACAAGCATCCTCCACCGACGACTTTCTTCACTGTTTTCGGATACGTTTTTTTTACAACTGCCTACCAAAAGTCGCGACATTTCGAAGGTGTGGACCCGCCTATCTACGAAGATAACCGCGGCGATAAAGGAAGCCAAGGTATGCGCCACTTCCGCTGCAATTGTATCGCAGAGTCTTCTACGCTAAGGGGAACACGTACGGTTTCTAGCTTCTCAGATCCACGTGGAAAAGATAATACCGTTGCAGCTCCACGGCATAAACGTCAACGTAAGCGTTCCATGGGGTATTCGTATATGTGCGTCTAAATGAACAGTAGCTATTTATCTTTGAACGTGTTCGTTGGAAGATGCACGTACACGTGTACGTGTAGGGCAACGGTGCACCAGCAGCCACATATGCATGCGAGCATGAGAAAGAGAAGAGTGGGCTGCATTAAGCCCGTTCCCCGTGGGCTAAACTGGTCCTGAATACGCTTTATGATTCTCCACGAGCTTCCTATAGAGATAGAGTATAGACAGAGTTTCCTCGCAGGGACCACGCTCCGTATCTATCCCTTCTCGTCCTTCTCTACGACCCAGAGAACGGGCATGTCGCGCATGTATGTACCTATGTATGTATCTACATGGCTATTCTCAATGGACGATGTTAAGAAAGTACCCGAAAGAAC
The DNA here is from genome assembly GCA_963855975.1 of Andrena chrysosceles. NCBI lineage: Eukaryota > Metazoa > Arthropoda > Insecta > Hymenoptera > Andrenidae > Andrena > Andrena chrysosceles. Next base: position 2,431,555 of record OY979768.1, read on the forward strand.
TTTCGACGTTCGACGACTCCCACGCGCCAACCGTATCGGACGTCACTGACAGCCCTTTACGAATTCTCGATTCTCACTTCTAAATTCTCAAACGCTTTCAACCGGTGCCCGAGGAATTACAATTGTACATGTCACAACAGTACGTTTCCCCGCGCTAAGCTCGACTAGAAATCTACCCCAGGTCACAGTCTTGCAGGGCTTCTGCAAGACGAAGCCCTTTGCACGCGATGCTACGAGATGCCATGGCAATGGTATCGAGCGGTTCCTCTCCTTTGGGGTAAAATTCCAAACTACTCAGCCATCAGTTACGATGTCATTATTCCCTTCTTACGTAACTACGTTGTTGCAAATTCAAGCGTCTCCTATTGTAGGGGAGAGTGGGGTAAAACGGAACGGGTGGGTAAAACGGAACACCAATGTTTCTGTTAGATAAGAGCTGCGAATGAGTTAGTATCGCGTGACATGGAACCAAAGGGTCCTCATAGCATTTTGTGATAGACCATAGACCTCTGCACAAGTTATTTTTTCATTAAGAGAGTTTGAAAAATTTTCGGTATCGACGTTTCAATATTGCGTTGGACTTTCGACCACTTTTCGGTACTTGGATTTCGAAAATTAATAACGGCAAGTACATCGTTGGATTCTATAGCCTTACGCTACATTTTGATATATATAAAAAGTTCTTTACCTCACGCTGAAGTGTAAATATTAAATGTTTACTAAATGACTGCACATGGGGCAAAATGGAACACTTTTCGCGGGGTAAAACGGAACGCCTATTATACATGGGGAAGAATGGAAACGTCCCTTAGTATGTGTTTATTATCTCTTTTAATTATTAGATTGTAGATTAAACTTTTAATTACTATCCTTGTTTCCAAGAAAATGGATTTTGTATAGAAAATTATGATGTATGAGATACATCTTTCATTCGATCAAACTGTTAGTTTAAATTGTAATAAATAACATAATCATTTAACGCAGATGTGTTCTCCATGCAAATATTGATATTCATGTAAAAATCCACGTGTAGGGGAAAGCGGGGTAATTCCAACCAGCGGGTGATTCCGGCCCGCTTATTGTTCATACAATAATAAACAAACTGTATTAATCTATTCATCTTTCACGATATTATATTTATATTTGATTATTTTCCGTAATTTTCATGTTATCTAATAAAATATTTTCTCTTATATGTATAATATATATTTTTGTTATATTTTATTTACAATAGTTATACCTAAAACATATACTTATAGATTTTAACATAAATTAATACATTTTAAATCATAGAAATAATGATTTTGTACGTTTACACGGCCTTCGAGTGGGTGTTCCGTTTTACCCCACCATTTGAGCGAGGCAAAGATTTCAATAACTCCGGCAAATTTCATTTTCCGTCGTTCCCAAAGATTTTTCTTAACAATGACCTTGATTTTCTTATAGTCTAAGGTCCACTGAAGACTCCTGTCGAGGTCTCGTGTCTTTTTCTCCTCCCGATTTTAAGTTATCACCCTCCAAAGTTAAGCGTTCCGTTTTACCCCACCTTCCCCTATCTCTTGTAATTGACGGTGCAAGGAGTACGAGCGAAATAGAGATCCTGAAAATAAGCTTCGTTTCCATCGAATTTCTTCCCCCGGCTTTTGCGTCGCGTCGTCGACGTGCAGAAACACGAGATGGAACGGAAAAAGATCGCGACGGGTGGCTCGAGCGAACTCAGCGACGATTCTGGAAAGGGTTCGCGGTCCACGCGAACCCGAGCTATCGCGACGGCAATCGAAAATGTTATTGTAACGGAACGTTCGCGAGATCCCTCGCACGACGTCCGGTACGTCGTGTCAAAGATAAGCAAGAGTTATAGACGGACGTAGACAGCGAATGTAGCACCAATGTGGCACACTCTCGATACGATAAGCTTCTCTTGATATCGGACAATCGTTGTGGATTAGAAAGCTAGTGAAACTACCTCGAAATAGCAGTTCCCTATGACCAAACTACCGTCCTTCCTCTCCACATAGGTACCTATGTACACCTACATAGGTATACCTGCAATATACCCGAGCACACCGGTCAAATTCTCAGCGACTTGCAACCGTCCGGTATTATTCTTTCATTTTCTCTGAAACATCTCTCAGGTGACGCTCGAAAACTGCCAGCAAAGTATTTATTTTTACTTCAAGTAAAATTCCCGTCGCACGCGGTGGAATACATTACTTTAACGGAGACTGATTGCATAAACAAATTGTAGTTCGCACGGGCTTGTAACCAGAGTTGGGCATTATTCGACTAAATTTTCATTCGGATACGGATTCGTATAAATCCCCAAGATTTATTCACGAATAAATGACGATTTTATTCGACGAAAAATTATTTGTTATTCGCGAATAAATCTGTACCGTTATTCTAGCCAGATTCGTTCGAATAAGAATTTATTCGTTATTCAACCTGAATGAACGACGAATAAATGTGATACCCGACATCTACCGATGGAAGTCTGTACTGTGTCCAATATACGTTTGGACGTGTGTGTCTGGAAGTGTGCGTAAACTAGGTGAGGAAATCCAGCCTTAAAAAAGTATTCTCTTCTGGAGGCGTCGGCCATCGGTTTTAAGCGATATTTGGGATAAAGAATTATCAGATTATGTGATTGTGTATTACGTGTGTCTTGGGCAATGCCAGGGCACAACATACATAAGTCTCTAATTGTGGAAGTAACAAGCCACGTTATTTTTCAAGCAATGCGATATACCGTTATCTAATTTAATTATAACTTGGTATAATTTTATTTCAATCAAATCAAAACGCCCCTCTATGTAGTACCGCGGTCATACATCTTCCTGCAAAATGCGAGTTATGACAAGAGTTACTTAATCTAAAACATTAGTTCTCACGGGTGTCAGTCAGTGGTGTCACGATACATCGCCGAAATCACGTGATCATTTTATTCGTCCGTAGAGTCGACTAAATATTTATTCGAATAAGAAATTATTCGAATAAATTTTCAGTCAAATAAAAAATTATTCGTTATTGTCGAATAATTTCATTTTATTCGAATTTTTTATTCGGTGATTATTCGAATAAAAATTTATTCGCACAAATTTATTCGAATACTTATTCGGATGAAAAATTAGCCGAATAACGCTCAACTCTGCTTGTAACACGGCTGATGAAAATTCCGACGAAATTCTGACAAAAGAAAGGACCGACGCGGCGCGGCGGCAAGACAATGAACGGCAGAAGTACGCGAGCTTCCGCGAGTGGAAAAATGTGAGGAAGCTGCGCAAAGTTGTCGACGAGGCAGGCATATCGCGATGCGGTTCAGCGTACGCCGTACAGTAATGCGCAGAGATTGCGGGCGTAGAATATAGTTGACATGATGGGAAGAACGGAGAAAGAGTGCGCTAGAGTAAGCGGGGCTCGATTCGAAAGGATGCTACAGGGAGATAATACGAGAATTCGAGCCGCCGAGGGTCGCAGAGCTGTCTGTTTTCGTCCAGCACCGTTTCAAATTGCTGCCATATTCCGGAGCAAATGAGAGATGCATAATCCACGGTAGTCTTCTGGGAACGTGCGCGCATAGTCTCGCGGTGTAATGAAGCGTTTTAAATGCAGCTTTTAAATCAGCAGAAAAATGCAAGCTAGATCTACTGCAAAGGGTCGTCCTCCGGTATTCGTTCTATGAAACACAGCGGAGCCTCTCACAGGGATTTCACAATACCACCGCATAATTCTAGCCTTTCAATTACATGCGACGCAACTCTGCTGAGAAACAAGAAGCCCGCAATCGGCTCCTTCTCATCCTCCGTTGGCTTAATTCCTAATTTCGACCCCATTTCCAGCTTCGTCTAATTTCGCGGTTGCCTTCACGGCTCGCAAAAAATTACGAGTGTTTCGCGGCTGCTGCAATCTCTTCCATAAAACAACACCGACTGTGTTCGAGAGAAGAAATTTGAATTAAATGTTGAAAACCGCTAGCATTAATTCTCGCCTGTGAACAATCTCCAGTTTGCCTGTACATGTAAACTATTATCTCGTGATAGATTCGATGGCTAATAGAAATCCTTGGGATATTCGTTAACGAAGGGAATTGAGAGGCATTTGACCGGCGTTTCGTCGCATCGGTCGGGAAATTCGATCGCTGCACGACATTCTACCCAAATGTACCACGAATCTCCTCAATGGACGTATACCATAGGCACCAATGCTCCTTCAACACGTGTATGAACGTGCCCTCGAATACTCCTAATACTTCATACCAAGAATCCTGCACGGGGTATGTTCGATTTGCGAGCAAGGGCCAGTCGATACCGGGATGCTTGCCGCGACACGAATAATTGCTTCTCAAGCAGGGATGCTTGTAAATTCATACGACATTTGTTAAATGAATTTCCATGCTAATTCCACGTCGCTGGAATCTTGATTCTTGCGATCGCGGTAGCTCTGATGCGAGCAGGAATCTTTGCCGATTCCCCGAGCGATTCTTCAACAACGACAAGCTGAAATGAAATCGCAGAAACCGTGTCTGCGATCGGAACAACGAACGGCTGCGAGTTCATGCACCGTGCGGAACGTAACGATAATAACAGGCCATTTGCTTCCTTAATCACACCCAATCGCGTACGCCGGAGATCTTTATTACACGTTGCCGCGCCTAACGACGTAATCATACATCGTATAATATCCTGTCGTGAATTGACGTTGTGGACAAGGGGACGGACGAAGGCGAAAGAGATCGGAAACCAACAGACAGAGTCTGTGGACCTTCTCCAACGGATGATCGTTCCTCGGGATCTTTCGAGGCAACGATCCACCCGCGATGATTAATCTTTAGTAGCCGAGACAAGCGACGCGTGGCGAAATCTGAGACGAGAGTGACAAGAGAAGCAAGAGCGACGGAGGCAATCTGAAAATGAACTTTGCGAAGCCGCGGAGGAAGAGGAAGGAAAGTAGTCGGACCGAAGTAGAAGGGCAGAGAGGGAAACGCGGGTCCAGCAATTTCCCGATGCAATAACAGGCCCTTGTTCGCGCAAAACGGGCACGATAAAGCCCCGGGATATTGCCTTATTCAACGGCCGTTGAACGCGACGGAGTGGCTGCAAAGAGGCTTTGTTGCGCTCTCTTTCTTTTCCTTCGTTGCGCGAGAAAGAAAAGCTTCGTAGGGTTAAGTAGACACTTAACCCTTACAGACAAAAAGATTCGCAGGCGCGCGGGACCTATGGAATGCACGAGAAGAAAAGCATAAGGAGGGACGGCGGAGGTGACTTTGAATCCAACGGAGAAAAAGCAGATAGAGATTCATTCCTAAAGATTTCAATGCCCCGATCGCGCTCTCTCGCTTTCTCTAACTCACTCCCACTCAGCTTCGCGTGCGCACCAGAAGAATGTTCGAAACAGGCCAACATACTCCAAGGGAGGAGCAGCCTTCTAAATGAATTCCATTACACGAGAACCGTGAATATTCCCACCGCTGCCCGGAGATTTATCTCGAGTACTTTTCGCTACCATTCCCTCTACGCCTTTTAGCCTCCACTTCTCCCCTCGCTAGACAGCTACAACGATCTTTCTGACGCCTCTGGCTCTAACGTTCGCGTCGGTAAGCAAAGAAGATTGGCTATGAGAATAAATTCATGGACGGAGAAGGCTCCCTCGATTCCATTGGCAAGCACGTGCAATGGTTTTCGAGCTTCCACGGCCAGTTTTTTCGGTATTTTTAATAGAATGGAAGCGCACGCACGAAACGACGGGAAATGCGCCAGCATGGTCGAGGCCGTAGCGTACGCGCGTGACGTCGGATCGGAACAAAAAACAACGACAGCCGAAAACCAAACAAAGGGCCATTTCGGATGACGGGTCGCTGCTACCGAGCATTCGAGAGTGTATTTTTGTTCCTCTGGCCCCAGAGGGCAAACGAATAGAGAAAGAGTAACGACGAGGCTCTGGATTATAGAAGGGACAAATCCCATAGGTCCGTGCCGCTATAAAACAATCGATGAGATACTTCTGGGCACGGATACGACCGCCACTAAAACTTTTAAAACCCACAAAGGAAACATTTAAGGGTGGCAGCTAGTGATGAACGAGCTTGCTATCCCGTTGCTAGCTCCCACCGCTGTCTTCGTGGTTCCTTTCACTATTTCTCTTTCTCTCGGCGTCCATTACTTTCCTAACTCACCCACCAGCCGCGGAACTTCAACAACAATGCTTATTTAATCCTTTATGCTCTAATATCGCGCGTCTTCGATATTATTCTTTTCAAGCTCCGTTCGCGACTCTGTCGTCTGCTTCATCCCCTAACCTGCTAAAGGGAATTAATACGTATTTCATTTTCTTCGCGTACGGAAAGCCTCGGGGACGCGAGTCGCAATTCATAACTGTGTACACACAGTGAATTATGCGACACGGTGAAAAGGAAAAATGGTTGCCGGCCGTACTTGGTAGAGCATGGTGCAAACTTCTTAATTAATCCTATTAATTAGACACTGAGTTGCCGTTACACCTAACGACGCACCACGCCCGACGAGAACTCGTTGAGATTATATGAACTTGCACCCTGCACGGATTACCATGCAACAACTAAAACAACTAAGCCGAAACTGCGATGTTCCATTCTTCTACTTGTTTGATAGCAGTAGCCGTGTAATATGAACGGGTAAATGATAGTGGATGAACAAGTTCTGCCTTTCGCAATAGACTGTGATGCATAACAAACTCGTTTCGCGACGCTGCGGCAAACGTAAGAAAAACGGGCCGCGTTCGAATGGACTGATTTTTAGCGTGAAAATCGTTCTACCGCGAACGGACGCGTCGGAAAAACTTGAGAGCGGGATTTCTAGAGATCAGCCGCGGGAAAGAGAAAGGGAGGTGGAAAGGGAAAGGAACGACGCGAACCAGTGCAAAGGAAGAGAATGGTTGGAAGCGCATTCGGAGACGGAGAGGATTCCCGCGGAACGCAATTAAGTGGCGTAATGAGATTCCTGCGACGACTATGCTAGATCGGCGTCTTTTCAACGTATGTCCGCGGGAAATTCGGAAATGGTTCAAGTTAAATGAACATTCCCGCGAGCACGAAAGAAGATAGGATATAGCCCCTCCACCTAATTAAACTCTAAAGTTGTGCCTGCAACCTATCCCCTTTCCTTCTTTGTTCGAGCAAAGTGGAAAAGAAGAGACAACGATACACTCCGCGCACAAAAACTTTTAAAGGCCATTATATAGCGGTTCATAAACTTTGCTCTTCGAATCTTCTTCTGCCTTTTAACGTGCCTCAACAAGGACAAGGCGTATTCGGGACGACTGTGTTTATTTTAAACGAAAGCAGTGGCGAAACCGTTTCAATTAATTACGCATCATAGCGCGCGACGATTTCATTTCTTTCCAGTTACGTCAATTGGTCCAGCGAGGCAATAAAGGCGCGTATTTATATCGTCTTTAGATACGACGCCGCGCCAGAATATTTATATGCATTTTTCTCGTCCACGTATTGCATATTTATGAAAAGAGAATCCAGTATTCTGTAATTAAAATTTCACGGATTTAATTTCGTCGCGACCGACGTCTTCTGAACACTGCGCGGCGGTTCAATCTCACCAGCACATACACGTGTACAGGCATACAAGAAAGTACTGTGCTTAAGGGAAATACGAATGGAAACATTTGCATTTAAAACGAGCACACTGGACAGCACACATTTTTATACGCGATATTACAGCTTGCGAAGAAACTTTGAACGGAAAGCACAAATATGAGCAAGATACGGCCTTTGCGAGTTCGCTCGACTACTAGGGGAGAGCGGGGACAAACGTAACACTTTTTACATTTCGCTTAGCTGCCAATTACCTCTTACAGATATAGAAACGAAAATTATGCCTTAAAATAGTGTGTTTCTTGCTCTATCATTTGACCACAAATTCAGCCTTCCACAATAAGTGGTCAAAGAGTTATGGCAATTTTCCGCAGTGACTGTCATTGTTACTTTTGTCCTGCTGGGGTAGGACGAAAGTAACATACCATGGGAACGAAAGTAATACTAATTATTTTGAGGAGAATTAAGTAAAAACACTTCTCCCAAAGCAAAATAGGATTTTTTATTATCAGAAACGATAGAAACAAACATTTAAATAAACATATTTTAAGTAGGTAACGATAAAAAAGTATAACCAGCTTCAAACATTTTTTTGATACTGTGTATTTGATTTAATATGGAATCTCGTATAACTGCCCCAAAAGTAACTAATATTTACGCATTTTTTTAAAAAAAATTATTGTTAATATTGGATTCAACTACTCCCCGTAGTGACGTGTTACTTTTGTCCCCAGCCATATTTTTCAGTATTGAACTGTCATAACGTACAAACTCTACAAGACTTATTGAAATCAAATACAGGAACTTATAAAGACATTATCTAAGAACGCTCTAACAAATAATTGGATCAATGTCTATCGTTTAACCATGAATATTAACAAAAAAACCAACAGAGGAGACACTAACCTGAATGATAGAAATAACGAAATCAGCTTGCCCACGTTATACGAATCGTTGTATTGCTTAGCGTCACTCCGTGAAAGAAAAGAAACACTAAACACGCGTAACTATGTAAAGCAAACGCTTTGGAACCTTTTCTGGAAAGCGGGAGAAGACGTGTTACTTTCATGACGCCGTTACGTTTGTCCCCGCTCTCCCCTACATTTTATACAATCCTCTTCTTTTACCGATTACCAATCATTTCCACTCGAGTCTAGTTTTAAAAAGTCTGCGCAAGACGGTTCGCCAAACCATCCAAATAATAGTCGCCGAAATTCTTCCATGTTTTACTTTTCCTATAGCGACGAAGTAATTTGGAGGAGTTCTGCGCAGCTTACTAACTGGTTGACCGATTTCGCTGGCAACCTAATGGAAATTAGACAAGACACAGCAGAACCAGGGACTTAAGTTGGACATGGAAGCGCATTATGAATCTGACAGGAACTGTTTCAACTTTCGGGGATGGTTGGTATACATATATTCCACTGCAGTACACTTATTACAGCGGCCAAAGGCAATTTCCAGCTTGCTCGTCTCACTATTAAACAGAAACGTGATTTTCTTAGCGGGATAAGACGAGCAACCTGGTAGGAGCGTCCTGTTGAAATTAAAATTCGATAAGGCGACGATAATATAAATGAATATTCTATCTGTGGTTGACGCATCGACGAGGAAACAGAGGACGTTTGAAACGAAATAGAATAAATTTAAAAAAAAGAGTAAAATATCGACTTCAAAGGTGCGCTAAAATGGAGGAAATAATTTGTTTTTTAAATCGGTGCTCTAAGCACTTATACGGAAGATATGCGTCAAGTAGGACGCATAACGTTCTCCTCCTTTTTGAAGTCAGTTAAAAAATGTAACGTGGTTAAAGTTATCGTGCATCGACTAGCGAGACAGAGGCGCGGCGCCGCGCCGGTAAACGCAAATTAGATCTTGAAAACGCCAGCTACGCGTTGATCAGATCGAGTTCGAGGTACAAAGACGACGTAAATTGAATTCTGGAATCGAACTCCTGCTAGTCTCGACCTAATTTCCACGGAGCTGTCTCGCCAGAAAATCAAAATGGTAGAAGATTTTTCGCGGCTAGACGGCCGTGTATTTCCTTTGAAACATGCTCGGGTGAATTACTTTCCACGGGATGAAATGAAAGTTTCAGTAAAAGTAACAGCCCCAGTCAGCATTCGCATTCTGCTGGAGGAAAGGGCCAACCTCCCGGATCGAACTTTTAATCTCGCGACAGAGGGAATCTCGTGCTTGTAATTAGGTACAAATGGTTTGAATGAGGAGTCCGGTGAGGATGAGACCTTTTCAAAGGACGTTTTCATCGTGGAAATAAATCATCTCGACGACCACACGCGGCTCAAAACTAAAAACACGTTGGACAATTTTGTCGTGGTGGGCGCCCAGTGCCCACCAAGCATCTAATAATACGGTGCTCAGTGAAATTGCGACCCAGTTAGGCTCTGACCCACTTGGTTCAACCGTAATCTTCGTCGAGTGCTCTACACGGATTGATATTAGAGGTAAACATGCCACCGGAAGACAAGCTGCATCTAGGGTCTCGTTGGCATGGGACCATCAGCTTGCTTGATTACCTTCGTACGCTTCGAACGAGCACACCTCGTTCCCGAGGAATTTTCATGCAATTATTACGTATCGTTAAGTTCGAAACGATCACCGCGTTACGATAAATCTCCTTAGAACATGTTGCGACAATTCCATTCCGTCAACAAGATTTCAATCGAACTCTCTATGGGTGAGCGACTCGGTGACACAGTGCGGTACCAACTAAGCAATCTACCTTATAAAACACAACGACGCTAGCTAGAGTAATTGTTTACGTAAGAGGCCGTGGTTATTTTCAATACGACCGGCAAACGGGTCTTTGTACGCCAGGTATACAACAAACAGGGGGTGGAATAAGGCTGCCTCGCGTAGCGCATCTCGTGCATACACGCTACACGCGCACTACCGATGGATCTCGCTTCTATAAATAGAGCTAAACCCCGAAGGAGAACGGAGAACGGAGACGTCGGTCTGGGGGAACGACCACCGAGGTTGTTGTCAGGTCACCCTAGGTCGGGATAAATTAAATATACGATCGCCTCGATATCGTCGCTACCTCGTCGCCCATTCTTCTCTTCTCGATGAATTTCGACACGGAACGCCGGTTAGCAAGCATGCCGGTTTGTCAGTAGAAAATGGTTAACGAACTGCGAAATAATCCTCAGCTACAAACGCGAGAAAGGTTACGGGGCCAAAGATGCGATAAGCAGGTACGCGCGTTGGTATCTGCCTCAACGTACATATATATATTGCGTATACTTTGTTCGGGTCTGTGGCAGGGTCGACTCGCAACTCGCAATACGAAAAAATAACGTTCCATTCGATGTCGTAAACAACATCATAAATTTGAAGGGGGAACAGAGTGACCTTGCTTGTTTGTCGCGAGCGGAGGATCTCGAATTTCGAATTGTATCAGCAAGGTAGCCGAATGTTTTCGGGGCATCTGTTGCGCACGTGAGTTACGACCTAGCCGTAAGGTACCGTTCACACTATCTTCGTTACGCGAAATATACTTTACGTTCTGCGACCTATTCACCTCTCGAGGCGTATTAGTCACGCGCGAATTTTTTCGCATGAGGATTATGGAGACACCCGAAGTACAGTGAAATTTTTCTTCTCCCGATACATTTCGGTATCTGTACACTGTAAACTGTAGACTAAAATAGACGGTACCAACAGAGACGGCAACAGACGCGATAAGCGATTGCTTTGTTATTGTTTACACTGGACGCGATACCGCAAGTGCTGGGACAAAGGTGTGCTCCAGCTTATTCGTTTCAGTCGCGTCCAATGAAATAGAATACAACACGAAGGTTACAGGATTTTGATCCAGCAAAACCCACTGTCGCGGGTAGATTTTCATGAAACCGTTACATTCGCGTTTCAACGTGAAAGTGGCGCGTATGTGTGTTGCATTTTGTACCCCGTCAAATGTTTCAATAGCGAGGGAGAGAACATCACAAATAGTTGATATTACAAAAACAACGACCCGAGAGTAATTCGTTCGAAAAAGGCAATAAAATACGTTGACAAGGCGGTCCTTATTTTTGCTGGATCATAACGATAACAAAAATAAAACAATAGAATGACTCACCTTTTCGAGACACTCCTGACCAATGGCTTTGGGGTCGACCTGTACCTCGAGGATGAAGGAGTTTGCTTGGCTAACCAGACACCACATTTTCTTGCAGGCTGTATCCAAGGAGGTTCGGTAAACACACACCCTCTTACCCGGTAAGACTCGAGACACGGGTTCGAGGAAGTAAGGGAAACCAAAAACCAAAATGCACCGTTCACACAGAACTCTCGACACGCGTATCTACAACGATTTTGTCTCCTGAATCGCGACTGGTCGGTGACCGGTCTCACCCGGTACGTTCTTAATCATAACAGATTTAAAACGCGTACGCGTGCACAGCTGTCACTGCGTCCTCACACACGACCTCGTAGATCGGCAACGTGCTCACGCTCCTACTACCCGAACGCGTCTCGTCGGCTTCCATTTCTCGGTGCAGAATGGCACACGTACTGACCGCTCCGCGCTGCCACGATTAGTTCGCGAAATCGAATCACCTTTCGGTCCCTATACAGTGGCGCTAGTGTTGTGAACGTACGTCGCACACACTCGCACATCCCCCCACCCCCAAACCCCACACTCGTCGTCCGTGAGCGCGATTCCTCGAGTAAGGTTAGGTTAGGTTTACACAGCTGATTCCCCCCTCCCCACCATCTCCCGAACCTTTTCTTTTCTGTTTGAACGCACAACCAATCGCGAGCTACGTAAACGGAAACGACCAATTACGTTGCGCTCGAAAATTTCACCGCAATTAAGTAGATATGCGCTACAAAATGAGGGCTACCTTGGAATTTAGATTTTAAGAAAATGTCTCGGGTTTCACCGACTCGATGCATGCACGAATAGCTTCTTTATTGTACATCCTTCCTAATTTACAATCGTCCTACTTGGCGTTTCATTTTTTGGCAAATATCGGAGCAAATATGCTTTGTACATATATACAGTCTTGAATCTTAGCCCGCGAATGCTAGACAATTGTGAAATGTCTTCGTAATGACTATATTTACGTAATAACGACGCGAATTACGCAACTGCAAAAGCGAAATTTGTCGCGCTTTCGTTTCCCTTTGAAGCTCCAATACAGTATATTGAATATGTTTCCACATAGTAGAGGTATGTATGATTAAGGCTACAATAGATTTTTGCGCTTTTTATTGTTGAACATTAATACTGTTATGGGGTCGGAGTTTCCGTACCCATAAGAGGAGTCCGAGAGAACGGAGGAACCAGACATACCTGATAAAATCGCGAATTCGTGAATCCCAGTACTCTCTCTCTCTCTCTTAGTACTCTCATACTTTTCTCTTTTCGCGGCCCCTACACTCTACAGATTAACCAGCTCATAGAGACAGGGTATACACATGAGGTATATCTATTGTTTCATGTAACTTAACAAAGCTTAAACATTTCAAACAAAACAAATATTGTATTTGTTTGTACATCGTCGCGAGAACCACGTTTGGCCGGGAGCTTGCCAGTGATTCTTGGGAGGCTGTACAAGTTATTTTAATCACATTTCGTGTCCTCGATGTAACAGAATTATGGAATGACATCTACAACATACATTTAATGTTGTACAATTTGTTGGTCATTCAGCCCCGAAGATGGGGCAAAATCCCAAAATTACGCACGGGACGGGGAATCCCGGGCGTAACAACTTCTCTTTAATACATTTATACTACTATCGTGTTGCAACTATGATATAATTCTTAAACTTTCCAACATGGTGGCAGAAGCTCAGCATAATTACGATTACATTTATTGTCGTGTAGCAACTGCGGAAAAAATTCTAATAATTCGAATACCACCATCTACGATTAAAAGGTATACGCTTTTTTCTTTGATAAAAGTACAACGTGACGGCATTGGATACACTTTCAGAGATATGGTAAAGGAAAATACTTAATGTACATTTATAGCATAAGATATATAATATTTATAATTAGCCGATGAATTTCGTGCGATTTAAATTTCGAAGCGGTAATTCTTGTGCAATTCCGGTTTAAGGTCGCACACCAAGTCCAAGATATTAAGCATAACCTGCGCAACGTAAATCACAGATATCAAAAGTATTCTCAGCTGAAAAGTATTGGTACTATCTATATCCTAAGTTATATTCACTTACACTCTCTTTATGAACAGACACAGCCTGATTCATTTCTTCTATTTTCACTTTCGTGTCAGCCTCTATGCGCGCTGCGACGTCTTCTTTCGATCCCATGTACTAAACGACAAAGCGGAGAAAGTGAATTACAAAGAAAATTACACACGATACCACAACGATCTTTAGTTGAAAAGATGCTGAAACTTAGAATTAATTACCTTGGCTTCAAACTCACGGAATTGTCTTTCTCGTTCTTGCCTATACTTCTCAATCTCATCCTGAGCTTCTTCCTTCGCCTGCTTCAATCGGCGTGCTTTGCCTGGGAGGAAAATTACCTTACAGCTTCAACTTTCTTACAACAATCTTACAAAAGTCTGTTAAAGGAACGTTACGGTAATCTTAATAATGGCTAGGCGAGGCTTAGCAAAGAAAATTGACTAACAATATAATTTGCGTATCGTGTTGCCCTTCTACTTAAACGTATAATCGAAATAAGACACGAGTGTCTAAGCGGAAGACGTAATTTTAATAGATATAAATTGAAACATCAGTCTTTAGTGTATTTGAAAGGTTACACCCATTTAAACTGAAGTCTCAGGGTCAGAGGAGAGTCGAGCATAACGCGTTCCGCGCGACACATATCGACATTAAAATATGAATTATAATGCTTGGATAGAAACTCACGTTTTCTGGCATCTGAAACTTTCTCCGCAGCTCTTTTCTCGGCTGTCAGAAGCTGTTGGATACCTTGCGTCTGGCTGGCCATCTTTGCAACGAACGAACAGAACTGTGTTCTGAAGGCAAGAATCACAAATCGATCATATGACTTTGGAGTTTCCGTTGTTTGCCCCGCCTTAAACGGTGGCGCTCTACCTTGCGCTCTCACGTGGTTAGTCGATTCACACATTTAACGAATGCAAATATAATTACGAAGGAAAGAAAAAAATTAATATAAAAAATAAATACACAGATCATGCGATAAAATATTAATTTTACTATCCAAATTTTGTTATATACTACGCGCACTTTCTTATGAACTACATTTCAAATCGTTTCTCGCGCCATTCGATATTTCGATTCTCGAATCAGTTTTCGAAGTTCGGAACAAGCGGAAAACGCGTGCTTTACAAATTTTCAATTATTGATTTTTGATCAGTTCAGTCATAGACGAAGTATAGGATAGACCTATCACGCAATGTAATTTTGTGTCACTCGCTCGGGGGGCTCGCAAGCCCCCTTACCATTTTCATGTCACACCCAACGTTATCGATTGAGTCTAAAATAAGATTGTAACGCTACGCGTGGCAGGAATTAAAATTCAAAAATCCACGAAGGAATGTATGAAATAGGACAGATGATGAAAATCAATCGAAGAAATCAGTTAAAAAGGAAGAGAAATCGGTTTTGGCCTTGGCAGAATAATAACATTTTGAATGGCTTTTAACGAAAATTTCATCGGCACCAACCGAATAAGTTAACCTAGGTCAGGGGGCCGAGGGAGTGCACGAAGGGTCAGGGCTTCGAATCCTGACCAGGTCCCCAGGAAGTTCAGTAGGTCCCAGTCTTAGCAACTTGTATAATGCTACAATTCAGAGGTACACCTACGTGTTTGGGATTTCAAACTTTTAATAACGAATAAATAATTTGTCAGAAACTTTGAAAATAAGCTTTGGCCCGAAACACATTCCACAGTCTCCTGAGGCTTTATTTGTTAATAACGCAAATTTGGAGCAAACTATAAAGTTACCATCATCACGGTAATAGTTATTCGGATGCTCTAGAGGTACCTACGTATTTAGAAACTCGCGATTTGTATTTCGTTATTAACAAATAAAGGCTCAGGAGACCGAGGCTTATTTTCTGAGTTTCTGACAAATGCACAGTCCAACACGATTTTTGGTCTGCAATATCCTCTGGGCAATTCTTGTAGAGTTTTTCGCCCTGAACACAAATCCGCAAGCAGAATTGCTCTATCACCTTCAGTTTTTGAGAAAACCGATTTTGCAAATACTGCAAATTTTCAACTTTGAACATCTTTTGTGTCGAAACGGTAATAGTTATTCGGTTGCTCTTTGCGTCAAATTATTCTATGAACCCTCCCGAATACAACGGTATAAGTTATTATTGCATTATGAATATTTAAATATGCTTAAATAACCATCAAAGGGAAAATGACACCCGAAATGCACCCATTTTTGAAGATATCTTTCAATTTATTTCCAAAACTAAGGGTCTAGGAGAAAATCTGACCATTTCACGCGATGCAGCAGACACTTTACATTTGGAAAGCATCACCAAGATTGCTATTGGAGTCTTTTTTCTTTAATATTATTGGAGAAATAAAATGTAATTGTAGAAGAAATATTTGGAATCGAATCTGGACGGATGGAATATAGATTAACGAAGATAGATGATCGCAGCCAATCGGCTCGTATTACTTGTCACGTAATTAATAATTGTATTACAATGTTACTTGTCATACGATTAGTAATTACAGTTCAAATAATACAGATTGCCCAGGTCTCACCACGAGGAGGTGCTGCGAGTGGAGACCCGCCCTAACCGCGGCCCATCCGCCCTCCTTTTATGCAAAATTTTATTTTCATTTCCATAGATCCCCCTGATGCACGGTTGCAAAACGATCCTCGATCGCTCGACAAGCGGACATCAGAGGGAGTCCTTCTGTAAAAAGCTACCGCGATAAAGCTAAGCTGAATTTAAAATATTTCTTTGTTTCTTTCATTTCAAATTTTAAAAACTTTCTGGTATATTTCTACCATGATAATTATTCACTAATTGCGAATAAAACAAAGAAAAGGGGGGCAAATTTGAGGGAAATTATTAGGGAAAACAGTGATAATGATACATCATTATAGGATATGTTATATCATGATGATATATCATTATTTAGCAAAAAGTTTTCCCCTTTTTTCTTTATTTCATTCCTAATTAGTGAATAATTATTATTTCCTATTCATTACTAGGAAATATGCCAGTGTATATTTGCTATGCTTACTTAAATACTAATAATTTCTACCTATACGAGCGCTCGTATTTAACCCTTTCGCTACGGCGTACATTTCCGCGAAAGTGCTTTTAACTCCTTTTTTTATTATATTTTTTTTTGTTTAAATTGTTGGTGATGCCGACTGAAGTCGGCGCTAGGATCGGCGGGTCATTCCGTGACGTCGGATATATCCGGCGCTCGTACACACACGTCATCAGATGGATGCCGTATATATCCGGCGCTCGTAGTGAAAGGGTTAATAATTGCTACTTATATTTAGTTATATGCTACTTATGTTTAGTTATATTTAGTTATAAACACTGCAGTGTTTAATTATTTCCTTAAAAACTACTTAATTCTATGTGGCCACTAAACACATTACCTCATCATATACATATCTACTTAAATTTAAATAATGACCTGCCTAATAAAAATCTGAAATGGTCATGTGTTTCTTACTTCCCTCGATGGACCCACGATGTTACCTGAAACATTCTCAAAAGTATCTATTAATAAAAATTCCTTGAGATTTCGTTTCTCAAGGATGATGAATCTGAAATCATATTTCTGAAATAATCTTCACACATAATATATCTGTAACAGAAACTTTCTCAGTGAATTAGTACCTACAATCTATCTCGATTAAGTAATGTAATTTCAACAGATATAGGGTAGATGTAACGTTTTTGGCTATTGCACTGTTTTTGGCCATGTGCATTATTATCTTATTTTTAAATTGCTTGCAGATCATTATTGTGTGGAGAATTTCACATCATAAATATTTTATTTAGTATACCGCCCGAAATATAAGGTTATATGTATTGCTTACACGGAAAAATATTAAATTTTTTAAGAAGTGGCCAAAACTGGTACAATACCTTAAAATGGTCACAAATGATGCATCTACCCTAGTCTTTTCATTGAATCACTATTGCCCAAATATTGAAATATCATATTTGAAGCTACAAGCCAAAACTCAATATGGAATATCGATTTGGTATTAAGATGAAAGAAAGAAGAGATTAAAAAATACTGCTTCATTGTCAGCAGACAAAGTAGGCAATCAAAACTTTAGCAATTCGTGAAAAAGAAGCTACTAATGATATTACATTTCATTCCGAAACAATTAATATTCATAATATTAAGCACATTGGGTGCTTTGTTACATCAACTCAATAATTTCCTTCTAATTCCTCATTAATTGGCATCTTCAAAGTTGATGTATCGACAATCAATCATAATATACTATAGTTAATCAAAAACATTTATGCAAATGTTGAAAATTGGAATAATTGCACTTTACTGCACAGTATTTGAAGTTACTGTCATACAGCAAAATAGCAACAACGAGCACGTGTTAATATTGAAAATTTACTATCAATATAAAGTGCCGAATTGCAGTTACCTAGTTTTTCAGTGCAAATTTCGTTTCAATATCATCAAATTAAGCAACAATCGCGGGTGAATTTTGATCAATGCAAAGGAATGTTGAAAATTTATTAAAATAAAAAACTACATTTCTTATCAATCTGAAAATAAATACAAGGAAGGACGAAGTTACTATGCAAAAATCGGCAACGCTAATGAGGAATAGCTACTACTACTTTTCAAAGACTCTAATTAGAACTTCAATTGAATGGAGGTGTGTCAGAAGTCTGCGATTTCTATTACAAATAATGAATTACACCTTTCATCGCCATTCTTTCAGTCACAAAATAAAATTTTTCAAATGCCATTCCATGAAAATTGGAACTTGAAATTTAAAAATATTCTAAAACAAAATAAAAAACATTTGTCTGCAAGATATGAATATACTTTTAAAACAATATTTCCAGTGACAAACACTCGATTCAAGGGTGGGTAGGCGGTGATAGGAGAAGGAGGATGGTGCAGCCACTTAGGGCAGCTGAAAAAAATGATCAGTAGCCAGAAGGGCAGCTGATCATTGGCCACTCATTAATGCAAGAAACCCGTGAGTGGACCGTTTCTATCTTTCGCAACGCTAACTTATTACAGACTAAAATCAACTCCCGAGCACAGTCACTAGGACTTTGGACTACTCGCAGCACTAATTTCTCAAACAACTTCAAAATTCCCGGATGGTGCTTCATTACTGAAAATTCTACTATACTCAATACAAATCCCGAATAGCAAACGAAAAAGCTCCCAAGGAGCTATACTACTCTAACAAATATAAAAATCTATCGAGAACCACCAGATGGGTGGCTTCATTTTTCGCAAAACTAATAAAAATTTAGTGCACCTGTGTCTTGTAATACGCAACTCTAACTTTAATTCGTTGCAACCTTCCTGAAGGCTGTGTAGAGTCCCCTGTGCTGCAAATCCAGCAGCTCGGGACTCTTTTTTCCCAGGAACATGTCTCCAGACATGTCCCAGGACAGTTTCGGGGCATTGGGGTCTGGGGGTCGCAACTCTAATTACAAACGCGATCAGTCATCATCGCAACAATACCTCAAAAAAATATCAAGAATCAAACTAGGACGAGTAATTAAAAAAACGCGATCAGTCGCATCGCAACTCTATGGACATTCCACGCAAAATCGGACACTTTTCGGAGTAACATTTCGAATGTTGCTGGAATTTGAACATGTTGTAGTCTTTAGTGATATTTAAACGTACCTCAAGGGATTTTTCAAAATTTTGAAAAATGTCGATTTTACAGCTGTAAGGTAAGGGCTACCTTTTCCTCAATAAATTATAGCTATGTAAGTAGTAAATGGATGGAGATGAGATTTACAGTGCTTACAGAGAAGACATTAATGTTTTAAGAGAAAATTATTTCAGTTTAAAAAAATAAAAATTTGTACCATTTTTGTGCAATTATTTTAATCAAATGCAGTTTTTTAACATCGGGCGTGATTTTAAAAATCCCCCCAAAAAGGATAATATAGTTCTATCCTTCCTCTGATGGACAAATTTTAAAAAATATGGACATTTTAAAATTGGCGCCGTAAAAATTGTCGAAAGTTGACGTTGCGTCAAATCGCTTCGGCTCGACTGGCTGGGCCGTGCGATATTCGCAGCGGCCAAGCGGCTATATCTGCTATTCTTATACGGTGTTTTCGAATATGGTAAGTATTTGTAAAAAACTGAAGATGGAGAACTTTTACTGCTTTTTATACACAACGTAATACGGTAACTCAATTTTGGGTGTTCGCAATATTTTCCTTGAAACAATGGAGACCCTTAGTTTTTTAAATGGAATGCTAAATATTTAATAGCATTCCATTTAAAAAAACTGAGCGTCACCTTCGTTTCAAGGAAAATATTGCGAGCACCCAAAATTGAGTTACCGTATTATGTTGTGTATAAAAAGCAGTAAAAGTTTTCCTTCTTCAATTTTTTACAAATACTTACCATATTCGAGAACACCGTATAAGAATAACAGATACCTATAGCAGTCGAGCCGGTACAATTTGACGCAGCGCCAAATTTCGACAATTTTTACGGGGCCAATTTTAAAATGTCCATATTTTTTAAAATTTATCCATCAAGGGGAAGGATAGAACTATATTATCCTTTTTCGGGGGATTTTTAAAATCGCGCCCGGTGTTAAAAAAACTGCATTTGTTTAAAATAATTGTACAAAAATGGTTCAAATTTTTATATTTTAAACTGAAATAATTTTTTCTTAAAACTTCAATGTCTTCTCTATAAGCACCGTAAAGCTCATCTCCATCCATTTACTACTTCCATAACTATAATTTACTGAAAAAAGTTAGCACGTACCTTCAAACAGCTGCAAAATCGACATTTTTCACAATATTGAAAAATCCTTTGAGGTACGTTTAAATATCATTAAAGACTACAACATGTTCGAATTCCAGCAACATTCGAAATGTTTCTCCGAAAAGTGTCCGATTTCGCGTGGAATGTCCCTCTAATAAAAAGAATACCATGAATCAAACTCTAGTAACTCCAATTCAAATTTCAAAATACTAGAACAATCTCAAAAACAATCGCGACTATTTTTTCGGAACACTACAAGCAACCACGATCGATATTTTTTCGCAACACTATGCTGGAACCAAACGCGGGGAATACTTGATTTGCAACGCTAATTCAAACCGTCATCAACATTTAATCGCAACGCTAATTCAAACCGTCATCAACATTTAGTCGCAACGCTAACTAGCCCCGTAATCTTTTTCGCAACCCTAATTGAAAACGCGGGGTGCTCAATTTCAGGGGGGGGGGGTATCGATGGGTCAGCCTATCGCCAACCAAACTACTACTACTACTACAACTACCGACGAGCATAATGGCAAAGTAATACCTATGAAGAATGACCCTGCACCCGAGGATGCAGGACCATTCTTCGTAGCCCACATGATGTGGCCTCTTTGGCCGGGCTATCTTCGGCTCTTTGGCCACTTCTTGCTTCGGCGGTCCGCCCTTCTGAAAGTTAATAGCGTGCCCAAGCCCGTCCTTCGCGACCGCGACCAGCGACAATGTGCAATGTCCCACTGGCGTCAAAAAGTCGACATAGCGAGGCTAGAAGCGAGGGCATACCCCACTCGCGCTAGTCTGGCCGTCGACTTTTCTCACAAATTTCCTGAAAGCAGGTCATCGTGCGGGGAACATGCGATCAGAGAATACGATGACCTGCCCCGGCCCTACCTATTTATAATTAAGTCACACATTCGTACCAGAAGGTAAGTTACCTATTCTACCTAATACCTATATTTAAAAATGGCAAAACAGTCTCTCAAACACAATCATCAGCCAACCCACTCCACGATTCTCAAGCATCGCCGCCCGGGTGCAAAAGCCTACACTAGAGAGACCGTCCCGGGACGGCTCCGTCACCCGAGCTTGGCTACAATCACACTCTAACTTTACGTACCAGTTTTCACTGAAATCGGCTGACAAAGGCAGTGACCATTGCGTATAAGTATGATTTAAATAGCAATTAATTATTTTCAATTTCAAACAATGGATTACTTGATAATGTGCTTTGTACGTATTATGCACATACATCAATCCTTATTACTTTCTCATTTGATTATATGAGATTGATTAAGTTTCATATTCCAAGATTATTTACTAGAATGATCATCGTGTGCAACAAGGAATATGATACATTGGTATCGTTATTGTAATGAATAATAATATAATGTTATAGTTTCGTTAACATGGTCTCTGATGAAAATCTTTCACCGCCGCTAATTCCACCGCCTAACCACACAAACACACAGGTAGAAAATGCGACGTGCACGATACACTAACGCAATGCCAGCCGCCGACATGTAATTATTTAGTAAAGAAAGTCATCGTGCCCCATTGCCTTCACTCACCCAAGTAGCGCATGGGCACGTGGATGAATTAAAAGGCAATGAGTACGGAAAGATATCCTGAAAATCCTCAACTAGAAAATATGATTAGTTTCTATAGTGTCTAGCAGGATATTATTCTTTCATATTACATTATTAAGCAAAATGACTCGACTTTCAACTTGTGAATACTTTAAAGTTCGATAAATAAGAAAGGACTCTACATTAGATCAAGAAAAAGGACTCTACTCGACATTTAATTAGCCAGAAAAAGGACTCTAAAATTGAATTATTTAAGAAAAAGATTTTTACTTAAGAATTTACTTTAAGAATTTACAACGGGCTATTCCATCGTCAAAGTAAATTTCATAAAACAAGAAAGTATGTTCTCATGCTAATTACTTTGAATCTGAAATTTGCCCACCCTCAATTGTCTTCTTGCACATGGAAATTAATTATTCAATTGTGTGCGCAAACGAGTGACCTTTATAAGAAAGGAATTACACTTTTATGTCTATTATCATCATTTAGACATCAAGTTACTTTTGAACAAGTAATATCAGAAAAATAAAAGAAATTCAAGTCATTAGAATCGTCGCAATGACGAAATCGGAGGGCATCCAATTTTTCCACTACGTAGGTATTAAATAAAAATGATCGTAGCTGTGGAGTCTGAAATTATCAGACTTCTTCGCTACATAAAAATTAGCATTCAGCTGTATTGATATTCATACCAATACCTTCTGAATTGCTATGCACCTTTACGTGCATTATTTAATAAATATCTACATCAATGTATGATCAATGATAAACATTCGTGTTAGGAACCGTTTATCTTGGAAATTATAATTATAATTTGATTCTATTGAAAAGACGCGGCGTACAAGAAGACCCTAGCCCTCGTCTAATAAATACATACACAGACAAAATGTTACAATTCACAGGCATGGTTACCATGCCCGCGGTCATTATGCTCGCCAAAGCACGTATACAACCAGTCACTCGTGTCGATTCGGACCAAACGTCCTACGACATGATTGAGTGACCAGAGGAACCATAATGCATGCGCACTCACATTTCGCTGTGCCCCGGTGACGAAGGCGCCAACACCCCTGCTACTGCTCAGAGGAAGTCATCAAACTGCTAAGAAGTCATCAAGCTGCTCAACTGCGCCCAAACTGTAACGAAGGAACAGAACACGATTATAATTTCGTTCTAAAGTTACGATTGTTTCAACTCTAATAAAGAACCTCGAAACAATTCAAAACTAACGAAATTTTTTAACATTTAGGCATTTTTAGAAACAAATTAAAAAAATTAAAATTAACAAAATTTTTTTCTTAAAATGTCTAAGTGATAAAAAGTTTCGTTAGTTTTTCATTTCTTGGTGATTCTATTCTAAAAATTAATTTTTTAAAATTTTTTTCTTTCTAAAATTTGGAAGAATGAACTCTACTTTAAAGGAATTAAATGAAATACATAGATACTTACATCTTTCTATTAAAATTCTGCGCACAAATCTCCTCTTCAGCTGATGCCTGACTCTAATTTCCGATAAGGAGTTTCGCTTTCAAAAGTAAAAAAAATAAAGAAATAATAGACTACCAACGCGCCCCAAAGATCATAATTGGCGAACAAAGTCCTGAATCTATTCTCGCGATTGGAAAGTCAGAGCCGCGACGCTCGAGAAAGAATATTAATTGCGTAGAAAACACTGACTCTACCCTCGCGTATCCCCAAATTGTTAACGACAATCTACTATGAGCAACTGTGCTCTTCAAAATGAAAAACTTTGTACGTCATAAACACTGACTCTATTTGGCCGCATTGCGCGCGGTCACAATCTCTGAAAAATAAGTAGGATAGGAGAGTGGAGGTAGGTGTGGTTTCATCGAGTATTTGTCGCGAGGAAATATTGTTTTTCTTGGAACCAGCCAAGGGACTTTCGCTCCTTGTTATTTAGAATACAAGGTGTGATGCGAAAATAAAGAATGCTCGCTCGATAGGAGCAGTTTTACATTTCAGTAACACGATATTATCCAGAATATACTGCTTCAGAAATAATTATTACATTTAAATGAATCATAGTAGTGGCTTTCGACATTAAAGTTGTAAGCACGTTCGTGTTATTCGAATAATACTTGAAATTATTAATCACGATCTTTATAAATATCCAAAATTCATGGCAAGAATCAAAATTCGTTAATTATTCATGCTCAAATGGCATGTCCTCGATATTTCTATACATAAAGAAGAAAACTTGCACCCAAAACCGAACGTAAATGCAATTACAACAGCTTCATAAAGATATATTCTTAAAAATCATTGAAATATCATTGAATTCTACGTAAACGCGACCGAAATGCAATAGAATTCGATCATTCCAATATTTCGTAAGCATGTACTGACGCCATTTTAAAAATTTTAAACAAATCTGATTAAAATTATTCAATTTATCATAATTCAATCTTTTCCCATTTGATCTTGATATTAACCGACTGCAAAGTTACCCATCAACCTCACAGCCAACAATGATTCAATAAAATAACAAGAAAAATACGTATACCACACATATTGCCACCTTCCTTTTCGAAGGAATGACCAGACGCCATCCAAGCACCGTTCAAATTAACGGTCAAGTGTCATGGCGTCGCCTGCCCTTTGCTTTCGATTCTCGCCTCAACGTCTGTAATCGAACGATGCAACAAGTTTGAAACAAAAGCATTAAAACATTCGTAAGGCAATTAAACAAGAAATAAGCTTGAAATATACATGAAAAGAGATGTAACTGAATACCGAGACGCGATATGTGTGCATTAAATGCACAGAAATATCGGTGAAGCAACGAAGGGTATACGCGACGAAAATCTAACGGTTTTCTCGCGATGTTTAATCAATTTCGGGACGAAAGTATATTAATAGTTGCAGCAAGTGACGATAGATAGTAAAGAAGAAGTCTAATACCGGTTAGAAGTAATTATGTGACGACAGATAATGTACGCGTACCATTTAAGTACGGAGCTATCGAAACGTCTGAACAGAACGAAATCCACGGAGCAAATGACCCCCGCGCCCGCCGCTGTACCTCGGCGAATATTGGCTTTGGTGGGGGGAGACGAGCAGGCCTCGCGAGACGCGAGGTAATACACGCGTACGTATTTCCGAAATGTTGGGATATAGGTCTGTATTGTACGCCGAGTGACGTATATATCGCGGCTCGTGACCGAGCCATCTAAACAGAGGTGACTTCCAATTCCTGGAATCGTTCCTATGCATACGTTCTGCTACGGGTAAAATAGAAATATTACACGTAATATATTTCCGTCGTTTATAAAATATGTACACCTCGCGACAAAACTATAAGACACCCATAATTTGTGGGAATATATTAATGTGTATGAGAGAAATTTTGGTAGAATAACCGTTACGACTAAGAATCAACTGAAATACATACATTTCTTCCGCAGTACCATCGATACCATCTGTGAAAAGATCCTTAGTAAGAAATTTCTAATTTTTCACGAGATTTGGTGCGACAAAACTATAAGACACGGTATACTTTGTGCAGGGAAAAAAGATGTAAATCAATGAAAACAAGTTTTTTCTACCTATTAGTAGTGAGTCGTGCCACCTTTATTCTTTATGGTTTCAATTAATCGGTGTGTTACGGATTTATACAATTTTTGAATCTCCTTTTGATTTATTTTCCTCCACTGCTCCTCAACAGACGCCTTCAGCTCGTCCACGGTGGAAAACTGTTTTCCGTTTGCGTACACAACACGCGCTAGCATTCCCCAAACGTTCTCGATGGTGTTTAAATCGGGAGACCGTGCGGGCCATGGTAAAATTTGTATGTTTGGTCACGTAAATATTGTTTTACTAGTTTTGCGGTATGTACAGAGGCATTGTCATGCTGGAAAATATAATTTTCACAAGCAATGATGCTTGCGTATTGTGACAACTGTTTTTTTAATATGTCTATATATCTAGCAGCATTCATACTTGTTGCTATAAACTTTATATCACTTCTTCCGTAATATCCTATTGCGGCCCACACCATGATACCGCCTCCGCCCATTTGTCTTCTTGATAAATATAATTCCTCCTTCCTCAAATCATGGAAATAGTACGATAAACCGTCCGGTCCATCCAAATCAAAACGTTTTCCGTCGGAAAAAATAACTTTTCTCCACTTTTTCTTCCACTGAATGTGTTGCTCGGCGAAAGATTCCCTCGCCGCTTTATGCCGATTCGTAAGCGGTGGCTTTTTTTGAAGTTTGCGTCTCTTTAGATGCTTTGAACCTTTAATGATTCTTTGCACATTACGCATGTTAGTATGCACACCAGCTTCCACTGCAATTTGCCGTGCTGTCATGCACGAATTTGATGCCTTCCTTCGAATGGCCCGTCTTTCCCTTTCGGTTGTTGCCTTTGGACGTCCACCAGGATTTTTCTTTCCGTAATTTTTACTATTTTTCAAATAATGGTACACAACATATCGACTCCGTCCAAGTGCTCTTGCGATTTTCGCAATCAAGTAATGCTCTTTTTTCAAATATTCGATTACTTTTCTTTCATCGACCGATAGTATCGTTCCTCGAGGCATTTTCACTAACTTATAAATTACAATTAAAACAATATAATAAAAAATGTTAGGATATTATTGAGTAATATAGAACGTAGAAATATTCTCGATACGCGTGATTGCAATCGAGGAACAAGCTAGACTAATGGAAATCGCTGAAATAATACTGTCTTATAGTTTTGTCGCGGTGTTTCGATCATGTTTACACAAGGCACATCGACGGGAGCCCGAACAATACGCTCACAGACCCCGCACAGTCGTCTCAAATTACAAAACACGAAACGGTTGGAAGCGAGAGATAGTACCCACCTAAAAACTTGTATTGCATTACGCTTTTCTCTGAATTCGCAAGAAATAACGAATAAACTTACATGTGTCTTATAGTTTTGTCGCGGGGTGTAGCATCTCCATACAAGAGTGTACTTTAATGAAGCTGGTAAAACTTAACACAGATGGCTCAGTAAGTATATATTCGTAAATTACTTACGTGGTACCTACCAGATATTTGCGTCACACATCTAATAAGTTAATCATTTCTTTCGGATATATCTTAATTACGTCTTTTCTCCTTCTTACTCTTTGAAACAATGAGATGTAATGGTCCGATGATATCAAGAGCAATTCGTCAGGTCTTGATTCTGTGCACACAAGGTTTTAAAGCATAGAAAAAATATCATTCTTCACCACTTACTGCCAATTAGCGAGCTATCAGAAGAACCGCAGCAAACGAAAAATAAAGAATACAAATATTGCCGTTACCATAACGGACATAACAGTCCAAAAATTTCTCGAAGTGCATAGAATCAAGACCTAATGAATTGCTCTTGATATCTTCGGACCGTTATATCTCATCGTTTCAAGGAGTAAGAAGGAGAAAAGACGTAATTAAGATATATCCGAAAGAAATGATTAACTTATTAGATGTGTGACGCAAATATCTGGTAGGTATTGCGAAGCTTGTACAAAGTTTTCCAATAAGAAACTGTATACCACGTAAGTAATTTACGAATATATACTTACTAAGCCATCTGTGTTAAGTTTTACCAGCTTCATTAAAGTACACTCTTGTATGGAGATGCTACATATTTTATAAACGACGGAAATATATTACGTGTAATATTTCTATTTTACCCGTAGCAGAACGTATGCATAGGAACGATTCCAGGAATTGGAAGTCACCTCTGTTTAGATGGCTCGGTCACGAGCCGCGATATATACGTCACTCGGCGTACAATACAGACCTATATCCCAACATTTCGGAAATACGTACGCGTGTATTACCTCGCGTCTCGCGAGGCCTGCTCGTCTCCCCCCACCAAAGCCAATATTCGCCGAGGTACAGCGGCGGGCGCGGGGGTCATTTGCTCCGTGGATTTCGTTCTGTTCAGACGTTTCGATAGCTCCGTACTTAAATGGTACGCGTACATTATCTGTCGTCACATAATTACTTCTAACCGGTATTAGACTTCTTCTTTACTATCTATCGTCACTTGCTGCAACTATTAATATACTTTCGTCCCGAAATTGATTAAACATCGCGAGAAAACCGTTAGATTTTCGTCGCGTATACCCTTCGTTGCTTCACCGATATTTCTGTGCATTTAATGCACACATATCGCGTCTCGGTATTCAGTTACATCTCTTTTCATGTATATTTCAAGCTTATTTCTTGTTTAATTGCCTTACGAATGTTTTAATGCTTTTGTTTCAAACTTGTTGCATCGTTCGATTACAGACGTTGAGGCGAGAATCGAAAGCAAAGGGCAGGCGACGCCATGACACTTGACCGTTAATTTGAACGGTGCTTGGATGGCGTCTGGTCATTCCTTCGAAAAGGAAGGTGGCAATATGTGTGGTATACGTATTTTTCTTGTTATTTTATTGAATCATTGTTGGCTGTGAGGTTGATGGGTAACTTTGCAGTCGGTTAATATCAAGATCAAATGGGAAAAGATTGAATTATGATAAATTGAATAATTTTAATCAGATTTGTTTAAAATTTTTAAAATGGCGTCAGTACATGCTTACGAAATATTGGAATGATCGAATTCTATTGCATTTCGGTCGCGTTTACGTAGAATTCAATGATATTTCAATGATTTTTAAGAATATATCTTTATGAAGCTGTTGTAATTGCATTTACGTTCGGTTTTGGGTGCAAGTTTTCTTCTTTATGTATAGAAATATCGAGGACATGCCATTTGAGCATGAATAATTAACGAATTTTGATTCTTGCCATGAATTTTGGATATTTATAAAGATCGTGATTAATAATTTCAAGTATTATTCGAATAACACGAACGTGCTTACAACTTTAATGTCGAAAGCCACTACTATGATTCATTTAAATGTAATAATTATTTCTGAAGCAGTATATTCTGGATAATATCGTGTTACTGAAATGTAAAACTGCTCCTATCGAGCGAGCATTCTTTATTTTCGCATCACACCTTGTATTCTAAATAACAAGGAGCGAAAGTCCCTTGGCTGGTTCCAAGAAAAACAATATTTCCTCGCGACAAATACTCGATGAAACCACACCTACCTCCACTCTCCTATCCTACTTATTTTTCAGAGATTGTGACCGCGCGCAATGCGGCCAAATAGAGTCAGTGTTTATGACGTACAAAGTTTTTCATTTTGAAGAGCACAGTTGCTCATAGTAGATTGTCGTTAACAATTTGGGGATACGCGAGGGTAGAGTCAGTGTTTTCTACGCAATTAATATTCTTTCTCGAGCGTCGCGGCTCTGACTTTCCAATCGCGAGAATAGATTCAGGACTTTGTTCGCCAATTATGATCTTTGGGGCGCGTTGGTAGTCTATTATTTCTTTATTTTTTTTACTTTTGAAAGCGAAACTCCTTATCGGAAATTAGAGTCAGGCATCAGCTGAAGAGGAGATTTGTGCGCAGAATTTTAATAGAAAGATGTAAGTATCTATGTATTTCATTTAATTCCTTTAAAGTAGAGTTCATTCTTCCAAATTTTAGAAAGAAAAAAATTTTAAAAAATTAATTTTTAGAATAGAATCACCAAGAAATGAAAAACTAACGAAACTTTTTATCACTTAGACATTTTAAGAAAAAAATTTTGTTAATTTTAATTTTTTTAATTTGTTTCTAAAAATGCCTAAATGTTAAAAAATTTCGTTAGTTTTGAATTGTTTCGAGGTTCTTTATTAGAGTTGAAACAATCGTAACTTTAGAACGAAATTATAATCGTGTTCTGTTCCTTCGTTACAGTTTGGGCGCAGTTGAGCAGCTTGATGACTTCTTAGCAGTTTGATGACTTCCTCTGAGCAGTAGCAGGGGTGTTGGCGCCTTCGTCACCGGGGCACAGCGAAATGTGAGTGCGCATGCATTATGGTTCCTCTGGTCACTCAATCATGTCGTAGGACGTTTGGTCCGAATCGACACGAGTGACTGGTTGTATACGTGCTTTGGCGAGCATAATGACCGCGGGCATGGTAACCATGCCTGTGAATTGTAACATTTTGTCTGTGTATGTATTTATTAGACGAGGGCTAGGGTCTTCTTGTACGCCGCGTCTTTTCAATAGAATCAAATTATAATTATAATTTCCAAGATAAACGGTTCCTAACACGAATGTTTATCATTGATCATACATTGATGTAGATATTTATTAAATAATGCACGTAAAGGTGCATAGCAATTCAGAAGGTATTGGTATGAATATCAATACAGCTGAATGCTAATTTTTATGTAGCGAAGAAGTCTGATAATTTCAGACTCCACAGCTACGATCATTTTTATTTAATACCTACGTAGTGGAAAAATTGGATGCCCTCCGATTTCGTCATTGCGACGATTCTAATGACTTGAATTTCTTTTATTTTTCTGATATTACTTGTTCAAAAGTAACTTGATGTCTAAATGATGATAATAGACATAAAAGTGTAATTCCTTTCTTATAAAGGTCACTCGTTTGCGCACACAATTGAATAATTAATTTCCATGTGCAAGAAGACAATTGAGGGTGGGCAAATTTCAGATTCAAAGTAATTAGCATGAGAACATACTTTCTTGTTTTATGAAATTTACTTTGACGATGGAATAGCCCGTTGTAAATTCTTAAAGTAAATTCTTAAGTAAAAATCTTTTTCTTAAATAATTCAATTTTAGAGTCCTTTTTCTGGCTAATTAAATGTCGAGTAGAGTCCTTTTTCTTGATCTAATGTAGAGTCCTTTCTTATTTATCGAACTTTAAAGTATTCACAAGTTGAAAGTCGAGTCATTTTGCTTAATAATGTAATATGAAAGAATAATATCCTGCTAGACACTATAGAAACTAATCATATTTTCTAGTTGAGGATTTTCAGGATATCTTTCCGTACTCATTGCCTTTTAATTCATCCACGTGCCCATGCGCTACTTGGGTGAGTGAAGGCAATGGGGCACGATGACTTTCTTTACTAAATAATTACATGTCGGCGGCTGGCATTGCGTTAGTGTATCGTGCACGTCGCATTTTCTACCTGTGTGTTTGTGTGGTTAGGCGGTGGAATTAGCGGCGGTGAAAGATTTTCATCAGAGACCATGTTAACGAAACTATAACATTATATTATTATTCATTACAATAACGATACCAATGTATCATATTCCTTGTTGCACACGATGATCATTCTAGTAAATAATCTTGGAATATGAAACTTAATCAATCTCATATAATCAAATGAGAAAGTAATAAGGATTGATGTATGTGCATAATACGTACAAAGCACATTATCAAGTAATCCATTGTTTGAAATTGAAAATAATTAATTGCTATTTAAATCATACTTATACGCAATGGTCACTGCCTTTGTCAGCCGATTTCAGTGAAAACTGGTACGTAAAGTTAGAGTGTGATTGTAGCCAAGCTCGGGTGACGGAGCCGTCCCGGGACGGTCTCTCTAGTGTAGGCTTTTGCACCCGGGCGGCGATGCTTGAGAATCGTGGAGTGGGTTGGCTGATGATTGTGTTTGAGAGACTGTTTTGCCATTTTTAAATATAGGTATTAGGTAGAATAGGTAACTTACCTTCTGGTACGAATGTGTGACTTAATTATAAATAGGTAGGGCCGGGGCAGGTCATCGTATTCTCTGATCGCATGTTCCCCGCACGATGACCTGCTTTCAGGAAATTTGTGAGAAAAGTCGACGGCCAGACTAGCGCGAGTGGGGTATGCCCTCGCTTCTAGCCTCGCTATGTCGACTTTTTGACGCCAGTGGGACATTGCACATTGTCGCTGGTCGCGGTCGCGAAGGACGGGCTTGGGCACGCTATTAACTTTCAGAAGGGCGGACCGCCGAAGCAAGAAGTGGCCAAAGAGCCGAAGATAGCCCGGCCAAAGAGGCCACATCATGTGGGCTACGAAGAATGGTCCTGCATCCTCGGGTGCAGGGTCATTCTTCATAGGTATTACTTTGCCATTATGCTCGTCGGTAGTTGTAGTAGTAGTAGTAGTTTGGTTGGCGATAGGCTGACCCATCGATACCCCCCCCCCTGAAATTGAGCACCCCGCGTTTTCAATTAGGGTTGCGAAAAAGATTACGGGGCTAGTTAGCGTTGCGACTAAATGTTGATGACGGTTTGAATTAGCGTTGCGATTAAATGTTGATGACGGTTTGAATTAGCGTTGCAAATCAAGTATTCCCCGCGTTTGGTTCCAGCATAGTGTTGCGAAAAAATATCGATCGTGGTTGCTTGTAGTGTTCCGAAAAAATAGTCGCGATTGTTTTTGAGATTGTTCTAGTATTTTGAAATTTGAATTGGAGTTACTAGAGTTTGATTCATGGTATTCTTTTTATTAGAGGGACATTCCACGCGAAATCGGACACTTTTCGGAGAAACATTTCGAATGTTGCTGGAATTCGAACATGTTGTAGTCTTTAATGATATTTAAACGTACCTCAAAGGATTTTTCAATATTGTGAAAAATGTCGATTTTGCAGCTGTTTGAAGGTACGTGCTAACTTTTTTCAGTAAATTATAGTTATGGAAGTAGTAAATGGATGGAGATGAGCTTTACGGTGCTTATAGAGAAGACATTGAAGTTTTAAGAAAAAATTATTTCAGTTTAAAATATAAAAATTTGAACCATTTTTGTACAATTATTTTAAACAAATGCAGTTTTTTTAACACCGGGCGCGATTTTAAAAATCCCCCGAAAAAGGATAATATAGTTCTATCCTTCCCCTTGATGGATAAATTTTAAAAAATATGGACATTTTAAAATTGGCCCCGT
The DNA here is from genome assembly GCA_963855975.1 of Andrena chrysosceles. Lineage (NCBI taxonomy): Eukaryota > Metazoa > Arthropoda > Insecta > Hymenoptera > Andrenidae > Andrena > Andrena chrysosceles. The sequence continues at coordinate 2,464,458 of OY979768.1, forward strand.
AAAAATTGTCGAAATTTGGCGCTGCGTCAAATTGTACCGGCTCGACTGCTATAGGTATCTGTTATTCTTATACGGTGTTCTCGAATATGGTAAGTATTTGTAAAAAATTGAAGAAGGAAAACTTTTACTGCTTTTTATACACAACATAATACGGTAACTCAATTTTGGGTGCTCGCAATATTTTCCTTGAAACGAAGGTGACGCTCAGTTTTTTTAAATGGAATGCTATTAAATATTTAGCATTCCATTTAAAAAACTAAGGGTCTCCATTGTTTCAAGGAAAATATTGCGAACACCCAAAATTGAGTTACCGTATTACGTTGTGTATAAAAAGCAGTAAAAGTTCTCCATCTTCAGTTTTTTACAAATACTTACCATATTCGAAAACACCGTATAAGAATAGCAGATATAGCCGCTTGGCCGCTGCGAATATCGCACGGCCCAGCCAGTCGAGCCGAAGCGATTTGACGCAACGTCAACTTTCGACAATTTTTACGGCGCCAATTTTAAAATGTCCATATTTTTTAAAATTTGTCCATCAGAGGAAGGATAGAACTATATTATCCTTTTTGGGGGGATTTTTAAAATCACGCCCGATGTTAAAAAACTGCATTTGATTAAAATAATTGCACAAAAATGGTACAAATTTTTATTTTTTTAAACTGAAATAATTTTCTCTTAAAACATTAATGTCTTCTCTGTAAGCACTGTAAATCTCATCTCCATCCATTTACTACTTACATAGCTATAATTTATTGAGGAAAAGGTAGCCCTTACCTTACAGCTGTAAAATCGACATTTTTCAAAATTTTGAAAAATCCCTTGAGGTACGTTTAAATATCACTAAAGACTACAACATGTTCAAATTCCAGCAACATTCGAAATGTTACTCCGAAAAGTGTCCGATTTTGCGTGGAATGTCCATAGAGTTGCGATGCGACTGATCGCGTTTTTTTAATTACTCGTCCTAGTTTGATTCTTGATATTTTTTTGAGGTATTGTTGCGATGATGACTGATCGCGTTTGTAATTAGAGTTGCGACCCCCAGACCCCAATGCCCCGAAACTGTCCTGGGACATGTCTGGAGACATGTTCCTGGGAAAAAAGAGTCCCGAGCTGCTGGATTTGCAGCACAGGGGACTCTACACAGCCTTCAGGAAGGTTGCAACGAATTAAAGTTAGAGTTGCGTATTACAAGACACAGGTGCACTAAATTTTTATTAGTTTTGCGAAAAATGAAGCCACCCATCTGGTGGTTCTCGATAGATTTTTATATTTGTTAGAGTAGTATAGCTCCTTGGGAGCTTTTTCGTTTGCTATTCGGGATTTGTATTGAGTATAGTAGAATTTTCAGTAATGAAGCACCATCCGGGAATTTTGAAGTTGTTTGAGAAATTAGTGCTGCGAGTAGTCCAAAGTCCTAGTGACTGTGCTCGGGAGTTGATTTTAGTCTGTAATAAGTTAGCGTTGCGAAAGATAGAAACGGTCCACTCACGGGTTTCTTGCATTAATGAGTGGCCAATGATCAGCTGCCCTTCTGGCTACTGATCATTTTTTTCAGCTGCCCTAAGTGGCTGCACCATCCTCCTTCTCCTATCACCGCCTACCCACCCTTGAATCGAGTGTTTGTCACTGGAAATATTGTTTTAAAAGTATATTCATATCTTGCAGACAAATGTTTTTTATTTTGTTTTAGAATATTTTTAAATTTCAAGTTCCAATTTTCATGGAATGGCATTTGAAAAATTTTATTTTGTGACTGAAAGAATGGCGATGAAAGGTGTAATTCATTATTTGTAATAGAAATCGCAGACTTCTGACACACCTCCATTCAATTGAAGTTCTAATTAGAGTCTTTGAAAAGTAGTAGTAGCTATTCCTCATTAGCGTTGCCGATTTTTGCATAGTAACTTCGTCCTTCCTTGTATTTATTTTCAGATTGATAAGAAATGTAGTTTTTTATTTTAATAAATTTTCAACATTCCTTTGCATTGATCAAAATTCACCCGCGATTGTTGCTTAATTTGATGATATTGAAACGAAATTTGCACTGAAAAACTAGGTAACTGCAATTCGGCACTTTATATTGATAGTAAATTTTCAATATTAACACGTGCTCGTTGTTGCTATTTTGCTGTATGACAGTAACTTCAAATACTGTGCAGTAAAGTGCAATTATTCCAATTTTCAACATTTGCATAAATGTTTTTGATTAACTATAGTATATTATGATTGATTGTCGATACATCAACTTTGAAGATGCCAATTAATGAGGAATTAGAAGGAAATTATTGAGTTGATGTAACAAAGCACCCAATGTGCTTAATATTATGAATATTAATTGTTTCGGAATGAAATGTAATATCATTAGTAGCTTCTTTTTCACGAATTGCTAAAGTTTTGATTGCCTACTTTGTCTGCTGACAATGAAGCAGTATTTTTTAATCTCTTCTTTCTTTCATCTTAATACCAAATCGATATTCCATATTGAGTTTTGGCTTGTAGCTTCAAATATGATATTTCAATATTTGGGCAATAGTGATTCAATGAAAAGACTAGGGTAGATGCATCATTTGTGACCATTTTAAGGTATTGTACCAGTTTTGGCCACTTCTTAAAAAATTTAATATTTTTCCGTGTAAGCAATACATATAACCTTATATTTCGGGCGGTATACTAAATAAAATATTTATGATGTGAAATTCTCCACACAATAATGATCTGCAAGCAATTTAAAAATAAGATAATAATGCACATGGCCAAAAACAGTGCAATAGCCAAAAACGTTACATCTACCCTATATCTGTTGAAATTACATTACTTAATCGAGATAGATTGTAGGTACTAATTCACTGAGAAAGTTTCTGTTACAGATATATTATGTGTGAAGATTATTTCAGAAATATGATTTCAGATTCATCATCCTTGAGAAACGAAATCTCAAGGAATTTTTATTAATAGATACTTTTGAGAATGTTTCAGGTAACATCGTGGGTCCATCGAGGGAAGTAAGAAACACATGACCATTTCAGATTTTTATTAGGCAGGTCATTATTTAAATTTAAGTAGATATGTATATGATGAGGTAATGTGTTTAGTGGCCACATAGAATTAAGTAGTTTTTAAGGAAATAATTAAACACTGCAGTGTTTATAACTAAATATAACTAAACATAAGTAGCATATAACTAAATATAAGTAGCAATTATTAACCCTTTCACTACGAGCGCCGGATATATACGGCATCCATCTGATGACGTGTGTGTACGAGCGCCGGATATATCCGACGTCACGGAATGACCCGCCGATCCTAGCGCCGACTTCAGTCGGCATCACCAACAATTTAAACAAAAAAAAATATAATAAAAAAAGGAGTTAAAAGCACTTTCGCGGAAATGTACGCCGTAGCGAAAGGGTTAAATACGAGCGCTCGTATAGGTAGAAATTATTAGTATTTAAGTAAGCATAGCAAATATACACTGGCATATTTCCTAGTAATGAATAGGAAATAATAATTATTCACTAATTAGGAATGAAATAAAGAAAAAAGGGGAAAACTTTTTGCTAAATAATGATATATCATCATGATATAACATATCCTATAATGATGTATCATTATCACTGTTTTCCCTAATAATTTCCCTCAAATTTGCCCCCCTTTTCTTTGTTTTATTCGCAATTAGTGAATAATTATCATGGTAGAAATATACCAGAAAGTTTTTAAAATTTGAAATGAAAGAAACAAAGAAATATTTTAAATTCAGCTTAGCTTTATCGCGGTAGCTTTTTACAGAAGGACTCCCTCTGATGTCCGCTTGTCGAGCGATCGAGGATCGTTTTGCAACCGTGCATCAGGGGGATCTATGGAAATGAAAATAAAATTTTGCATAAAAGGAGGGCGGATGGGCCGCGGTTAGGGCGGGTCTCCACTCGCAGCACCTCCTCGTGGTGAGACCTGGGCAATCTGTATTATTTGAACTGTAATTACTAATCGTATGACAAGTAACATTGTAATACAATTATTAATTACGTGACAAGTAATACGAGCCGATTGGCTGCGATCATCTATCTTCGTTAATCTATATTCCATCCGTCCAGATTCGATTCCAAATATTTCTTCTACAATTACATTTTATTTCTCCAATAATATTAAAGAAAAAAGACTCCAATAGCAATCTTGGTGCCATTTGCCCTCTGGTACTTCAATTGTCTCGCTAGCAGCCAGTTTCTCTGGCGGCGTAGGCGGTGGTTGGTTAGACAGGGTTGGGCGAAGGGCTGCGGAGACGGGTGACTGCTTAAGTTATCCGGGGCTGGGGTAAGGTCGGGCTAACGGCTTTGTAGCCGTAAGTAGTCGCCAGGAAGGTCGTACCGCGTACGTCAGGCCCGCAAAAGCCGGCTTGTCTTCCTGCCGCGTTCTAGTTTATCGTCGACCGCGCGCGACGCTGGCCCATCTTCCCCTTGGCCTACACCCCCGGGGGGTGGGCTTTCGTCGTTAACTTGCACGGCGAGCGTGGCACTGGCGTTATTATGCTCGCGTTCCGCGATGCCTCCGCGTTTCACCGCGTACGCGTGTCCCTCTTTTCAGACCAACAAGCGTTTCGTGGTTAGTCGAATTTCTGAATGGTCTGAATCCTCCTTGCTTAGCTACAGTGCTCGTCGCCGGTTTAGTTGGCTAAGTTGGTTAAGAATTCACATAATCACGCGACAGCAAATTTCTCGGAACCAAAGCCACCAATTTCGGCAACATCGAGGTCTGGAAGCATTTGGGTTCCTCGTATCTTGACCCGCTGTCCCGTTTAAAGTTCCTCGGGCCATGCCGAAGGGACTGCCGTGTCCGAGCGGAGTCCCAGAATGCCGCGCGTGACGTTATGGCTCGATTATTACTCGAGGCGTCTTTAGACCCGTTCAAGATTATAAAAATTATGGTCGACTACTTGCAGTGTAGAGCAAGTCACATTAGTGACTTGCAATCTTTTGGGAAAGATATTCGTAATATATTATAATCCACGATAGTTCCCACACTATTCGTTAATTTTATTAGCTTCCCATTAACAATATTCACCCATAAACATACTCGATTAATTTTATTCCAACGCCGATAAATTGTGCGTTACAAATATTGCATCTCTTCGTTCTTTTTCCCTAAACTACCATTAACGTTTAAATTTCGTGCAGCAAGACTTTCCGCCATACGCTCTTACCTCCTTCGAACACGTTATGTAGTCTCTACGCTTACTATCGCAAAAGGCCACCCTATTTCTACCAGTTCTACGTTAACATGTGACTAAAATGTGGCGAAAAAATTATTATCAGCCAAATAGAGAAGGTATAATGATGCAACTGAGTTTATTACCTCTCTCTGTGATAATGAAAAGAATCCGGTACAACCCGAAATAACAACGGTATTAAGATTTTTAACGTGAAATTACACAAGTACTAATATCGGTACAAATTGTGTGGCCCATCTGGCACTGACCGAGATTAATAAAAAATCATTTGCATTTCAAGGTACAGTAAAACACGATTTCACAGAATGGAAAAATTCTGAAAGATCCTTGCAATAATTGTGATAGTTCAAATTCAAACACAATGAAGAAAGTCGATATAACTGCTTCCAAACAAATTCTAATTGCAAAATTACTTTTGTTCAATCACAATAGTAAGTAGTGGAACAACGAAAGTGGAAAATTTCTACATCCAAACAATGTGTAGCCACTAAGAAAACTAAGTTGAGTTGGACGCTCTTCATGGGCAGAGGTCGCTAAATTCAGTCCTCAAATTATGGGTCGGTAACACAGTTCGGGTGGTGACACAAAGTTCCATTAGGTGATAGGTCTATTCTATACCTCGCCTGTGGTTCAGTGTTATTTCGAGTTAGTGTTAACGAGAATGTGTCATGTTATTAGCGGAGCAGCTTCAGTTGATTTTCACTACAAATGCGAGTTTTCTTATTACTTTTCGTTTATAAGTATGTTCGCCGATTTTCGTTTCTCAGAGTTTCTATATTCCGTGCGCGGGAAAATAGTACATTTTCATTTACTAATTACTGTTTCGTAAAGGCAATCGTTTAGAAAGTTCTATTAAATATATTTAATATGTATACAGATAACAGATTTAATGTACAACGGGTATAAATGATGATAAATTATCTCATTTACAAAAGGGGAAGCACAAGGGGATTTCCATATCTTAAAGTATACGATTTCCTTGTACGTTCTGCCTGTTATTCAATACAATCTTCTCTTGCCGTTTCTTTTCCTCCTTAAATGCTTCTGCGTTTGCTTTTCGTTCCATTCTTCTTTCCTGGAATTCACATTGAAGTGTTTAAGTATAGCTCTCCCATCAAGAATATTGAAAATTAACAAACGGATCGTACTTTTCTATACTCCTTAAGTGCCTGCTTCCTCTCCTTTCGTTCCTCGGGTGTTTCTCCTTTTGGTCTTATACTTAACACACTTAAAGTTGATTTCATAGTTTCTGCAATTGACTGAGGTCTCTTCGATTCAGAGCTTTCATTCTGCTGATCAAACTGGGCTAAACTTTTAGCAGTTAGTTTCCCAGAGGCTCCATCTAAAACGTTTTTTGGAATACCAGTTCTTGCATCGACTTTTATCTTTGCCGGATGCTGCAAAGAAATTTATAAATTACGATTCCACGCTAAATCCTAGAAACACTGCTGTTAAATTGCAAACCTTAGGTTCAGGAATTAGCTTTGGATGATTGTAAATATTGCTGTATGTACTAATAACACTTTGGCAGTCCCATTTATCCTTTTGTCTCGCATCAACAACAAGCTCTTCTAAACTATGTTCATCCTCAGAACTATCACACTCTGTTTCTAAAATTTTCATTCTATCTTTCATAAGTTTTGCAACGTTCTCTGCCTATAAAAATAAGGTAACAACAAATTCGTTTCTCTTCGCTAACACGTTCGTTGTACTTACATCTTCATTTTGTTGTTTCTCAAACTCTGCCGCAAACTGAAGGACTAAATCTGAATTGGGTGCAACATACCCTTCAATTTCATCGCAATCTAAAGCACCTATTTCATTTTCATCGTAAGCTGCATACATCTAGGACAATAATAATATACATTGAATCTTTTGTCTATAAAAGAATATTCTTTAATATGAAATACTAACCTTCTCAAATTTATTATCGAGGAAGGTCAGTTGTTCGTTTCTCCTCATAACGCTACTGCTCATCGAATATTCTGTAAACCGAGACTTTGTTTCTTCCTCCTTAAAACTATACTGAGGCCCATTTAAGCTACACACTTCATCTCGCTCCTCGTCAGATAATTTCATCTGTCCCTCGGATGAAACATCGGACGATCGATCTAATTCATAAAATTCATAAGTGATATAAATGAATTGTTACGCGCAATATAATATCTTCTTACATACCATCTTCTTCGTCGTCTTCGTATTCTTCATCTTCTGCCGACTCGTCTCCATCGCCAGCATTAGCTAGGTCCATGAAATTGTCTTCCAATTGGTTCTCTGGATCTTCGTAATCGAAATCATCATCCAACGCAGCCACTAAATCTGGGTCCAAATGTAATTGCAGTCCTGACACAGGTGCCGCTTTATTAAGAAGCCCAACTTTCTCTTCGACGTGCGAAGCAAAGACGGAAGATGGTAAATTGATCTTCGGAGCATCCTTTTTCTCATCCTTCTTCGAAGTGCTTGCGGACTCGACTCGTTCCCATTCGGTTGTCAAACAATTGACATCTTTAAGATGCTGCAAATAGTCATAATCGTCATCGAAATATATGCCATATTTTCGTTGCTCCTCTTTGCGTTTGTCGTCCTCTGGTTTCTTTTTCTCGTGCTTAGCAGCTTGGGCATCCCCAGCTGGCACAAGAACGTGCTGAGGCGCTCTTTCATCAGCGATTAATGGATCTTTTTGCGAACGATGCACTAACTGAAATGTTACCGAATTCTTCTTGTCGATGAATTTCTTTGCTTTTCGTTTCGGCTGAAAATTGTTCAATATTTTATACTTAAGGTACAAGTAACCTAGCATACAATAGTCCGATATTCAACGATCATACTCAAAACTCACCATTTTTACGATATCTCTTATTTAATGATCGACACTCAAAAACAAAATACGAAAACAGTTGACTTTAAACTGTTCGTGAATCGAATTTTATATTCATGTCTACGATAAAGCGTTCTTCGTGCAAAACACGGCATGTGCTTCGCCAGTGATCCTCAACTTCATCGGAAAGTAGAATTTGTAAAATTATACAGTATTATAATATATTAATGCCGTTTTTCTGCGAAATATTATAATTTCAGTAGATATACTTTGTTTTTGTTAATGGTATTCGAGATTTCTGTTAAGGTTCATTAATGTTTCAAAGAGAGAACGACTTCGTTTTCATTGTTATGTCTGTCCTTCTTCTTCCTTCAGGCTTTACGCGGTCAATGTTAATAGCCTTGACTATTGATGTTCGATAAACACGTAGGAATCTTTTAAGGGAGCATAAAGAATGGGGCTATTTGACCGTTTAGCGAATCTTTTAGGTCTTAGGAAAAAAGAAGTAAACGTTTTAGTAGTGGGCCTTAACAATAGTGGTAAGTCGACGGTCATAAATAATTTCAAACGCGAGGATGACCGTTGCATAGACATAGTGCCCACTGTCGGGTATAATGTTCAAAAATTCTCATGTAAGTTAAATAATGACGAGTGAACGACGTTGCTCGATGTTTAATTGACGTGCTTGCAACAATATATATTACTTGCACTTGCATTGGTACGCTGATCAGTTTGAGCACCAGTTCTTATCGTACGATCAAACCAAATGGATACACAGAGTGGCAAACAAGTTTATTTTTACAATTGAAAGATATATACATATACACAAGATACGCAGAACAACACGTTATATTTTGTCATAAATTTTATCAAATATATATATTTCACAAATTCCTTATGTTTTCTTTACTTTTTTACGAGATACATTTTTCTTCTTGGTAATTGGCTTTGATCGAATTGAAGACTTCGCATTCCTTTTTATTCCGCTTTTTATCATTTTTGCTGGTACTTTATTTCCAGATTGGTCTTTACTTAAGGATTCAGTTTGTTTAGGGACATCGGTGTTAGTTTTAGTATTGTATGAATTGTCTTCGTTCGCTGGGATATTACTAATATTATCCAAACTCATCACTGAAATAAGGCGGGAAGTACTTGGATGATTTTCATGTATCGGAGTACTAGTAAGTGGTTTGCATAGCTCCGCAATTCTCGTTTTCTTTTTAATAGCCGTTGCTTTAGAAGTAATAACACTATTATCTGTGTGCAATTCTGAATTATTATCTCCTGGAAATCTCAATCTTGTCTGTTTCAATTTCTGTAGTTTTATTTCTTGTGACTTTCGCGTAGACTTCATAGCGTCGGTATCTCTATGTCTCGTAGAACGCCGATTAAGATTTTTAACTGGTTCTATATTTTCTTGCGAAACAGATTGGTTATCACTTTCAGAACTTTCTGAAAAATCATGAACACTTCTCTGGTTTGTTGCATTAAGTTCTTTTTTTGACTTTTTCTGTCTTTTACGAAACCTCAATCGTTTCTTTCGTATGAACGAGAAGTTCGCTAAATATCCCTCTTCCTCTGAACAGCTTAAGCGCTAAAAATAAAAATGATTCTTTAATAAAACGTAGAGTGATTTTTTTCTTTAAATGAAGAAAAGCTCTCCACATACATTAGTTTCCAAAGGACTGTCCTCTTCATCTTCTCTCGACCATTTAAATGGTTCTTTAATTAACATTTTATGAAACGCTGTTTTTAAATCAAACTTTTTAAAGCACTTTAAAGAAAATTTTAGCTTTTTCTTTGTACTTATATTTAATTCATCCCTGGTTTTTGAATCCACTTCAATTTTCTGTGGTCTGGCTTCACCGATATTATACATAAGATACAGAATTATATTTATATACACATCATTCTTCACATCGTGTACTCCCATTAATTCGAGATTAATACAGGTGTATCCTAAATTTGTTTGTAAAGTGCAATTTTGTAATCGACTAACAGAGTCCTAGAAAATTAAAATCTATTTAATATCCTGTCATACTTGTAATAAACAGAGACATACTAATAAGAAATATGCACCTTCAATGCATTAAATTGTTCGCATCGTATCATGTAACAATTAATGCGATGTTTACAATTTCTTACAAAAAGAGGTATATTTTTCAGCTTGCTGATAGGAAATTCAGATTTTAGATCATCTAGATCAACCGACATAGGCATTATCCACTTTCCCAAGGTCCCCACATTTTGTTTATTTAAGATTTGCACAGCAAAAGTATTTTCTTTGTCATATCTATTTAGCGATGAAAAATTAAATACGTATTGTGTGTCCGATAACTCTACACAGTATAATCCAGAATATCTGTATAATTCAGACTGCAATTTTAAATTAATGTTTGGGACTTGATAGATATCTTCATTGATCTGGGAACCTGGGATGTTCGAATTATAGGTATGTTTAGTATTCCCAAATTTCACTATATCCGAACTCCACTCCATTTGCAAGATTATAGACTTCAATTCCTCTATTTGTTTCTTCAATCTGCTTTTCATCTCGTCTACAGATTGTATAATCGAACGATACATCAACGTTGTTTCCACCAGAAATAGTATAGGGTTAGATCTGTAAAATCAACATTTATCTCACCTCTATCTTCCTTCGAATTCTTTTCATTGCTATTAACATTGCTAATGGGCATCTCTTTCTCCATGTTTAACTTTAATAATCGCTTCTTGGTAAATAGTTTAATACTATATTTAAATAATGTCCCGCCAAGATACAGCTACCCTCGTAACGTTCAGTGGTTCTCATTCGTTTCTCTAGACCGAGGATAAGAAAGATGACGCTTTTTATCAATGAAACACATTCATGGTTCATACGTCACACATTAAATGTATGTGTATATATGTTCCACGTGTGCCTTGATTTGTTGTCTAATTTATCTCGTCGTTCTACTCTACATTTCATAGTAATTTCATGCACGAGAAAAGATGTTGACACGCACGACTGCGTATAAGTATAAAGATGCAATGTTCGTTTTCAGTTAAAAATATCAGTTTTACGGCATTTGATATGTCAGGTCACGATCGTCATAGATCGTTATGGGAGCATTATTATAAGGACTGCCATGGTATTATCTTTATAATCGACAGTAGCGATAAGCTACGATTGGTTGTTGTCAAAGAGGAATTAGATATGCTCCTTCAGCATCCAGATGTAGCAGGTACAAAACATTTGCGCCTTCTTCCTTAATTCTTAATAGTGGGAGCAAAAAGGTTTCCAGAAATTAAGCTCCTTGTACCGAACGTTATAGGTCGTAAATTACCTATACTTTTCTTGGCAAACAAAATGGATCTGCCTGATTCCCTGACTACTGTTAAACTCGTTGCTGGACTTGGTCTTGATCGTATACAAAACAAGCCTTGGCATATAAGAGCAACAAATGCGATCACTGGAGAGGGATTGCAGCCAGGAATAGAGTGGCTCACGGATCAAATTCGTGATATATATATTAATAAAAGATAGAGATAATCCTAGAGCATCGTGGAAAATCTTCATCTCGGAAATTAATCGAAAGTAATCGCGGTCGTGTTCTCTCTTTTATTTTTGATATTTAAATAGATCGCATCAATGCAACATTTTCTGTTCTATGCATTGTAAATGCCGACGACGTCTGTCATGAATCTTTTAATCTCACTCGAACATCGGATAGTAACATTATGAATTTAACTTAAACAGCTGTTTATGAATGGAAAACACGTATTCGCGTAATCTGCGTAGGCATCGAATCGTAATCATAAATAAATCCGTCCCATATTCATCTTTATATAATAATTACTTATATCGTTCGATTGCAATAATTGTCCACTTAAATTATTCTTCAGATTGTACTGCATTTGTATGAGAAAATATTAATAAACTTGTGTATACCTCCCAGATGGCGTTTGTACATTCTGTTATCACTGTATACGTCACACCGTCAGAGATTTTCCGTGCATAGAACTGTATAGTATCGACCCGTAGCTGGCCGTAGCAGTTGACAGGTGGAAGTGAATTTCTGTAGATAGTCACGCGAAACCTTTTAAAAAATTAGATAGAAAAATGAAAGGGACTTTTTCTTTAGTGACTTGTATTTTACTGGCAGCTGTATTCACGTTTACAGAGAGTAACAGCGTGAAAAAGTACGCGCTACTTATGCCGAATGTTAGACCGTACAGGGTAAATACAACAAATAATTTACGAGATAAATTACGGATTTTTAAGTTCCGCGTAATATTAAAATGAAAAAACTGTTATACTGTACATTTATATAAATAGATATAGCACCTATTCTTTACAGGAAGAACTGTATTTATGTACTCCTGTTAAAGTAGATCCCTCCCAAAACTACTATGTAATAGGTTTTGAACCAAATGCAACCATGGACATTGCTCACCATATACTTCTGTATGGTTGTGGTAAACCAGGTAGTTCAAAACCAGTATGGGATTGCGGAGAAATGGGGCACCATGCGGGCAAGAGTGACGATGCGATGGTTCCTTGCGCAGAGGAATCGCAGGTACATGAAACTTTATAACGCAAAATGATACACAGTATTAGAATACTCGTAACTAATCAGCTGCATCGATCTTTGATACAGATACTATATGCTTGGGCCAGAGACGCGCCGATGTTAACTTTACCAGAAGGAGTAGGCTTTAAAGTTGGCGGGGACTCTTCGATTAAGTATTTAGTTCTGCAGGTTCATTACGCCCATATCGATAAGTTTAAGGATGGCAGAACAGATGATTCTGGCGTATTTCTTCATTATACGTTGCGCCCGTTAAATAAATTAGCTGGTGTGTTTCTTCTGGGAACTTCGGGTGCTATACCTCCTAAACGTACAACGTATATGGAAACAGCCTGTATGATAAAAGAGAACAAAACAATTCATCCTATCGCGTATAGAACGCATACGCACTCGCTTGGAAAAGTAGTGTCTGGGTATTTGGTAAAGCCAGATTACACGTGGATAGAACTAGGCAAAAGGGATCCTCTGACTCCGCAAATGTTTTATCCCGTACACAATAAGGTGACGGCTGGGCAAGGAGATCAAATAGCGGCACGGTGTACTATGCAGAGTACACGCAATAGCTGGACATATATAGGTGCGACTAAGGCAGACGAGATGTGCAATTTTTATTTAATGTATTACGTCGAGAATGACGAACCGTTGACCATGAAATACTGTTTCACTTACGGTCCTCCTAATTATTATTGGAAAGATGCTGGACTTGTTAACATTCCTGATATAGAGGCATCTAGTTTATAGTGCAATATTAGTCTTGATTGTCTGGGATAGAAATTGATGTACATGCAAGACTGTTGACAATGGAACAGAGTCTAATACAAATATTTTATCTAGTTGGTGCTGTATAGCGAAACTTGTTTCTCGATCATCCTGGAGTCTATTAGATCAATAGTCTATTAGACTATTGATAACTGCTAACTTGATTTATACTTTGTTCTTCCTGCCAATGTGTATATACTTAGTTAAATTATTTTTATTTCAAATACTGAATTATTTAGTAACTGAGTTTTGGACTGCTCACAATTCTGTGTGATGTCTACGTGAGATTAGACAGAATTAAAGCAAAGATATAGGCCTATCAAACGCAAAGGTTTCATATTTTCAGTACTTATCTTATTTATTCGACGTTAATTTGTGCTAATGATTATTTCCCGCGCACAATTAACCATCGCATTTGATACCTTTAGCGAAACTTACGTCCATTAAATATAATTCTTAAAATAATTTACTTCATATACCTCTTGGTACTTGTTTCCTGATTCATTATTCTAGAAAATATAAAGAATAATTTAGAAATTACTCGTTTAACTTGATAAAACTTTACGTACGATCTGTTATGTAAATCTGATATACTTTCGGAACAGTGTCTACTTGTTCAAAGAATGTACTTATTGTTAGTATTATCTATGCCTCATCAGCTCGTTACTCTTTCTTATTTAAAACTACTAATTCAGTATGAAACATTCAATTGGCACTGCTCTCCGATCTTTTTAAACGATTTTTTACAGAATAAAAATCGAAAACTTCACTTGTGCGCAAACAATGTACTTTTTTAAACTGAGCGACACTTCGAAACTGTACATAGTAGAATCTTCTTAGTACTACTCGACTGAAAGCGAAGCATATCCACAGTATTCCCCGATGACACTCTACATCTAAATGTAATTAATAAAAATTATTTTGGAAAATATACAAAGGATGCGGCAGGTTCGTTTCTATACACTTAAATATATTATATCGATATATCAATAAATTATGCATATATTGAAAAGTGTGATTTATCTAATCCTCGCTATTCTCTTTTTTATACATCTCTCATTCAGTGATTTTTCATTTAGTTCTCAAACTTATATACCCCAATAAAGAAGAGCCATTGTATAGTTTCCAGTTGTTACGTTACTCGTCTATATTAGAAAACAGATTATTGTGGATTATCTGACCTTCGATCACCGTTACAGGATTGTATTTGATGAATATATGATTACATTCATCAGAGCCGGTGAAAGGAGGCTCTGCAAAGTGTGTTCTTATTGTTAGATAGGTTTGCTTAGTCGGGATTAATTGTTCCGAGAGGAATTTATAAGTGGCTCAATTAATTACCATCGAATCATTACGGTCGTTCGTTTGGTTACAGTTCAGTGTAATGTGCGATACAAAATTGTATCTATGTCGTTAATACGATAGAAAGCAATTGTTCTCTGTAACTTGATACATATACGTAAAAGTATTTTTGCAAGGTTTATTGTCCTGTAAATTGGGTCCTCGTTAAAAGTATGTCGAGGAGCGCGAACGTACGTTTTTTGAAAACAAATGAACAGAGAAAGTGCAGCAAGCATGCCGAAGAATCTAATGGAGGTGCGTGCGGTCGAACACATTAAAATCTATCGCTGCGTTCTTCAAAGTAGCAGTACATATTTTTTTAACCGACTTCAAAACGGAGGATGTTATAGATTGGACCCGTATGTAATTTTTTTTTATATTTTTGTCCTCGCGAAACTCCTCAGCATATGGACCGATTTCGATGATCTTTTTTTATTCTAAATTTTTTTATTTTTTACTTTTAGTGCATTTTTATTTTTAGAGGGAAACTTTCCTCGGCGTTTCAATATCTTACACCACAAGTTCACGCGAATCTTTGCAACCGATCATTGAAAAAACACTTTAGATTCCCTATAAGTAAACTATGTCAATTCTCAAGTTACCAGCTGCAAAATTGGAACCGGTTTCTCTCATTACATCGTTCATGCGACTCATCTATTATTTCTCCATGGAAAACAAATTATTCCTTTTGAAGCGGTACACGCATAGAGAGATATCTACTTCTTCCTCTCTTTTGCACCGTTAATCAGAAGAATTAATTGATTTGTCGATTCGTTCATGTGATCGGAACAACGGTATCGAAATAAAAATAGTGAAAGTAAAATTGACACGTGGCTTTGTACTTCCGGTCCTTGGCATTCATTCTTCCCTTTCAAATGAAAAGCCAAGGTCGTGATCGACATTCTTCTATAGAGAAGTACGAGATCGTTATCGTACCGTGGGCCATTTTCTATATTCGTCGTATTGACGGTGTTAAAAAGAAGCAACTGGTGCTGTTTAGACGAAATGAGGATCCCACAATTAGTATGCGCTTGGCAGCGTACGGTGTCGTTAGTATATATTTAAGAGAAAGTTAGACAAATATTGAGTACATTGATCGCGGCGAATTTTTCTGAACGAAATGTTTAACTTTCGTTCCACATTTCGTAACGCTGAAACGAAAACGAACTTTATTCTGACGAGAATAAATAGCCGGAACTCTCTCCGCCAATGGAATTGGTTCTCCAGATTTCATTAATATTTTACGGTTTGTCCGCGTGACAGTGATCGCGTTCACGGAGTCCATACCTTGGTAATGCGTCAATGAAAACGGCACGTCACGCGCGGCATAAAAGTATTTATCGTCGGTAAAAGCATGTCTCGTCGTTAGGAAAGCGACTGGAGCACATGCAGCCCGATTGACTGAACGCTCTGCAGTGAACTTCGAAAGTAAGGCCTCGATCACGTTTTGTTCGACGTCGCGTCGCCTCGCGTCGGCTTGCCGCACACACCAAGTAGACGCGGCCCGAGCTTCGTTTCCATTTTCTCTCTCTTATCGAGCTCCGTTTTTTCCACGTGCCAATTCGTAAATCCCACTCGAGCCTCTTTCCGTTCCATCTTACGCAATTCCAGCTTCCACCGCGTCGAGAAAAATGCCTACCAGCTAGAAAGCTTCCCGCGAATCCAAGTCTGACAACTCGGTTCTAGATTAAATTTCGTTGAAACGAATCGAGGGCACTGCGCGCCTTTCAATCGCATATTTAATAACGAAAATCATTGCACCGCGGTCAGTTCCCACTTCGACGGTGATCTATGCAGCCTATCGCAGCGAGGCGCATTTTAGTCGGCGAACTAGAGTGTTTAGTAAGATTCGATACGAAAACATATCTTGTCCATTAGCGGACGAACGAGGCTACATTGCGCGTATTTGTCCATGTGGCACATCTTCGAAGAATTCTTGTGAGAATAGAAGACGCGCATTAACCGCGTGGCTCTCGAAAACGTTTACACGTTTCCTCTTTCCTCCGGAGTCGACAAATTTCGAGTACCATAATTTCCACCCCCTTGCGGTAATTGCATAAGGTAAATGTCCCAATACCTGGACACGTCCCAATACCTGGACACTAGTGCAAATAATGCTGATTATTATGTTTAATATTTGCTTTATCCATAAAAGAATTATTTTATTCAATTACTCAAATATTTAATAAAATATATTCATATACATATTTTTCTTAGTAAACTTGTAACAATCGTAATAAAAGTAAATTTTCTTGAACTCTCCAGTTTACACCATTTTAATATTGCTCTTGTCTGATTTGGTAAACAGTCTCTATATTTTCTTAAGCGAATATTATTAATAATGTTTAGTATATTGGTACAACTAATACAGTTTTAGAAAAAGGGTACCTTGTAGTATTATTTTTTGATTGGAAAATTAAACTTAAAGTTCGCATTAGTTTTTTATTCGCGTGTCTATCTTCTGGTACAGTGAAATCCCAGAACGTCCCCAAACCTGACCACGTGTACTAACTGTGAAATAAGTACATGTTATTGTTGACACAATAATAAAATAATTATTTAACACCTTAAAAATAATTTGCACCTTGCAAACACTTTGTATTCTTTGTATCTTGCTTTAATGATAATATTTCATTCATGTGTAAAATTCGTGTGTAACACAGGAATACACATAACCTTAAAATTAGTCATTCACTAATAGACTCTTTTTACTTAACTTTATTTACTGATTTGAATAAATTTCTTATACAGGAGAAATATGCTAAAAGAAAAAACTATTGTGTTGTTTTTTTTTATTTAATTTCCCTAGGAAACATCCAAAATCATGTGTCCAGGTAATGGGACAGTAAAATCGGGACACCGGGACATACTAGTTAAGCTGTCCAGGTATTGGGCCATTGTAAGGACTACGAATTTTCAATATTTTACCAAATTATTCAATCCTACAATATGTTTTCTTTGTTTAATGATAAAGTACACACCATGCCCCATGTAATTGCATAATCGTTTGTATATAAATCGATTTGTATAACCGAAAAATTCTCAAACGAGTGTCCGGCGTACCTTAAATGTCCAGGTATTGGGACATTTACCTTATTTCTTCGAGTTCAATCTACGTAGAGGCAGAAAGATAAAGAGAAAGAAAGAAGGAAGAAGTAATTATTCGTTCGTGGCTAGACGCAGGCAGCTTTTCAAATTTTATTCCTTCGCGTTTTGTTTTTTTCCAAGATGGAAAGGATAAAATATAAGGGAAAACTATCTATGCATTTTGCAGGGAAATTTATCCGACGCGTGGCGAGAGAAGACTTCTCGAGGGGGGGATAGCTGGACTGCGCCAAGGGATGTAGCCGAAGCTGCCAGCGATAACTCCGCGGAGAGTGCGAGATCAGAGCCAGAGGGGGTGATGGAAAGGAGAAAGAGAGAGAAAGAGAAAGAGACGCGTGGGACAAGAGAGAAGTCGCGATTGGTTAAGCCGGTTGGAAAAGCCCGCCTGGCTGCTCGACCGGCCGGCACTTCGCTCAGTTCTCCACTGTGCTCCGAGTGAATCGGAGCTTTCGCCAACCAGATACACGGAGAAGACCCTCGTTCCTTTACGCAATTCTTCGATAACCTCACGCATCACCCCCATCTTCAAACGGCAGAACACCAGCCGTATTTCCACCTACTTCGGGGAAAGTTTCATCTAATTTTCTTTGGAAACGTCTTTGCCCCTCGCGGTGCTTGGAGGACAAGACCAAAGAGAAGGGACGATAGAAGAGGAAACTATGCTTGTGAACGAAAAGACATCGCTGCTCACGGTTTAGGACACGTCGGGAAACCCTGGGAAGAAAAGGGACCGCTGCGAAATCCATTCACCACGATCACGGTGAGTCCTCTGTTTACTATTCACTTTTTATTATATATATTCGGTGGTACCGGACCGTGCTAAGCGATATTAGCGATGGTAATGCTTTCGGTGAAAGCTGCCGATTCAAAAGCAAGACACTTTGTCGAAAGTATATAACGAGTGCTTTGCGAATGAGAAGTAGCAGTAAAGCGAAGTAGAGGTGCAGCGAGTAGCAGGTCAACGAGAGTTGAAAGCCAAAGGTGTGCTTGGAAAAACTTTGTTTCCCTTTCAAAACGCTCTGCGAACGGACAATAGGCTTTATCACGGGCGGAACGAAAACGCGGCCTGTTATGTTTTGCGAAATCATTCTCTGTGAGAGTACAATAACGGATACGGAGCATACGCGTGTATTTTACGCGAGTGAAAATGAGTTCACTCGGTACTAATGCTTCTCATTAACGAGAGGTCTTCGGGACACGCGGAACTGGTGGCAGAAGATCATTCGGGAAGCAACGCTAATTCTGTTCTTCACTTTGAACTTTCACTGGCATTTAAAGGGGTAGTTTCTACTCGGTCCACAAACTTATCGTTAGATTTCACCGAGTGCTAGTCGTAAAGCTTACTAGTTTCTTATCGAGCAGACAGGTTGACTCTGATTCTTAAAAGTTCTCGAAAGCGGTGCTGGAAATTTTCGAAGTCTACATTCCTAAATGCAAAACGGAACAGGCTGTCGCGGAATTCTACTCTGCGGGCATTCAAATCGAAAGCCTTGCTCAGCGTTCCACGATTTGCGGTTCGGTTCGCTCGTGCATCCTTAATCGTTTCGCTCTGCGGGCCTATTGATTTCTCGCGTTAACACGATCTCGAATTCAGAACGCGGAACTGCCTCTGGATTGGCATTAATCACTCCGGCGCGTGTACACGCTGTTGGTTTAGATTTGCAGAGAGCATTTACTCGGTGAACGCGACAAAAGGGTGCGTGTGAATTTCTAGGTTCCAGCGATTTGGTATTTCGCCCGGTCCGAATGGTTATCGCGTGAGTTTGCGAGCAGTTCTCTTAGTCGCGGTGAGACGTTGTGTCGAGGTGGAAACGTGTCGCGGATTTTCACAATACGCAAAAGTTTCTTTTATATGCCTCGCGACACGAACCATCAGTGTTAACTTGGCACGCTTTTACTAAAATCAGCTCTTTCATGTGGATCAGCCTAAACGGGGTTCGCTGCTAAGCTAACATATATAGAAACTATTCGAATTGGGTCGCCACCTTTTTCCTTCTATTCCGCAATACTCTCCTTGTATCCAATCCACCCCGACTGTTCGCGCGCACGATAGAGGAAGTGCAGCATATTTGGAATACTGTTGGTAATTTGGAATACCGAAGTATCTAATAAACTACTAACGCTATTTAATTTGTAACACCGTAGATTATAGGGGCTAATGACCTTTTAACTAATGACATTTGTGGATGAACCGCAATTTTTACATTTTCGACTTAATCTGCAGAGGAAGAAAACGTCAATCTGCAAAACTTTTTCAGCGCGTATTCAATCGTTCCAATCATGGTTAAAATATGTCAAAACTTTAGTGTTAAACACTCAATCGACTCATTTGCATGTTCTTTCTATGGTTCCGTGCCAGTTTTGCGATAATTTCGAGAATACAAAGTGTGACATGAAATTTTCGGTTTCGATGCCATGTTGCTAATTCGGAATACCGAAGGTGAAGGTAATTTGGAATATTCCAAAGCCTACCGATGCTTTTGTTTCACGCGTAATGAATACCACCGCGTCAGTTTCATCTGTCACCTGTATAACCTTTTAGGAGCATTTGTGTAAATAATGTCTTATAGACATCTACATCTTCAAGATTGGTAGAAACGTGTGAACCAAGAGCGAGTGCAGTATGTAACCGTTCTTAGCATTTTTATAAATATTCTGGTATACATATCTCCTCAAAATATCTATATTTTAGGAATGTCGACGGTAAACAGATATTTAAATAAAATTGTTCCTTAATTGTAATTTCTTAGCCTCATTACGTCATAAAATAAACTAATTTTATTATCGGCATGTTTTGTTTAAGTTTATAAAGTGAAGGTAAATTGGAATACCGGTATTCCAAATTACCTGCACCTTAACGAAATCGATACTTCTTGTCATTTTTCATTCAAACCAAAATTTCAGTTACTTTTTGTTTTTTATTTTTACTGACACTCAGAAATATGAACGTTTATTAGTTTCCCTATGATATTATGTAGTTTAATTTGATCCCATCCTCTGTCGTAATTTTTTATTCGTCTTAAGGGGTCATGCTCAGTCAGGAGGCCGAAAAAGGGTGATCTTTGGGAATTTTTTACTCGAAAGCTATACCACATTTCTCAAAAATTCTTTTTCTCTTTTAAAGATTGCATCTAGTACTGTATATCGTAATTTTTTTATTTAAAAATATTTATTAATAACAAAGTTATTGTCCATCTCTCAAAAGGTCCTCTAAAAAAAGGCTTCTGTGGTGACCACTGCTGTTCGAAAGTCGATCATCTAAATTAAAAATTTCAAAAGAATTTACTTATTATATTATATTATCTTGTCTTTGAACGAAGGATTTTTCGAAATATTGATTTGGGAAAAAATGGCGGATGTTTAAAGTAAAAGTTTCATTTTCAAAGAAAACTAAGCATTGGAAAAAAATCCTTCGTTCAAAGACTAGTTTATTGTTCCTATAGTAAGCTTGTAAAATTTGAAGTAAATCGGTTGAATGGTTTTTGAAATATCTTGGTCACCGATTTTGAAAATGCTATTTCGAGAAAAACGCGTTTGAAGTTTCAAGTCAAGTTTATACCCGGGCGGCGCGCTCAAGGGAGGGTTCACTTCGAACGCCTATATCTCGGCCAATTTTATTCGGATTACCTTAAAATTTTTACAGAATATTTCTAAGATGTTGTACTTGAAGAAAATACAAAAATTGAAAAATCGTTTTTTTGAAAGTTGTGACTGAGCATGACCCCTTAAACAAACTGGTATTCCAAATATACTGCACTTCCTCTACATATTGCATCTGTTTCATCGGCGTTCAGGAAGAGTGCCAAAGTCTCGTATACCTTAAACCTTTGGTTGCCTGCAGGAAACCGCTGTTCCTCTTCCAGACGAACTTCTTGCTGCATCGTATCGACCAGCAATGTAGATTGATCTCGTAACTTTTAAGATGCCCCGCGGTAATACCTTGTCCTCTGCTTGCCAGCCAAGTTCCATTGCAAAGTCTCGTGCGTGCATGGATATTAATGGATATGCATGCTGTTTTGAGTTTAGTACACCGTGCGATGGAAAATAAATTTCATTCCGTGACAAGTTGCGAGTTTTAAGACTCGCATTTCCTTGTTACGCGCTAAAGTGGAGAAGTTAGGCTTCTCGTGAACGCGAAGATTTGCAAAGCGTACCAGTGTTTCTTGTACTCTGCACGAACGTCAAGGTACTTACCTTTCGGTTGTTTCGCTTTCGTGCAATCGCAGTCGGGATAACTTCGTATTCTTTCGGTACAGCGCGGTGGTGCATAATACGTGCAGGCTCGTGCACAGACTGTTCCAGGTTTAATGTACGGTGTCCCATAAGGTTCATATATCTCCCTTTACAACCAGGAAACGCGCATGGTCCCTTTGCACCGAACAGCATTCATAAATCCAAAGGGAAGTTGAGTCGAGAGGAAGGGCACTCTCGTCCCGTTCTTGGGTTCGTGTTTTTCTTTTATTTCATACGAAGCGATTGAAACGCGTGTTCGAACAATATACAAAATACTTTCTTGGCACGTTTGACGATCGGTATTTATCGCGACGAGAGGCGTGGACGGTCGTAGAAGAACTCGGGAATTTTTAGCGACTAGGTCCACCAATGCAGAATATTAAAAATACTACGTTCGTGTTCACCTGCAATTAACTTACTTTCACGCGTCTCTTCATCCTCGGTAAATGAATTCTTAATGAATCCTCGAGTTAAAGAAGTTGGAGAGTAGGGTGGTGAGCGCGGGACAAACCGAGGTTTTCAGTTGAGTTTCCGATTTTCTGTGGGAATGCTCGTCCTTCTTGGACAAGGCAGTTAGCGAGTACATAGCCACGAATCAATTATCGAGGGCACAGGATATACGCAACTCGCTCGAGGGACTTGCACGTTTCACGAGAATCGGTAAATATCCAGTCGGGAGGTCATCGGTTGCATCGATTTTCGTGGCCGCTCTCGAGTGCAGCAGCCGCATCGACAAAAATATGGAGGAGGAGCGTGGCCGTTGCATTATTTATACCAGAATTCGATATCCATGGTTAGAAACGTTCAGGAATAACAGACCATTCGATAATTGCCCATGCATCTCCTCCAGACTTCTTTCAAGTCAATCAGCCAACCCATTTGGAGAAGGCTTGTCTCTGACCTAAAAGGCACTCACCGGGCTTTCGGAGCAAAGTGCATTCGCGATCATTATATAATCTATACGATCCGCGTTAAAAGTTAAGAGTAAAGTGTCGTGAAAAGATTCGAACATACCCACTTTGTAAATTTAACAAAAATAAAACAGAGGCCCTCGCGTATCGGACTACGCCACGTGAACTATTAATCATTTCAGTCGGGGCATCAGTCACATTTATTCCAATAAATATTCATGAACCGGATGGCGCTGTCGCGTCTCCTCCAAGTCTCGGTTGGAAAGTAAATTTTGAAACGCAATAGTCGCGAGCGAAATAGAGTGCGATTTCAAAGAGAAAATTGCTAAGAGCGAAAAGCCAACGAAAGAGGTAGAAAGAGCAGGCAACTACCTATGTCTGTAACTATATAGGATTCTACGTACGTGTGAAGGGGTTCTTAACGCGCGCACCTCTGTCTCGTTGCTGTAATTTATTTCATGGGATTGAT
The DNA here is from genome assembly GCA_963855975.1 of Andrena chrysosceles. Classification (NCBI taxonomy): domain Eukaryota; kingdom Metazoa; phylum Arthropoda; class Insecta; order Hymenoptera; family Andrenidae; genus Andrena; species Andrena chrysosceles. Next base: position 2,487,892 of record OY979768.1, read on the forward strand.
GCCGCTCACGGGAGCCCATAACTTTCGTCATTTCTCGAATCAGGTGGAAGACCACCTAGAAAAGATCCGGAGAAATTCTCATCGATGTAAGAAGCGAACACATGTAAATCGTGTGACCCCTATTCGGGACCCGATTTCAGCCCAAGTACAGCAAATCCTTGCGAACTGGATGAAACCAGCCCACTCTTAGTAGGTAGGTACTTGGTTACTTTGGCCGCGGAACAAACCGTGGAAATGGATTCGATGTTGAAGGGGAAAGTTGGGTAAAAAGAAGGGGATGATATTTTTTCTGTTATTACAAGCGTAATCGCTGTTACGTTAAGTTTAAGTAATGACAAGGCCGAGAATCGATTTCTCGGATCGAACTGTCGAGCTTATCTCGATGGCTTGACGGGCCAAGTCCGTGGCCTGCGGACCGACTACTTTTTCTCGCTTTTGCGGGCTTTTATTGCTCACGCTATGCCGCCGCGCCGCGCCGCGCGTTGGCCCCACCGGCAAACATTCGTGGGACTGCGTATCGGTACGGTTTCGCATGCGCGTATCCCAGGCCCAGGTAAGGCCCAGCCACGATGAAAATTTCATCGCACGCGAGAAGAGGAGCGGTAGCGAGACCGAACGGCCTGCATACGTAATACACCTTCTTACTTAGCTAATATAGGCCGGTTTCATTTCGTTTCGTTTGCTTTTGGGGCCACGGCTCCCCATTCGGCCCTCCTGCCGATATCTCGTTAAACGTTTCTCCTTTCGATGGAAATAACAGCTGTTTCTGCTGGGATCTAGTCACCAGGGAGTCTACCATTCAACATTTCCTCCACGCATCCTTCTCATTCCCATTCACTCTTCAGTTAGGTATGTAGATACTCGCGCTAGTCTTTCTTAATTGCCACTGAGATTGGGTGTTGATGACTGTCCCTCGTTTTCCCACGAAACTCTGCGGATCTACGCCTAAGTAGCGAAAAAATTCAATCGATTAACGCGTCCCGTAAAGATGCTTGCATGGAAACGAGAGGACCGAACCTTACGTACAACTTCTTTACTCGGCTATTAACCTCGATAATTTGTGATCTTCGGCATCGGAAGACACCGAGAGACCACTTTCGTTCGATACGCGAGGGCTCCGTTTCCCGGAAACCCGTGGCACAAGTCGACGGTTAACGTCGATCATTAATTCCCATCAACGTAGTCTCGATCGTGGCCGAGCGTCGACGTCGTCGCGCCGATACCCTCGCACACCCATACACCAGCAGACTTTGCATGCGTTTACATGCGTGTTCACACGCGCACGGTAACCTTGTGTGGTCCGAAGGAGAGAGAGATAAAGTGAAACCATGGGGCCACGCTGTCTCGCGATCCAACCTCGATCTCAGGGCGGTTCGCGCCGGAGCGCCGCACGATCCTTCCCGCTCCGGTTTTCCCTCTCCCTTCCTTCGCATAAAAATCCCCTTAATTCGACTATATTAATAGTAAGATTTTGTCAATTCGATGCATGCTCCACACTATTTCTCTTTAATTCTATCTTCTCCTCGAAGCGTAGCTGACAACAAACTCTTACATAATTTCCAACCGATCTTTACTTAAATTCATCAGGCGCACTAATCTCCATTTACCGATCGCTAATTATCTCAAGCCGTGATGTTAAAAGTATCTATAATTGATCAAAGTTACTTTACTAGCAACGAAGGAGCACGTGGTTAGTTAACGAGCAACATGTTCGCTGTTCCGTTCGAAGCGTGAGTGCATAAAGATTGGTCAACTGCGTTCGATCTATCGACGTTAGGACCGATTCGCTGAGAGCGATCACGAGCACTGGCAATAACTTTCTAACGATGTAAACGGTAATTATATGTGTGTCTGTATTGTGCGTGGCTAATTGAGAAGAATCGTACATAGACTGGTCGCTTTTTCCTGCAACCTCGTTTCTTCTGATAAATCGGTATCGTGAATAATATGATGCACTGGATCGAAATTCTGCGTAGAGAAGATTCTGTGATATCCTAGGCCTCCGGCGTTGCGTTGTATTCATAATTCCTCCATCTGTCGAATCGAGCGAATTCAATTGGTGAGGAATAAAAAAGTGTTTCCGTAACCTTTGAAGCACGACGCGACGCATCGATTGCTGAGAAATATTCCGCATAGTTGATTGCCGTGGCACGGGGAACCTTATGCCGGCATCTCTGTCTCTACTTTCTCCGCTCTTCCTGTTTTCCTCGTATATCCGCCAGGCATTTTATCTGTGCGTTCATAAATTATAGCTAAGCAGAGATACGACCCAACGAGCAAGGTAAGAAATATTTAAGGGAGTGGAAGCAAGGGGTCGCGGAAATTCACATAAATTTCCCAGCGTCACGCCCAGGAAAGCCATGAAAAAGCTTTCATACGTTGCTACTCGTTTACGAGGAAATATTTGCTCGCGAACCTTTTACGCGATTGGTACAAGCTTCGATCCCCCTCTCTGCTCGATGGTTGCTGTGTCGATTCCACCCTCGATGGCAAGTTTTTTAAAAATAACTACTACTACCCTCGTGCCCACGTGTTTGGAAAATCTCAAGATTGACGTTTCCTCTGGTGTTCCTATGCGAATTGTCAAGGCCGAATGTCGTCGAATCTAGAGGCGACGTAGTCGCAGAAGGTGGCATTCTTTGCTCGCTCGTCCATGCCGGGCACGCTCTTTCTTTGGGAATCTTACTCCAGAGAGAGAGGAGATTGCCGCGGTGCGGCGTGGCGCGGCGCCCGAAGCATCGTCTACCGTTACCACGTGTCTCTCGATATGCCACGATCCCACGTGCAAATACGATGGAAACCGTTTCCAGCAGCAGGCTTTTCGAAGCCCGTGCGAACCAACCATCCCTCCGTTTGACCTCCTTTCGCTTTCCGAACCTCCGAAATCTTTCTATTCGTCATTGGCGAGCGACCGATGCGACGCGACGCGACGCGACGCGCGGGCGCTATCTCCGCATCTTTTGACTCAGCCGCTGTAGCAACGGTGACCGGAGAATTTAGAAATTTGTCAACGGCACGATGCCGCGCAGAAACTGTTGCGAGATGCTCGAGGATATTCGATGAAGATTAAAACGATTGCTAATCCCCGTTTACGACGTCTTTATCGGTAAATAGAAATCATCAGGCACACGACCACACGTAGACGATGAGGATTCGTGGATCCGTGACCCTTGCGCGTTGGCAAAGTGATTTGCACGTGTCTCGGGTGAAAGTATTACCGTCGCTTCCACAGTTTTCGATTCGAATTTACGGACGACATTTGCGCGGTTCAGAATTTTGAATGTCCCACCTGGACAATCTCCTTTCATTGAATATATTAATAATTTGGAGGCAAACGCGAGGCGGAGGATCAAGTTTCTAATTTCTCGGAAATATACATATAAAATTGCAATTAACTGTTCCGTATGGAAATCCTGAGCGTTAGTCTTGATCGTTGTCATTTGCAAAATGTCGCGCGTCGATAATCTATCGATACTTATCTCGTTCGTTGACAAGCCCCTTATGACTCACGCGCTCGTATACGTAGATACTGTACATAATTTCCATGCTAACCGGCACCGCTATGACAGCACTAATTAGTCCTACCTCTATCAGCAGACAGGATCGACTTCGACTAGGTAAACGACCGTTTTACGCTCGCTCGTATATCAACCTAGCGGACGTACAATTTTCATGCTTAGCGAGAGTGAGATCGCTTGCACACGGCCAATCCTGTTTAGCCTTGAATCTATTAGACTACTTCTCGACGCAGTCGCTGACAGACACCGATTCAATTCGTCTCATTGAATCCGCGAAACTACATTCACCGATTTCCAGGAGATTTTTTAGCAAGGTACTAGCGACAGTAGGGGAGAGTGGGGTAATCACGAACATCTAAGACTTGGTCACAAAATGTTGCTTAAAAAGTACTTGAAAAAATCACAATTGTATCATTAACTCAACAGTAATTGAGGCATTTGATGGAAAAAGGGCACATACGCCAAAATGCCATTTCGAGTAAATCGGTTTCAAAGCTTTCATTATAGTATAACTTAATGAAAAGGAATGCAATCAAATCTAATTTTTTTTTAAGGATGTAGTATCATATCCTTCAAACGTTTCGTAAACAGAAGTCATGATTTGAAAATGATATGTGTCTTTATTTAATAGTTTTATGCAAGTGGTTTATGTGCCCTTTTTCCGTAAATAGGGTAAATTCGTAACAAAATTGCTTCTTTGATTAGTTATTTACATATAATTTTGTTTACATACTTCGTTGCCAATTTTTTATACATTTCTTAAATAAAAAATACAAAATGAAGGGCAAAACTAAACAAAAAATGTTATGTTTTAAGTAAGTATTAATTTCTTCGATTTTTTGCAGCAAGCTGTCTTACAAATCAATTTCATCTTTCCTAAATTCGCTTCTTTCCTTGCGGATTCGATACACGCCTCACTTTCCATAGTTCCTCGCTTACATTAAATCAAACGTATTGCACGACCAGACAATAGACAGCACGACAGCGCGACCGCTCAGCGGCTATGTAGCTGCATGTCGCTCACGCTACGTAAAAAAACAGCATTTAGCTAATTTAAACGTGGGAGAAGAAATGTCCTTGATATATTATATATATATAACATATTCCTGAGTCGATTTAACCGATTTACGGAAAAAGGGTACATAAGCCTATGTGCCCTTTTTCCATCAAATGCCTCAATTACATGCAATTGAAAGTGGACAAAATATTACTTGAAGCATGATGAAAGTAATAAATTGTATTTACCGTGAATAGCTTGAGCGTCCTATATTTATTATTTTCTGCCCGGCGTTGGATACGACCTAAACTATTACCTGGTGGAGAGGGAACATTGCTTTTCATTTATTAAAACACCGTAATTATGGCGTTCGTGATTACCCCGCTTTCGTGATTATCCCACTCTCTCCTATGCTTCTGTTGCATAAAAGTGCTTCCCTGCTTCCCACCCCAAGCCAACATTGCAACCTCATAGCAATTTTCACCATCGAACCTCCCACTTTCTCGTCTCGCCCCATTCAAATCTGTTTGCTCGTTATCGGCTCTATCTCGAATGATCGTCGATGAAAGGTATCGGTCGAGCGGAACGGTTTCTCGACGCTCTCGAAAAAGGACGCGCCGCCGCCGTTGTGGACGTCCCGATCGTGGGAACGTAATTCGTGCCGAGGTTCGGATAGGTCGCGACCTGTCTGCAAGTATTCGAGGTCCTCGCGTGTCCACGGAAACAATAAACGGATCAATTGCGTGGACAATGTTCCATCGATCACCAGATCATTCATCAACCTATCTCGCTATTCAAAAAGGAACGTCACCTATTCATTTAACTAAGTGCTGACTTGCTAAGTAGATTAAACTTTTATGCCCCGTGCAGATATCTCCGCTCTAGACCTGTGTTTGATTTCAGATTGCCATCATATGCTCATCATACGGCTGATCCCATTAATCGGGCCATGTGTAGATTCAATGATCACTTCCTGAACATTGATTTGTTCTCGTGTACAATAAGTAACTTTCATGTGTTGCTGCAAAGGGCTGTGTTGGATGTATGCGTAGGTGTGACTGTGTGATAGACTGATTTTGTTTTTGTTATGTTTTACTGTTGTAATTGAAAAGGGTTTGTCCCGTTTACTACTATAATAATAATAATAATAATAATAATAACTATTAATAGAGGATCGAATTATTGTTTCAGATGAATCGGAGAAGATCGACGGACCTGTGTCGATGGCTACTCCTGGCAGGATTCCTATGTTGTTCATCCTGTCAAAGCGTTTCATCCACCTTCGAGAACAAGACTGGTGAGTCGACGACGATTTGCTTTCACTGGTAGCAGATATTAGCGGTAGATTATTTTCAGATAAAGTTAGACACCGTAGATTTATCAAACCTTAGATTATGTAGTCACTGAGGTATCCATGTTTGCCAGTAGATAGACAACGAAAGCTTTGATCGATGGTCTGCCTTGCGGATACTTTGATCGCCACGGGTAAATGTTGAAAGCATCAGATTGAGGAAGCTCGAAGCCCAGCTTCGTGGCTTCCGGTGCCAGAGGCGGAATCGCACCCTCCAAACGTGCAATCGCGGGCTCGCGATTTTATTTGCGCGAGGAATTTCCGCGGCGGAAACGTATTTCCCGTGTTCCCGTATTCTCGAGGGTGTAGGTGCGAGGTGAAGTATTCAGAAGAGCTATCGATCGAAAGGATGATTTGACCCGCGAGCAGATTCTTCCGTTCCCTTTCGGAACAGTTGAACGCAACGACGATTCTGCTAGTGAAGTTTCTCGATCGACGCGTAATATTTCATAAAAATGTATCGCTATCGCCGAGAAATTTTCTGTGCGCGTGTATGCTTGTGGCCTGAGACTGTGTGCCGGGTCAGTGGGTCACTCAGCTCAGTGCTAAAAGAACACTCACGCGTGTCGATACACATACGATGTAGGAAAACGCCTGTGTTCACGCTCGCGCTAGCGTGTTTCAAGTTTCAACTCATTCCGCGTATGCCTACCTTGGTTACCAATTAGCTTGTCCTGCTCGGTCTTCGCTGCAAAATTTCAGCGTCTTTAGCGACGCAACGTTGATCGCGTGTACTCGTAACGATTAGTAGTTGAACGTTCGTTAACACGGAATTAGTTGACGATAACGTACAAACTTGTCGCTGCGGTATGTAGGTATACTCTTTCAGTCATTAACGCTTGAAAGCTCAAACTAAACGCGCATTCGTTGCCTTTAGCCTGCCTTCAAAGAATCGCCTATGAACCACACATTAAAGCGCGAGAAAGTAATGCGCGAAGCTTTTAAAACGAGAATGCACTCGCGTCACCGAAGCTTACTTTTAATATGATGCGTGCTCGCGTCACTCCTGCACGATTTCTGCTAAGTGTTTTCTAGCTTCTTTTCTCTCGAATGTTGGAAAATTTTCGACGGAATAAGTTCTTGCAATGAAAGACGAGAAGACTGAAAGAAAGCGACTGCAGCTTTTTCGTACGCGTATATTGCACACATTTTGCGGCCCATCCTGGAACGATTTCGGCTAGATAGTCGGCGATGCTTTTCTCTCGCTATCGCGGAAGGAGAAATAAGGAAAAGTAATCGAGAAAATGGAAGAAATATTGGGCACGGTAATTAAGATGGCATCAGCGTACCCTTTAACGGCAGTGGTTCAAGACTCGTAACAATAAATCCGGGACGCGGAAGAAATTCGTTCCCCTCGTCTCGGCGACGGCACGAACTGCAAGCTCTTAACCTTAATGAATCTTTGCTCAGTCGTCGACGAATGGAGCAGTTCACTCGAAAACAGCCAGCTCTGCGTACCTTCGTTTGCTTTAGCTTGCGCGCAACACCTGCGAGCAATCCTCCCGACGCGTGTTTCGTCTGCGATTATCGCGAGCGTCTTCAGTTTTTCGCGACTTTCCAGATGTAGATTTCTTCGTTGTTCCTCTGTTTTCTCGCGCTGCCATAGATCCCTTAAATTAAATCGATAGCTGACAACTCATAGAATGGCATAATCTGTCAAAAAGCCTTGCAGCAATTAATCGGATACAGTGTTGGTGCCGCGTGGAGTATCTCTCGGTAAAATATGCATCGTGGAAGCTGCAAAACTTGGCAGATGATACATCTAGCCATGAATTATGCACAAATGGGACGAGAAATGTAGCGAGAGGGAGAGACAGGGAGAGGAGAGGGATAGTGTGCCAGCAGAGTAAACGTGTTCGTGTACGTTTCCGTGGCTATGGATGAGCCGAGCAATACGAGCAACCGTGCAACTGTGTTGCGTCGCATGACACGTGTATTTATGCGACATGACTCGAGTACTGGCGCCTGCAGGCCGTTTTGCCCCCGTGGGACGTTCAGAGACACCAGCGTACCTCGGTCCACTCGGCTTACCGATGAAACATTTATCCCGTCCGCCGGTGCTCGTAACGAGAAACGAGAAGAGGGAGAAATAGAAGCTAGGAGCGATTCTAGCCACGCGACTTTTCCTCTCCGAAACAGAATTTTCCTTCCTTTCGCAATACGCGGCCCGCGAAATTTCCTTCTCGACCACTCAACACTTGTGGTAGTACCTATAATCGTGAGACTTAGAATTCGAATTAGAATATCCACCACGCATTTCATTCCCATTCGATATCCCACGAGGAAGCTTACCGATAATGGCTCTCGAGAGCTCGCGTTTTCTCTTGTATTATCGAGTCAGTCGACGTTTCTATTTCCACTATCTGTACCGTGTCCATGGCGAACGAGAGCATCATTAACCCTTCGTGGTCACACCTTCTTATAATCACACATTGGTCACACGGGGTTCACTGTACCCCAGTGCCATTTTTTGAGTTACCATTTTCGTATTTTTGAATCTTTTACCTTTTTAGTGATAATTGTGCATTCGTAATACTTATACAGTCGTGGTCTAATAGTCTTTTTCTAGAAACATAAATTGTGATATGATAAAATTTGTAGTTGAAAATGAGCGATTTTCCATGGTTGTGGGAAAAACCGATTTTTTAAAAAAAATTTGTTATTATTTTTTTGCGATAAATCTCCTTTGGAAGACGTAAAGGTGCGACATTTCAAATCGAAAATATCTCTTGGGGTACAATACACCCCGTGTGACCACGAAGGGTTAATGCTCGCGGAGCGAGTAAGGCTGCATAGGAAATGCGCCAAGTCGCGTTACCTTTAAATCGCGAAATCTTCTTGTCATAATCGATACAGAGCTTTTCCCGAGCGAGCATTGAACACACTTGGGGTTCGCTACGTCGTGCTTTAGGCTTTGGACGCTGATAACTTTAACTGCAACCTGTTCCCTTCGCAAGTTGGATTCGCGAATAGTTGATGAATCGAATGATTCTCAGCCGAGTTTGACTATGTTTAAATGAATGTCGGGAAACGTAGAATAGTTTGATGTTGGATAAAAGAAAATATCGCGAGTGGCCAGTGGAAATTTATAGCTAGCGTGCGAAACAGCTATGCAAATCATTCATCCATTTTCACATTCTAGCAAGAGCTATGAAGCCGCGTGGTGTTCGATAAATTTATGATCATTGAGGAATTGCGACGTTAGTAATACGGCTATGATATAAATCAGTCGAAGCACGGGTCCGGTAGTAGAAGGAAACGTACAATAAAACGGGAAGCAATTAATCAGCACGAGCCGCGTGATTATTCAAGATACTGCCAATTTATTTTCTGGCTGGACCTTGGGTGGTATGATCGTTCGTATCGAATTTATCCCATATTCTATCGAAGCGCTCGTTCTATTGTTTGTTGAGTGACGAATGTGAGCGGAATATTTCTGTTCGCAGGTCAAGATGAGAGCAAACCACGCGTCTTTTCACCTCGAATGGACTACGACGAGTGGACGCCCCTCGGCCGCGGAGATCCATTAAAGAACAATCCGACCTTCGATTACGTGCCTCCCGTTCTCGATAGAGTACAATACTGGCTGGATTCCCACACAACCGAGCCGTCTGCGAAACGCGACATTCTCGTTCTGGGCGTTACCGCGAAGAAGACCAGCCCGAAAATACCCGATCAATTCCTAAAGTTCGTCGACGGGCCAAAGTTCGCGAGACCTAACCACGAGCTGTCTTTCAGAAATGACTTCACCGGTAGCACCGGCGCGGAACCACCGAAAGTCCTGCGAACCACGAGTTTCAGAAACGGGCCGATCGATTATAGGAATCAGAACCGGATACAGTCGGTGCCGGCTAGCTATTATCCTAGCCCGTACTTTAATCAAAAGGCGAAGCCGTACACAATGATGCTACCGCCGCCGTTGGTCCAGAAAGATAAGCTGGTAAGCTTCGTAGAGCCGACGCAACAGTTCAGCACGCAAACGGAGGAGGGTCCTGTGATTCAGGAGTCGCAGTTCTACGCGATACCACCAAAGAGCTACAACCAACCTCTGCCGTCGCAGACTCCTACCAAGCAACAGCAACAGTCGGTCAACTCGTCGAAGCTGTCGAGCAAAGGCGTCGTGGTCTCTCAGATCGAAACGATAAAGAGCGTGTACACTCCGTCCTTACCTCAACCTACGAAGTCTCGCTACGAAACCATCACCACGCCATCCGTCTCCTTCGAGAAATCCAATTTGATTTACCAGTCCACTCAAACACTTTCCGGTGGCTGGCCAGGCAGCAACGGACCCTTCTCCACACCTACCACGTCCGACGCCAACCAATCCACCTGGCAACCACCGGATTATTCCCGCGACCACTACGACATCGATCACCACGTCGCAGGGTCGTCGCATCACGAGGTGGTTGTCGAGCAGAATGCGAACATAATCGTCGACGGAGAGAGCAACGAGAACGAAGAAGTGGTCGTGGGTCAGAAGGAGACCGCGGCCACGTCGGACAAACTGACACCGACTGCTTCAAACGTAGCTCGTCCGTCGAGCAACTCCTCGTCGGACACCAACAAGGGAGACGATGAAGATGAGACCGGGCAGTCTGGCGAGAAGATGCACATCGTCGTCGCTAATTCTCCCGCTAGCCTGGACATTGAAACGCACAACGCGAAAGTGGCACCAGTGGCTGTGGTGATGCCGACTAATTATTCGGAGAAGAAGCTAAATCTCACCTCTCAAGAGACGAAGCTGTTAGAGTCTAACGTATCGGAACAGTTGACGACACCCGAAACAACAAGCGAGAAGGCATCTAAATCTCGACCCGAGCCTGTGAGAAACGCGGTGACAGGGTTCCCGATCTTCATGGAAGAATCCCAGCCTCCCCAATTTCCCAATAAAATGATTCCGTCCCATCATCAACACGCGCCTCCTCTTTCCCGACACCCCGCCAATTCCGTTCACTCGTTCGGATCCCCGCAAGCTCCCCTTCAGTCCATGATGCATCCTCAATCTAGACCTAACCACGCGATGATGCACTTCCTCGGCAGTATGCGGCCAAGTATCGGCTTTCGACTGCCAGGTTCGATGTCAATGTTTCCACCGATGACGCACATGCACGCACCACCGCCTATGAAACCTATGCCGAATCAGATGGGATCGTCGATGGTCATGGATCAATCCCATCGACAACCCCCGCAGATGCCAGACTTCCCCGTGGCATTCACAAACTTGCCAACACCCTCCCCTATGGCTGAGGATCACTCGTTCGATCATCATCGATCCCGTATTCCGGATATGACGACTCTGATCACCACCACGCCTACCCCGTTCTTGCCAACCGTCTCCTCGACAGAGAATTTATCGTCGTTCGTTGCCATGGACAACCAGGACCCGGTAAGAATCAATCATTCTCCACTGGGGACAGTGTTAGACAAGGAGAAAGAAGAGAACTCGAGGGACGACGACGCGACTCGCGTGGTATCGACCACCATTTCCCCACAAGTAACCACCTTGCCAAGCCTCACCACGGATCCCATTTTCTCGCACTACAAGCAACCAGCGAAACCTATGCGAGGACCGATGTACCTTATCATTCAAGGTCACTCGAAGGTGAAGACTTACAAGCCCACGGTGACCAAACACGGCTACCCTGTGGCGAAGAACGAGCTCGCGGAAAGCGTGACCGAGAGGCAGCTGTCCAAGTTCGAGCAGTTCGTTAATGAGAATACGAAGAGCGGCGCTGCGACTAATGCAGCCGCTGAGAAAAAGAAAGCGGAGGAGAAAGCGCGGGCCGAGAAGCTCGCGCAAGCTCGCCAGGATAATCTGATGAGCCTCGTCGAGAGCGGCTTAGGCAGCTTCACCGTGTCGCCTTCCTCTTCCGTTTCCGTTGCCTCTTCCGCCACGGAGGAGGAACATCAGCCGAACTCGGTGACGATGATCGAGATCAACGGCAACTAGGGCCGTTCACCTTGGAGAAACATATGCTACGGGCGCTCCGCGTCCACCGAAAGGGAATCAGCCGTAGACGAACCAGGCTGGGCATCGATTCTGGTACTTGACCCGAAAATTCGGTTCAGCAAAAGCGATTCGGCGAACGCGCGGATCTGAACATTCGCGCGGCTATCTGGCGAATCGAAGCGGCTGAAAACCGACGCGCAAATTGTCTTTCGCTGTTCCGCAGCCTCGGTTTCGAGATGACGATCGTATTTATCGGTGAATCGCAGCAGGCGGGACACGTTTCGCTGGTTATTAAGACTCTGTTGTTGTTATTATTATTATTTTTTATTACTATTACGTTTTCCTCGTTATTTATTATAAATTATCATGTAATTTCGCAGTCACCTTCGTAGAGGCTCAACGCGGTCGGTTCGCGATCAAGCATTCCTGCCGCGGTCTCATTCTTCATGAGAGAAGCGCGCCAATTTCTAATGTGCCAGTATACATATACATATACATATATTTATATATACTATACGTACAGGGACATACACGCATACATATACTATATGAGATATATACATAGGTGACTCGTCGCGACGGGTTAGCGGTTAGCGGATTGCTCAACGAATTTAGACGGATCGTGCAGCAAAAAAGTGGCTGCACGGCTGATCGTCGTCGCCAAGATCGATCTTTCACTGGATAGTCTCGATACCACTTTCAGCGGCGAGCTGTTAGTCCCCATTCGATGCACATTAATTACTGAAATATCCGAGTAGTTAACGGCGACGATCTTGCCGAGGCAAGGCCATTTGGATATTTATCGAAGCTGAACGTCAGGGACGAGCTTCTACTTAGGATCATATTTATTGTAGTAGCTAATAATTATTGCGATCAAAGTATTTATTGCATCGTTATGGTAATTCACGACACGAGGAAACTCTACGGCATACATACCTACATATACAGATATACATACATATGTGCTCTCTCTTTCTCTCTCTTTCTCGGTTTTACGTAGACACGATCGACGCAACGAGGTACCCTTTGCTCGTGGTCTCGGTATTCATCCGTTTCGTCATCGATCGGGGGATCGGTATAATATTTCACGGATTTCCAAGTGTACGGTAGCCAGATTAGCGTAGATCGTTCTATTCGAAAAACATGTTATTTATTGTTAGACGAACGAAATGCTCCATGTGACTTACATTATACTATTATTAACACTAGTCTTACGTTCACCAGTTACCACACATATCGCGTATACTATATCTACTAACATCAACTTTGTACCCTTCCCTTATCCCGTAGAAATTGGTAGCTGTCAATCTTGTCCGCGATACCGCCGAACAAAAGAAAAAAAAAGAACTGCTCAAGCGTATCTTCGCCATCGTCGATATACATACACGAGACAGACACAGACTGCGAGCATTCACTTCGTACTTACTATAGATGTGTACTGTGTTACATACGATAATTGTACCTGACGGTCACACGTTCTGTTGTTTTCTTCCGTTTATCAATAAACTAGCGCAATACCGATATTAATGTGCCGCACGATTTATCGTTCGGATCTCCTTAGATTCATCCTTAGAATTATCCTCGCCTCGTGAAAAATTTGCCGCTCCAGTCGTTCTCGCGGGATGATTTTAACGCTGTTAGATAAAGTACTACCTAAGTAGATACGTTGATTAAAAATCCCGCGTGAGCGATGTTTGTCAAGCAGCAGCGTAACGCTCGCGTCGAAGAAACGACAATCGATTACACGCCCATCGTATTATTTATCGGTGGGGGGCAACTCCTCGGGGCCATCCGCAGGGTCAAAGCTGCCGAAACGGTACTTGGTCTCGATTTATCGCCACTAATGATCCTTAATTCTCGCCCTCGACTTCTCCCTCGGCGTCAGCTTCGCGTTTCTCCGAAGCTTCTCCGGCCAAGAGTACCCGCTCCATCCTCTATAATCATCATGGCAAATGAAAAGTTACAACTCTGTACATATTGTGTCGCGCGGCTTCGTCAAAGACGCGCAGAATCTCCGTTCTCCTTTGAATCCCTCTGCTGATGCGTAGAGGAGAGTGGAGTCGAGGGATTTCGCCTAATCTGCAGGCGTTTATTTAAACGGGGGGATAGGGGACAAGTGAAGGGAATAAGGAGAAAAGTACCTATGTATGTGCGTGGCAAAGTAAGGAACGTGAACGCGAGAAACGTCTGGCGAGGTTGAAGGGTGGCGGAGTGAAGCCAGAGGAAGCTGAAATGGGCAAAGAAGGAGGAGGTCGGGGTGCACCGAAAGCACGAATTTAAGGTTAATTTATGGCGTAATTTAGTTTCAATGTCGGTAGCATAAATCTCCCGCGGAGGACAGGGGTCCGGGCCCCGCGACGTGCGTGCCGAGAAAAAAGTCGACGAAATAAAGTTACCGGCACGTAGAAGCTGGCCTGCAACGGACTGCACCGGTATCTCTCTTCTCCAGACATCTCCCTTCTTTTTCTTCGTTTCCCTCTTAACGATTTGGTTTCGCTTAGCTCCGTTCCCATCGCGCCACCGCTTCAATCACTTTAATTTAATAATTAACCATTTAGAACTCGTTCAGGCGTCTTCGATCCGAACGCTTCGCTTTCCGATAACCGATTCGTTATCGATTCTAGATTAAGGGGGAACACCACTGTGACGGCCGGAAAAATGAGCCCATTTTTAAGATTTCTTTAAGGGACAACTTACAGTTTTATTATAAAATTGTTATTACCTATCTTTAGTACAATGTCTTAAGAGACTATAAAAAAAAAGTAATAGAAAAACATGCATAGATTTCCATGTACAGTTAATCTCCTACATCCCTCACAAGAAAACTTCGCTTATCGAAATGATATCTTTGGAACGGCAACTCTGAAATCAATTTTTTTTTTTTAATATAATCGGTAGTTTCCGTTGTACGTACCGATTTAAAAAAAAAATTATTTTTGTAAAAATGGTGCGCTTGGGAAGAAAAAGTTTCGAAAATCCGCAAAAAAATGGATAGTTTTTCGAGCGTATTTAAAAAAATATGTTTTCGATCAAAAAATCGGTACGTACAACTGAAGATACTCTTGTTTTAAAGATCCTATCAAAATTTCAAGTCGATCGGATAAAAATTGACAGAGCTATTGATTCGATCAGTTAGAAAAATGTCGTTTCGAGAAAATCGCGTTTAAAGTTTGCACGGGAAAAATCACACTTCCGTTCGTGACGTTCACTGTCACTCGAATGCCCGATCAACGGTTGCATTTCTTCGATTCTCGAACGAACAGCGTACCGTGCGTAAAAACGGGAAAAACCCAAAATTTACAACCTTTAACAATGTGGGGGAACAGTGGGTAAGAAAAATGTCGGCGCGCTATTTGCCGCTAACATAGCGCGCTCGGAACGGCATCGTGACGCGTCTCACAAAATGCACTGTATCTTCGTCAATTCTTCGAATATCAACTTGAAATTTTCAGAGAGTATTTTTGAAGAGTTAAACATTAAGAAAGTGAAGAAAAAAAAATCGAAATTTTTTCAACTCTCACAGTGGTGTTCCCCCATAACGATGCGCCGCGGCGCGAATATCCGGCCGCGGCGTTGAAAGAACGGGAGGAATACCGAAACACTACCGAACGTAGATTTCAGCCGAGATTAACCGATCGAGCCTCGAGAAAGGGTGTTTCCCGACAGCTTGAGAAATTACCCCGATCAGCAAGAAAAATGTTCTCGCAACAAAGTTACTGGAAGAAAGTGGGGACCGGTTCGCACCTACAGGTATCCTTAAGGTCCCTTTCTTCCTTTCCCTTTGAAGATGAATTGCGTCGGATAAGGACGATCGTCTCACGACAAACCCCCACGCTTCGCCGTAAATGCTAATCGAGTGTTTGGATGATTTTTACATCGGGGTGCGAAAGAGGCGAGACCGTCCTCCTCTCACCTTCTATTGTAACTTTCGACAGCGTTCGTTCCGCGCGTCTATTCGAAAGGAAACAGCATCGTAATGGTGGAGGCATCGAACAACGAGTGGTGTGCAAAGTGGGTCGTATGACTCGAGTTAAAGCGACATTGTAAAGCTGGGAAGGATCGATCGCCGGCGTTGCGTCGTGTCCGTTCGGAAGACTATCATCTCGAACGAGGATACGGTCACGTTCACTGTACAGTGTACACTCACGGAGCGGTGTACCTGTTCGGGGCTCGAAGGGAACATGCGGAACGTGAGAAAAATTTCCGGCTTTAACGCGTTGACACGTAGATAGAGAAGCACGATGAAAAGGTCATACCTGTCAACCTTAATGAAAGTTAAATCCACGGGGATGGGTTGGCGCACGCCATTATCTTACCGTTAGGAGTCCTTGCGTGGGTATCGATGCCGAGGGACCCAACAACACCGTGGAAAAATCCATCGCTGGATGATTCACGATACAGCCGTGCGGCGAAATAAATAGACATTAACCTCGTGATTCGTCGTTACCGGTAGAAACGCTAAATTTCCCATACACGTGTCCGTTTTCTCTGGTTTCCGTCGGCCGTCGTTTCCGAGCCTCCTCTCGTAGGAAATTTTCAAGCCGCACACGTCAGGCGATTCGTGAGAAACGATCGAGCCGAAGCTAAATCGAGAGAGCGTTATATTTATTTCTAGGGGAATGATGGAAAAAGTTGTCTGGCCATTTGCGGCCGATCGAATGCGCCGCGCCGCCTGCATTCTCTTGTAGTTCAATCTATTCTGCGCACCCTTCGCTCCGTTTTTGCGCGTATTTTCGCCGATAATGGCGTCTAGAAATAACGCATTATGCGACATCATCGATGTAACCGATTTATCGCCGGAGACATTCGTAGCGTCGGCAATTTGTACGCGAGGATGTACGCCGATCAGAAGCGTAGTGAATCTGGTGGTGGAAAAGCGTTTTGTTCAGGCTTTTCCAAGCTGATGCTCGGACACGGGGTTAGTTAAATTTGTCGTGATTAGGCAGGCATCGGATGTAAATCGGCGGATTTCCCGTAACGGCAGATCCGTCCGCGACAACTGGAAAACGACAAACTTCTTTTTCTTCATCCTACGTCCTCGTATTCGTCCTCGCCGCGGCGCGATCCGACGCGAGTTTAATCTGGAACGTGGTGATCGTCTACGGGAAACGCAGGCCTCATTGCACCACTGTGGAAACTAGAAACTAGTTGCAAAAACTAACCCAATATCGTTGTCCTCGTACCCCCCTTGGCCTCGCTTCTGTTCTGGTACCTGGAACCCACGCATCTGGCATCTGGCTCGGACTTGTTCTTACGCAAAGGAGATCGCGAAAACCGTGCAGGAAATCGAGGAAACAAGGAGAACCGAGACACGACTAGAGCCAGGCGTCTCGAAATCTTTCAAGCATCTGCACGGTGGTGTCGAAGAAAAGAGATAGAGAGGAACCATGTTTGACAGTTTCGTCGATCTTGGAACGTATCGGATCAGAATCTCCAAGTACGATTCGACATACGGTTGATGTGATTGCTACACCGAGGGACTCTCTACTTACAATTAATCGTATTGATTATTACAGACCCGGGACCATCTGTTGTTGGAGCTATAGGCTTTTCTCGCGAAACGGTTGTGGGCTTTCACGGTCGCTTCTTGGACTCAATTATAGGCGCGGATGTGGCTACCGTGTTTCACGGTTACTCTCTAGACTCTAGGATTTCACCCAGACAGATCGAACATTTGTATGCTATTCGCGGCGACGAGCGTATCCAGGCAGTTTGTCATTCGGCGTGATAGATGACAGAGAGTTTTGATAGAATTGTTCCGCTCGACCGGTACGGGTTGAAAGCTTCAAAGGAATCATCCACGTCGTCCGCGTAAGACGCAACGCGCAGGTTTTCGATTCGATCTGGAGCTTCCGGATGGCCATGGAAGTCCGGGATTATCTCGGCTGGCGAGTTGTTTAGACTGGTAGGTGAGCCAGTGGAAAGAAACGAAAGCAGGAAGGCCCGAGCGCGAGTCGTCCGAATGGTACGTGAGTTCCAGAAACACACTGACGACTCGTCGATTCCTCGTACCGATAGATGCGTCGCGACGTGTTGCAGTAGCCTTTGCTGCCAAGTCCCTTGTCCGGCATGCGAAACACTTCCTGTCGCGCGAATACCGTCCGATTCTTTTCTCTTCCTTCAGACCCTAGCGTTACAAATTATTTAAACGGCAACTTCCCATGCTCGATTCGTGATCTCGGCAACAGTGAAATCGGTATCGACCAACGATACGCTCGTACACCTACCACTCTCTGTTTGCCAGGATAGCCCGAAGCAACGGACCATGAGAATCAACCACGGACCACGGGCCATCTCATGAATGGGCATTGGGCAAAGGTCACGACACGACCGGTCGTTTGAAAAATGAATCTTCCGTCAAGATGTTCAAAGGCGGGCGAGTACGCTGGCGAAACGAGGGCAAGAGAAGCTACCGCCATATTCTTCCTATTGATCAAGGTTATTACTTTCTTACGGAGAACAAGTTACAGTTATAAGAATCGACGGAACTACCAGCGTTTCTTCACATCCGCTGTCAATCTGCCCATGTTTGGGCTATCGCGTGGAATGGAAAAGTAAGATAGCTACTTGGATCGCATAGAGCCCAAGTGTCACCGCGATACCTTCGTATGGGTCGCGGGACGAGAATACGTGATGGAACGCGACGGCCCCTTTCCAATCCTTTTCATATTTCCCCGATACCCGCGTCGCTTTTCTTCGCCTCTCCGTGGAGAAGCAACGTCGAAACTTACTAACCCCCCTTGCATTGAAAACTGTCATTGAGGAATCTATACTTGATAGATTTTGGTCCTCAACGGATGAACTTTGCCGGTGTAACCAAAGACCACGACGACTCCTTCCCTCGTTCGTTACCATTTCTAAATAGCTTCGATGCAACTTACTACCGTCCAGCGTATTCTTCAGCGGTGAAAGTGGAATGCAAATTACATCCTGTTCCTCGGAACCGAAATCCTTGCCGCGTGTCTCTAAGTACATACGAGCATAGCTCGCCAACGAATTGTATCTTACACACGCGGGACGAATGCCAATGTAACTTCAACTGGCTCATCCGTTTCACTGTTATCCGCACCGAATATCAGAAGAAAGTTAGTCACCGATTTGGACGACGATGAAAGTGTCGCCTCGGTTCCGGGTACAGCGACCCATCGGCCAGCGTTGCATACAATTGATCGAGATACGACGATAATTAGATGAAACCTGCGTTCCGTTTCTTCTTCACATACCTAAATTATTTATCTCGCAGATGAATAATTTGTGGAATCTGAAGGATTGCAGCGATCGGTGTGCAGCAAGCGAAGTTAAAGCATGAAGCAACGTTATGAAACTCGTCCGGCCAGAGTCGAAAGATCCAGCGCGAGGTACCTATTAACTTTACGAGGGTACGTACACGGCATCAATAGGACCAGTCCCCTAAAATAATTGCTCCAGGCCGCTGACATCGAGCGGCATACTAATTTTCATGCACGTACAAGCGCGTGGATGGTGGATGGTCGACGGCGGGTGTACCGTGCATCGCGTCGCTCCTGCAAATGAACCGTATGATGCAAATGACCAGCGCACCACGAGTGCATTCTTCATGGAGTCTGGTGTACGAGGAACCCTCGCGTGCCAAGAATATTTCCTGCAGACAAACTTACATTTGATGTTGAACATCGCTACGTGCTGCTTTTCCACGTTCAATCTTCTACCCCCTGGAACAGGGTTAAACCATGCTCGTGATCTCGATTGAAGTCTGACGATTCTCATAAACAAAGCAGGGGGCGAGAACCGAAAGGCGGCTCGAGGCCTCTCATTATGTACTCGATCGGAGGTTCAGGCTCAACAACCGGCCCAACTCATATCGGACGCATCTATCTGGAGCGACCACATGTACACGTAGACAGCCTTTTCGGTAGGGCCAGCGGCTCTGCCTCGCAAAAAACACCGGTTCTCGTTAGATCGGCCACGTTAAGCTGCGCTGATCGCGATCTTGTCGAAGCTTAGATGGATAACTATGTAGTAAAGTAGACGTAGGTAAAAGTTCGCACCATGGGAATTTTATGGTTTGAGTAATTTGAGTTGTGCCAATGGTGGTCGACGGTCAATTGTCAATGAAGGTAAATATTTGAATTAATATGTCGCCTGAAGGAGCTGAAATTCTTCTATTCAAAAGTACTAATAAAAGTTTTCAGTTCTCCTCAGAGATAATAGAATTGATTAAACAATGGAAAAGTAACAGTGGGGGCAAGAGTTCGAATGCAAACTACTCATTTAAAAATCAACTTGAAGTGAATGAAGCAATGAAAAGAAAATCTGAATGCGAACGTGCAAAGAAATAAATGGAAAACCAGAAAAAATCTCAAAAATAATATATACTTGTGAAATTTTTTGAAAGGAACAAAACAAATTGCTTTTAAAAAGAGAATAGCCCAACCATCAACGTCTACGGAAAAAATAATTTGTACTGCGTGCGAAGAAGAATACGCTGATCCTCCAGAAGACTGATGCCTGCGCAAACTACGAAGGTGGGAGTAATATCATGTGTTATTGCTGTTATCTGAATTAAAAAAAAATAATTGTATACTAGGTCTTAGTCGTTTTGCTATATTACCACAACTATTGTATGATATGTGCAATCAATGTAATACCGAGGATTTTAGGGAAGTCTAAACTTTAAGTGCGCACTCTTGCTCCACAATAGTCTACATACATAAATTAAGAACCTCCCTTCTCGCCATGGTAGTTTGCTGTTCACCTAAGGCTGTATACTGTAGACTTAGAGTTCATATATCTCCATTTCTACCGAACACTTTGCAACGAAAAAATTAATCTTTATTGTTTGAATATGAACTGAAATACCCTGAAAGTTTCGAAAAGATCCGTTCAACAGTTTCTTAGAAAAAAATTCTCAAGAATCACCTTATTCCTAGCATCCTAAATAGGGCTCCTCCCTTAAAGCTATCGAGTGCAATTTCCAACGCTACGTACCGATGTACAGCAAACTTTGCAAAGTCCTTCGTGCTTCCATCTCACGGTAGCGATAGGAAAATCCAGCTGGCAACATTTTTTTGTTGTTGATTAATTCGACGAGCAATATCGAAGTGAATTTTGTATTTATCTCAAGCCACACCGTTTTCTCGCGAATCAACGCTTATCATTTTGCTGAAAAGTATCAGATGCACGGCATTTAATCGCCGTTACTTGCTGATATGCGATATATCGAAGAGGGTGGGACTCGAGAACGCATGAGACACCATTCGTAAAGATACTATTTATTAGCACAATCATTACATGCGTGACGATGGTCGTAAACTTATTATGTATATATCAAAGTGATTAATCAATGCGGATACATATTACGAAACGTAACTATACAAATATATTTATATCACAGTCGTAGACAAAAAAGTTAATGTTAATCGATACCAAAGTTACTTTGTGTATGTTCGCTTAAGTCTCTAAAATTCGTCAGGAAGCCCCTCGGTGATCTCGAGCGAACGAATATAATCGACGCAATTATTCCGTACTCATCGAACGAAACGTGATCGAAAGCTCGAATGCGTAAGTGCATCGTTTAACCCTTGGACCACTGCAACTGAAAACTGTTACAGACTTCGAGACATTTCGCTAATCTGAAATCGAGTTAAACGTGCAGTTGACATGGGAGAATCGCTTATCGAGTAGGGCTGGGACTATTTGTCGAATTTTTCGGTATTCGAATATTCGAATACTTCAGTTGCTCAATTATTTGGCGAATATAATTCGAATACACTAGTGTTCGAATACTATTCGAATATACAAGTATTCGAATACCATTCGAATATAAAAGTATTCGAATACTATTCCAATATTTAAGTATTCGAATACTGACGTGTGAATTATAAATCAAGTTCTTTAGGTTCATTTGTCAGAAAGAAATCTTGTAAGCTAATTTTGACCCACTTCACACTATACTATTCGAATACATCAGCATTTGAATATATCAGTCATACTCAAATATTCGAAGTTTATTCGTAGCATTCGAATACTTGTAAAATATTCGAATATTAAATTATTCGAATAGTCCCAGCCCTATTATCGAGACGCAACTAACGTCAACGATCAAAGTCGAGTAACGAGGAATGATTCCTAAAGCTAGTATCGTTGCGGTATCTACATTAAAATCGCTCGTCTACATGTAGGATTGTGTAACTAGTCTCGTTACGTCGTTATTCGGGCAAAGTACACCTTGATCAAGGGGTAGACGACCCCTTCGGAAATACTGCGTTAGCCGTTCAGCTAAAATGGAATCTGCCACACGGTAAACGACAGCAACGACGCGCTACTCTGAACGATCGCATGATCGGAAATGTTCTCGACGGATAAAACACGAAGATTGGAAAGGCTTTCTGCGAGCATCTACTTTGGAAGTGTCATGCATGTAACTTTGCGATATGATTGTGTTAAGGTGAGCGCGAAACGCACTGAAAATCGGATCCTTTTCCTTGGCAACTTCTATGCGTTTCCCGCTCTTTAGCGCGCAAGCATTCGAATTAAGTTGACTCGAACTTGAACAATCAACTACGATAATGACTGAGAACAGTTACACGACAAGTCTAAAACACCTGTTTGAGCTGACGATCCAACCCATCTCGGACATCCGAAACACAAGTTTGCGCTACGCTGAATACGGCACAATGCTAACTTACAACGCGGAAGTTTTGGTCAAATATTCGACACGCTGCTTATCGATTCTTGGAAAGGATCCATATCTCTTGCTTAGCTTACTGGAACGATACGAAAATCGCTCTTCTCGGAAGCACGCACGCGACAATCGTTATTTGTCGAAGAAGCAGGCTTGCTCTTTTAGTTTCTCGCATCTTGGATGAGAAGACGCGATAATAGTCAGTCTCTTAATAAACGACTGTTAAACGGAAATAGATACCTACTCGCGCTCTTCAGTCTACTCGAGGCATCGGAACGTAAAACTAGACGACTGACGATCGTTTACGGTTGCAAGGTAATCTCCTAACCAGGATTTCTTTTCCTCTTTCGGTTCTTTCGGTTCGTTCAGTCTGTCAGATTTGTACGCTTGAAAGCAGCAGCACCAGAGCTGCGACAAATTGCCCGTTATCGTTTCTCTTAACGTCGAGGGTCGAACTGCTCGGCAATCGTTTGATTCAGCTCGTCGCCGAGCACCGCGCTCGTAATATCCATATCGAATCGCGCGCTTAACTTCACGTCTAATCTTATCGAATGAATTTACCTAGAACGATTACATCGTAAGGGGAATGGAAAGCAGAGACGAGCGCGTTCGAGGTAGCCTACGATTCTGTACGCCCGTCTGGCTTCTCCTTATCTCAGAAATTCGCTTCCAAGGAGTTTGCTAGCTCGTTGAGAGCCGGCACCAAGGTCTGAAGCGAAAAGTATCGCGATCGATCGGCAGCGTCCACGCTTGTCACGTGTTGAAATTGACACGGCTGGCTGATGTTGCTCTTCGCTGGTAGCACGATCTTCTTCTGCACTGGCTTCTTCTTTTTCTTCCCCGGCACCGAGAGGCTGATGTTCTCCGGACAGGAAACGAGTCGCTCGATGTGCTGCCAGAGATCGTTGGCGGCTTTCGGATTGTCGAAACTGAGGCCCGCGAGGCGCGTGTGATCCGAGGAGAGGCACATCGTGTGGAAAGCGGGACCAGACACCTGGAAATATCGTTTTTCGTTTCATTTAAACGTATCACTTGCGCGTGAACGCGTGCATGCACTACGGCCTTTAGCTGTGTCGACTAGGACTGGAACTATTCGAATAATTTAATATTCGAATATTTTACAAGTATTCGAATGCTATGAATAAACTTCGAATATTTGAGTATTCGAATGTTATTATTCGAATACTATTCGAATACTATTCGTATACTGATATATTCGAATACCATTCGAATACTGATATATTCGAATACTATTCGTATACTGATATATTCGAATACTATTCGAATACTGATATATTCGAATACTATTCGAATACTGATATATTCGAATACTATTCGAATACTGATATATTCGAATACTATTCGAATACTGATATATTCGAATACTATTCGAATACTGATATATTCGGATAATGATGTATTCGAATTATATTCACCAAATAATTGAGCAATTGAAGTATTCGAATATTCGAATACCGAAAAAATTCGACAAATAGTTTTAGTGTCGGCTCAATCGTCTTTACCTTGTACGAGGACAAATTATCGATGGTCTCCCTCCAGAGAGTGAAGCAAGTGCCACGCTCGGCCAGCAGGATCTGTATGCGTCTCTTTGATCTCGACCGCGTTTCCCCAAGATCCAGAACCACCACGGGTATCCCAGTGAATCGCAGGTCCCAACTTTCGGTCTGCGACGCATTGCCCAGGTACAGATTCGCCAACGACTCGCAGACGAATACCTGTCGATTCGATGAAAAATGTGTGAGCAACGTGAAGGTATGTACTTGCGACTAACTGTAAGAGTTGGGAGCAGTGGAGCTTCCGTTTACCTGAGATTTCAATCCTCGAAAGAACGTCTCGAGTTGCTCGCGCTCCATCTGGCTGACAGGTTCCAGCCGAGATTCGTCGCTGTTTTCGGAACTGTCGCTACCCTCGTAGCTCGAAGTAGCCGAGGTGTCCGCCTCACCTGTCGACGACAATCGCCTCCTTGCCGCTCCGCTGTATTCGCTGTAGTAGGAGGAACTGTGCAGCGAGAGATTCGATTGCAACGCTGGACAGGACGACGCGTACACCGGTGCATTCATCTTTTCCTGAAAACAAGCAAATCCTGTTACGACACGCGGATTAACGAGGTACGTAGGATAAATCAACAAGTAATTGACCGCATACCATTGAATGACCATTACTCAAAGAAATGTCAATTATAAATTAAAAAATATTATATGTTTATAAATGAAGTATAGTTGCACTTTTAATATCTCATATTTTTAGTTACGCGTATTAATCAAACATTAATAAGTACAATTCTTATTAAAAGTATGCTGTCATTTACTAAGCTTCTACACGTTTTGCATTTTATAATCGTTTTTTATAAATTACGATAAGAATAAGTAATTATTTTTATAGTAATTTCAAGCAAAATAAATTTCAATGCAATTTCAACAGTCGTTTTGTTGTTATACATAAATAAATTCAAGTATTAATCTCAAAGGTCAATAAATTCAACAATTCGGTCATTCACTGTTTACCCTAGCCAGTGAATGCACCTCGGGGTTCGGGAACGGTGCCCCAATCGTGCCCAGCGTATCGCAGAAATACCGTAGGATCGTTAGAAGATTTCAAGGCTCGGGCGTTAGTGAAAATCTCGTGGGGAGAAAGGCTGGTCCTCCCGCGAGCTCCCGCGAAAGCTCATCGATTTCCCGCAGCTGAACCCCGTGCTGTGCAGCCACCGTGGTATCGTTCTATAAATAACCGTGACCTCTTTATCGGACACTACCCTGTTAACCCAAAAAATCTTCACTTCCTCCCGAGAACGCCGGTTTACCGTTCAACCTATCGCCAACTATCATAGAGGCTCACGACTTTGTCCGACAACAGAATCTTTTAGTCTCTCCTATCGTACCCGCTTCCCGGGAGCCTACCCAGCACCGATATTAGGAGGAAATGGGTCGTTTGCTTAGAAACTTAGAATACGGTGACGTAAGGGACGCCAGCGGCAGTACGGCACCACGGCCGAAGCTAATCACCCATTGGCGTTTCAGCCGACCCACTTAATCCAGGCGAGAAAAGTCCCGCTCTCGTTCGACCTTAATTCGATCACTGCGACGCCTTTAACGAGTTAGTCGGCTGACTAATCGCGGCCCGTTCGCTTTGGCCGTCACCGTCGTTTACTTGCCATCGAGGGATTCCGTCGCGTTCCAACAGTCTACGGTTTCGTAACGTGTCAATGATCTCGTCACGCGATCACGGATCGGCGCAGGAGGATCGAATTTTTATGGAAACACCCGCATGCGTTGCTCCGTATCGCGAGGATCGCGGTGCCGATACCTAGGTACGTGGTGTCAGTGTAACGATAGTAACGATACACGGTTCGAAACGCGAGCTGGTCGAGACCGAGGTGTTCGTGCGCGTGAAACGCACACCGGAAGCGCATTGTCTACGTCCTACGTTATAATGCGCCGAGCGAGGATGCGCCATTGTTTCAGCCCGATAAGAACTCGACGCTTCACCCCCGTAGATCAGCTGCCGATAATTAGCTACACTCGCGGACCGTTTCGTTTCGCGTTCTCACGGCGGAATTGTTCCGCCGCGCACCGTGGGTACGAAATTCTACTTTTTTCTTCGCACCAGGGGAACCAAGACCGTAGAAGTCGGTCGTCGAAACGTAACGCTGATAATTGCGAGATAATAGAAGCGTTTCTGCCTAGCCTAGGTGGTTGCCGAACGAACGCAGAGAGACGCGAGTGCCCAAGTAAAAGGCGGTCGGCCCCAATGGGTCCTGAATGCGATCGCGCAGGATTCGATGCCAACGCAGCGCGGGCAAATCATTTCGCGTTCTTATAGCTATGAGGTATAATGCACGCGGAGAAACGTGATCGCGCGTGCTGCGCAACATGCAATAAATGATGCGGCAACAAACGATCCAGGGATTACGGGTAACTCGATACTCGCCGCGTTGCCCACCGAAGCGATCGCTGCTTTCCTTTTTAACATTTACGAATACTACCTCTAGCTTGGAATATTGAATGGACAGAGGATGCATACGAGGGTGATAAGCGTTAACATACCTACATTAGAACTCAGCTTAGAACGGTTCGAGAACGCGGACCTGTTGATTAATTTCAGCCTAGATAACTGTTGCGCTTTTCTCCAGAGGGGGCAAG
Source organism: Andrena chrysosceles (assembly GCA_963855975.1). Lineage (NCBI taxonomy): Eukaryota > Metazoa > Arthropoda > Insecta > Hymenoptera > Andrenidae > Andrena > Andrena chrysosceles. Next base: position 2,514,531 of record OY979768.1, read on the forward strand.
TTACTCGGAATGTTTCCTCATCTTCCAGCTTTTCTTTCAGTCGGAGAAGTTAGGTCGAACGCGCACTTTGAAGTTTCAACTAATCGATGTAATCACGGGATGATTTCGACGTTAACGATTCAATGATAATCAATGATAATGACATCTGTATTCACGTATACTACGAACGCAAACTCCTGCAAAGTCCTCGCGTCGTTCCCGTCGCTACTTTCCACTTGTGACACTTGCATCGGATCTCACTCGCGAATAGCTTTTCTTCTCCTTTCCTCTCCCGCGTTGTTTCCCTTAATAGGCGCGCGCGAATCACGAAGCCAGGTAACGTACATCGTACACACAATCAGAAACAACTATGCACGATGAAACAATCTATCGACAGCTGTCCTCTTCCTCTTTCTCCGCCTTCAGTCATTATCTTTCCCACCTCGATGTCCCGCCGCGCTGCAGTCGTGAGTTGCGATTGTCCAACTATCGCGTTCAAATGCGCTGAAACCTCACCACTATTCTATCTACATTCCACAGGCATCTCCAGCATAGCAGCAGGAAAACATTCAGTTTTATTTATCTGGATTCGGCTGGGACAACTCCCACGTGATTGAGAAGCTAACAAACGAGGGCGATCATATCTAATCTGACCGTGGAAGCTGATGGATAATGGTCCCGAAAGCATTCTCGACCTGTGCTCGAATTGGTCGACGAGTCGACGTCAATTAGTCGCGGTCCATTCGGAAGCAACGAGATCGGTCGACGACTGCGGCTCTAGCTGCAGACACCCACAATTATTATTGACAGAGAGGCAGCGGTGACGAACCGCGGCAGAAACGACGCGACGACCCGTTCAGCAGTAGCGTAATTATTATGAAGACGTGAATGACCGTAATGAGGAATGGCGTCATCTCCATCAACGATGCTCCGACAGAGAAAACGAGGAGACGGTGTCACCGAGATCCAGCGCTGGCCAGCTGGACATATACACAGCGGACTGGATGAGAATTTGTTCGTAAATTACGAAACGAGAGACAGAGTTTGGCATTATTCGGCTAAATTTTCATTCGGATACGGATTCGTATAAATCCCCAAGATTTATTCGCGAATAACAAATGACGATTTTATTCGTCGAAAAATTATTCGTTATTCGCGAATAAATCTGTATCGTTATTCTAGCCAGATTCGTTCGAATAAGAATTTATTCGTTATTCGACCTGAATGAACGACGAATAAATGTGATACCCTGTCGGATATCTATCGATGGAAGTCTGTACTGTGTTCAACATATGTTTGGACGTGTGAGTCTGGAAGTGTGCGTATTTGTATGTATTTAAAAACATTCAATGAACGCTTATAATTTGAAGAGATTGATTTTTTCATTAGTTTAAATGAATTGACGTGAGCAAATTTTATTTAAAATAAATAAAAACGCCACTCTATGTAATACCGCGGTTATACATCTTTCTGTAAAGTGCGAGCTATGACAAGAGTTACTTAACCTAAAACATTAGGTCTCACGGGTGTCAGTCAGTGGTGTGACGATACATCGCTGAAACCACGTGATCACTTTATTCGTCCGTTGAGTCGACTAAATTTTTATTCGAATAACAAATTATTCGAATAAATTTTCAGTCAAATAAAAACTTATTCGTTATTGTCGAATAATTTCATTTTATTCGAATTTTTTATTCGAAGATTATTCGAATAAAAACTTATTCGCACAAATGTATTCGAATACGTATTCGAATAAAAATTTAGCCGAATAATGCCCAATTCTGACGAGAGAACACCTCCAGAAGAAAAGTAGAAAATTTCGTGGTAGATCCACTTCATCGATACCCCTCGCGAGTCTCGTTAACGAGCTTCGCGAGATTGCGTCGGCTTTCATAGATCTGCTTGAAAATTTGTTCCCTTTCACGACCGGTGGACAATACGCGTCACTTCTTCCTGACTTTCATTCAAAGCGGACCCTCCGGGGCGTCCGGACAGGAGCGACGCGCAAGATGCTGGCAATTCCTTCGTGATTTTCGTTCACGCGAACGATTCGTTAGTTAGCTTCCCCAAATTTCCCGCAAAAAGTCCGCCCGTTAAAATGGACCAGTTATACCACCCTCCATCCACTCGCGTCTGTCTCTCCATCGAATATGCATCCGTATTATCTCGCGGCGCCCATTGTGCACGGTCATAATTCAAAGGAGGCGAGAGGAATTACGTTGAAACGGGAACGGGACGTCGCTGTGACAGCCATCGAAATGTGCTGCGCCGCGTTCCACCCTGCCAACCCCTAGAAACTTGTCAGCTGAACGCGGGTAAACGCGCTGGCAAACAAAAGCTAATATCATTTACAGCCATTCCTCGACTCGCAACACTGCAGCAACAGTCTGTTCTAGTTTTCGAAAATGCCACTCTGCGTCGGGCAAAATTGCTGTAGCGAGGCTTAACGAGGCATTGGCGTTCTTGCCATTCAAGAAGAAAACGCTGGACGAGACGCGACGCGACGTGACGCGTTCCAGGTGCAGAGCCGTCGCTTCAATAACGCTTAAGATTATGCGGAGGAGCTCTTGGTAGCGTATAAGGGTAGCCTATGCACATATTCTAGCGCATATTGCACAGGAACATACTATATATCGCCGTATATATACCACCAGCACATATCACCGGCTTACGTAGCTAGACTAGCCTCGTGCAATGGTCGAGATTAATCCTGGTCGCATCCCAGTCAGGATAACGTTCAGCTGGGATTAAATTCTTTCGCGGCGAAGAATCCACGACGCGTTTCGAGCACTAGTGTCTATTCGACAAGCTTTAAATAGCTTGCGAAGTGACGTTTAAGTTTCAATATCTGAGAGAATAGCGTCGCTCTAACAATGCCCCTTGTCCACCTGGGATTGAAACGAGGGTTGCGAAGAGGACGATAAGGGATGGCAACTTTACTCCACGCTACGGTCTTGGTCTTGGTCTCGAGGGCCAACCTAGACTGGCGTAAAGACGAGGGAACTCGTTAGGGAGCCCTTGTCGGGAGAGAAACGCCCCACGGCTGGGAAATAAAGTGCTAGAACGAGCGTCAGTTCTCGATGAAAAATTTGTCGGGTGAAAAGTTGCCGCAGCGATCGACCCTCGTATGCTACATGTATGCCCGGAGGAAAAATCCTCGATGACATCGCAAGTCCGCATCGCTGGAGAATAACGACACTGTACAAAGGACGAGAGAGCGTGGATGTTTTTGCAGGAAGCAGAGTTGCATCGACGATTAACGATGTCCGGGAGCTTCCGCGATAAAGAGCCCACTGTGACAAACGACGGGACCAACAAAAAAATCCTGGGGAATCAGAGGATGTCACGCGAACGGTTGTGGATGGCTCGCGAGAAACGCAGACTGCATGCGACGAAGATAAGAGCGGCTATCTCGTGGAACGGGCGCGATATCAATTTAGAGCTGATGATTTGTTTCCGCCTACGTAGCCTCTTAGTCATCCAGTCCCCTCGCTGAATATCAACTGGACGACGAAACGTCTTCCAAACCTACCGCAAAATGTGTTCCCTTATCTTCTCGCTATGTCCACGGTTCTTGGTCTTTCTTGGGACGTTTCTTCAGTTTTCCTAAGTATATATTATAATTCCCGTGGCCCTTCTCTGTGCTGCAGCATTCTTTTCTAAGGAATCAACGTGCATACATTTGCGATTCCTGGTAAGACGCAGTAGGTCGTTAAATTTCAGTCACGTGTTTGCATGTTACTCAGCCGGTTAGTCATCGTTATTGATGCACGCCGATTGCGATCCATTAACGTTTCCCACCACGAGCCTCTCGTTGTCGAGCAAATTCCAATATGCTACTTACGTGGAAAATTTGCGAAAACGCTCCGCGTTACCTAACGCACACCGGCGCCGATTGCGTCAGCTGGTTCCCGCGACTGTTAACAATCGACGACTCATCTTGTCTTTTGCGTTTCGCGGGACTAAAATTCGTTCCGACACGAAACAGAAGCTCGCGCCGTGCTGATTGCGTAAGAACGAATTACTTCTCTTGTCATAATTCTCGAAAGATTTCCGCGCAATTATTCGCAGACGAGGTCGTGCGACTCGGCGGAGTCCGTATTTTGCACAAGGAGTAACATCTATGCAAACAAACGTGTGGTTGTTCTAAGAAATTATAACGTCATGTGTTATTCCTCGGCTTGGCTCACTCGGTCGCTATTAAATCGAACGTTCGGCGCAACGATGCCGTAACGAGATGCGTTTTCGTTTGATCGACAGAATAAAAAATACCAGCGCGTTTTGCGTGGCCTGCAACAACAAAATGAACGTGACGAAACAGTGCCACCGCAACAGTGCGGCGCGCGTGTGGGCGTTCAGGACAAAATAACTCGTAACTTTTGGACTACTTAATCAGTTTTCGACCTAAGTACTACTGTAATAATTTTTTAACGAGAATAACAAGATGCAGCGGTTGGTGTATATAAAAATATACAGTTTTACTAAAAAAATTGAGGTGATCTTGATTTTTTATTGAATAGAAAGGTTTTTTTATCAATATCTACTTTTGCAATTTGTTGACTGAACGTTTGTTCGAAACATTTTTTTGTCTAATTATTTTTATCACGTTTATCGCGTTTCACTGCTATGTTAAAACTGAAAACAGTATCCAGCATGGAAACTTCATGATAGATACGTATAAATAATTGGAAAAAGCAGTTCGGATGCATTGAACTACCATTTTTTTTTGTCTCTTGATAAAGAACAAAACCACTTTTCAAAAATTTGTTGATGTGTCCTCGTTGAACGAATGGATTTCCCTAACAAAAATATAAATAACCTTCAGTGTATCAGTTTGTAGCAGAACGGAAAAGAACCTGGAGGCTATCCTCGAGGAGGAGGATAAGGAGGTAGGATCGAAGAGGTCGAGCCTTGAGGCTGCCGTCGCGACGCGTCATCGTCCGCTATACCCACGAGGTTATCGTTCAGAATTGGCCTCGCGAGCAACCACCTTATATTTCGACGGAACTAACCCTGAGATAGAAAGCATCTTGCGATACTTACCTCAATTTTTTATTGACCCGCGTTTAAGTATCCCGTGCCGAGCACATCCATGCAAATAGATAAGTACATACTCGGATCACCGAGAAATCACGAAACTCGCCGTCGAGCGTGCCTGGACGTCGCGACGTTCAGAAGAGTCAAGCCTACTCCAATGCGAACACCCGCAAACGAATCTTTCCAAGCGAACGTACAAGTCTGGTCACGTTCCACGAACGTGCGTTATCGTCCTCGAAAAATAATAACAGGCTCTCCAGGGCCAACCCGTCGCATTTGCCTCGCACGCGTGGACTGTACACCTATACCGCGGTAGTGGAACAATGATACAGTGCAACGAGGATAATTATACTCCTATTTCACGGCTCTGTCTGACATTGAATCCTAGTCGCGCTTAACCAAGCCCTTGAACTCTGCCAGCAAAGTGATTGGCTAAATACACACAGGCTTCATTTCCAAGCTGGTTAAATCGCGAATCGTTAAGACAACGTTTTTACGGCGACGAAGAAACACGCCAGGTGGAAGAAATTACGACTCGGTGTGCACACTGCACGCGTAGAGCGCGATCGTTTTTCCAGTTTCGCGAAGAGCAAGCTCATGCCCCTCGTCATGGTCGAGCCGTTATGCAAGCTTTAGGTTTCACTTTGAAATACACAGCTGCATGGGCTGTTAGTGGAGGTAGAGGGATCGCGGAGGACCGTAGGGCAACTTGGATTGCCGAGTCTCGCGTATATACTTTAGAATCGTACACACATATGTGTACGTAGAACGCAAACACCACGAGGCTTGCTTGCTCTCGACTGGCTATGTCCAACCGGATATGGAACAGACTCCCAAGGGTTAAGAGGCATTAATGGAGTAACAGGACCACTAATGATTCATTAGCTACTGGCAGGACCACGGCGGTTAACCGTCTCTCGTAGTTGTCATGAACACCAACCACGCAACTTCAAAAGTGTTTAACCCTCGGAGGTCAATGAACTTTCGCTTTAATTACACGCAGTGGCGCGTTAATCGTCGAAAATTGAGAAAAATTCAGTCGACCCCTTATCTCGCTACTTGAATTCCAAGCTGATCATCAGGATGATCCTTAGACGAGAATTTAGATGATACATACATACATGCGCTAACGATGTAAGTATACCGTTGACGAAACGCAACTTTTAACGGCAGAGGCCGAACCGGCCGACCCACAAATCGCAACTTGGACCTTGTTTCAAGCTACCTTGTCGGCCAGTCTTCCTGTTTCAAAGGAGGTTTCAGGGTCTTGACACCTGACACTCGACCGACGAGGATCGAGGGCCTTGTACATACATACGCATCGTTGTGCCTTTCCAGCCGATTACATCTCCGTACATTGGAGTTCCTTGCTTTTTATATAATACAAAATAGCCAGCGGGACTCTTGGATTAAGCTTAAAGGAACCGTCTGTAGTGTGCCACTTTAAGCTTCCCTGCATTTGTCAATGAGATCAATGGGGAATGTAAGTGAGAGGCAGAATCCTGACGACCCTAACCGATCTCGAGCTTCGGGCACTCGGTTTCCCACGTTTTTTTCGTCATCCTTGTCTCGGCGCTTCGAACATGTTTACTTTAACGCCTGGCGAGGCTGACCGACTTCTCTATTTCGCTGACCACGCATGTAGTGGAAGTGAAATAGGGAAGTAGGTCAGACGCATCCAGGCGTTAAAGTACATAACAGGTTTCAATGGCTGGGGCATTGGGCAAGGACGATCGAAGAAAACGTGGGAATAGAGATATCCGAGTATCTCTACCCTTGTCCAGTTTTCAATAAACCTATCGAAGAGTGCACGAAACGCTAAAATAGGACACCGATTCCGAGTCTTTCAGCTTCGATGAGTGTGGTGGCACTTAACTGTCGAATTCACGATTTCGGTGTATGCATCTGTACCACCAGGAGTATATACTTAATCCAGATGCTTCGTTGTTACTCGAATCTAGCGCAAGAAGCTCCCAAGTTTCGTAGAAACTAGAGCTTCGTAGCTCATCTTGGTCGGGCTTTCTTCTACTCAGAACAATGTAGACATATTTACACTATACACCCTGTCTCTGCACCGGTATTATTCAACGAAAGAAGACGCGAAACTATGGTGAAATTTCGAAGGAAAAGTGTTTCCGCTCCTCTTTTTCACTTTTAGCTCGTGCAGCCGTTTTCTTCGTCGATGTAACCTCCTTCCTTATACCGGTTTAATTAAACCGATTGGAGGGAGGGACGAGAAAGAAAGGGCAGATATTGCGCAGAGTAGACACTCCATACGCGGTATCTAGATAGGCCATGAATTAAGGGTACATGAAAGTGGATTGTCACTCCGCTGTATCTAGAGGCTCGAATTTCACCTGTCCGGATAAGAATGTGGAGCATCAGCCACGAGTGGGAGTGTAGACGACCAGTTTTTACGCAGCGGATCGTATAATGTTGATATCAACTACGAAAGAACGCGAGAAAGGGTCGTAGGCTAGAGACACAACAAAGGGATCGTTCTGAACGTGACACCCTTCCTTTCACTCGTCCTCGCTCGTCAATCTCTAGATTCTAGATTCTAGATCTCGGTATAGCTGTTCCGCTGAAATCGATATTCATTAATTTCTATGGACCAGGCGATGGGAAGGCGACGTACAACCGGTTTAATTTCGCGCCGATTAATTTCCTCGTGTGCGTGCAGTCCACCGAGAGTGGCTGGCTTTGCACGGACAATTATTCCCCGGCGAGCGTCTCAGTCGTGTTGTGTAAGAAGGAAAAAGGAAGGGAAAGAAGAAGAAACGCTACGAAGGGTCGCCGAAGAGGGACGCGGCAAGGAGAGGAAGAGACCTCTGGGAAAGATGCATTCACACGGATCTCGTTTCTGGCGACCTCCTTCGCGTTCCTTCCGAGTGGAAAATATATGTGCATCTTTTACGTAGAGAAAAAAAATACATACGCGCTATGCAACAAATTCATCGCGGGAAGAAAGAGATAGAGAACAAACGGGAATCTGCTCGTAATCGCGATAGAACCAGAAACCAAATCGTCCGAGAACGATTTCGTTTCGTTCAATTCTATCAGACGCACTCTAGCGCGAGAAATCGCTTCCTTTTCCGTGCAAATGAAATGAAAGTCACGAGGAATTCCATGGAAACGGCTGGCCGCGTATGTATCGCCCGCTCGATAATTGAAAACGCTCGCGTATCACGCCTCGCGGAAGCAACGCGCGGGGAAAAACGCCACATCCGATTTCCCTGGGAAATTGGAACGATCGACCGCGTTACGCACTTCCGAATTTCATTCTGTTGCGGTTTGGTGGTGGAAGCTGGTGTTTCCCTGTATCGCGACGAAGGGCGAGCACCGTTGGCCAGCAGAGAAGAGCGAGCAAGAAGACGAAGTACATACGTATCGAGAGAAAGGTGAAGAACGAAAGAGCAAAGAGACCGGACGATAGGTCGATGAACTGGACAACGCGGGCCTCATGGGCCTCATGGCCCTCCGTTCCTTTTCTTCAGCTCGTCTTTCTTCCCGACAAAATTTTGCATGTCGCAAGAAGAAAGTATGGAAGCTGCGCGATAGGAAGATTGGTTCTAAGATTCTTCGAGGCTCTACGTAGATAATTTTGATAATCAATATTATACGGCTGACCCCTTAAGTAGGACTATGGGGGTGGCTAATCATTGTTTCTCTGATATTGACTTGTTCTGCGTTTCCCTCAGTGGCTTTCGATTACTTTTGTATGGTCGATCGCCAGAGCACAGGTCACTCTATTAGTATTAAGTACTCACACCGTCTATTTACTTTATTTTAATTAATAGTTTTTAGATTATATTTCGACCGTAAATCTTAAATAAAACTGGTATTGGCGCACTGATTCGGTCATTTTTTTATTCTATTTGAAATTGACATTTCCATGTTGTGTGTGTCCATAATGGCAATATTCAGTAATTTTTTTGAAAATCTCCTATGTAAATTCAATAACTTTCCAGATGCTGAAGCAGAAACGGTAAAAATACTAAAGCTATTCAACAAATTCTTAGAAATGAAATTAGGGATGATACTATTAGATCTGCATTTAACCCTCGAGGGCGGCACAATTTTTGCAATCCTGAACTCAATCTCCTATCTCCGAAGGGGGTAGAGATATTATTCTGAAATTTGGTCTATGTAATCTAGACCAAATATTTAGAGAAGACACGACACATCAGCTCTCCATGGCTTCTCGAAAAAAAGTTATTCCAATTTAGAAAAACGTAAAAGTTACAATTGTACCTATGCCGCCTGACGAGGGTTAAGTAGAAAAATTTTTCGGTTACTTATCTTGACGAGTTTGGATTTACAACATGCTAACTCCTTAAGTAGTTTCAAAGTCTCAGGTCCATGTGTTCTTGATATAAAATGGAAAAAACTTTCCTTCACTGTAGTAGAAATTTCGCCATTCATTTTAATAGTTTTTAGATTATATTTCGACCGTAAATCTTAAATAAAACTGGTATTGGCGCACTGATTCGGTGACCGAATCCAATACCAGGATACCAAGTTTTATTTATTTTAATTAATTTTGTTATGCTTATAATTATATTCATGTTTACTTTGCGCTTTGTATCTTCTGTACTCTAAAGGGTTCACCCGTTAATAATAATAATAATATTCATTGAAGAAGTTCCCTTGGAATAGAGAGTGAACGTTTTCGCGGTAAGCTAGCATCCTTGTAATCGTTTCGATACTAGCTCGCATGCATGGAGTCTCGGATCGCGTTACACGGAGGCAGAGGTAACGCTGTGCGGTGGTCGCGCAAAACGGAGCGTACCGATTTCTCCGCTCGGAACTTTCAATGTCGTGGGTGAACTGGCTTCGCGAGCTTCGGCTGATCATAGCTCAAACGGATATCCGGAGAATCGTACGGTAGGTAGCCTCGCGAAATCCTAGATTCCCGATTTCTCCAACCGCGAGCAACCACGCTCGTTTCACGTCTCGAGCATGGATCCGCTCGGTACACCTTGCGCTTGCATTCTTTATCCTAACACCTTCGCTCTTCCTCCTTTTTCCCCTTTAACCACGGTGGCTCATCTCCTCGGTAGAATATCAATTTATGCACACTCGCTGAGGTATCGACAAATTGCTTTCAACTTTTCTTTCCTCGATGCTTTATAAGGCAGTGGCGAAAGGTCATCGAGGAAGGAAAAGTCAGAGCGGGTCGTGATTCACGCAAATCCAATCTCCGCGGTGCGGTCGTAAATTTTCCGGAATCGGAGCGATCCAATCGATGCGCTCAGAATCAAGGGTAATCGCAGCCGGGAATCTAATTCCGAGATACTCCAATTCTCTGACATAATTTCGAGTTTCAGACGGCAATCCTTTAATTGAATTGCTAACCTACGATTCGAACGCGTTATTGTTCGTTTCTGGGTCACGGTGTCGTCTGATAAAAACGTTTCTAGTCGGCCAGACCGACGCGAAGGAAAGAGATCGGTAGGGGAGACAGGGGCAAAGTGACACGAAAAAAGTTTGAAGTCGAATAAAATTTTTCCCTTTCAATAAAAATGTGTGGAAATAGATTTATAATATAATTTGAACATTACTATTGATAAATTACGAATAGCAATACTTAAAATAAACTTAGTATATTAAAAATCAATTTGAAAAGAAAATGCCAAAACTGACCACTTTACCCCATGTATGGGGTAAAGTAAGCTACTATCCGGGGTAAAGTGAGGTGCAACAAAATAGGAACTTTAATTAAGGATATAGGTAAATATTAATCCCTTGTACTCGAAGGACGTGTGTAGCACGGCAGCTTCTGGCTTTTTTGCACCGTAGTTGTCAAAAACTGTGGCAGATTTTTCAATTTTTTTTTTTAGGTTAGATTCTGTTCCATCACGCCGCGTGGTTTTCTAGCCAGCTGACAGGTTAGGATATTGCGCACATCACTTGCGCATTGGTTTTTAGCAGCCAGTTGCAGCTCAGTTTACCCCGGTCACTTTACCCCGAATGTGCACTCAGTGGAAATTGAATTATTTAATAATGTTAGGATTAATGTTTTCTCAAACGCTTGTGTGTGTATGTTTATAAGTTTGTTATAAACACGCAGAAAAAATTGGAGTTAAAATAACACATTTAAGACTAATTTATCCAAAAAGCTAAATTGAAAAGAAAACCAATTGGAAGTCTCTAAAACTTCATTTTGAATTTTTTAAATGAATTTCCATTTTTTGATATCTGAATGTGCATAATTATCATTGTGGTATTACACACATTTATTACATCACCAAAATTTGTAAATATATTCTATTGTTAAAGAATAAATTAAGCTCATTTTACCCCGAGGTTCACTTTGCCCCGGTCTCCCCTACACGAACGAACAGTGGATCGTCGAGAATTTTCCAACGACCCCCTGTGCGTTGCTCGCGAAACGGAAGCTTCGAGTCTAGCGTTTAGCCTTGCTTTCAAGATCCTCAAAGATACAACGCTCGTCGTATCTTATCGCGAAAGCAATTCTACGAGCAAGGGCATGCCACTGTGCGGGCGACATTAACATTCAGTAATGGTAAACGAAGCAACTTGGGTGTAACGACCACGGCAACTTGGTCGATGTTAACTTAAGGCCGTAGATTGATGGGCATGTATTGTTTGCACGTCGCATTAAGGGATGACGTCAGAGTTTCTTAATACCCCGATAAAACGGTCGCCGCGCCCTTGTTTGCGGTAGAACGTCAGACACGAGGATCGCGTAGGTACCTCGCGCGGAAATTAAAACGTCTGTCCTCGGCTTCCCTCGAGAATCCTCGGCCCAGCTTGTTTCGACAGGGCAAAGTAACAAATATTCAGCTGAAATTCTACACGGAACAAGGAGCGATTCGCGAAATTGCGGCCTCGCGTACGCGCTACGTGTGCCTGACACACTAATCCAATTTCCATGCGTGCCATTTGACTCGGTTTGATCGGCTACGCGATTTCGCGCTTCCACGTTCTTCCTTTCCTTAATTGGCCCGGTTCGTTTGCCGCGTCGCGCATCTATTTAGTGATTGTTCCGCTATCCCGAAATTGCAACGAGGATTCGTTCGATGAGAATGATCGCGTGAATTACGCGGAAATGAATAAAACGACAATCACGGTGCAGCGCAGAGTGCATCGACACGCTACGATTATATTATTATTATTATTAATTTTACGGGGAAACCCCATGGTTTTCACAACAAAACAGTTTCAAAATAGCAGAGTCTGAACAATTAAATGATTTAGCCGATAAAATAGACAAGTAGGTTAAATGAACAAACATAACCGCCAACCTTGTATCAGGTGTCTCCGTGAGAATTGGTAACAATTTTATAAAGCAATGCCCTTACTGAAATCAGGGATCCTTGAAAAGGATCAAGGCAATTAAAGTCTCGATTCATTAAGGTCATCGCCCTATTAATAGGATCAATCGCATAATACCGATATTTCGGAAGGGTCACAACGAAGAGAGGCCTAGACCGTGTGTTTCTCACCGGATCTATGTTATATCTATGTACGATTTAGATAGGGGTACACACGGTTCACAACCTGAGATTACGGATCGCGATACACTCCTTTTCCCCTTTGTCTCTCATGTCTCCCGCGTTTCCCGCGTGTCTCGAGAACCGGAAAACGAGGACGTGGTTTCTCCGGAGCCAAGTGGGGACACTCGCAATCGTCTGCCGACAGTTTGCTAATTCTATGACTGTTCTGCTTCCAGCTAATTTAACCACTATTCCATCCGGGATGATATTTTTCGAATAATGAATGATTCACGATCGGCGGAGGAGGAAGGGTTGACATGGTTGATCAGCATCGTGATCCGATTCACAGTACCGTTAACCGAGGCGAGAATTCGCGATTGAATGTTAGATGCTGCGGTATTCTAAGCACTTGCCAGGATTTTCATCAGCTCTACGCGAAGCTTGAATCACGTTCGCAGAGCACGAGAGCGTCGGTTGTTGGCTCGCACGGTCGCGTGCACTTTGCCAGTTTTGCCACGAAGGAAAGGATGCGACGGCGAAGCGCCCTAGGCGTGCATTTACTTTCGTTCACGGGCGGATGCTAAGCGTTCATTTCCGAGGTAATCGGTGTGGCGAGGTAATGGGGGACCACGAAATCCTTTCGCTACATTGAAAAAAGAAAGAAGAAGCCACGAGGGAAAAGGGATACGTTTATGTCGCGCATACCACTGCATGCCTATGCGTCTCTGCCCGGCCTATGGGGTGCGAGAATGATGCACCATGTGCGCTCAACTTTAGGATTGTTGCGCACGAGGACGATTCACGGTTAACGAACGCTTTGTTATCCTCGTTAACGGAAACTAAGTGGATACGGATTCGCGTCTCTAACGAGCTCAACGGGCCGGAAATCTTCGATTCCGACGAGTTCGTGACCGTGCAACGGAGGGTCGACTAAAGGCCTGGAACTAATTCGGAGGAAAGCGGGGTTGCGCACAGGTGCCTGCAACTATCCCGGCCGATCGAAGGAGCGGAAGGACCCGAGCGTCGAGGACTTAGCAACTTTTGTCGAGGTATAAGCACGCCATGGAAGCTTCCAAATACTCAATACCATTCCTCGAAGGAAAACTCCTCTTGCCATTCATCCATCCAGCAACCAACACTCACGGCTCCATTCACATTGACAAACAACCCGTACGGCTTTTTCACGCTGTTGCTTACGTCACGAGTCGGCGCGTATCCGCGTCCCACGCAATCCCGCGAGACAGAGGACACAGCTTTCCTAGCAATGCGGGCAGATCTACACTATAATAGTTAACAAAATAACGCGTAGATATAGGTGTACCAAAAAATTGCTAAATACGCTCGAGTATTCTATTCTCCTGGAAAAGATCGTGAGCAACGATCCAGCAAAGTGCAGACAGGTGGTCTTCCCCGTATCCCCACTAGATTCCCAATTACCAATCAAATAATCTGCAGAAGATACTCACGTTCGTTCCGGATGTGTACGAAGGAGCTTAGTCTCGAGATCCGATCTCGCGATTTGGGACGAATGCAGAAGATTCAAACACGCTGATCGAGCATGGCGCGCGCTCGTCAGATCTATTGCTCGATACCGATCGACGCGACGATCCGCGATCCTCGGAGGTGTCTTCGTTTCGCTGTTTCCTCGCGGATGACGTTCCACCTCCGGTTCGATCGAATTGGAGATCTCTTTGGAAAATCAGGAGTTGTTGGCGGATAGGATGAAAGAAGGAGAACGAGAAGAGTTGTTAGTGTTTTCGGCGCGAAACTAACAGACGAATCGAAGAGACGCGACGCGGCGCGCACGGAGGGAGACGGTAGACTGAGGTTCCTCGGAGCTCGGCGGCCGTGCCGTGGGGACCGTGGGGACGCTCGGCGCAACTCCAGCGAATGGAGCTGCTCGCGTCCACGGCCGAGCAACGCCAGGGAACCGAACGACCAGGCCAGCTGCCCAGGAGGCAGGAGCCCAGGAGGCGAGGAGGAGACGGAGGAGCCGCGCGCGAACCGCCAAGCGCAAGCACGTCCGGATTCGTGGGCAATTGCGCACCATGCACCATGCACCGTCCACCTTCTCGCACAATTAACGTGTTCCTGCACTTCTCGTTGCTCGTCCTTCTATCCTCCTACAGTAGCGGACAAAAAAGTTACCACTTTTTCGATTTGTTCTATTTTTGTTATTTTTTTAGCACACATTTGGGACTGTGGTATATTTAATATGTATATTCTAATGGAGAATTGAAAGATGTATAAAATCCAGTTAAAGTTGAATTTAATTAACTGACAAGCAAAAGTGTTGTATGATATTAAAGGGGGTAACACATTTTTGGGGCCGACAAAGAAGTTACCACGTTTAGCAACTTTTTAGATTGTCCTAAAAGCAAAATGTCCCCCCACAAAATATTAGATGTTTTTATGTTCAAAAGTGGTAACTTTTTGTTGACTTTAAAAGTGTGTTGTCTTGTTTAATGTTATGTGCGGTTTTTTGATTGTTAGTTAAATAAATTCAACTGTAACTGGATTTTATACAGCTTTCAATTCTC
Organism: Andrena chrysosceles; assembly: GCA_963855975.1. NCBI lineage: Eukaryota > Metazoa > Arthropoda > Insecta > Hymenoptera > Andrenidae > Andrena > Andrena chrysosceles. The sequence continues at coordinate 2,529,550 of OY979768.1, forward strand.
TTTCAGAATATGTATGTTAGGCATATACTACAATTTTGAATTGATATTGAAAAGTAATAGAATTAGGGTGGGTCGAAAAAGTGGTAACTTTTTTGTCCGCTACTGTACGTGTTCTCACCTCCGCGCACAGCTGTTTTTGCTTGCCTTTTGTACAACTTCAAATTCGTTGACGCTTTCCCGTAAAGTAGCGGGATCTAGAATGTCTTTCTCTCAGTAACCTATATACAGTCAAATTTACCACCCTCGGTCACATGCTTAAAGTCAGTTTGACATTACAAAATGTTGGAGTTCAACGATTCACACCGTTAGGGTTTTAGGCTCTAGGGGCTGCGTTTCCTCTATTCTAGAAAGGGAGTGGGGCGAAGGGTCTTGCCTGCAACGAAAAGCGACGACCGTTGTTAGTCGAAGAAATGTGATCAGACTATGCATATCGCGTTCTGACTCGTCAAGTCAATTCTTTCACTTTGTATACACATTGCATGTTTTGCTTTATTACACTGGTACGCGGATACCGTAAAATGGGGGAACATTGGCAGCATAGGGTAACATTGGCATACGCCGAAATTACGTTGTTTTACGTCAGATTAGTAAAACTTAACCTGTTAATGCTATTTATATGATGTGGCAATGTTACGAGTTGATTTTAGTTAAGATGCAAAAAATAAAATAAAATATAGAAATTTAAGTTTACTGACCTCAGATTAATAAAACTTATCCCGTTAATGCTATCTACATGATGTGCTAATGTTACCCCGGTACAGTAACGCTTTTAACATTTATTAAAGAAGGAAAGGACACAAATTTTATGCATTTTGACACTTGTAGTACAATCACAAAATATGCAATGTTATGATAAGATACTTAAATCAAATGTAAACATGTTAATTTTTACATTATATAACAAAATGTTTCAAAAACCTGCCAATGTTCCCCCATTTTACGGTACACTGTGTATTATTGATATAATAAACCATAGTTGTGTTTGTAGTGTGGTATTAATTTTGGATCTCTGTGAAGCAATTTCCAACACAAAATGTCACCCGTAATTATTCTTCTAACCTTGCCCAATCGTTTGACGAATAGAAATCGGTAACAAGTGTGAAGATAATCTTGGCTCTGCAGTAAGTCGCTGTCCAAAAGATAATTGTATATCTGCGTAGAGAAATTAAAGTGAACACACATATACGGTTGGAATATCGTGGGAAATGTTGATGAAACAATGGCAACGTTAACAAGAAAGTGAAAAGAAATCTGCAGGTGGCGATGTATCGTGGCGGCTAGTAATTTTGTTAAAAACCAGGAATAACGATGCCTGCGTTGCACGCGCGCTCACGCCACAAGCATTTCCATCGAAAAGCTTGAACAGAACGGATAATGGCCGGAACGCGTGTGTATCGGGTTCATTATCCTTACGTTCAACTAGCTTGCTGTTATAGCTACTCGTCAAACAGTTAATTAAATATCCTACGCGGACTTTCGTTTAGGATCGATATTATTCCTATCGCAAAGTGCAACGTCCGAATTTAATTGTCGATAGATGATATACCGTTGGTCCGAATATAATGAAACTTAATTCAATTTCATTCGATTTCTTCGTTTCTATATTCGTTACGAACATCTGTCTCTTTTTCGTTATTACATATGAGGCATTGAAAGCAAAAACGAACTAATCAATATAAAGAACAAAATAATTTTTCCTGGTTTATATAAAAAATTATATTGAATTGAATTTTGCAAAAAATGTGGGTAAGTCCGTTTTTGCTCCGAATGCCTCGTGTATTCTTCCTTCCCTTGACGGGTAAGCAAAGTAATTTAAGTACATTCTGGTAGTTCTCACCTAATCAAAAGTATCAATCGTGACGTCGCAACGTTTGACAATTACAATGCCTTAATTAACAGTTTGACGCGTTTAATGAGTTCTGTCGCATGCACTAGCAAGCAAATGAGAATTCGTTTGTGTTGTCTAGTCCGTTATACACCACAGTGTATAGGTACACGAGCGCAGACCACGTATGTACTATATGATACGTACGAACTCACGAAATGATAGCTGATAATCAACCAACTACGAGGTCATAGGAAACCGAATACACGCAGGTCACCGGATATTCGCAACTTTGCTTCTGTTTTCAATAATAGAGAACTCATTGTTTCGTATCCAATAATTTAATCACGTAAAGTTAGAACTTACACTTTTTAATACAATATTTATTACGTCGCGGTTAGCAGTTTTAGTTAGTGTAAAGTGTAAGACGGAATACCGACGATACTTTGGAAATACTATAATTAAATACTTTACATGGCGAGGAATCAAAGAAAGACCGCACTCGCCCATTCGTAGTACGTTAGCGGCTTTCGAATAACTTTAACTTATAATAAATATAATATAATAAATTCGCCATCCTATTTCGTGAATAATACAACTATTACTAAAGACATAATCATCGACGTATACACAATGCTAGATGTTGCCGAATTGCAATTGTCACTGTCGCAAGTCTTACAACCTTCTTTGCCCTTGCAATAGTCAGCCTGGATTCCAACGCCACATCCCCTCTCCGTTGCCGTTTTGTTGTCTGCTGCAAAAGCAAATATAATTAATACCGTCCATTGAATCTAAAGAGATAAGAATCCAACAAGGGTCTTATACGATCACAATATAACTTACCAGTAGTAACAGTCATTGTGAAACAAAATGGTTTGTCTGCATCGGCGAATGGCAGCACTCGCGCGAAGCGGTTGATGAAGCTTCTACGGTTTCTTAGCTTTCCTACACCACCTGCGATCGTGCAATAGCGTGTAAATTAACGTGTACATCGAACATCACGAGGTGTGTATAATTATTCGCTCAAACATTAATTCACTCCTAGATAGATATTTATAAAACAATTTCCGACTAATTAGAAGTGTTAATAATGAACAATAAGTCAGATACATATGAATTACACGCGACACGTTTAGAGAGGTACGCGAGCAAGCCCATTCCACACACGTTTTGCACGAATGTGCGTTCACATAAGCAAAGGTTTAGTGAACTTGACGAATCATCGAGTGATCAAATTGTCAATGGATACTGTACGTACGTAAGCTTATCGAAAGAAGTGAATCGAATTCTCGTGTTTTCTCCCGGAATCAAGTGTAATAGAGGCTTTCTTATTTATATCATTTACCTTCGGCGGTTCCTTCCAGATCGGTCTTCGGGGTGGTTTTTTCCTCGTCGGCCTTTGGGGTGGTTTTTTCCTCGTCGGCCTTCGGGGTGGTTTTTTCCTCGTCGGCCTTCGGGGTGGTTTTTTCCGGGTCGGTCTTAGGGGTGGTTTTTTCCGGATCGGTCTTAGGGGTGGTTTTTTCCTCGTCGGCCTTCGGGGTGGTTTTTTCCGGGTCGGCCTTCGGAGTGGTTTTCTCCGGGTCGGTCTTCGGGGTGGTTTTCTCCGGGTCGGTCTTCGGGGTGGTTTTCTCCGGGTCGGTCTTCGGGGTGGTTTTTTCCGGATCGGTCTTCGGGGTGGTTTTTTCCGGGGCGTCCGTCACGGTAGTTTTTTCCGGGGCATCCGTCACGGTAGTTTTTTCCGGGGCGTCCGTCACGGTAGTTTTTTCCGGGGCGTTCGTCACGGTAGTTTTTTCCGGAGCGTTCGTCACGGTAGTTTTTTCCGGGGCGTTCGTCACTGTAGTTTTTTCCGGGGCGTTCGTCACGGTAGTTTTTTCCGGAGCGTTCGTCACGGTAGTTTTTTCCGGGGCGTCCGTCACGGTAGTTTTTTCCGGGGCGTTCGTCACGGTAGTTTTTTCCGGAGCGTTCGTCACGGTAGTTTTTTCCGGGGCGTTCGTCACTGTAGTTTTTTCCGGGGCGTTCGTCACGGTAGTTTTTTCCGGAGCGTTCGTCACGGTAGTTTTTTCCGGGGCGCTCGTCGGGTTGGTGGGATTTGTGGTGTCTGGCGGCTCGGTAGGATTTATGGGAGCTGAGCACTCCTTTGACATATCATCTTTTACTGAGGAGCAGTCATCCTTATCCGTAGGCGTGCATTGATAACATTTTAACGCTTTCCCTAATATAGAAGTAAAAACATATACATTTATAGACACTGCTCACATAAAGACATACATACATATAATTTGACAATAATGGATGGTATGAATTGAGGCAGTCAAAGCAACAACGGACTAACCCACTTTTTTTTCGAAATTGAATTAGTAAGAATAACGTATTCCAATACGCTTTACTAACCATATAAAATAGGGGAAAAAAAATTTTTTAATGTGGGTTGGTCCGTTGTTGCTCTGACTGCCTCAATTAATATGCCCGATATCGGTCCGAATACTTTCTAGTATAGATAATGCTGGAAACATGAGCGTTGTTTCTAAATAAACTTAAGCACGAGTGAATGAAATGAGATGCTGAACAGTAACAGGGCGAGATACCCTTTATTTGTTTTATTCAGTATTTGGACAGGCTGGTACTTTACCCGATGGTAGAGCGATAAATCCAATAATGGCCAAAATGACCCAAGGTTTGCACGTCTTCAACATGTTCTCCGATAATGCGTTTCAATTGACGTTGATACTGCGACCGTTCAGATCCAAGTGCTACGAAGCTTGCAGAAATAGGAATACTCTTTCCGAGCTTATCACGATAAACTGTACGCTTATCTCAATAGAGACCTCCAATCAATACCATTACCTTGGTGAGACACGATCAACCTATACGCAAAAAACCAGATATCGTAGATCCGTTTTTCATCTTTATCTGTCTCTGTTTGACTGTTCTGTTCACCTTAAGAGCTATCGTCTCCGGATTGCGAGAAACGATGTCCGGTCACCGATGTGTCGACAGATGATATTGCTCGTCACTTACATATCATTTCGTAATTGATATAAATACATACGTAGCTATATCTAGCATATCTTCAACTTGAATACCAAACACTAATCTAGGCAAAACGACTGGTAGTTTGCTTAAGAGGGGGAGGGACTGCCTTGTGGGACCGAAAAAGTAGGTGATATTTGCAAATTATTTATAAAAAAAAACTGTTGAACGGATTTATTTGAAATTTGGCAAATTGTTTTATTGTACTTTTAAGTATTATTACAAATTTGTATGAGGCTATACGAAAAAAATATGCGTGGTGTTGTTTTAAATGTTGCTCTTTTATGTGCAAAAAGTTCTGTAAAAATATATGTCCCCGCTTTTTCCAAAAAAATCACAAACATTTGGCCGACAAACCTCTTTTCGGCCGCCTGACTAGGTACAACCCCTTAGACACTGAAGAAGTCCCAAAAGGGATCGGAATGTTCCTCGAGAGACAAAGTAACGTTAACGTTCTCCAGAGATTATTTACCTCCGAAACTTACCGCCGAAAGTGGTCAGTTTCATGAACAAGCAAACGTGTCCTCGCTCGTCGAATCAACGAACATGTTACTACGAATTATACCGTTGTAAGGTTGTAAGCAGTACCCGTTACCGTAATAACGTATCGTAATTTTTTGTGCGTCCAACCGTGAAAACTAGTCGACCATTATTTCGATGTCAACTCCGTTGACGATTCTATCATCTGTTCTACTACAATCCAAACACACGGTTAATTATCTAATTCCCGGATCTGTCACCGTTTCTGATTACCAGTCTGAACGTTCTGAGAACGATTGCTCGAATAATTATCGATTAATGACTGTGAAGCAATTATGTAAATCGTGGGACCATGGCCGAGACCTGTACGGTACCAAGTAAAGATACTACAGATCGTGAGAATGATCAAGATCTGAAACAGATCTTTTTGTAATATCATTATCGAAGGTCAAGGATCGTACGTATAACGAGACATGATACATTAAATTGGAATTCGAGTTTTTTCTTAACCATGTATCTGCCCATACAGCACACTTCGTTGCGGCAAAGTTGCAGGATGGTTGCAGTAACCTTGCGATGTTGCATGGTTGCAGTGCAATGTCGATGTATGGTTGCTGCGACGTTGCCGTGCAACATTGCACGGGGCGGACATAGAATTGTTTCTGCATAGTTGCTGCATAGTTGCGTTGCAATAATGCACTGCAACTTTGCCGCAATTATGCCGCAACTATGCAGCAACTTTGCCGCAATTATGCCGCAACTATGCAGCAACTTTGCCGCAATTATGCCGCAACTATGCAGCAACTTTGCCGCAGCTTTGCCGCAACTTTGTCGCAACTTTGCCACAACTTTGCGGCGTTAGCAAATTTTAAAACATAATATCTCCAAAACCGGCTGAAATAAAGTGTATACATTATACTTTATTGAATTCGTCTTGAAACGCACTATCAAGTGATCTGTTAAAAAAAGAGTTCCGTAGAAAATTTGCCCCCTCCAACCACGCAATTTCATGTAAACAATTTCTTTTATATCTCCAATACGTTAGTAGGAAATATCCAGGTGTTTACTGTTCCCGCGGACATCCAGTATAATGAACTAAAATATAAAATATATGTCGGAGAAGGCAACCATTTAATCAGTTCCAAGCATAAGTCAGAATCTACTTTACTGGTGGCACGTGCCAAACTGATGTTTCCGTGAAGGCGAGCAAGGCGCACAGTGCTTTTGGAACGACAATATATGGGGGTCGTAGTACTCATGTAGTATAAAAGTTTTTAACGTACAGAGTAATCAATATATATACCATCTACAGTACTCTACATCCAAGAAAGTTTCGTGGCCACAACGGTAGCGCGTCAGATTGTCATGCGGGCGGGCCGGAGTTCAAATCTGTCGTAACCAATAACTTTTTTTATTTTTTTTTAACAGTTTTTCGTTGCCTCAAAGTTGCCGTGCAAAGTTGCCTCAAAGTTGCTGTGTAACGTTGCAGCAGGCGGACATAGAATTATTGCTGCATAGTTGCGGCAACGTTGCGTGAATCGTTGCAATCTTGCACCGCAACTATACTGCAACTATGCTGCAACGAGAGTGTGCTGTATGGGTGTTGTGCTTGCCAGTAATCTCTCTTTCCGCTGCTTCTTCCAAGAAGTCGAGTAGGTATCTCGTATATACTTGCTGGAAGACATGTTGAAAGAACGTTGGTACCAATAGGTATGTCCCTACACTATAGTGGAAACGATCAAGATAACTCGCTGACACTTGATTTTTGCAAATAACATTGTACCTATATCGTACATAAGTAGGTCCAGTAACGACGCCGTTATCGTTTAAATATGTTCCTCGAGCAGATAAACGGTTAAACAAAATCCGGACGATAAGGTATCGCGCAGGTAATCCCCGCAAGCATTTTACTTTATTTCGCTGGGTGATTTATTCGAATTCATTATTACGCGAAAAGTGACATGTAGCTACCGTTAAGGTGAGTGACACGGATGTTCCCGTCATTGTCAATCTCCTACGATATTTCAATAAGCAATACAGAACGTGATCAAACAGATCTGGTAAATATTCATATGTGCACCTTTAGAAGTAATTATTATAAATACAAAGAACGAAAGTAAACTTCTGCGGTTCTAACAGAGGTAAAATGTGTGTTAGTTTTTTTTGTATAATATACGAAAAATATGAACGATATTATTAATATAATATATGAATGATTCAACGAAACTGACTCTTTCGTGAAGGATTGCAATTCCTACAAACACGTGACTACCACCCTCGAGGACTTTGCATTCGCGCATATTTCTTCAGTCGGTGCAAATAACATTCTCCGCTGTGCATATAAATGCCCAGAACAATGAACGAACTGCGGAAGACAACTTACATGCAATTTTTAGATATCGAGAGATAATGACATCTATCTTATCATAACGATCGCGTGAAAAATTCCATGAACAACCACCAAGTCTTAAGCACGATTCCCGGATACGAATGCACCTCGAGCAATAGATAATGCGATTATTTCTTCAACGTTCACTTTAATCAAAATTATAGTATCTGATAAACTGAGAGAAAAAAAGGAAAGCTGAACGGAAAACTATGGCCACGTCATAGCGAAAGATAACGGGCTGTTTGCACGGACATTGTATTTCCCTCAAAATGTTCACGGCTAACTTTGTGCGCTTCATTTCGATACTCTATCGAACACGTCACATTAATTAACGAACCGTGTTAAATCGTAAGCAACTTGGTAGCCATTAAAAGTATATCTACCATCATATTTTACATCACATCTGAAAAAAAAAGTCGCGATTATCAAAGAACTTTGACTACCGAAATCCTTTCAAGCGACACGAATACATCATCGATCTCTATCTTGAAATAAAGTACCTATGTAATTTGCTATAAATCGAAGGTCGTGAAATCAAATGAAGCAATCGTACAGTGAAGCAATCGAGTGAAAAAACGAAGTTATCGCGGACTTTGATACGTGTCACTTGAAAGTTGTACTTTTAGAGCGAATACAGTTGAATTAAATTTACTTGCACCGAATATAGATTCCTACATATTTCTCTCTTCAGTTAATACTTTTCGTGGACACGTTGCGTAAAAAAATTTGCATAAAACTCATAAACAGTTTTGCAGTGTAAATCCATACACAGTAGAGATATTTGTTGCAGCATCCCCAAATCCACGACCTATGGAATAATCTTGATCACTATATGACTGCTAAAGTAATTGGTACCTATCCAACTTATTTTACACAATCGCGCAAAAGTACCAAATATTCTAGTGATACAATAAATTTCTAGCAGGTACTTTACGATCATTTAAAATAGTTACATAAAATTTATCGAACGGTTGAATCACTATGGTTTGTAACTTGGCTTGAAAATAGTAGGTGCTAATTAAATAATATCATTTATCATAGAAGAAGATATGATATCGCGATTCCATTGCAATCAGCAAAAGATCGATCAATCATGATTATTGGCGATTTGTCGAAAGGATTCGTCACTGACGAGAAACGAACAACTCGTTTTCGCTGTCTGACCCATAAAACGAGATTCACGGAAAGGAGATTCGAATGAGGTGAAAGCACCAGCGCATCGGAGAAAGCACCGGCTCATTGTTGCTCCGGGGTTTATTTCGATGTTCCTTCCGGCCCACGTGGCACGCGTTAATGGGCCAGTCACAGGTGACATTGGCATTGACCTTTCGCAGGTGCAAAATTGCCTCGAGGTGCATGTATGCGCAAACGTAACGGAACTCGTCGCTACATAATTTCAAAGGCAAATCGGTCTGCTTGTTAATCGAGGCCCAACGATTTCATTTACAATAAGACGACGTTCGAAACGGAAATGAATAGATGCCTACGCTATTGGGAAACTAGGGAGACTACCGCGGTGGAGATTACGCGAAAGATATGTAGTAGGTGAGAGATGGGATGAAAGGGACACGTATTGAAGGGGACATGGTCATTATCTCAAAGATAAAGCATCTGCCCAGACCAAAAGTGTTTTTATTTAGTAGCCACATTCATTCATGTGTAATCAAACCAAATTTCAAGCCGCTATCGTATCTACGACGACAGAAATACAAGACTGAAATTTTTTGAGGTTCAAAGTATAACTTTTAGTATTTCCTTGAACTGTCTTGTGAAGTGCTGTTACCAGCGACAGATTTCTCTATTACTGCATCTGAACAGGTATTTATTTAAGAACGGTATCGTATAATGTCTGATCCTTTTTGTGTCATATTGTAATTGTAGGAATTAGATTTTCAATTTTGGTGCCATATTTATGAAAGAGACACAACAAAAATTTATGAAAGGGACGTCATTTTCGTACCTGTCACTTTCGAAACCTTACTATTCTTCATTTGTTTCAGTGAAAATATGCCACCTAAAATTCGGGTTAGGATGCCATTAGACAATTCATTATTTATAGCTATTAAGATCATTTAGTTACATAAGCTTAAGTGTTGAGTTTTTAGTTCCTATTACAAATTAAAATAGCTACTGTGATTTCGGTACCTGCATAAATAATAATTAAAAAAATGATATTAATATTACCTGGTTTTATTATACTGTCCCATTCATAAACACCCATGTCCCTTTCAATACAGCCAATTTATGAAAGGGACAAAACACACTTTTTTAAAAAACGAAAAATATGACATGTAAATATAGAGAGAAGCTTAATAGGCCCGTGTATTATTATAGCCAGATAACTGGCCTTGTTACCAATTAGAACTCGAATGGTTATTTAGTTTTTTTACTATCTGGTCCTAAACACAAGTGTCCCTTTCATCCCACCTCTCCCCTTGATAGATACACGTCGACGCCGCTGACGGTCATATTCAGGGCCACCGTGATCCAATCTGCCATTAAAATTACAGAACAAGATTCTTCCACGAGTATTCTATCTCCGGTCCAGCCTCCCGACTTTCACCAAAGAAGAAAGACAACGAGACGCGTTTGGAAATGCCGTTGCGTATGCGCGAGTGAAGTAACGTAAGCTCTGATTCGCGGCGAGAGAGCCGCGAGTGGCCGTAGTCACTCAGAAAGAAGGCCAAAGCTGACGGGTTTACATTCACGATCGCGCAGTGCGAGAGGTGGTCCCTGCTGGTCAAGTTCAGGGCTAACAGGATCCGATCCAGTCGTATCTTTTTCCGTTCAGCGTTGAGCTTCGAGAAGAGCGCCGCAAAAGGCGCATCTTCCGCTCGCGAAACAGACGCGGCAAAACCTGGCCCTTACCTACTCCTCCGTCGAGCAACTCCCTTTCTACCACCGTTTCCTTCTCAAAGCCTCTCTTCTCTCTCCGCCTCTCCTTTCCCTTTCCCTACGTCTCGTTTCTTTCTATTTTCTTCGGACCGGACCACCACCCGATCGTTTTATCCTTATTTCCAGCCTCCGCTCCCCTCGCCCTCTGGCAACCATCTCACCTGCACGCTATTTCGTCCCTTTTCGTCTCTGTCGCTTTCGAGTTGCTACACTACAACGGCTGGCACCCTCTTCGTCGAGCAACAGGCATTACCTGCGCGACCAACCTTGCCGCGTTAACCCTTTAAGGCCCAGACACTTTTCTCGGCGGAAAAAAATGATTTCTTGCGTTAGTTAACTGAAAAATGGCCCCAATACGTACACTTCATCGTTGTTTTCCCAAAAAAGCCAGTGGAAATATGATTGTCGAAAAAGTGATTTTTTTTCATAAATCAAATTTTACAAGTATTATTCTTTTAGTGTACCAATTAATTTACACGTACCTATCTACTAAATAAAATGTAAAAGAAATAATTGTACTCTCAACTGTTTAAAGAAAACAAGAGCAACGTTTCAGGTTATCGAAAAATGTCCAACATGCATTCGCCAGAAACGTTTCCATGATTACTGTAAACCTTATTTACAGCGGTAAACGCATCAGTGGGTTGCATCTCGGAGCCATTTAGAGAATTGCACCGTTTTGGGACCCAAAATTACCGACTATATAGTTGGAGCATGAATTATTCAAAAGTGCCATTTTTATAAAATCGCTCATTCGTTGCCCTCATCTAACCCTCGAACTTTTTGTGAAAGATTATACATTCTCGTCTAATTAAGGATGCTTCTGGCACCGAGGAGGAGTCCGTTTTCGGTTCGAGGTCGAGGTGCAAAAGGGCTTCGCGTTCCCTTCGCTCCTCTCACCTACGTTCCACCATGTGTTGGTGCAGCTCAGACTCGCATCGTCGGGCTCCTTGCGCGGCGCGGCGTGGCGTCTGCATCCTGGAATGCGGTTGTTCCACTCTATACCGATACTCCGCTCTATACGCCTACGTTCTACCTACTGAAACCGCGTGTGCAACTACGGTTATGATGTAAGAAGCAACACCGAGCTGCTACTGTTCCGCAGAAACATTTTGGAAAGTTACCACACCAGACAACACTCATTCGGCCTCCTACAATTTCAGAGCTGACCAATCCTTCGCAGGATCGAACACCGGACGGAAACGAAATACCACAGCTACCATCTGCGAAACGTTCAGTGACTCACCAACGTCTTAGGTATAGCCGAGGAGCAATTAAGATAGGTATCCTGCGCGCAACGATCGAGAATATCGATCAGTGTACGAACGTGTACCGTTACGGCCATCCATTTGCCACCGCTTTTGATTGCTCATCGACGAACAGAGGCCATGTAAATTGGAACCGTGTCACCGGAAGTGGGCCTTGGAGCCACGGCAAAAGAAACAACCAACTGGATCCTAAACAGCCAAATGACAATCTTCCATCGAATTTCTATCTTCTGTAGATCTAGAAGGCGATTTGGATGAAATTTGCTTTCACGAGATCGCGAGATAAGAAGGATCGATTAGCGTAACTGCGGCGCTCGAAAACACTCCGCTAGATTAGCATAGATAGGGAGAATTATTATTTACAATTGGTAGGTATTTGGCGCGCTATCTAAAGATTCCTTGATAAGGCGGCCTTTACTTGTTACATTGACCACGCGTACGCGTGGGCTACCAGTGGGACGAACGAACAGGTAGGTATCTATTTAGAAAGCTTTCTGTTCGATTTCTTAATTAAAGATGGCACTTTACGCGTAGGGGGAGTTGGGGCACTTTGATGTAGGGGGCGCAATGAAACATTAATATTATCTTGATATCTATAGGGTATCACATTATAATCTTATATCACCTTTCAAGATCATAGAGTATACTGTTTTGTGATCATTTTTTGAACTTCTAACTGTTTCCAGATATCAAGAGAATATTAACCCTTCGTGGGCACACGGGGTGTATTGTACCCCAAGAGCAATTTTCGATTTGAAATGTCGCACCTTTACGTCTTCCAAAGGGGATTTATCGCAAAAAAATAATAAAAAAATTTTTTAAAAAAATCGGTTTTTCCCACAACCATGGAAAATCGCTCATTTTCAACTACAAATTTTATCATATCAAAATTTATGTTTCTAGAAAAAGACTAGTAGACCATGACTGTATAAGTATTACGAATGTACAATTATCACTAAAAAGTTACAAGATTCAAAAATACGAAAATGGTAACTCAAAAAATGACACTGTGGTACAGTGAACCCCCTGTGACCAATGTGTGATTATAAGAAGGTGTGACCACGAAGGGTTAATGTTTTATTGTGCCCGTTGCACCAAAGTGCTCCGACTCTCCCTACAGCTTGCAATCCAGCCGAGGTCCGGCTGTATTATCTCGCCTGATCCGTGCGTTTACAGTTTAAAGTTTAGAGTTTAAATCTAGGCCGATGTCACGGAAGAAGGCTGCTTCGAACCGGTCGTTTGTGGAATTCCTCCTCTATATCGTGGAGATCTGGCGGATCCGCGAACCCACTGTCCTCGTAGCGGGTGCATCGTGATCCCGGTGATCTCGGTGGATGAACTGGATGCACGCTGCAACAGTGGTCGACGTTTAATTCTCGCGAGGGTAGCCGATATGATTTGTAACGAGTGTTATGCCCGACATCTTCTGACCTAAAACCTTACCACAGCGATATTACGTTTTCGATCGCTGTCGTAAGTATCGCATCTAAACGTTGATCGATCACATCTTGAGTAATTGTACGATACGCGTAATTGCATTCCATCGCATCGAATTCGAATTGTAGAGTAATGTGGGGCAAAAGTACGCACTTAAAGTTTAGACTTCTCTAAAATCCTTAGTATTACACTGATAGTTATATCCTTTTGTGAGAAATAACTACTATCCCTTATTATTCGATAGGCAGTGACTTTATGTAAATTCACCTGTCACAACTTATATAAAATAAATATTTCCAAAAAGTGTCAAATGCGAACTTTTACCCGCTATGTGGGGCAAAAGTTCGCATGTTATGGGGCAAAAGAACGCAACGAGAAATATCCAAAGAAGTGTTTTATTTTCCAGCATAAGTATATAGTTCGAGTAATGTATTACTGTAGTATAACGCCTAATCGTTTATAATTAAATTCTTCAGCGATTTTTCTTTTTGAAAATCCTGCTTCTAATTTTTCTCGAACGATCTGTAGCATTTCCTCACTAATATGTTTTCGGCCGGTTGTCCTCTTATAAATTCTAACAATAAATGAATAAGACAAAAAAATAAAGTTATATTTTATAATCAAAAAGTTAATAAAAAACGTATTTTGGAAAAATATTGCGGATTAAAAATTAATAACTAAAATCAAAAGCTGATATCAGCGTGGCTCAACTATCATAAACTCAAAATTTAGCAAACTCTAGAATTAAAATAAGTTTAATGAAGGTATAACACCCGTCAAATTATTTTGGGGCAAAAGTTCGCATGCGAACTCTTGCCCCACTGCATTGTGCGAACTTTTGCCCCCACAGCTACTTTTACATTGTTTAATCAATCCTGTTATCTGTGAAGAGAATTGAAAACTTCTATTAGCATTTTTTAATAGAAGAATTTCCGCTCTTTCAGACGACATATGAATTAAAATATTTACTGATCAATTTATAGGAATAATATTGATTCCCAAACATGAGAATATTACATCAGAACTAACGAATTCAGTACTTACCGCATTGTAAGATAACAAACCGAAACACAGCCACGAAATTCGACATTAGTGACTCTACCTTGATTGACAATTGACTGCCAATCACCATTGGCAACTGCCACAACTCAAACCATGAAATTCCCATGGTGCGTACTTTTACCCGCTGCGTACTTTTACCTACCTTTACTCTATTATAAATATCAGCTACCTACTTGAAAGATCGCAACGTTACCTTGTGCATCTGGACGGGCTGATCTCCAACGGCTCGTCGTATCTACGCGATATCATAGTGAAGTCCCGATGAGCTGCTACCATTTTTTGCAGTCGCGAAATAATCTCGTAATCGGGTGTGCAGATTGGTTCCGACAATAGTTTCACCACGGAGACACGGAAGCTTTGCAACTGAAACAGGAGATGAACGATTTGCCAGTTGTGAGCGGGCGTCGCGTCGCTGCCTGCCACCAAACTCGCACCGATACACCCAGTTTTCTCTACTCTTAGCGACCCTTTATCGCGACAGAAGCAATACCTTCTTAAGAAAGAGACGATTGTGTCTATGGATGTTTCGCGATCAGCCAGCAAGGGGAATGTGATCGGGCAAATGAGTTCGGCGGGGCCGTCGACGCCGAAGCGCAATTACACGGATGGCTGTCATCGAGAGTCATATCGGGATTGCTTCAATGAATTAACGAGCCCGCTGGCCTCTAGCTCTCGACCAGTATCGCCGCGGAACGCGAACTCGTTATCGAAATGCGCTACTTTAATGGTAGTTGAAAGACGCGAAATATCTAGTCATGGATCTTGATCGATCTTGATCGACAATTACTGGCGTCAGCGAAGCCGCACGTGCGTGCACAAACGACAAATCCACATTGCGCGAATGACAATCGAATGGAGCATTGAATTTAGTATTTAAAGAAATTGTAGAAATTTCCGTTGCTTCTCGGCGAGATTGAAATAATCGTCGACGGTTACACAACCGTGTAGAGGAGTACTGTCCCCTGTACCGACGATAATGCATACCTGGGATTCTCTTTTGATGATCTCGGAATGGTTCTGCTTGACCTGTGCCAGCTCGTCTCGGAGAAGCTGCAACGAATGTTCGTTTATGGACCTTTCTTGCTCGGCCGTCTCTGTGGTGCTCCTCATTTGCTCCTTCAGCATGGTGAGCTTTCTGTTGCACCGGGTTCTGAGCATCTCGCTCTCGACTAGTCGCTTCTGGAGCTCCTCTATTTTTCGGCTACGCTCCAAAGCGGCTATCTGCGGCCGGGAAATACACTGTGTAGTGATTGACAGGAGCGCAGCTGAACCATGGACGATTTAAGGGGTCTTTCCACTGTGACACCCTGATAAAGCACCGCTGTTTGGAACTTTTTTTGTCACAAAAAGAATGTGTTTACTAAAATGAGGTTTTGCCTATCTATTAATACGTGTTTTGAGAATACGAAATTATTTTTTTCATATTTTTGTAATGGTTGCTTGTGCGCTAAAATAGGTGGTTGTAGTATGCGCTGTAAAAGAGAAGATGCCTCGACTGCGGACTCGATTTTGGAGGAACCGTGTGTCTGAAACAAAAAAACTAAATAGATTTGTAATCAGTACGTCTGTCGCTATAACAGGTACTAAGATTAATTACATTGATGAAGAATTAATAAAATGGCTGACGTCCAAAGTTGAACTATCGAAATTAGCTAAATTTTTTAATCATTCTGCGACGCAAAAGATGAGAAAAAACAACGAAAATATATTATTCTAGTCTCTGCCATAGCGACAGTCATACTGATTACAAATCTTTTTGGTTTTTTTGTTTCAGACACACGGTTCCTCGAAAATCGAGTCCGCAGTCGAGGCGTCTTCTTTCTTACAGCGCATACTACACCCACCATATTTTGGCGCAAGCAAGCATTACAAAAATGTGAAAAAAATAATTTTGTATTCTCAAAGCACGTATTAATAGATAGGCAAAACCTCACTTTAGTAAACACATTCTTTTTGTGCAAAAAAAGGTTCCAAACAGCGGTACTTTATCAGGGTGTCACAATAAAAAGACCCCTAATTAACGAACGTGGTCAAACGCTTTATACTTACCTTGTAATCCGCGGCTTCCGTTAGTTGCGCGCTTAATTCGCGATTCCGCGACTTCTCTTCCAAGAGTTGAGCCTGCAAGCGATCGAGTTGCTTCGATAACTTCTTCGCCCTTGAAACAGAAAGCTTCCATTGACAACATAAAGACCGCGAAATGGGTGAATCGTGAGGTGCCTACCGAACATTGGCTTCGTCTCTCTCATTCTGCAGCAGCGACTTCATCCTGACGCTGTCCTCCTGAAGCGACAGCTTTCGACGGAGGAGATCCAGATGCAGGTCCCTCCGTTGCAGTTGCTCCCGAAGCGTTCTCACGCGACGTTGCAGTTGATACACAACCGAGGTCTAAAGAAAAGAGAAGAAAGAAACGGCTGCGCCCATCTCTCCAGCTATCTACACGACCTGTCTAAATATGTATCTCTGCTAAAGCTCAAGGTGATTGCGTAGTCTCGTGGAAGCGCGGGTGCACAGTGCACTGCACTGTGGCGCTGGTGAAATAACAAAAAGTTGCAACTTGCAAAGCTCTAAAGACCATTTGTTCCGTTGCCAAAAGGCTTACTTCTTTCATAGAAGAAAGCTCATGGAAGGATCGTTCGCGCTGAATCCTCGGTAAGGTGGTGTAGCTGCAGTGCGAGTGCTGCGCGATCGGGGATCGCGCAAATTTGCGAGAAGAAGAAACACAGAAAAAAGGAGACGTTAGCAACCGTGATACAGAGAACAAACAAGCAGACTTTCGATCGAAGCTTTTACCTTATCCACTAGCTTGTCGGTTTCTAATCTAGCCAGCTGCTCGGCGCGCACCAGAAGCGACTCTGTTTGAAGATCCAGACCCATCTCCTCGGAGATCTCGTCCATTTGTAACGATTTCCCAAGTCGATCCAAGAACGTCGCGAACTACAATACAATTTCGATTTATAGAGTTTATAAGGGTTTACAGAGTTTGCGGTATTAAACCATCTACCGTCTGCTTATCTCTGCGCAGAGTCTCCTTTGATAGCTCGCAGCTAGTCAGCTCGGACTCCAGCTTGTGGACCTTGCTTTCCAGATGCGATCGCTCCTCTTCTAGATTACGCATCTTCGTCACAGTAGTCTCGATCAGTTCGCTCTGTCTACTCACCGACTCCGTAGCCGTGTTCAGCTTCTCTCGTAGGTTCTGTACGTTCTGAGGATGAGAAAGGTTCTCAATGCGTTATCGGTCTCTGTGCTTTCGCAGAGTGCTCACTGCGCTGCAGCGTAACGAATAATTCGAAAGAATACAAGAGCCTGATCTTTGTTCTCAGCCAATATCTCTCTGATACGATCCTTAATGGCGTTCTCGTGAGACTCGACGAATCGGTTCGGGCCACTGACGAGTATCGCCAATGATTCAAGAAGGTGTCGTAGTTGGTTCTGCACTCGCTGCGCCTTCTCCTCTCGATGCTTCAGGTCCTCTGTGAAAGGAAGGAACGATAGAGTAATCGTCCTTTGAGAATTTGGGCTGCCAACCAGAGGTGGAGAACTATCGATAGTGTTGTCTATCGAATGTGATGAAAATTTAATAAAATATAGGGTAGATGTCCCAATTACTGTCAGTGTCCCTATTACTGTCACTTTAATTATTTTACTTAATAGTGAAATAATGCAAGCAAAATCGTAAAGGAAAAAAATTTTAATGTTAAATTTTGATTCCGTTTTAGATAATAATAGAGAAACATTGCATATTTATATTTATAAATTAATATTAAAAGGTGAATGACAGTTTTAGGGACATTGCACGTCCTTGCACATTTTCAATTAATTAGCAATTAACACATACTATTTATCATAGAAAAAAATTTTCTTAGATAAAAGAGATCTTAAGCATTAGTGTGCTGTAACTTGGAATGATTTTGATGTTAAATAACTTCTGAAATAATTAACGAAAGTTACGCGATGCGCTTAAGGTGGCAGTAATTGGGACACCTACCCTATATGAAATATATATCAAATAAAATGAAATACAAAAATCAAACATAATATTTTAAAGTATAGGTATGTATTTTATTAAATTTTCATCACATTCGATAGTCAATACTATCGATAGTTCTCCACCTCTACTGCCAACTCATCCAACCGTTCACCTCGTAGCTGACAGATCAACGACTCTTGACTAGATATATTTCCTGTCGCGCTGTTGATACTTCTATTCGCGTTCACCAGCTTGTCTCTCAGGTCGTTCAGTTCCCTTTCAGCCACTCTGTACTGCATCTCGAGGCAGTCTTTCTCCTAGTAATCCGTGATTAACCGATTATTCCCGATGATTTGACGATTATTCCGTGGCTTCTGCAACGAACTACCTGTCTCAAACGGTCCAAGTCAATGAGTTGCGAGGAGGCTTGTCGTTGGAGTTGCTCTTTGTCCGCGACCGCGCGATCCAAAGCATCTCGGCAGCTCCTAAAGTCCACCTCGAAGCTGGACAATTGCCCCTCGATGCTTGTACTTTTCGCGCGAAGACGATTCGCCTCTTGCACCAACTCCTCCGTCTTGTGGATCACGATCTCGGCACTCGGATGCGCGGCTTCGCAGTACTCGATGTTCAACGCGTGCGCCAATTTCCGTGCGAAGTCCTTTGAATGTCATATGGGAACGTTACGAGCATTGCCGACGTGACTGATCGCATTCGGATCGCTGCAAAGGGAGGATAGAAAGATAAAAAGGTGAAAACCTGCAGACTCAGACGGGCACGTTCCTTCTGCTGAATCTCTTCGGACATATTCTGCTCCAGCTGACGAATCTTCTTATCGTACTCCCGAATTTTCTCGTCGTGATACTTGAGATCACGTTGCAGCCCCTGTATCGTGATCTCGTTTCTGCCTTGAGTCGCGTACAGATTCCTCTCGCGTTCTTCCACTTCCTAGCAGATAAATCGTAAACGACAATTGCTTAATACGAAGCGTGAAGCGGCAAGCGAGAAATGAAGCAACCTGTATACGTTTCTTCAGGCTCGAAACGATGGCATTTTGCCTGGCAGCTTGCTCGCGAAGCTGGTCAGCCTCTACCTGCAGCTCCACGATCCGCTGCTCTCTAGATCTCACCAGACTCTTCATCTCTTGGAGCTAGACGATAAAGCCACGGGTTAATCGAGCGACCGATCGACTGATCGAACATGAGATTTACCTCGGACATGAGCCTGTCACGCTTGTACTCGAGAGCTGCGAGCTCGCTTCTCAGCGTGGTCGTCAGGTCGTGGGTCATAACGTCTTCCTCACAGATCTGCGCCGGGAAATCCGCGTTCGAATTTAAACGAAAAAAGTGAACAGGCTCGATCAGCCAACACAGTCGCGAGGAAAAAATTTCGCTAACATTCCCGTGTTTCCTGATTTCGATATGCCGAATATGAGAAACGCCGACATCGCTGCTGTCTCCTAGCCGATTTTATTTACGCGCCAGCGGTTCGATCGATACGGGGTATGTACCCGCTGCACCGCCTGCACGCTGCCGTTCCTAATTATTTCCCACGAACGAAAGGCTTCGGTAATTAAAACGTCGTTAAGTTAAATTTCAAGCTTCTACCAAGGGGGGATCGAGAACGAAGGAGCGTCTGGACAAGAAGGGCGTTAACAAAGTCGCATGATGTTCGATCAAATTACAAGGAAGGCAACCGATACTATTAATATCCAATTGTGCGTCTGTATTTATAATTACGAATATGGGTGTTACTATAGAGTGGCGAAGGTATTTGCCGATGAAACTGAATCGTTCTACGTACAAATCCGTTGTTCCTTGCACGTATTTAACGTCTCCTTCGCTATACTAAAGCAGTCGTAGTCTGTAAGCGAAGATGACTGACGAGGAATGGCGAAAACACCTGGGAACGCTCGAATTCGCCGAGTTTTCACCGTCGTTGGAAGATGTAACTGAAAGGGTCTGAGCAGTTTCCAGGTTAATCGGCCACGCGAGCCACGAAGAGACGTGCAAGACTAGTTTCGCCTGTTCGCGACAGTGGGTTACGTGACTCGAATCGTACTGGGACCGCAGAACCGGAGACTTCGCAACCTGACTCGACTCTATTCGAATAGGTCCAAGCACGAAACGCGCTACGAAATTCAGCGGTACCACTCTGCACAAGGACAGACGCGGTTGCATCTGCAACTATCACTCTGGTATCCAACCTCCAAGCACAAAACACTTGAATACCATGGGAGCTTAAAGGGTTCGTCTTCGAACAATCAAAGAATAGACTCTTATGTCCTCCATCAAATCAGAAAAAAGATTGTACAGATTTGAATTATTAATATGTTCCACGCGTGGTCCCCCGCAAACGCAATCAGCACTCAAGGATATCGTTGCGATAAATCCACATCTGGGTCGTTGGCTCGATAAAATTGCACGCATCGGGCCTATCTTCTTTAAATACTGATAATTCTTCGCCAATACGGAGTTACAATAGTAGCACGCGCTACTTCGTTTCCTATCTATCGAAGTGTACGCGTAAGTACTAGATGCGCACAGATCTGGATGCTGCTACACCTGTAAAAGTCTCCATCACCATTCTGCACGAGGTTTGACAAGTTGGGACGATGACAATCGAGGAAAGGAGGAATTAATTACTGGGGTTGCAGAGAAGGTCGAGGACGGCGGTCGAGGGTGGTGGATGATGATGGGGGATGGTGGTGGATGGTCGAGGGAGCGACCGATAAAGGTGTGCGGCGACAGGTAGAATCGATTCAATGCAACGCTATGGCAACCGGACCCTCGCCTCGTTCCGCGCGCGAGTCAATACGTTCGCGATTCGCCTGAATACGTTGCATGGAGGGACCTGTAGCAGTACGAAAAAGGAAAGCCGATAAAATTACGCGATTCATTTCAGCTGGAGAGTCAGCGATCAGGCGAGCGGCCAAAAGAAGCGGACAACGAAACCGTAATCGTTCGAAAAGTTGCTTCTTCTTGTACAAGAAATTAAATCAATTTTCTTGTAAACTATCGCATTGGCAAGCGAATATATTAAACGTAATTATATTAAAAAAAAAAAAAAAAAAAAAAAAAAACAGCGGGAAGCTGGGTGCAGTAGCGAAAGCAGTGCACGTGACTGGTGGTCACAGAAACTGCCTAGTGCGCACACACATGTGTATATATATGTGTATATTGCGAAATGTTGTGAATATGCTAAGTGATAAGAGGTGTGTCAGATTCCTGTGAGAAATTTTGCCCTCGGTGGACGGCCGAGACCTTTCGAGGGGACGATATGCGGAGGGTTTCGAAAATTTGAAGATCCTCCTCCGTGGCTTCCTTCGCTTCCCTCGCGTCCTTTACTTCTTCCTCGCTCGACATCTTGATTCGACCGCACAAGCGGACCCACGCTGACCACTACACTTCTAGGGACTTCCCTTGCAGCGCGAGACTGTTCAAAAAGGATTTACGTATACATATATGTATACGTCTTTCATTCGCACTTACAAACTGATAGAACTGCAGCAGACGCAACGATTCGGGAGCGTGAAACCGTCTCCAGTGAAGCCTGAGTGTCGACACACCACGGGTCTCTGATACGCCAACAGCCCCTCCTGCACAGAGACTAGGGACTCCCTGATAATCGAAATCCATCGATCCAAGAAAACCGCTAACCGTCCCGCTACTTTTTCCGAAACGCTACGAAATTAATTGATTAGTATGTTTTTTGAGATACAATTGTAAAAGTATCGTACTGTAACTCATTCGCAAACTGTTTCGTAATTAATGAAAAATCTGAATATCACTGTGTCCGGAAACTGATAATACCTATGTAACTACTTAAGTAATTGCAAAGAAAATAATGACGAGCAGCACCTAGGAAGGTAATTGAAGATTTATATCTGTGGATGCAACTCTAAAAGTTCAGGAGTTATTTGTAAAATATTAATAATTCATCAATGTTCCGCGGTAGTTAGACTTGCTGATGAAGAATATAGGCTACACCTAATGGGAGTTCGTGTCGCACGAACAGAAACACTGGCTTCGGACTTCATTAAAAATCAGTGGTTTTACGTTTTCATCGAAAGACATAGAAAGCGAAAATTTAATTGTAGGGTTGTTGCATTTCCGTGTGTAGATAGAAATCATCGTATTTAGTTTCAATTCTAGCCGGTAGTAGGATTACGATTGATTTCCACTCTGAAGCGATACAGTTGCATGCGACAAGAGAATGGTAAGGGCATCGACGAAGTATAGGATAGACCTATCATGCAATGTAATTTTGTGTCACACGCTCGGGGGCTCGCAAGCCCCCTTACCATTTTCATGTCACACCCAACGTTATCGATTGAGTCTAAAATAAGATTGTAACGCTACGCGTGGTAGGAATTAAAATTCAACACGGGTAAAACTTAGATCATTTGAAACCCGCGATTTACAAATGATTCTGTTGGACTAACATTATAAAGATCGTTTTATAAACGTATTCCGTGCAATGACAGAGAAAAAAGGATCGCAACAAAACAAGAACACATACGCCTTTTAACCTTGCTGTTCTATTCGAGTTTATTTAACGCAAAAAAAATTTATTGAACATAAAAATTTATATAAACAACACCATTATTTGTGGAAGACATGCTTTCATGGCGTAACGTGGAAAGCCTCGTGAAGGAATTGTAACTTGGTATATTTCAAAAAGGTGCTGAAAAGCTGAAACAATCATCTACGTTATGTTAGTAATAGTGAGACCAGCACGGAAGGAAATTAAATAAACATAATAAAATACAGGACATGAAATAAAATGAATCAAGCAAATCCATAGACGAAATACATAAAATTGAAATAGAACAAATTACGAAAAACTATCGACGACATACCTATCTGAAACAGAATAGAATTCTGATTAGCTGTCTAGACCGAACCAAACTCACCGAATGTAAGGTTGGCTCGATCTGGACCCTTAACCTAGATCGTAGGCTTTAGCTTTGATTCCGTTTCGCAAGTCGCAATGCTTAGGAAACGTTATCAAGTCCAGGCACACCAGCGGGAAGGTACCTACGAAAGTGACCCATTTCTACGAAATATTTCTGGTCCATGTTCGACCAATGCTTTGCGCATTTTTGAAAATTTGTAAAAAGTCTTACAACTAAAGTTCTTAAACTAAGACTTATTGCGAGGCTGATTTTAATATTGTAGCGAGCATAGTGACCATATAGTTAAAAATCCTTAAGAAATTCATTAAAGATATTAAAAGATAGGGATTCGATAATGAATTTATTATACAATAAATAATTTGTCTGTGTGTGTGTGTGGTAAATGAACAATTTGGTAAATGAACATGTTATTAGAGGTAAATTTATTGTTTAAATAAAATTCTGCGTGGTCTGGTAGAAATATATATAATGTTAATGTAGATAGTGTAATAATAAATAGATAGATAATTGCTTACAATCTTCATTTACCAAATTTATTTCTATCCCCTAACACATTAGTAAACTGTAGTTACAATTTTAAATTTATTATACCGTTTCTTCAAAATATAAATATAAATTTAAATTTATCTTTTCGATAAAAAAGATTCTTTATTTAATAATTTAATAACATCACTAAAAGGGTGTAATAACCCTACCGCTCAAACACATCTCTTAAGATTCATTTATTTTAATTTTTGATGGGTAGTTGTTAATTATTCTGGTAAAATACAAAAATATAATTATTATCCCCCCCCCCCCCCCAACAATTGAAATAAAGATAAGTTAAGAGAGAAGATTTAGTACAAGTCACGCGAAAGGGTTCAACTTCAGAAATGTAAATCGTATTTAATACGTCAAGCATCCCGAATGATTGTGAAATTAAAAAACGAATAGTTTAGAATCTTAAAGGCACGATATAAAAACTTTTATTCCTATTTTAAAACTTATTTATTCATGCATTAATGACACTGTTAGCAATTACTAACGATAAGTATTCGTGCTCACTATGCTCGGTACAGCAATCATTTTACTCGTGAATAGTGAAAAATTTTCATGAGTGCAAGTGGAATGAGTTTTCCCAAAAGTCTTCTACTGTTTAAAGGCCTCCCACATAGTCCAGTAACCGATGGAATTAATACACGAAGCGAGATATCGCGAGTTAAAATTCACCATGGCTCTTTAAACTACCTAGTTCATCGATAATTGTTATTCGTAACCGAAAACAACTACTCCATCGTCTATAACAGTTATTAGTGACCAAAAAATATTTCCGTCGTCAATAATGATTATTAGTGACCAAAAATATTTCGGTTGACAATAATGGTTATTCGTAACCAAAATCAATATCCGGCATCGATAATGGTTATTCATAATCAAAATCATTTAATCAAAAATATTAATTCTTATGTCATAACTTTTAAAATTTGGGTTATAACAATTTGGGTCCCTGGTTAAAACTAAGCACTCGTGCAAGTTGTACAAAGTTTTCCAATAAGAAACTGTATACCACGTAAGTAATTTACGAATATATACTTACTAAGCCATCTGTGTTAAGTTTTACCAGCTTCATTAAAGTACACTCTTGTATGGAGATGCTACATATTTTATAAACAACGGAAATATATTACGTGTAATATTTCTATTTTACCCGTAGCAGAACGTATGCATAGAAACGATTCCAGGAATTGGAAGTCACCTCTGTTTAGATGGCTCGGTCACGAGCCGCGATATATGTATACGTCACTCGGCGTACAATACAGACCTATATCCCAACAGTTCGGAAATACGTACGCGTGTATTACTTCGCGTCGCGCGAGGCCTGCTCGTCTCCCCCCACCAAAGCCAATATTCGCCGAGGTACAGCGGCGGGCGCGGGGGCATTCTCTCCGTGGACTTCGTTCTGTTAAGACGTGTCGATAGCTGCGTGCTTAAATGGTACGCGTACATTGTCTGTCGTCACATAATTACTTCTAACCGGTATTAGTCTTCTTCTTTACTATCTATCGTCACTTGCTGCAACTATTAATACACTTTCGTCCCGAAATTGATTAAATATCGCGAGAAAACCGTTAGATATTCGTCGCGTATTCCCTTCGTTGCTTCACCGATATTTCTGTGCATTTAGTGCACACATATCGCGTCTCGGTATTCAGTTACATCCCTTTTCAGGCATATTTCAAGCTTATTGTTTAATGGACGACACTTTCGTCCCGAAATTGATTAAACATCGCGAGAAAACCGTTAGATGTTCGTCGCGTATACCCTTCGTTGCTTCACCGATATTTCTGTGCATTTAATGCACACATATCGGGTCTCGGTGTTCAGTTACATCCCTTTTCTGGTATATTTCAAGCTTATTTCTTGTTTAATTGCCTTACGAATGTTTTAATGCTTTTGTTTCAAACTTGTTGCATCGTTCGATTACAGACGTTGAGGCGAGAATCGAAAGCAAAGGGCAGGCGACGCCATGACACTTGACCGTTAATTTGAACGGTGCTTGGATGGCGTCTGGTCATTTCTTGGAAAAAGAAGGTGGCAATACGTGTGGTATACGTATTTTTCTCGTTATTTTATTGAATCATTATTGGCTGTGAGGTTGATGGGTAACTTTGCAGTCGGTTAATATCAAGATCAAATGGGAAAAGATTGAATTATGATAAATTGAATAATTTTAATCAGATTTGTTTAAAAATTTTAAAATGGCGTCAGTACATGCTAACGAAATATTGGAATGATCGAATTCTATTGCATTTCGGTCGCGTTTACGTAGAATGCAATGATATTTCAATGATTTTTATGAATATATCTTTATGAAGCTGTTGTAATTGCATTTACGTTCGGTTTTGGATGCAAGTTTTCTTCTTTATGTATAGAAATATCGAGGACATGCCATTTGAGCATGAATAATTAACGAATTTTGATTGTTGCCATGAGTTTTGGATATTTATAAAGATCGTGATTAATAATTTCAAGTATTATTCGAATAACACGAACGTGCTTACAACTTTAATGTCGAAAGCCACTACTATGATTCATTTAAATGTAATAATTATTTCTGAAGCAGTATATTCTGGATAATATCGTGTTACTGAAATGTAAAGCTGCTCCTATCGAGCGAGCATTCTGTATTTTCGCATCACACCTTGTATTCTAAATAACAAGGAGCGAAAGTCCCTTGGCTTGTTCCAAGAAAAACAATATTTCCTCGCGACAAATACTCGATGAAACCACACCTACCTCCACTCTCCTATTCTACTTATTTTTCAGAGATTGTGACCGCGCGCAATGCGGCCAAATAGAGTCAGTGTTTATGACGTACAAAGTTTTTCATTTTGAAGAGCACAGTTGCTCATAGTAGATTGTCGTTAACAATTTGGGGATACGCGAGGGTAGAGTCAGTGTTTTCTACGCAATTAATATTCTTTCTCGAGCGTCGCGGCTCTGATTTTCCAATCGCGAGAATAGATTCAGGACTTTGTTCGCCAATTATGATCTTTGGGGCGCGTTGATAGTCTATTATTTCTTTATTTTTTTTACTTTTGAAAGCGAAACTCCTTATCGGAAATTAGAGTCAGGCATCAGCTGAAGAGGAGATTTGTGCGCAGAATTTTAATAGAAAGATGTAAGTATCTATGTATTTCATTTAATTCCTTTAAAGTAGAGTTCATTTTTCCAAATTTTAGAAAGAAAAAAATTTTAAAAAATTAATTTTTAGAATAGAATTACCCAGAAATGAAAAACTAACGAAACTTTTTATCACTTAGACATTTTAAGAAAAAAATTTTGTTAATTTTAATTTTTTAAATTTGTTTCTTAAAATGCCTAAATGTTAAAAAAATTCGTTAGTTTTGAATTGTTTCGAGGTTCTTTATTAGAGTTCAAACAATCGTAACTTTAGAAAGAAATTATAATCGTGTTTTGTTCCTTCGTTACAGTTTGGGCGCAGTTGAGCAGCTTGATGACTTGTTAGCAGTTTGATGACTTCCTCTGAGCAGTAGCAGGGGTGTTGGCGCCTTCGTCACCGGGGCACAGCGAAATGTGAGTGCGCATGCATTATGGTTCCTCTGGTCACTCAATCATGTCGTAGGACGTTTGGTCCGAATCGACACGAGTGACTGGTTGTATACGTGCTTTGGCGAGCATAATGACCGCGGGCATGGTAACCATGCCTGTGAATTGTAACATTTTGTCTGTGTATGTATTTATTAGACGAGGGCTAGGGTCTTCTTGTACGCCGCGTCTTTTCAATAGAATCAAATTATAATTATAATTTCCAAGATAAACGGTTCCTAACACGAATGTTTATCATTGATCATACATTGATGTAGATATTTATTAAATAATGCACGTAAAGGTGCATAGCAATTCAGAAGGTATTGGTATGAATATCAATACAGCTGAATGCTAATTTTTATGTAGCGAAGAAGTCTGATAATTTCAGACTCCACAGCTACGATCATTTTTATTTAATACCTACGTAGTGGAAAAATTGGATGCCCTCCGATTTCGTCATTGCGACGATTCTAATGACTTGAATTTCTTTTATTTTTCTGATATTACTTGTTCAAAAGTAACTTGATGTCTAAATGATGATAATAGACATAAAAGTGTAATTCCTTTCTTATAAAGGTCACTCGTTTGCGCACACAATTGAATAATTAATTTCCATGTGCAAGAAGACAATTGAGGGTGGGCAAATTTCAGATTCAAAGTAATTAGCATGAGAACATACTTTCTTGTTTTATGAAATTTACTTTGACGATGGAATAGCCCGTTGTAAATTCTTAAAGTAAATTCTTCATGATTTAGAATCTTTTTCTTAAATAATTCAATTTTAGAGTCCTTTTTCTCGCTAATTAAATGTCGAGTAGAGTCCTTTTTCTTGATCTAAAGTAGGGTCCTTTCTTATTTATCGAACTTTAAAGTATTCACAAGTTGAAAGTCGAGTCATTTTGCTTAATAATGTAATATGAAAGAATAATATCCTGCTAGACACTATAGAAACTAATCATATTTTCTAGTTGAGGATTTTCAGGATATCTTTCCGTACCCATTGCCTTTTAATTCATCCACGTGCCCATGCGCTACTTGGGTGAGTGAAGGCAATGGGGCACGATGACTTTCTTTACTAAATAATTACATGTCGGCGGCTGGCATTGCGTTAGTGTATCGTGCACGTCGCATTTTCCACCTGTGTGTTTGTGTGGTTAGGCGGTGGAATTAGCGGCGGTGAAAGATTTTCATCAGAGACCATGTTAACGAAACTATAACATTATATTATTATTCATTACAATAACGATACCAATGTATCATATTCCTTGTTGCACACGATGATCATTCTAGTAAATAATCTTGGAATATGAAACTTAATCAATCTCATATAATCAAATGGGAAAGTAATAAGGATTGATGTATGTACATAATACGTACAAAGCACATTATCAAGTAATCCATTGTTTGAAATTGAAAATAATTAATTGCTATTTAAATCATACTTATACGCAATGGTCACTGCCTTTGTCAGCCGATTTCAGTGAAAACTGGTACGTAAAGTTAGAGTGTGATTGTAGCCAAGCTCGGGTGACGGAGCCGTCCCGGGACGGTCTCTCTAGTGTAGGCTTTTGCACCCGGGCGGCGATGCTTGAGAATCGTGGAGTGGGTTGGCTGATGATTGTGTTTGAGAGACTGTTTTGCCATTTTTAAATATAGGTGTTAGGTAGAATAGGTAACTTACCTTCTGGTACGAATGTGTGACTTAAATATAAGTAGGTAGGGCCGGGGCAGGTCATCGTATTCTCTGATCGCATGTTCCCCGCACGATGACCTGCTTTCAGGAAATTTGTGAGAAAAGTCGACGGTCAGACTAGCGCGAGTGGGGTATGCCCTCGCTTCTAGCCTCGCTATGTCGACTTTTTGATGCCAGTGGGACATTGCACATTGTCGCTGGTCGCGGTCGCGAAGGACGGGCTTGGGCACGCTATTAACTTTCAGAAGGGCGGACCGCCGAAGCAAGAAGTAGCCAAAGAGCCGAAGATAGCCCGGCCAAAGAGGCCACATCATGTGGGCTACGAAGAATGGTCCTGCATCCTCGGGTGCAGGGTCATTCTTCATAGGTATTACTTTGCCATTATGCTCGTCGGTAGTTGTAGTAGTAGTAGTAGTTTGGTTGGCGATAGGCTGACCCATCGATACCCCCCCCCCGAAATTGAGCACCCCGCGTTTTCAATTAGGGTTGCGAAAAAGATTACGGGGCTAGTTAGCGTTGCGACTAAATGTTGATGACGGTTTGAATTAGCGTTGCGATTAAATGTTGATGACGGTTTGAATTAGAGTTGCAAATCAAGTATTCCCCGCGTTTGGTTCCAGCATAGTGTTGCGAAAAAATATCGATCGTGGTTGCTTGTAGTGTTCCGAAAAAAGAGTCGCGATTGTTTTTGAGATTGTTCTAGTATTTTGAAATTTGAATTGGAGTTACTAGAGTTTGATTCATTGTATTACTTTTGATTCATGGTATTCTTTTTATTAGAGGGACATTCCACGCGAAATCGGACACTTTTCGGCGAAAAATTTCGAACGTTGCTGGAATTCGAACATGTTGTAGTCTTTAATGATATTTAAACGTACCTCAAAGGATTTTTCAATATTTTGAAAAATGTCGATTTTGCAGCTGTTTGAAGGTATGTGCTAACTTTTTTCAGTAAATTATAGTTATGGAAGTAGTAAATGGGAGTAGGAGATGAGCTTTACGGTGTTTACAGAGAAGACATTGAAGTTTTAAGAAAAAATTATTTCAGTTTAAAATATAAAAATTTGAACCATTTTTGTGCAATTATTTTAAACAAATGCAGTTTTTTTAACACCGGGCGCGATTTTAAAAATCCCCCCAAAAAGGATAATATAGTTCTATCCTTCCCCTTGATGGATAAATTTTAAAAAATATGGACATTTTAAAATTGGCCCCGTAAAAATTGTCGAAAGTTGGCGCTGCGTCAAATTGTACCGGCTCGACTGCTATAGGTATCTGTTATTCTTATACGGTGTTCTCGAATATGGTAAGTATTTGTAAAAAATTGAAGAAGGAAAACTTTTACTGCTTTTTATACACAACATAATACGGTAACTCAATTTTGGGTGTTCGCAATATTTTCCTTGAAACGAAGGTGACGCTCAGTTTTTTAAATGGAATGCTATTAAATATTTAGCATTCCATTTAAAAAACTAAGGGTCTCCATTGTTTCAAGGAAAATATTGCGAACATCCAAAATTGAGTTACCGTATTACGTTGTGTATAAAAAGTAGTAAAAGTTCTCCATCTTCAGTTTTTTACAAATACTTACCATATTCGAAAACACCGTATAAGAATAGCAGATATAGCCGCTTGGCCGCTGCGAATATCGCACGGCCCAGCCAGTCGAGCCGGAGCGATTTGACGCAACGTCAACTTTCGACAATTTTTACGGGACCAATTTTTAAAATGTCCATATTTTTGAAAATGTGTCCATCAGAGGAAGGATAGAACTATATTATCCTTTTTGGGGGGATTTTTAAAATCACGCCCGATGTTAAAAAACTGCATTTCATTAAAATAATTGCACAAAAATGGTACAAATTTTTATTTTTTTAAACTGAAATAATTTTCGCTTAAAACTTTAATGTCTTCTCTGTAAGCACTGTAAATCTCATCTCCAGCCATTTACTACTTACATAGCTATAATTTATTGAGGAAAAGGTAGCCCTTATCTTACAGCTGTAAAATCGACATTTTTCAAAATTTTGAAAAATCCCTTGAGGTACGTTTAAATATCACTAAAGACTACAACATGTTCAAATTCCAGCAACATTCGAAATGTTACTCCGAAAAGTGTCCGATTTCGCGTGGAATGTCCATAGAGTTGCGATGCGTCTGATCGCGTTTTTTTAATTACTCGTCCTCGTTTGATTCTTAATACTTTTTTGAGGTAGTGTTGCGATGATGACTGATCGCGTTTGTAATTAGAGTTGCGACCCCCAGACCCCAATGCCCCGAAACTGTCCTGGGACATGTCTGGAGACATGTTCCTGGGAAAAAAGAGTCCCGAGCTGCTGGATTTGCAGCCCAGGGGACTCTACACAGCCTTCAGGAAGGTTGCAACGAATTAAAGTTAGAGTTGCGTATTACAAGACACAGGTGCATTAAATTTTTATTAGTTTTGCGAAAAATGAAACCACCCACCTGGTGGTTTTCGTTAGATTTTAATATTTGTTAGAGTAGTATAGCTCCTTGGGAGCTTTTTCGTTTGCTATTCGGGATTTGTATTGAGTATAGTAGAATTTTCAGTAATGAAGCACCATCCGGGAATTTTGAAGTTGTTTGAGATATTAGTGCTGCGAGTAGTCCAAAGTCCTAGTGACTGTGCTCGGGAGTTGATTTTAGTCTGTAATAAGTTAGCGTTGCGAAAGATAGAAACGGTCCACTCACGGGTTTCTTGCATTAATGAGTGGCCAATGATCAGCTGCCCTTCTGGCTACTGATCATTTTTTTCAGCAGCCCTAAGTGGCTGCACCATCCTCCTTCTCCTATCACCGCCTACCCACCCTTGAATCGAGTGTTTGTCACTGGAAATATTGTTTTAAAAGTATATACATATCTTGCAGACAAATGTATTCTATTTTTTTTAGAATATTTTTAAATTTGAAGTTCCAATTTTCATGGAATGGCATTTGAAAAATTTTATTTTGTGACTGAAAGAATGGCGATGAAAGGTGTAATTCATTATTTGTAATAGAAATAACAGACTTCTGACACACCTCCATTCAATTGAAGTTCTAATTAGAGTCTTTGAAAAGTAGTAGTAGCTATTCCTCATTAGCGTTGCCGATTTTTGTATAGTAACTTCGTCAATCGTTGTATTTATTTTCAGATTGATAAGAAATGTAGTCTTTTATTTTTATAAATTTTCAACATTTCTTTGCATTGATCAAAATTCACCCGCGATTGTTGCTTCATTTGATGATATTGAAACGAAATTTGCACTGAAAAAGTAGGTAACTGCAATTCGGCACTGTATATTGATAGTAAATTTTCAATATTAACACGTGCTCGTTGTTGCTATTTTCTGTATGATAGTAACTTCAAATACTATGCAGTAAAGTACAATTATTCCAATTTTCAACATTTGCATAAATGTTTTTGATTAACTATAGTATATTATAATTGATTGTCGATACATCAACTTTGAAGATGCCAATTAATGAGGAACTAGAAGGAAATTATTGAGTTGATGTAACAAAGCACCCAATGTGCTTAATATTATGAATATCAATTGTTTCGGAATGAAATGTAATATCATTAGTAGCTTCTTTTTCACGAATTGCTAAAGTTTTGATTGCCTACTTTGTCTGCTGACAATGAAGCAGTATTTTTTAATCTTTTCCTTCTTTCATCTTAATACCAAATCGATATTCCATATTGAGTTTTGGCTTGTAGCTTCAAATATGATATTTCAATATTTGGGCAATAGTGATTCAATGAAAAGACTAGGGTAGATGCATCATTTGTGACCATTTTAAGGTATTGTACCAGTTTTGGCCACTTCTTAAAAAATTTAATATTTTTCCGTGTAAGCAATACATATAACCTTATATTTCGGGCGGTATACTAAATAAAATATTTATGATGTGAAATTCTCCACAGAATAATGATCTGCAAGCAATTTAAAAATAAGATAATAATGCACATGGCCAAAAACAGTGCAATGGCCACAAACGTTACATCTACCCTATATCTGTTGAAATTACATTACTTAATCGAGATAGATTGAAGGTACTAATTCACTGAGAAAGTTTCTGTTACAGATATATTATGTGTGAAGATTATTTCAAAAATATGATTTCAGATTCATCATCCTTGAGAAACGAAATCTCAAGGCATTTTTATTAATAGATTCTTTTGAGAATGTTTCAGGTAACATCGTGGGTCCATCGAGGGAAGTAAGAAACACATGACAATTTCAGATTTTTATTAGGCAGGTCATTATTTAAATTTAAGTAGATATGTATATGATGAGGTAATGTGTTAGTGGCCACATAGAATTAAGTAGTTTTTAAGGAAATAATTAAACACTGCAGTGTTTAACTAAATATAAGTAGCAATTATTAAATACGAGCGCTCGTATAGGTAGGAATTATTAGTATTTAAGTAAGCATAGCAAATATACACTGGCATATTTTCTAGTAATGAATAGGAAATGATAATTATTCACTAATTAGGAATGAAATAAAGAAAAAAGGGGAAAACTTTTTGCTAAATAATGATATATCATATAACATATCTTATAATGATGTATCATTATCACTGTTTTCCCTAATAATTTTCCTCAAATTTTCCCCCTTTTTCTTTGTTTTATTCGCAATTAGTGAATAATTATCATGGTAGAAATATACCAGAAAATTCTTAAAATTTGAATTGAAAGAAACAAAGAATTATTTTAAATTCTGCTTAGCTTTATCGCGGTAGCTTTTTACAGAAGGACTCCCTCTGATGCCCGCTTGTCGAGCTATCGAGGATCGTTTTGCAACCGTGCATCAGGGGGATCTATGGAAATGAAAATAAAATTTTGCATAAAAGGAGGGCGGATGGGCTGCGGTTAGGGCGGGTCTCCACTCGCAGCGCCTCCTCGTGGTGAGACCTGGGCAATCTGTATTATTTGAAGTATAGTTACTAATCGTATGACAAGTAACATTGTAATACAATTATTAATTATGTGACAAGTAATACGAGCCGATTGGCTGCGACCATCTATCTTCGTTAATCTCTATTCCATCCGTCCAGATTCGATTCCAAATATTTCTTCTACAATTACATTTTATTTCTCCAATAATATTAAAGAAAAAAGACTCCAATAGCAATCTTGGTGCCATATTTCCCAAACGGTTGCTCCTTTCTCAGTTACTACTTAGGCAACGCTTCGTCAAAAAAATTTCTAGATGAAAGGTATATTCCAGTGAAATGTTGTTAAACGGTTTTCTATTTAGTCCAGTAGTCGAACTAATTGGTGTAGGAATCGACAAATCAGGAAATAATACTGTAACATTCACAGATATTCACCGATCCGATCACTATCGCGGATAAAGTCGAACTGATAGCTCACACCTTTCGTCAATGTTGTCACATTGGTAAAGGTTGCCGTCAACCACAACTGTTTCCCATGCAAGTTGAAATTTCTCAATTTCTAATGACTCGAATGTAATAATTATTGTTAAGAGACAAGATTTGAAAGAACTCACACGAGAGAGTTTAACTTCAGAAATGTAACTTGTATTCGACACATTATGCATCCCGTATGATTGTGAAATTAAAGAATGCACGATTTGCAGTTGCATCCATGCACCCTACGACACTCATGCATCATGCAACTTTCTGCGAGGCTTATAAGAACTAGATTTTGAGCGCTATAGTGTCTTGATCCCCGAAATAGATTATCGAAGAGACATTCGCACGGGTCGTTGACAAACCGAGTCAAAGCGTAGCATAGCGAAAACCTATGTCAAACTCACACATTAAAGAAGTCACACGTGAACAAGCACGTAACGCACCTTTCAGCATTTCTACACATTTCAGAGTATTTGCTGAGTTGGACGCTGTTCATGAGCAGAGGCCGCTACATTCGTCCTCGAGTTATGGGTCGGTAACACAGTTCGGGTGGTGACACAAAGTTCCATTAGGTGATAGGTCTATTCTATACCTCGTCTGTGGTAAGGGGTTTCCAGCATCACAGACCAGGTGTAAGATAGATTTATCATCCAATGTAATTTTGTGTCACACCACAGACGAGGTATAGGATAGACCTATCAACCAATTGCATTTTTCTGTCGCCGATTTGGGGGATCCTGCGACACCCTTACCATTTTAGTGTCGCATGCAACGTTACCGGTGAAGTTTCGAAACAGATTGTAACGCTACGCGTGGTAGGAATTAGAATTCAACACGTATAAAAGTAGGATATTCAAAACCCGCGATTTACAAATGCTTCCAGACGTGTCATAATAAATTAAGAATTAATGTCCATAAAACTATCCTGTTCCTTTCAATACCAGTTCCGAATCATTTGAAGTTACAATTTAGCTTCAGTTTATTAAGTTTATTGAGTTTGAGTTATTAATTACAAGATATTTAGTTTAATTAAATAAATACGTTTGCACGGGCATTGAACCACGCTGAAATTACCACGAGGCACAAGATTCTGTAAACGACCGCGCAACAGTGTCCATGAAAAAATCTTTATACTCTTTTAAATAGATAAATTAATAAAAGCATTAGTTTCTTCGCTAGTGACGAATACGTAAAAAGTAGGGTTAGGTTTGGATCACTTCGTAATTGAGTAGCATTACATACGAACAAAGAATTAACTTTATCGCTGTATATTCTGCAAAATGTTATTCCGATTTTGTACCTTATGTTGCAAGAGCGTTGATGCATCGTTTACAAACTTCTCAAGACATTACGTAAATAGGTTTCTTTATTCATTTCGTTTAAAATATTATAGGTTATGGGTAACCTCGCGTGAACCTGATTTTAGGCGAGAGCACTGGTAAACAACCGGCACAAACAGAGAGAAAAATATGACGATACGAAAGAAAGTGAAGTAGGAAAGGTGCCAATTATAACATGCAAAAGAAAGTCCTTCAATTTTTATAAGGATCAGACTATCTCCAAAAAAGGAAAGATAATATTAGCTAGCGATGGATGGAATCATCGCAACTCCAGAGGCGATTACTTCTTCATACATCCTCAAGACAATGTATATCGCATCAACAAACTTTATCCACTGCCTATGGGATTTTTTTCATAACTTTAAGTTTTCTTTTAGGAAAATAAGGAAGAAACGGAAACAGAGATTGGTTTCGACACGTTTAATGATCTCAATCTACATCCTTCTGTGTGCAATCATATGGAGAATTTAGAAATAACCAAACCATTAGAAATCCAGAACTTAGGAATACCAAAAATTCTTGAAGGTTACAATACAGTATTGGCAGCGGAAACAGGTTGTGGAAAGACAATGGCTTATCTTCTACCAATGGTCAGTCAAATTCTGCAGTGGAAAGAAATAGTATCACGGCCTGTGAACAGTCCCCTAGGCTTAATCGTAACTCCGACCAGAGAACTAGCTGTACAAATTGCGGTTCGTATCAACCATTGAGTTTCATCTATTTAAGCAACGATGATGCCTGAACGACATATCTTATATTCAATTTCATTTAGTTGGAATTAATTAGACTATCCAAAGATCTTGGTATTCGTACGAAAATGATCACTGGTGGAAAAACAAAAAAAATGATGTTAGATCCTCCGGTCGACAATGTCGACATACTTGTTTGCAGTTTTGGAGTGATTAGTAAATTGACTACGGTCGGTGTTTATAAACTCAACTATGTGAAGTACGTAGTGTTAGACGAAGCAGATGCATTGTTTCATTACACTTTTGAAGACAAGCTCGGTGTCTTTATGAGGAGACTGCCAGTATGTAAAAAGAATATTTTGTCATATAGCAATGCATTCAAAGGTGTTCCATTATTTATTCTAATATTATGTAGATCGGTTACCATCAAGAACTGGATGAAACTGGACTTCCTAAATCAGCTCAACTTATCTTAGCATCAGCTACAATACCTTCCCGTTTGCAAATAGTTTTAGGCGACATTGTAAATGTAAGTGGTACGATCTACATCTAAATGATCCGTGATAGATGTTCATTATAAAAGACTATAACAACCTGTTACTTTGCAGATGGATTCCTTACAGTATATAACAACAGCGAAGCTGCACCAAATATTGGTTCTGCAAAAGTTTATAAGAGTGGGCGCAAGTGAGAAACCAGCAGAGTTGTTAAAATATGTAAAATCGAAAGTATCGTTGAAGCAACCTGTGATAGTGTTCAGTAACACGAATCGCACATCCTACTGGCTTTATTTGTTTTTAAACGAATGCGGCGTAAAAACTACAAATTTGAACGGCACTATGCCGTTAGACGTTCGACGAGGAAAGTACGGAGAGTTTCTGAACGGTAAAGCCCTGGTACTATCAACGACAAATGCAGGCTCCAGAGGTTTAGATACAGTAATGGTTAACCATGTTTTGAATTATGATTTTCCATTGGACACAGGCTCTTACATTCACAGGTGCGCGACAGAAATAATTAACGATGGTGTCTTACGAATTAACGAAAACTGTACTAAAATCCGATATTTTTCATTCAGGTGTGGTAGAACCGGTAGGATAGGCACCACGGGAGATTGCAGAGTGACGAATTTCATCTGCAAACCAGGAGAGATCGCACTGGTTCAAAAAATCGAAAGAGCGGTGAGGAAATTGAAACCGATGCCTATTATTAACATCGCAGAGCCGAGCGTAGAAGAGGGAGAGGTAGACGAAGTGGACACGGAAGAGGAATACACCGAGAAAATAATCGAAGATATGGACAGTGCGGAGAATATTCCGTACTAAAACGACACTGCTCTTTTACCTCCTGTATCTCGTGTATAATAATATCAGAGCACCAACGAAAGTTCGTAGCTTTCTAAATCTAAGCTATCGCCTCTTTCGTATTTTCTTGATCCGTTTAACTTGTAGAAAGTTACTGGTACGAGAAGTCTTTGATGAAGCCTTTCCAGTGTCCCCCGATAGGATCAAAGAATCGATCAAATGTCGTTGCCCTTAAGTCTATTTCATTTCACTCAAGGTTTGGCTCTCCTGCTTAGCTAGTTTTCCTACTTCGACAGGCAGATAAACATAAAAAAAGAACAACACTCCAAGTAGTTTTCTTTATTTACGTTCTTATCTCGTCCCGCAACGATTCGAATCGAAGGAAAATGTTGAAAGTGCGATTCCTACCAGGGCGAGTTGTGTTACCGCACCAATTCCATAATTCGAAAGTTTTAGCAGGAGGAAGGAAACCGCGACCCACACGTGCGTGTTCATCCATCCGTTGATCCAGTATTCTGTCATGTCCGGCGGCACTCCCACACAGGCCGCCTACGTATCGCAAATAGAACTACTACAAGCCCGGCCGTACGTCTAGACCAGTTTATTAGTCGCGTTGTGTTTTAGTGAAATTAAATGTGCTCGCGCACGCTGACATTCGTGCCTGCCTGTAAAGGGTGTGTCAACAACCGCGTGTCACCACAATATCCCGGATGACAATACCCTGCGTGTACGAAGCAGGTGGTAAAGCTTTTCTTTACCAGACCGAAACGGGAAGAACGGATAAAGGGTGTAGAGAAAAAAATTAACGTTCGTTCAACGTAAAATATTGTAGCTGCAAAAAGAAACGTCTACTATCCGTCTTACGAAGAAGAGGGAGGAGAGCGAAGGCCATTCGAGATGGTGCTTAAAAGGGACACGGAAACCCGATGAGTAGAGAATTGCAAAGACAATGGGGAGAGACTAATTAGCGCGTGTAGTTGCGTGACATGTAGGACAGGGGCATCTTAGAACTTCAGAAGCAGGTACGCGAACTGCGCGGAACGAGTGCTGCAGGGAAACAAAGATTTTGCCTGGGCCAATTCTAATTCGTGTCACACCTTCGACTAATCATTGCTTTTAATAGAGTTGCAACAGTAAATCTACTAGACACGATTCTCTGTCCAATAGTTTACTTGTTTCAAAGAGGCGACACGGTACTCCGATCCGACCTTAATTCCCATTACGGAATCAGACGCGCGTGACCTGTATACCGAAGAATTAATTCATCGAATTACAGTCGGAGGGAAGCAGATCAGAACGTGCATTACGAAAGGTTAAATTGTGCCAAGTCCGAGTACGAATAGGTCTTCGAACTACACGATTAACTATTAATGTCAACCACACAGAGGTTACTGTCTAAATCGTATCAAAATCGTATAAGGAACATTTTTCGTAAAGTCGTTGATCGCTTAAGCTTAACCCTCGTCAGGCGGCACAATTTTTGCAATCCTGAACTCAATCCCCTATCTCCGAAGGGAGTAGAGATATTATTCTGAAATTTGGTCTATGTAATCTAGACCAAATATTTAGAGAAGTCACGAAACATCAGCTCTCCACGGCTTCTCGAAAAAAAGTTATCCCAATTTAAAAAAACGCAAAAGTTACAATTGTACCTATGGCGCCTGACGAGGGTTAAGATCCGTACCGATCTTACTTATCGACCGCCTCTACTTTATCAATCCCTCCCATCTATAATTTCCGCTTTCTTCAGCCTCCCTTTCGACTAGCCGATTATTAAT
Organism: Andrena chrysosceles; assembly: GCA_963855975.1. Classification (NCBI taxonomy): domain Eukaryota; kingdom Metazoa; phylum Arthropoda; class Insecta; order Hymenoptera; family Andrenidae; genus Andrena; species Andrena chrysosceles. The sequence goes on from OY979768.1 coordinate 2,569,102, forward strand.
GCAACTACAAAATGTTGAACTTTGCGGACAAAATTATTAGTTAGAGCCAAGGGAAAGCTTAACGATTTTTTTATATTATTTTCAACAGCCAGTAACGAGCGGTGTGGCGTTTTATTGTACATAAAATGGTAAGCGTATGGGAGCGCGCGCTATGGCACGTTGGTGGGGGGTTCGCGGTAACCCGCTTGCTATGAGTGAAGTCAGTTGTGCTGCGGCGCGCAACCTGTTAGTGTGGTTACCTCGTGTCTCGCTCTCCCGTCATCAACGATTTCTCCATTCAACTACGTCACACGATGATTCCGTCGCGAGGGTTCTTCGTGTCGGGCTAACTCGAGAACCGTGCTTCAAGATCATCCGATGGAAAACAGTACCGATCTACAGAGCATCTTCGGGTTGACGAACCCTTCGAACGAGCGAATTACGCTTTTACTGCGTAAAAACGGCACGCGATACGCGTTCGATTATCAACAGCGAGTAATACTCGAGATCGGTGCTGCGAGGATTCAGCCGAGCAAGGTACAAACATCGAGCGAGAAACGATCGATCGAGAAGCAGAGTCGCGATCGAAACGAGACGCGCACCGTTCGATAGCCCCTTGGATAGTTGTGTCCTATGAAGTTGGTCGCGATCCGCTGTATAACGAGCCAAGGAATACCGATGAATCGCGAGTCGCGAGACAAAGTGTACGGTTCGTGATCGTTCCGTGTGAGTACAGTGGTATAGTGGCAAGAGGAATCAGAGATAGAGGAACGAGGCAACGATCCGGATTCAGCGCACACGGTGTGGATTATTTCGTGCTGACAGAGGGAACCGGAAGCCGCTATATTGGAGAGGAAGCGGGAAAGCGGCGTGCCGCTATTCTGTGTACCGCGGCAGAGGCGATCATCGCAGCCAGAAAATGTGAGTACTCTTTCTTGTTCCATCTAGTTTATTATAGTCGACGCGGAGCGTATATTCGTTTGAGTAGAATCGATTGAAATTTGCTTCTATCGAACGATCCGAGACTCGATCGTACGAAAAACGAATCGTGCGCAATCACTTAATGACATTGTTTGACACGTTACCATGGGCAACGCTGCCCCTTACACTTTGCACTTGCGCAATTATCCGAGGGAAACTGTTTCAAACGAAATTGTGCAGAATATCTTGTGCATACCGCGAAGGCTGATTCATAATCCGTAAGAAAGGTGGCTTACCGTCCACAAATACCGATAGGTGAAGGTCACCGGTGACCATTGGACGAGACGCTAATATTGTAACACGAGAACTCATGCCGCTGCAACATTCTCGATACCGATTTCCTAGTTCTCAAGTAATCCGCTTACAAACATCTTTATGAATTGTACGCTGTTCTCTACTTGCTGCTTATAATTGAATGAATAATTGTAGAAGACACTTAAGCTCGAATTTACGAAATATTAATTCTCTACCGTCAATGATCCACTAGAGATCATCGGTGCAGTTCATTTCTATTCTCGAAGCGGATGTTGCTTTACTAAGTCCTCAGTGTTTCGTAATGGGATAAAACGAGACGTATTTAAGGTCTCATAGTGCCCCGGTACGCGTAGTTTTCACGATTCGACTCGAGCGAAGCGAACAGACACAAGAAGTGACCTTTTCGCGGGCAGCGGTCACAATCGAACAACCTTTTCATCCTTTATGAGGCTTTGTAGTCGCGTGTCTGAATATCCCAGTTAAACTTAAAGCAGTCAATTTGCGTGTAACGAATCTTCCTTCCCGCTTTACGGTCTTTGAGTTGCCATTATTATACCGTTTTCGAGCGTCGTTCCTGAAAAAGCGTGAATCTTTCGCGCGCATCGTCGAGGTTTTCTCCTAGAGCGATAACTGGATATTCGCAATTACGTTCGGACGTAATTTTCGATAAGCGGCCGCGTGGGACGCGTGTTGCTACGACCCACGTGATTCTTCCCTAACGAACGAACCCCTTCGACCTACGGCGGCTATAATTTCGTGAGAACTTTATCTGGGAATTAATTCGCGCGTTGTTCTCCCTCGGAGTTTGAAGCTAGCGAAGGTAGATTCCGACGCTACGTTTTACTTGAATGGGGAAGGTAAAGCGTGGGTGCCGGACCACGTGCAAAAACGTAGTGGAATTTGAAAGTCGTCAAACTATACTCGCGAGAAGAGCTTGAATTACCCAAAGTGGGAAGTTTAACAGTACGATGCTATCGAGCGTTGGAAAGGAAAAAGGGCCAGCGTTGTTGGAAAGAGGCGACGAGGAATTCGTGGATACACGAGAGTGGCCGTTACAGGGAGAGAAGCCTTTGTGCCTTCTCACGTACAATGTTATTGTATTCCCAGCACGTATAGGCAATGGGAGTTCGTTATTACGCCTACTTCCGGTGGTTGGATCGTCGCACGGACTCACTCGCTCCGAGCTCTATCGTGTTGCTCGAATATCCCAAGTACTTACATTATATATACAACACTTCTCGAATTTTTCGAACATCTTCCAAGTCCAATGTGACAAATTTAAGGCCTGTCTTTTAATATTCATTCTTCACTTGGAGTGAGTTTGATCTCATTGGAAAGACGCGACCCGCTACACGAAAATACTGTACAGGAAGGCCAACCCAGGCTGGAATTTTCGAACAGCTGCAGGCGCATACCTAAGCGATACCCGGCCCAGCCCCAGGTCTACAGAAACACCGCTCGTAAACCCGACCAGGATTTGCTCGCTTCACTCGACTCGATTTCTCTCGGATCGCTTCGCTCGACAAACGCCCAAACACGGCAGAAATATGTAATGTTTGCCGCGCGTCACCGCCTGACTTACTGACCACTGGCTATCACCCTCGCTTACACTTCACTAAAATATTCCCCTCTACCCATCTCGATATACGAATCGTAGCTATTCATGATTGCTAGAACGCGCAATGCTTATTAGCTGACGGAATAGTAGCCACTCTGGCAAGCGACGCACAGTGTGACGGATCGCCAATCTAGCTGGACAAAATTCGAAATGGACTATTTCATTACATTTATCAGTTGAAATGATTTCTATGCTATCAAATATGAATAATAATTACATTTTTATAAAAATAAATCTATTTTCGTTAATTAAACAACATATTCTAAGCTATTTGTAATTGAATATAAATTATAACTGAGTGTTGTCTTGAGAGTAATATGCGTTTATTCAATCAGTATACAAAGTATAGGATCGGAGAAGCTTGTATACATTTTAGCATCAGATAACGCATCCGAATCCATCGACATAATGTAAGCAAGGTGTCAAGGTGCATTGGCCGTGCTGCGTGCTGCGTATTCCGTACGAAGCCACCAGACGTTGCTTGCTAAAAATCGAAATATTTTGACCATCGGCACCTATCGGCAGCCAAAATATGGCTTATTTTGTAGGTAATGAATTGGCTAATTCAATGGTATTTGAAAGAAGACCAACGGGTTCCAACAGCATTTTGTAGGTTTACGTAAAGAATGAAATACATCGACGCAATTCGTAAACTTTTTCTATGACGTTAAGGTATTAAAAAACAATTATAATCTGAAATAATGAAGTATTATTCTACTATATTTTAAAGTACATATCTTATGAACAGAATTCCAACATAAAGCACAAAAATATATTACCAATAGGATCTGGAACACACAATTCTTTGTAGAACTCAAATTAGGGCTACATTATCTTGTAAAACAGATCTTCGAATCGACTAACTTTGACCAAGTCCGAAAGTCATTAGGTTTTATAAAATTAGATTACAGATATATTTTCGGCCGATATAGACCTTCTTGAATAAATTGCACTAAAAGTTAAAACATTTTATGATGGTCACCAAAATGACTTTTGTCCAGCTAGAGAGGTAGCGATTCGTCACACTGTGCGACGCTGTCGCTCGAACGGTCTAATTTGCAGGCGGAAAAGGGATCGACCATATGGTTGAATTGGGAGTGTAGGGACTCGAGCCCGAAACCTTTCCTTTGCCAAACAACTGCTCCAACCGATCCAGATGCCATGCCTGTTTACAGATTCGTTTTCTTTCTATTCTACGGTATTAATGATTGCCACTCGTGAATCGACGCTATGGACACAAGAGTGTCTGAGAATTTCAGCTGGACGTCGAGCAACGTCGTCGATACTAAGGCACCTCTTTTCCTCATTGAGGGTTGGGGGATGTATGTCCTATGTGTACTTACGCGAGCATGTTCTGGGGAAAGAAGAACGGTCCAGACCCCTCGGTTGTCGCGAGATGAATTTGTCTGGGGTCTCCACTCGTCCTCGAACCCTCTCGATCCTCTTTCCTCCCTTCTGTGCTCAACCCACGCGACACTAGGACCGTTTAACACGATGCCACGCATATTGAAAAAGATCCACTTGTCACTGACTCGAGTACATCGGAGACAAACGTGCAGGAGAAGCATCCAAGTCGCCTCTCGAAATGCTATCGAGAGACTCAAAGGGCAGGAAAGAAGAATGCCACGAGCAAACTCTGAGATTTTCGTTAAAATTCTGGATGGCTCTATTGGATGTTAGTTGGAAAGTGCCCTCGATCGTCGACCGATCGGTTCTGCATCGAGTGCACTTGGTCGCGCGAATCTCCGTCCTCACGATTACACGACGCTCTAATTATCGTAGCCGTAATAACCAGCTTAACGCCGCCTCGGGAGTCGACGCTGCTATATAGTAGAATCGAATAGACAAAGTTCAGTATCGATACAAGAGGAAAATCTGTCGATCCGCTAAGCGAAAAAGTTACCGTTATCTACTGTCCCGTCGTATCTACTTATCTGTGATTAACGAAGGAAAAGCCAGAGATAACAGCACCGACCAACAAGAGGGATTATTCCCCTCGCGGGAGGCGTTTCAGCGATTCTCTCCGGGAAGCAGAATACCGATCGACTAGACCGTTTCCTGCGTCGATAACCCTTCCCGGTAGCATCGAATTATTAGGACTGATCGTATACTGTCGGGTTAGCAGGATACAGGTTCTTTAAATGCAGCCAAAGGGTTGCAATTAATTAGGGCCGGATGCGTTGATTGACCTCTGGATAAGTTCGTCAGGGTACGAGCGTGGGGAGCCTGGCCCTTTCGTTGCAACTTTTCTCTTCGCTCCGTTACCCTGGCTTCGAACGCGAGATATAAATGAACAGCATCGAAAACGAGCCACGCGACATAATTCCTAACAGCGCAAAAATAAATCGCACGCCTTTATCGGTACCGTTGCAGGCCTATAAATAAGGCGTTCCTTTTCCCAACCCTTCGCGTTTTCGCCCGGCATAAAAACATCACCTAGATGGATAAATATTAAAATAGAACGCGACAACATAAGACGAGGGAACTCCGTTCGATGCTCTCGCGCGGAACATTGCTACGATACCGCGATATTGCTTGTTCGCCGGACGACAATAGATAAGTTGGTAAATGGAGGGTGACAGATTTTGGTAGTGATCCTTTTCGTAGACGTGGTAGGTATTGTATGGGCGCCGATAGGCTGCGCCGGCAGGAACCATCCCGCATTCTTCACTCTGCTCTTTGCCGTTGCCATTGTTTATGCGTGAATGGCCGGAACATAAAGCGCGGAATACGAGCGCGTTCTCCCGTATCCCACCTAGGAAGTCGAACCAGCAAGATGTGTCGCAGATGGTAGGGTGGAAAATGCTGTAGGGTGCGTATTTTAATTTAAGGGTGAATCTGGAGAAGGAGATTCCACGAGCAAGGGGGGAAGGATAACCTGAATTCCAGGCAACACGGTTTGTTTTTTTTTAATCGCGGAGAAGGCTTCTCGCGTAAAGTGTTGAGCAATGGAAACACAGAGCAGCCACGTGAACTGCAAGCTGTGTTGACGCGCGCGCTATGCAACAACGAGGTTACGCATGCACACGATCGCGTTATCCTATCAAGTTTGCCCTAGCCACTTCGGGTGCTTCTCGTTCCGAAGAATCAGCGAATATACTGTTACGCTACACCGTAGCACCTGGGATAACTGTAAAAACATCCACCTCGTTACACGACGTTTAACCGCGAGAAAAGTTGTCATCGGTGCGGCGCGACATGTCACACGGTTAAAGAGATTCTTCGGTGGAAATGTTCATTCTATAATTTCATTCCATATTTTAATTCTCACGCGCCATAGTGGTCGGGAGGGTGGCTAAAAGTCAATTTTCCAACTTCAAATTTACAATGTCATTTTTTTGTATGAATTGACAACTCTCCAGAGCTTCTAAATCTGATTCTTTGATTAGATATAATATTACGAAGACAAAATCATGAAATCTTATGTGAATCTAATTGTTTTAATTACTCATTATAGAACATCAAAATAAGTGTTTGTATTATACATTTATATTGGTAAGGAACTGTATTTCAGTTATGTATATGTGTCATAGGCATTGTTTAGGCCATGTACAAATAGTGCAATGTTTATACTAATTTAAACTTTCTGAAGGCGTATAAAAAAATGATTAAGCGTGATTAACGTCGGACTTTTTTTACATGAAAGGTTACACAATTGTTAACAAGAGCATGTAAATTTCAAGTACAGTCTTCTGCAGTCTTCAATTTTATGCAGAATTTTAGAAATGACGCTCGAGGTATCGGGGCATCTCGGACGCGTGTATTTTTAATATTTTATTTTTTTAAGTCAAAGATAATGTTAGAACTGATTCTTGTTTCTCTCTTTTCCTCTAGTACTGGTATGATTTTTAATTTTGGCTATAAAATATCGCTTTCCAGATCACAATGCGCGCCACATTGAATCGACCATTTTGAATTTTGAATTTTTGATACCAACTTCGTTATCAGCGACCTCAAAAACCCTTAATCACCAAGTTTCAGAAAGATCAAAATTTTGGCCGCTAAAAGTGGGTATCCCCCAGACCACTGCACGATCAACGCGAGTCAAAATCATTTTGCGAATACAGTGTCCAAAATTCAGTGCGCTGCGTTACACAAAATTTTCACAGCTTGCCTACGTCTTAACCGCCTATTTCTTCGTATTTCGTAAATGCTCGTTTCGCGATCGTTTCTAAGGACGCGCGTCTAAGTTGCATTTCTCGCGTGGCAGTTCGTTACGAAAGTAACAGTGAAAACTCGTTCGACTTGCGCTTTTACGGAGGCACGAATATAAAGGAATAAAACGACGCTGGCCATCGTTTTGATGGTCGAACTCGCTAGATAGGTATTCGTCTCGTGAAGATTAAGATACTAGCAGCGATACGCGAGCGAATATCCAAACGTCCGCGTCCGTTCCTGGTCCACTGATTTTCACTGCTCTTGATTGGTGTTGATTGCTTGGGAAGCGCTCGCCTATCGGTAGATTCGTAAATTGCTTCGCCTCTGTACAAACTGTAGAAGTGTAGACTATAGAAACGATAGGCGTTGCGAACGGATCGGTGGCGAAGCCTTCGTTGCCGGCACCTCGCATCGCATCGCGTCGGTGACCTCGTCTCTCGATTCGAGCGAACCGGAACATCCTGAGAAGAGCGAGCGGGTTGAGAGCGGGACAGCCGTATTAGGTCAGTAGCATTCGGGTATTCGCCCTCCGTGGAAAGGAGAATAATAATAAGAGGAATCCAGCCCTCTCTTTCTTCGTCATCCTCGTTTCTCTCAGTTGGGTTAGGCTTGCCCGGAGTAACGGCATCTCGGGCCCTCTTCTTCCTCCTCCACCTTCTTCACCTCCTCCTCGCTCACTCCTTTCCCCGTACTCATCGTCGTCGACTCGGTCCGCGCGACTTCGCCTTCGAATACTCTCTGAGCGTTTGCCTTCACCGACAACACACTCCTCCTCCTCATCCTTCTCTTCTGCATGCATTCCCACGTACGCGCGTACGACCACAACTTTTGCGCGTGTACTCGTGCACACCATCGAGTAACCACACTCGCGCTATACGTTAAGAAGCTACACGATACGGGGAACGTGGCTGCAGATGCACTCGAGATTCTACCGTGTCTCAAGATCGAGCACACCCGCGCGGAATACTAGCAGAAAAAGGTCCTCGCCTTTGCGTATTATTTCCTCTGTACATATTTCCGGTTGAAAGTCTTCTCGAGGAACGCTGAACATTGGATCTTGGTCGTTGAATACCGAGGTCCCCGAACCTCGCTTACAAATTACAGATCCCCCAATCGTCTCGATCGATGACGAAACGGTCGACGATGAGTAATCGGCACGGCACCAGTGACATCAGGCACGCCTTCAACGAGATCTCGGTTCTTCCTTCAAATAACAACTCTCGTTTGGAGAGGTTTGCTAACTTGGATACGCTTATGCAGGTCGTAGGATTGTGTCGTCAACGACGAAGTCGTAGGAATGACGAGAATGAGGCCTGTTTCTCATCCCTGTCTCTGGTGTATCTTTCAGGTCACGGCACGTTGTTCCACGGCCTCTTAGTACCGATGCACTTGTATTCTCGCGCGTTACGCCACATAGTGTGCGATTTTGGATAAAAATTGATCGACAGCGCAAATCTTGAACGATTTCAATAATTTTTTTTTTTAAATACTCGTAAAGGACTCAGCAATAACGGAGCACTGCAGTGAAACCTGTATCAGTTGGTCTAATCTATAAAAAACATTATTTAGCATAACATATTATTAGTAATAAATAATAAATAAATAATAACATAACATACCAACTTAAAATTTAGAGATTAAAGATATTAAAAATTAATTTTTTGTCATATAATTCATATAAACAAATTATTATAAAATTAGTTACCTACCACAAAAAATTCTATCCTACTTACAATTACTTAAAAACAGAAATATACATTAGAAATAAAATCAAAACTAATAAAATTAAAATATTTAAAAATATAAGATTAAAATTAGCTATACTTACAGTTTATTCAAAACATACATTTTATTAATTTGATGTAATTTTTTCATTTTATAGCTAATGATAAATTTACAAAAAATTAATTTTTAATATCTTTAATCTCTAAAGTTTACGATTATATGTTATGCTAAATAATGTTTTTTATAGATTAAACCAACTGATACAGGCTTTACTGCAATGCCCCGTTACTGCTGAGTCCTTTACGAGTATTAGAAAAAAATTTATTGAAATCGTTCAAGATTTGCGCTGTCGAGCGATTTTTCTCAAAAATCGCACACTGTGCGCCATAGGGGCATTTTCTTTTCGAACTTTGCACCCACGTCTCGATCGCCTCGGCTCACTCCACGACATCCTATTATACGCTCGGTATTTCGGGTCGATTCCACGAATATGCGTTGGCCCTTCGACACGATCAAACTAAGGTCCAACGGCTTTTCTATATGCGCCGTGCCGCAGCAAACACGACGCGCATTCAAAGTACCACCCGCGTCGGGTGGAATTAGAAATTGTCTATACTCAGTGAATTGCATACGCTCCTTCTTCTCTCTGAACCCAACCGACAGGGATCGAAAAACCAAGAACTCTAGCTTCGGTTATTCGTCCAGGCCGCGGCCAGCCGACTCGGTTGAATAGTGGCGCGTCTGCTTTTGTTACATTTCGGCTACTCCTTTCGGCAGGCCTTCGGTACACCTGCGGGCACTCGAGAGAGCACGCGAGAGAACCTTTCGAAATGGGAGCTGCATTATGTGGCGGCCGGCTGTGCATGTTTTTCACAATATTTCACCCGCCACGTTGGCTAGCCTCGTGTCCATTGTCCGCGCGTACAAGCTCTTGCGCGCATTATCGGCGGCCAGTTGGCTACGAAACGATCGCCAGGCATTTCCCCATATTCCCCTCTAAGTTGCCGCGATCTTCTCAACAAAGCTAATCAGATATCGTCGGAGAAGCTCGTGGGAGTACGTGGTGAAGTGCACACACGGCTGAGTTTTGCGTGGAAGCTTTGAATGGAACGCTAGGGCGTAGACGCACTTAGTCACGACAAATCCTCGACAACCGCCTCGTCCGATGCAATTGCGCGTCTCCGCCAAATCGTAAAGCTGTCGCCTCGGCGAAAACTTAAGTACGCTCGGGTAAATGAAGCGTTTCCGCGGGGTCGTGAGGAGGATGATGACGTTCCGAGGCACTAGCAAGGATAAAAGAGAGACCACGGAAAGTCGTTACTACTTAGTAGGGTTGGGACTATTTGTCGAATTTTTCGGTATTCGAATATTCGAATACTTCGGTTGCTCAATTATTTGGCGAATATGATTCGAATATACAAGTGTTCGAATACTATTCGAATATACAAGGATTTGGTGAATATAATTCGAATATACAAGGATTTGGTGAATATAATTCGAATATATCAGTATTTGGTGAATATAATTCGAATATATCAGTATTCGAATACATCAATATTTGAATATATCAGTATTCGAATACTGATATATTCGAATACAACAATATTTGAATATATCAGTATTCGAATACATCAATATTTGAATATATCAGTATTCGAATACATCAATATTTGAATATATCAGTATTCGAATACATCAATATTTGAATATATCAGTATTCGAATACATCAATATTTGAATATATCAGTATATATCGAATACATCAATATTTGAATATATCAGTATTCGAATACATCAATATTTGAATATATCAGTATATATCGAATAATAACATTCGAATACTCAAATATTCGAAGTTTATTCGTAGCATTCGAATACTTGTAAAATATCCGAATATTAAATTATTCGAATAGTCCCAGCCCTACTACCCAGCTACAAAACGATCCTTCCCACTTTCACCGATCCGACGGAAACGATCGATCCACAGAAATATGAATGAACGTACCTACCTATCTCGCGGTATATCGTATCGATTCCAAACGAGGCTGTTATCCAAGTCGTTTATCTCGCGATTAATACCGAGCAACCGTGACTCGCTGGTTCTTCGCCCTCGTGATTCCTGATCGTTATCTCTCGCGGAATTAATCGTAGGACTGCAAACGTATCGCGGTTTCATTGAAAATGGAGTTGCTTCAGCGCCGACATCGGGAAAGAATTCTTTCGTTACCGGAAGAAATTGGCCGAACGTAACGTAACGTAACGTATGTAGATTCTCGCGATATACATTCGAATGACGACCGCGTAGAAACTAGGAAATTGAGCTAGTTAGAGCGATGAAGAGGGGGGCAGATTCCGAAACAGCGTAGTACAATACAAATTGCACGAAACGGCTACGTTATGCGATGTTTATTGCATCGGGTACCGGACACGAATCGTTACGTCGAACCTTTCGTCGTTCCAGCGGTGCTCAGAAAGATCGCTGCGAGTCGATAACGAAGCGGCTGGCCCGCCACCGGAACGCCTATGAATAAGTCGTTTTCCTTGTGTAACGCATCCTCGAACGCACCGCGATCGTCGATACTTTCAGGTTCGTTCGAGCACTGCGAGGAAACCGTACCGAATTCCGTGTCGTTCTTGTGATCCACGACCCGTTCTTCCTGTCTCCTGCTTTTTCGCAGGACACGGGAAGCCTTGACCTCTCGGATCTATGGCACGCCATACCGATTACGCCGCCACAACCCGTGGGAAGAATACGGCTTGATTGAAACCGATACTCTTCCTGTCCTTGCGATTTCCTTAATTACAGACAACTTTAACGGGCGACAATGGAACGTTTGAACGTGATTAGGATCTCCCTTTCTCCTGGAACAGTCACGACGTTAGATTTCCGTCCGTGGAAGTCTGGTGTCGTTAATAGTGCCCAAGTTCGAGGAAGGGAATATCTTTGCTCGAGAGAAAAAGCGAATGGAGTGGATACGTTGTCGATTAAGGGAGGGTTACGTAGGATAGGCAGACGGAGGAGAGCGAGAGGTGGAGGACTTCCGGTGCTCAGGGCCGTAGCTCGCCCTCGGCGCTTCTTCTCCACTCCCTTTCTCTGGCCAGCACAAAGGATCCTCCGATCGTCGAGAGTCTCTTGGAACAAGGAGAGCACACTGCGCAGCCTTCTCGTGGCAAGTCTGTCGCTAAACGGGACCAGGAGAATCTTCTCACCGAGCCACGCGCAGAAATAGCAATATTTTTCGGCGTCGCGTCGGCTCTCCTTCCTCTTCACTTGTAATTTTCTGCGGCCTAGGGTAAAACTATACAATACGCCCCATTTGACAAAACGCCCCACCATTATTTTACGCACATAAACCAGGATGCATCAACGCGATCATCAGATTCGAACTTGCCTCAGTCGGCCACAACTGCCGCAATAAAAATACCAGCAAATATTACGGCTTTTAAAAAAAATATACAAGAATTTATATTTTCGGCCTTCGGATAATTTGCGGTTAGTATGTGAGAAATTCAATTTTCTAAGTCACTATTGTGTTTGCGATAAATTTACACATATATTTCGAAAGTAGACAAACTAACCTCTTTAAATCGTTATTGCCCGAACCTTTTTTCACTACGTTGTTGCTAAATTGAAGCCGGGTCGTTTTGTATTCCAGAATTTACAATATGCCCCAGCAAAGAATTTACAATACGCCTCACCTCAAAATCATATTTTTCAGGAGTATAACGTATTTCTTCTCTTTTTCCTGGATAACACAAACGTCACGCAAATATACATATAAGGACTACATTACGGGCGAAACTAACACATGTTTCGTTCGTCAATCGCTATCTTCACTATGCACTCTACTCCAAATTTTGACAGCTTACAGTCAGGTTATAACCTAACGAGTATTAAATAAGATAAGTTCTCAAAATTTGAGACGCCACGTGTTTTTACAAATATGTATCGTTGCACCATTGAATTGCAACCAAAATGCAGTCTCAAACACAAGGTAAGTTGGCAAATTTTTACTTATTTATGTCGGGGCGTTTAGTCGCATAGGTGGGGCGTTTTACCTGACGACTGTGTTACAAAACGCCCCATGTAGGGTTCAGGAAAAAGATTATTTACAGTTATTTCCAGTTATGTTTTTATCACAATTTCGGTGTAGTTGTGAAGAGTAATGAACACTTAATGTGTTTACACAAACAATTTAAAGAATTATTAAAAAATATTGGTTTTATAGATGTTTCTTTAAAAGTGGGGCGTATTGTATAGTTTTACCCTAAACGCGGACGCCTTTTAACCCCGGCTGATTTCTCTCTCGTACGTTTCGAGACATTTCAACGGGCAGCACGTCACGCGGGGTCATAAATTATGGGCAATGAGAAATGCGTCTGTTGCCTACCATTGCTCGTAATTAGAGACCAAGGAGCATTAAAGTGGAAGAAGTGAGTCGGTATGTTGCAACCTCCGATTACCGCTGCTCGGCTTACGCCAGTGTGGAAGAGATCGAATAGGTTGCTTTCGGGCCTCTGGTATCCGATCCTTTCCCATTTAAGCGGCCCTCTGCGCCGGTGTGCGTCATCGAGTCAGTGTATTACGTGTACTCACACGATCGAGAAATCGATTCACCCTAGAATGTCAATCGGTTTCGCCTTTGTAGCGGCACGACCTGTGGCTCGTAGTAGCTCGACGGAGGTAAGCCTCCACGCTACCCACCGGTCGCGACCGTTTAAGTCTCCGGCTAGCGTTAACCTTAACCCCCTTTATCTCCCTCCGTTTCTATGACACGGTCGAAGAAGTGACAATCGCCGTGGTATTGTATTCAAATGCCCCTCTGGCGACGTTACGTCGCAGCGGGGAAAGAGGAAAGGCAGGTGGGAGGACGAGAAGAGACATACTACTACCAAACGCGTCGTTCTGACGCCAAAACAAACTTAGGTCTTAAAACGCAGAGCTTGAGCGACCGAGGGCTGCTCATTTCCCAGCGGGAGCCAGTTAACCTCTCTCTCTCTCTCTCTCTCCTCCGTGATCCGATGGAAAGGGAAAGAGGAAAGGGAGCAAGTTTCCATTTATTTTCTCGTGGATTTAATCGCATCCGTTGACCGTCGTTTCCTGTCGCCATGGGCCACGGGCGCTAGCTAGAAGAACGTCAACAGCGAGATTGTCAGCCACGACCGGACAACCGTGCGTAATACTGTCCTTCTCCACGCGTTCATTCATTAGCGTTATCGTACTCTCATCGTATCGGGCCGGTGCTCGTCAGCTCTCAAAACTGGTTTCCGCGAAACGATAGCTGCAGCCCTTATCTCCCCCGTGCTCTTGCTCTTCTCCCCGAAACATGTTTTCTTGAACGGCTGGCTGATTTCACGACTCCGCTTGTATCTCTCCCATTGACCACATTACACGCGCGAACGCGTTTGCGCGTTTACGCGCGGCGGTCGTAGCTTTCCGAGAAGCACGCTCAGCTTTTTATCTTTTCCCGCACAAGCGTGGTCCTTGCTCGGCCGTAGCGAGACACTGCAACGCGAAGTAGCGTAGCTTTTTTAGAAACACTACTAGCCGCTACGTAAAAACACTCGCTCCGACGAAACGGGGGGAACGACCGAGCGACTGTGTTCGCGACCGAGTAACACACACCGTGTAGTGTAGTGTGTACCCCGTGCGCCTCGTTGCGTGGACGGCTGCCAACTTCTCCTCACGATTCTCCATTCCATCGCGAAGGGTCAACGATCGAACGCATCGTGTTTCGTTGCGACGGTGGAATCGGTCGAAATCGTCCGGTCCCAGGGAATAATTGCATTTAGATCCGCCCGAATGAGAAGCGTTACCGTCACGCATTTCGAATGCATCTGAATAAGAAGTAGTGTCTGTTTGAAAATCGAACAGCCGAGGGTGCGTTGTTTGACGCAGAAGAAGGGATATAATTGAAAAGTGGGATCGGAGAGGTTTTTCTCGGGTGCATAACTAAAGCCGAGTCCCACGGTGTCGACACACACGCGATAATGTACTCAGTTGTGTCTGGCTTTGTTTTGTAACTCTAAACCGATGGCGGAGGGGGCGACAGAAGGCATCGACGCGACCAAACGAGGCGCTCGGTTGCCTGCGAAACTCGCTATATAGCTAGGGCCTCGATAGGACGTTAAAAAGCTAGCGAGGGAGAGTTTGAAGAGCTATAGGCAGGCGAGCAAGATGAACAGAAATAAGGATTCGAGGAATGCCTGGTTGCGTCAGAGTGGATGCATATGGCGTTGTGGGCTTGCATATACCTACATACACTTTTAAGGGCGGTCAGTGGGTCGCGAGAGTGGTTAGGTGGTGCTCGACGCCAGATTCGAGAGGAGAGACGACGAAGAAAAGCGTGAAAGGTAGAGGAAGAGCAGCATATTTGGAATACTGTTGGTAATTTGGAATACCGAAGTATCTAATAAACTACTAACGCTATTTAATTTGTAACACCGTAGATTATAGGGGCTAATGACCTCTTAACTAATGACATTTGTGGATGAACCGCAATTTTTACATTTTCGACTTAATCTGCAGAGGAAGAAAACGTCAATCTGCAAAACTTTTTCAGCGCGTATTCAATCGTTCCAATCATGGTTAAAATATGTCAAAACTTTAGTGTTAAACACTTAATCGACTCATTTGCATGTTCCTTCTATGGTTCCGTGCCAGTTTTGCGATAATTTCGAGAATACAAAGTGTGACATGAAATTTTCGGTTTCGATGCCATGTTGCTAATTCGGAATACCGAAGGTGAAGGTAATTTGGAATATTCCAAAGCCTACCGATGCTTTTGTTTCACGCGTAATGAATACCACCGCGTCAGTTTCATCTGTCACCTGTATAACCTTTTAGGAGCATTTGTGTAAATAATGTCTTATAGACATCTACATCTTCAAGATTGGTAGAAACGTGTGAACCAAGAGCGAGTGCAGTATGTAACCGTTCTTAGCATTTTTATAAATATTCTGGTATACATATCTCCTCAAAATATCTATATTTTAGGAATGTCGACGGTAAACAGATACAATCATGTATCTGCATGTTTTGTTTAAGTTTATAAAGTGAAGGTAAATTGGAATACCGGTATTCCAAATTACCTGCACCTTAACGAAATCGATACTTCTTGTCATTTTTCATTCAAACCAAAATTTCAGTTACTTTTTGTTTTTTATTTTTACTGACACTCAGAAATATGAAAGTTTATTAGTTTCCCTATGATATTATGTAGTTTAATTTGATCCCATCCTCTGTCGTAATTTTTTATTCGTCTTAAACAAACTGGTATTCCAAATATACTGCACTTCCTCTATATAAGATAACTCTCTCCAATAATAGCCGTCCCAACACTGGGCTCTACGGTTCTCTACCGTCCTACTGTTCTACGGTTTGCGATTCCGTAAGCTGCCGTTGTTGCTTCTTTATCGCCCATCGATGCCAAAGGCAGAGAGGCCGCGAATGCTTTACGAGACCCGACTCGTCTTTGCGAGAATATTATCCGCCGGGGGTTTTGGTAATCATCGAAAGCAAGGACTCGCCGCGGAGTCCGTGTACTCGAGCGTATTTATAGTTGGACCGTTAAAAACCGTATATCCGAGTCGCGGCGGTGGCCATTCGGAACAGGGCCGCAGTACGGGACCGGTCTCTTAATCTTCTCTCGAAATAAACGCCCTCCGCGTTGGAGCATGTTGCATCGCGTTGCCACCGTCGCTTCCATCCAGTCGATTACACGGCTAATACGAATGTGGTATGGATTGTACATTATCCGAATATCTGCGCGATTGCTCGATCGATATCTAGTGAACGTTAGGGGTTGCAGATGAACTTACCCCCTCGTGCAATGAAAACAATCGAATCGAGAACAAAGCTGCAAGTTTAACATTGAAATGGAGAGAAGAGTGGGAACCGCGACATATGCCAAGACCCCTTGCAGAGAAGTGGCTAAGAGGAAGCACGCGTCGACTATGATCGCTCCGATCGACATACACTAGCGGACAAAAAAGTTACCACTTTTTCGATTTGTTCTATTTTTGTTATTTTGTTTAGCATACATTTAGGACTGTGGTATATTTAATATACATATTCTGATGGAGAATTTAAAGATGTATAAAATCCAATTAAAGTTGAATTTAATTAACTGACAAGCAAAAGTGTTGTATGATATTAAAGGGGGTAACACATTTTTGGAGCCGACAAAGAAGTTACCACGTTTAGCAACTTTTTAGATTGTCCTAAAAGCAAAATGTCCCCCCACAAAATATTAGATGTTTTTATGTTCAAAAGTGGTAACTTTTTGTAGACTTTAAAAGTGTGTTGTCTTGTTTAATGTTATGTGCGGTTTTATGATTGTTAGTTAAATAAATTCAACTGTAACTGGATTTTATACAGCTTTCAATTCTCTTTCAGAATATGTATGTTAGGCATATACTACAATTTTGAATTGATATTGAAAAGTAATAGAATTAGGGTGGGTTGAAAAAGTGGTAACTTTTTTGTCCGCTACTGTAGGGGAGAGTTGCCTATATCGTACCACTTAGGATATTTTACGTTATATTTCATATTTGGTACTAATTTGAACGAAAATGACTATTGGATATTGTAGCTTGATCTTTTAGGCACCTACTATTATATGCTTTACCTTTTGTTCAGAACAAATTAATTTGTTATTAAGCTTTTTGTCACATACTGGAAAAGGTAGGATTTAGACAACTGGTTTCCTAAATCGTACCTCCACTAAAAATAGTATCAATTTACAAATAGAGAAAAAAATATTCAACATAAAGTAATGATTATTATATAGTTATATATACATATGTATATGGATCGCACACAGGCCGCAATAATCTATGAATATAATATACGTACATAACCTATATAACATACGAGTTGTCAAGTCCTACTGATACGATTGTAGTGGTACGATTTAGGAAATATGATCGATTTATTTATAAATATCAACTTAAACTTTACAATGAATTTAAAATATTCTACATTAAACCCGCTTTTAGAAAAATACGAAAATACGGAACAAAATTGCATTGTTTGCAGAGCCGGATTTACCTTTCAGGGGGCCCCAGGCTGAATATTTGGTGGGCCCTCGGTTAAATGTAAAGAATAAAATGACGCTGATTTGATTTGTTTTATCATAATACTCGTATAATCTAAATAATAATTTAATTAAGATACAAGTTAATAAAGATAATATAAACAAATGCTAATTTTTCGAAGAAAATATTTAGAATGGGGGGCCCCCAGCTAAACGGGGCCCTAGGCTTCAGCCTTGTTAGCGTAAGGGCTAAATCCAGCACTGATTGTTTGATTATTATCAGCTAAAATAAACTGGTAAAAAGTTACATCAGTCATACCTGATATTTTTAAATGTTTATAGCATGCCCAAAATAGGGTATACGCTCAAAAGGTTTTGTTTTTATTTCTTATTTCACATTTACTTAATATATTTATTTTATTAATTACTGAGAAATTGATGAGGTACGATTTAGGTAACCAGTACGATATTGGCAACTCTCCCCTATATTCGCGTATCCTGATGCACCCATCAACGAGTATTATTCGCTGGAATGCACTCGTGCAGCTGGGTTTTCTCAATTAAAAGCATCGTCTTCGTTGAACGCTATCGCTTTTAACTTCTAACTTCTATCCGCGCCTGTTTAAAAGTGTTGCGTCGAAGCGTTTAACCAAGAGATAAGCCGGATGCAGATAAAAGGTATCGAGGATCCCGAGCACCTCATCTAAACACCGTTCCCGATAACGCAATCACGCGGTGGCGTAACCGGGCAAGGTCCTCGGGTATGGCCGCGCTCAGATTTCTCTCGTGCCCCCAACGAGATGTATCGATCGAACGCGTTTGCCATTCTCGCAGGATCGAGGATGTTGCGCTACTTGCAAACAAGTGTACCGTTACTGAGACGAACAGGTCGAAACGAAATCGAGACGTCCGATTACAAGGAATAACGAGATCGAGCCCACGATCTCCTACCTGTCCATCTTTCACCACCAATCTTTCCCGATAATCGACGTCGATTCGTTTCCGTAAAACCTGTCGATGTTTGCGCCACGATTTATCTCCCTCGATATTTTCACTGGCCAAGACTCTCTGCCACCCTGCTATGAATTTCAGCTACGAGATAGCAAGGAGAGCATAAGGCGCGCTCTGTCCGTTATCTTCTAGTGGTTTGTTTCTTTCCGCTTCGGCACACGAATAACGAATAACCACGTAACAGTTGCCGCTCGTAAACGTCGCCGACAAAGCTTTTATCCGAGTACAATCGTGCCGCGACCGAAAGAAAACCGTCTGGAACTCGTTTCTTACGCAGAGGAGTTGTTCGTATTCGTCGAATCTACGTTGGATTTGCATCGATTTTTCGTTTGGTCGACGGGCGCATCGGGAAGCGGAAAGAATTTACCGCGAATCGTAACCAGAGCGTCTCTTATCTCGCGCTTAACATTGACTCGGTAATTATGTTTAGTGGATTAATTGCTCGAGCTGCGTTGCTCCCTCTTTCGAACGAAGAAAAAGGAAGTCGTTGACCCGATACGTCAGTGTTGCGTAACAAACGCTTTACACACGTGACCCGTAAACCGATCGCGTCTACGCTTGCGGAGAGATGAACAGACTTGAAGCCTCTTTCAATCTCTCTTAGTCGATAGAACAGAACTGCCTTGGAATCTAATCGCTGACTTTACCCTTCGCGTCGTACCTCATCTTGACAGACAAATCACCGCGATCGCGCTTCGATTCTGTCGAGTATCTCGAGAATCATTGAAAACTAACGCCACTGACAGATACGCGTAGGAAGTCGTTGCTCCAAGTCTCCGCGCAGCCTCTTTATTTGGCGTCGCTTCGTTCTCCGACACCCGGGAGATCTTCGGGATCCTAATCCACCGCGAAGCTTTGCCTCCTGCGTCGTTTGTGCCGCAACGGGAACGAGAACGGGAACGGAAACGATAAGCACAGAAATCCTAACGCGTCTTGTAGCTATTATCAGCACAGTCGGCGAAGGCCTGCTATTTTTAATCAATTATAAAACTTTCACACCCACGATGCTTCTCGTTTGGAAAGTTTTTAAAATAAAACCATTAAATATATATTTAACCCTTCGTGGTCACACCTTCTTATAATCACACATTGGTCACACGGGGTTCACTGTACCCCAGCGTCATTTTTTGAGTTACCATTTTCGTATTTTTGAATCTTTTAACTTTTTAGTGATAATTGTGCATTCGTAATACTTATACAGTCATGGTCTAATAGTCTTTTTCTAGAAACATAAATTTTGATATGATAAAATTTGTAGTTGAAAATGAGCAATTTTCCATGGTTGGGGGAAAAAGCGATTTTTTAAAATTTTTTTTTATTACTTTTTTGCGATAAATCCCCTTTGGAAGACGTAAAGGTGCGACATTTCAAATCGAAAATTGCTCTTGGGGTACAATACACCCCGTGTGACCACGAAGGGTTAATTCCAGCTTTGTGGCTTCATTTGTCAATCTTTAGAGATTATGAAAAATAAATGTATGCAAAAATATTTAATGGTTATATCCGGAGTTATAGTGCTTCAAATCAAATATATGCCAAGTTTGAAGTAAAGCCGTTGATTGGTTTTTTTAAATATGCTAATCAATTAGAAAATCAAAGTTTTGAGAAAAACGCGTTTACAATTTTAGATAGTGTTTCTTTTTTACTTGAATTTCTTTTAAGATGTTGTCTAAATATTAAGTTTTTAATTAATATAATTTGAGGGTTTCTCTTAAAAAAAATCCCAAGTATCGCATTCTTTTCGGTCCGTCAAGGTAGAGAAACCCCTTAAATTAGAAAGATTCAATAGAAATCACGTTCGTCACCAATTCCATCATCACCATTCCCTCGATCGAGTCCATCAGTCTTTCCAAGTTTTATATTTCAGCCTGAATGCGAGCCTTGTACACCGACTCGACGATTCGATATGTTGCATAGGGACAGTCGCGCGATTCACCGAGAATCCACAACCAAAGCTGAAAGCTCTCGCCCCATTGGCAAATATTTAATAGCGTGCCCGATAAGCCGCGGTCCTCGTCCGATGGGCGTTATTTGCCGTCCGTGCGGAACGTCTAAGCCCTTCCGACGTACGTCGGTCACGATTCCGCCGGGAAAATCCAAGTGCGTTTTCACGGATGGAGCGCAGACAATCGGTGACCTCATTTCCGACGCTTTAATTGCGAAGATGCGAAGAACACAAAATACAATCGTGGATAAACTACCGGTACGATATACAAATGGTTGCATTAATGCATTCCAGCGCCATGATACATCCGCCAGCACTTATCTTCCAGAATTTCTCACAGTTTCTTCAAACACACCTGAGAAACGACTGTCCATTTAACGCCGCTTTCCACCGAGCGAGTCTCGAGGAAACGAAAAAAGGATACGACCTACATACATACGTACGATCGCGAAAGAAGAAACAAGAGCACAGAGAAGGTATCTACTTCTATCCAGATCAAACCTCCGCAACGACAAATATCGCAATCAACTCTCATACATATGTATGCAGACTTTCTTAAAGCTCGTCGCCGCGACGCGTCGATACGCACCTTTAAACTTGTGCGAGAGAGGAAAGTGGCAAAAATTCGTTGTGACTAGCGATTCTTTAAGATTCTTAGAGGATCGATAGAAGTGAAGAGAGGAGAGGAGAGAGAGAATGGAGAGCCTGTTGCATCCCTGCCGTTCCCTGGACGAAACGTGTCGGTGCACGTTCGTACACGACACGAGAGTCGAGAACTCATTCGCGATTCAGCTACTATTGTTAACCGTAGTTACTCTCTTGTTCAACGGCCAGTCGAGTGACAGACTTCGTGAGAAACGGTCGTGATTTCGTGGATCAGACTTGCCCATATCGATATCGATGTCGATCAAGATCATGGGTGGTTTTCTGGAGATACTGGCTCGTCTGACGCCGTCCCCGAGAAAAAAGGAGGATGCGAATCAGAGGAAGGCAACGAAGCTCAAGGTTCTTTCGAGGAGGAAAATAAGAGAGAAAGTAACGAACCGATCGTCCAACTATTCCGAGACTGAACGCCAGGTAAATAGTGGAACGAATGAATTTGTAATTGCGGGTAAGAATGTGTTAACGAGCTGTTTCACGGTATTTCCCTACTTTTTACTGTCATTTCATCGACTCGTTGCGAAACTACTTTTGCGAATCGCGAGAGCGCGTGGGTGGCGAAGTGGAATGTGATGTTGGTGACGATTCTCGGGAGAGTGAGGCGGGTTACATAAGAAAAGAAATAGCAACAGAGCTGGAGTATAAAAGCCTTAAGGGGGGAGACCACTGTCTCGGCCCGAAATGTAAGAGTATTTTCAGGAATTTATTTCAACCAAACAACGCAAGTAAATCAATTTATTGCTTAGTATAGTCGATAGTGTATATATCGAAGGGTAAGAAAAATTTTTTTTTAATCAAATTCATAAATCCGTTTTCTGTATACACTTTGTCAAAATTTGGGCTCCGGAAAAAACATGCTAGTCGCGTTGACAGTCCCCAGACCATATGGTTCATGGAAATTAAAAAAAACAACAATATTTAGAAACTAGAAGCCTGCCTCTATTACGTGACGATCGCGAAATGTCGAATTTGTAAAAAATAACAAAATGGCGGACCACTGGAAAAAAAGTCGTATTTTCGGGGTACAAAATTGGGGAAATGTTGCTAAAAAAAAATAGAAGCAGGTTGAAAATTGAAAATGTCTGATCGTCACGTAATAGCGATGGGTTTTCCGTACAATAAATGTCCTTGATCAAGCCAATTGGACGTATAGTTTTCTCTGTAGACTGTCAACGCGGTTGAAAAATGTCATTCTGAGGAAATCGCGTTCAATGTTCCGCGTGGCTTAGTCGCGCGTTTGACACCGCTTCACGAAAAACACCATATCTCCGTCAATTTTGCGAATTTCTTCATAAAATTTGGAGAGAACATTCTTGAAACTTACGCCTTTCAGCAAATGTAATAAAAAGAAAATTCAGATTTGAGACAGTGGTCTCCCCCCTTAAGGGGTAACACCACTCTAGAGGCAGAAAAAAATACCTAAATTTGACAATTTATTTTGGGAGTGTGACGAACGGAACAAAATTTCTTTTCAGAGGGTTTATTTAACACATATTGAAGTACGAAAAATAATTTTTTTAGTGTCATTTTCATACAAAATGGCAACGACAGAGCCCGTCGTCGAAAACAGCTTTTGTGAAAACACCGCCACGGGAGGACGGATTTCTCGGCATGTATGAGTCGTGGAACAAAAAATAAAAAAATTTATAATCTATATACACTTGGCTTTGGAAGTACGTAGGGGTTTCTTTTTTAATCAATTTTTGTGGAAGTGGTGCAGTTGTTAAGAAATAAATCGATTTTTTGCCCTAAAAATGAGCATTAAATTGGTGATAAAAAAGAAAGTTTACATTCAATCAAAAAACGGCTACGTACTTCCAAAGAGAATATTGTTGTAAAGCTACTGTAAAAATTTCAAATCGATTCATGCGATAGTTTCCGAGAAATTCGTCCTCCCAGTTTGAAAAAAGTGGTTTCTAGAAAAACGCGTTTAAAGTTTTATGAACATTTTAATCCTTTAAATTTTTGTTTATCTTTAATCTGCGATGCCTGCACCATACATTTGGCCATCTAGGTCGATGTTCGTCTCCTCCTTCCTTTCTAAAGTATGGTTTAAGCAAAAAAAAACATCGATCCTAGAGTGGTGTTTCCCCTTAAGGGCCGCTCGGTGTCCCGGTGCTCTGGGATGATTCACGGATAGAAAAGAAAGGCTCCCGACGCTGGACGGACTGGCTTGGTCGGTCGCGTTGCCCCGTTCCGCCTAACCCGCCAGCCGGGCCCCGCATTCCTTCTCAATTGTCCCAATTTGAGAGAATACATTCCTGAAAGCTTACCAGCATGCGTCGGTCGGGAATGCGAGAGCTCCCCGTCCTTTCCTGCGTATTATTTCTGTCAAGTCGCATCCGTCAGAGAGCCGGGAAATCTATTGTGCCTGGAGACCGATAGCGCTTCCAAAAAGTCGGTGAAATATTGGCGGAGCGAGTGCGGGCGTGCGCGCGAACGCACGCACGTGGCCAGTAAAGTATCGCGATATCAAGGCACCGGTAATAAATTGGCTGCTCGCGAAGCTACCGAGGCGACGCTTATCGCCGGTAATAATATTGCCGATAGAATTTATCGCCCCGCGAGTACCTTGTAATATCGTGGCGCCAATATTTCGTTCTCGCACCGCGTGAGACGCGTCTTTTCCCTCGAGTTAACGATCCTCCGGCGAGCGCGAATTTACAGCAACATGTGGCTACCATGCGCACGGTAGCCGGGTCGCTGCAACGCTAACAGACAGACCTATCTCGAATAAACCGCGCAAAAACTCGAGGCGCGCCTGGAGTCGGACCTCCTTCGCGAACTCGAATAAGAAGACTTTCGCGTACGCTTCGTACCACCTCCGGACACTCGCAAAGATGTTGGTTAATAAAAACGTAAAGTATAAAGAATAGTACAAAAAATTATTATTAAATTGGAAGTGTTCTTCTGCTTCCTCTTCTTATTATTATTATGGTGCACTATTCTTTATACGTTACGTTTTTATTAACTAAAATAAATGAAGTGGTAGTAATAGGGACACTGGCAGTAATTGGGACTTCTACCCTATAATACATAAAAAAAGCGATCTTCCACAACTAGCACGAAAATTTTCACGAATAATGCGCTGCTGGAACAAAATGCTCTCTCTATCGCATTAACTTCAATTGACTACTTATTTTACCAAAATATAAATTAGAAGATCAACGCTGTTTATTAGCTTTTGTTCCATCTAAATTGAGTCAGACAATTTCGAGTTACAGATAATTGAAAAAGTATCACGAAGTAGGGTAAAACTATACAATACGCCCCACTTTTAAAGAAACGTCTATAAAACCAATATTTTTTATTAATTCTTTAAATTTTTGGTGTAAACACATTAAGTGTTCATTACTCTTCACAACTACACCGAAATTGTGAAAAAAACATAACTGGAAATAACTGAAAATAATCATTTTCCGGAACCTTACATGGGGCGTTTTGTAAGACAGTCGTCTGGTAAAACGCCCCACCTGTGTGACAAAACGCCGCGACATAAAAAAGTGATTACTTTTTATTATTTTTAACAAAATGTTATAGAATATACATTATAAAAGATATTATTAACAATAATAGAACAATCTTGATTAAAATTATTACATTATTTCTTATTTACATTTTCTCGTGTTCTACATTCAAAGTTGAAGAACGACCTAAAGGAATTTTAGATATTCTTGTTTGTACGTGTCTTCTTAGGGTCCTTGAAGGTATGTTATACATCCTGCTGCATTCATTAATTCCCATTTTTTACTTTTAACTTTTTCCATTGCTTCATTCTCTGACCAGGATGCTCGTAATGTAGTCCTTATATATTTGCGTGACATTTCTGTTATCCATGAAAAAGAAAAGAAATACATTACTCGTGAAAAATATGATTTTGAGGTGGGGCATATTGTAAATTCTTTGCTGGGGCATATTGTAAATTCTGGGGTACCAAACCGCGCGGGCTTAAATTTAGCAACAATGTAGTGAAAAAAGGTTTGGGCAATAGCAATTTAAAGTTAGTTTGTCTACTTTCGAAATATATATGTAAATTTATTGCAAAAACAATTGTGACTTAGAAAAATGAATTTCCCACAGACTCACCGCAAAGTATCTGAAGGCCGAAAATATAAATTCCTGTATATTTCTTAAAAAGCCGTAATATTTGTTCGGATTTTTATTGCGGCAGTTGTGGCCGACTGAGGCAAGTTCGAATCTGATGATCGCGTTGATGCATCCTGGTTTATGTGCGTAAAATAATGGTGGGGCGTTTTGTCAAATGGGGCGTATTGTATAGTTTTACCCTAACCTGTACCACGGATTTACCCGAGTTTACCCTAACAAAGGGACATTCAGGACTGGCAAATTCAGAAATTGTTTATACTTAGTGTACGCGAAGGTCGTCACTCGGATATTACTTTCCTAAAACAGTAAGGCGCGCTTTTCAGTCAAATTCGAGAAAATCGACTTTGAAAAATTCTGAGTTAACTTGAGCTTGAGTTGCACGCGCCTACGATGCGCGCGTATTTTAGTGAAATTCAAAGTCAATTTTTTCGAAAACGAAACCTTTATCGCAATTTCGTCACTTTTCATTTTCGTCTTATTTTTTACCTGTATAATTACCCCCTAGAGTATTCTCCATAAGTAAAGAAACACCCTTTATATAAGGGAACTCAGAAATTTTCAAAGTCGATTTTCTCGAATTTGGTTGAAAAGTGTGTCTTACTGCTTTGGGAATTTAATGTCCGAGTGAAGACCCTCACGTACACTAAGTATAAACAATTTCTGAATTTGCCAGTCTGGAAGGTCCCCTTGTAAGTAACGCGTTTGAACTTTCCCATCGCGGGACAAGCAACGACGTGGCACGATGCTCGAACTCTCGAAAACCGTCGCGATTAATTGCCCCGCTAGCACGCTCGGACTTATCAACGCGAGAAAACCACTCCGTAATGCACTTGGTCGATAAAGAGGCGCTGGCCTGTAGCGCATTTGTCATTAAGCAACGCGTTATCCGGCTTTTTCGCTCGCGTCTCTCGTGCGACTTTAATCGTTCGCCGCGAAACTCCACTCGATTCACAAGTACACGCGAGCAAGGGAGAGATTCCGTTCGTCCGCGATAATGACGGCGGATAGCTCGTTTCCATTGACAATGGGCTCGCGAACCACGCATCCGTCGATCTTCACGGATGCGTAACAATTAAACGCGTTGCATCCTACCCTTTTCGCCTTTCGCGGCGTTTAAGAAAGCTCAGGTATATTCAACGACGACACGAATCGAGGTTTTCTCAGAGCCGTGGACGCGAGGCAACCAACGCAGGCCGCACGATTATCCACGTTCCCGATTGCAAACCACCGCGAAGGAACCGCGAAGCCTTTCCACGCGTTGTCCAGGAAACAATTAACAACTATTCGTTCCCATGCGCCTCAGCGCTAATCTCCGCGTTAGATCCCCGAAGGGGCGAGAGAGCGAAGGTGTACTTGTATACCGTATCTATACCTCCTCCGGTCCGACGACCTTACCTAGGATAATTCACGCTCGAAGAATCTCGAAAGCGGAAATTACGTATTCATTCGATCTGATCGCCAAGCCGCTGCCCATCCATGAGGCAGGTCCGATTCGGTAAGGAATTAATGCTCGAACGCAAGTAGCAGACCTGATCAGACGTCTGCGGTAGAATGTAAAGGCCCGATCTACGTTACGGTGATCGGGCCGCGTAACTTTCCTTTGGTCAATGAATTCGCGCAATTAAAAAGAATAATTACTCGTCTGGTTGCATACGTGGCATCGTGGCTGCAATCAACGGGCGGAAACCGGTAGAAAAAGTAGTATTTTACCGCGGTAATGGTGCTCGATGTTATTACGATCTGTTGTGCCAACGCTCGTTTGCGATCCCAGAAAGGGGCGAAATAATATTCTATCCACCGCGGCTTTATATGGCTACGCGTTTACGCTCGAGGGATCGGTGAAAAATGCGTGACTCCCTGCTCTGAGCCGTGCTGGAAAACTCGTTTAATGGTAAACTAGAAAGAAAAGAGGAATTGTTCGTCGGGTTCCCAGAAACCGCGCCGCGGTGGATATTATCGCTAAATATTCCTGCGACTTAACCTTAGTTAGCATTCCTTCAGACGCGAAGAAACGTCAGATGGGCGACGAGGTCAGCGAAGTCGAAGCGTGAAGAGTATCTAGGTAGCGTAGGGTATCGTTTCCTCTTTCCTTTACGATACTCCTCGGGTGAAAAAGAGCGGTTAATTGGATTCGATGCTGGAGTTTGCTGCTCCTATTCTACGAGTAGCGCGCAAGAAAACGATTCACACTCTGGTAAAGGTTCGAGTTGATCGGCCCGTGGTTCCTTGACATGCTCTCATATGTTCGTTAACGGCTACGGAATAATTGGTCATCCGTGTGGTATGGACGGAAGGAATGCGAGGAAGAAGAGGACGGGGAAAGAATGGACGCGAAGAGCGCGCAATGCCTCGGCGATATGGCGATACGCTCGCATAGATCGCGTTCAAGAATGCAAACGCATTTACATAACTAGTTCGGATGATCGGTGCGCGTTTCACGCTACACGTACACAGATCTAGGTAGATACCTACTCGTGAAATTGTTGGATAAGGATGCAGGACGCAGACAAATAGGCGTGAAACTCGCTGCCCCTCGCGCGACGCTTTCTCGCATTTTCACGACTCGTGCTCGATTCGCTGGCAAATGGATCGCGGTCGAAAGGGGACCGGCAGAACCGGAAGCTCGCTATTGCCTGATGCAACTCATATTTTCTGTTACCGTAATCCGTCGATCGTTTATACGTCGATATCTTTGCGATATCGCTATATTATCGGCTTTATTTATCGCGGTTCGACGATACAATTGAAACTTTATCGCGAGGACACGTAGAGGAGAGTTGCCAATATCGTACTGGTCACCTAAATCGTACCTCATCAATTTCTAAGTAATTAATGAATGTAAACGACATTTGATAATAAAAATATCAAGAAAATGCGAAATAAGAAATAGAAACAAAACATTTTGAGCTTACACCCTATTTTGTGCGTGCTATAAACATTTAAAAAAATCAGGTATGATTGATGTAACTTTTTATCAGTTTATCGTAGCTGATAATAATCAAACAATACAATTTTGTCCCGTATTTTTGTATTTTTCTAAAAGCAGGTTTAATGTAGAATATTTTACATTCATTTTAAGTGCATATTACATTCATTATAAAGTTTAAATTGATATTTATAAATAAATTGATCATGTTTCCTAAATCGTACCACTACAATCCTACTAGTAGGTTTTGACAACTCGTATGTTTATAGGTTATGTACATATATCATTTACATAGGTTATTGCGGTCTGTGTGTGATCCATATACATTTGTATATGTAACTATATAATAATCATTACTTTATGTTGAATATTTTCTTCTCTATTTGTTATTTATACTATTTTTTAGTGGAGGTACGATTTTGGAAACCGAGAGGTACGATTTAGGAGACCGGTTGTCCGAAATCGTATCTTTGACAGTATGTGACAAAAAGATTAATAACAAATTAATTTGTTCTGAACAAAAGGCTAAGCATATAATAGTAGGTGCCTAAAAGATCAAGCTACAATATCCAATAGTCATTTGCGTTCATACGAGTACCAAATATGAAATATAACGTAAAATGTCTTAAGTGGTACGATATTGGCAACTCTCCCCTAATCGAATGGACCGACGAACGTGTCGTATCGCGGCAAGGTTTCACTGATGCAACGTGAACAGTGGGGCCGAAAATGCTACATCTGTAAAAGCAGGGTAGGATGCGCAAGAGCTCGAGCCGTGACGTCGGCGTCAGCGTCGACGGTACCACCGTAACAGGCCATCCGTGAAACTTATCGAAGCAGATATCCGACCGACAATGGATTCGCGAATGCTGCGCGATTTCATACACGCGCGTGGCTTTCGCGAAGCAGACATACAGGGTGTACATTTCGAATTCTTCTTCGAATATTCTTTGGACTAAAAACATAGTGAAATTTTAGATATTTGTTAAGAAACTCCTATATTTGTGATTCAAAATTAATATAAAAAAAACTATCGCTTCCTCAAAGATGCATCAAAGTATGGTCCAAATTTCAGATGAATCAAATCGCTAATTTCTTAAAAAAAAAATCTGCAATTTTGCTATGGTTTTAGTCTAAAGAATAGGATTCTCCCCTTAATCCTTCCCAAAGAGGACCAAGTTGGAATAAAAAAACGTGTGACGAAGTTTTTTTTATTTATTTATTTATTTATTTCCACATGAACGGGACAATACCCATTTATAAACGAAGATGATGAAAAAGACGCAGAGTAGAGACACACCATTCACAATAACATTAACAACGGCAACCCGAACCGGGACAGAAGAAACAATGTTAAAGTGAGGCAAAGATGTAACTGAATATAAATATCAAATATGCAATATAAACTATAGATTTACAAATTTACAAACTGCAAAGATATAAAAATAAAAATATAAAAATATAAAGTATATAAAATATAACAAATACAACAAACATACAAAATATAAAATTAAAATTTAAAATTAAAAAGTTTTACTTTCATACCGTACGCAAACACATGGACAGATGGATTCATTCGTTGGTACAGCCTCGGGGTACGAAGGTTCTGCGGTTACACGCACCTCGAGTGTTCCCACAAGACGCGCACACGGAAAAGTCGTCGCACAGCTTTGGTATACCTACGACTGCAGCTACAACCAAGTCTTGAACGACACGCTCGCTGATCGCCGAGGATGAAAGAACTCGATACACTGGAATACACCAAAGAACTCTACCAAGAGAATATTGCCCCCTGTCGCTCTTCCTTCGATCGACGCACGATCCTCACCGCGATCGGCCGGGAAAATATTATTTTCAACCAAAGTTACATCATGTTCGCCGCACGCTTTTCCAAGGTCTACCAGTTTCGACGGGAGTCACATCCCGTCGTTGTGGTCGACCGAGTATACATGTAATACGTACCGTCCTTTCGTTGGGAAACGCGAAACCGTGGCAAGTGGAGGAACGATGCGGGCGGAAGCGGTGCCTGGAAGATACGCAGCCCCGTAATTTGGTACCGAGGAGTTTAAACGCGCGCTGTTTGGAAATCGGTAGGTACCCGATCGATCAGCGTGATGCCAGCAATCGCTGACGGCTACTTCTCTGGACGACTTTATTGCCACGCATGCTTTCATCGCGTGACGACCGAGCGAGGCCAGTTATCGAAACACTGAAAGCTTCTTGGTAGTTGGAGGGTGGTCCCTTATCTTTCCCAAGTGGCTGTAACGCGTGTAACTCAGGCTCGCTCAACTCCACCGTCAAGGGGTACCTACTTCCAGCGAACGCAGTCGAGTTACTTTGATGCTCGAGCGATCGTCCCGTGAAAAAAAGACATTCGACACGATTGCGGTGCTCTCGGGAAGCGTATGCGTATCTATGTATCGCTGAGCAGCCATTGGAGCGTGGAACGACAAGTGAAAAAATAATACTCGATAAATACTACTGGAGGCAAGAACACCAGCTTCGTCTTCGGACACGCCTGGCTTCCGGCGCGGTGGTGGCAGCCGTCGCACGGCTGACCGGATTTCAGACTCGTTTCTCTCCTACCTGTCTCAATCCTGTTATCGTTCGCCAGGATGGCAGGTAAATACGCCACCGAGGCGAGCACGAGCTGCGCCACGCCGCGCGTCATCCCCGTCGCGATTCTACGTCCCGATATCGTCGCTAACGACGCTCGTTTCATTAGCTTCGCGAATTACAAGCAAATCGTCCGATCGATCTTACTTTAATCCTCGACGATTTCGGTTAAGCCGAACCGCGAGAATAACGACGACAGTTGTAAGCACATTTATCGAAATGCTGTAGGTACGGATCTATTAGATCGACGGCGCGATGATCGTGCAAACATCTTGATTGGAGTCTCTAATTATCCCGGATTTCCTGTTAGCGAGTGGCTCGTGAATGGTTACGCAAATCGCCTGTTCGCGCGCAAGGACGCGGACCGTTATTGGAAAAGGTACAAGGAGTACCTAGCTCTGGTGGACAATGACGGCGGAAGAAACCATGGCGTACAGCTCGATCGCGTTTATACATTGCATGTCGAGGTACGATACACCGCGACACACGAGCCACTCCGTCACCTGCAATCACCGTTTCTCGCAATTTTCACTCGCGTTGTGCAATCCGACGCAACACGCTCCGCGAATCTACGGGGACGCAGCTGCGAGTAAGCCGGCACTGTAATTCGACGCTGTGGAAAGAAGGAAGAGGGAAGAAACATGTTATTATCTACCAGAGATGGGCAAAAAATTATTTCGAATAAAAGACACAAATTTTATTCGAGACTCGTCGAATAAAAATAATCCAGAATTATTTTTATTTCAAATAAAAATAACCCAGAATTATTTTTATTTCAAATAAAAATAACCCAGAATTATTTTTATTTCAAATAAAAATAACCCAGAATTATTTTTATTTCAAATAAAAATAACCCAGAATTATTTTTATTTCAAATAAAAATAACACAGAATTGTTTTTATTTCAAATAAAAATAAGTGAGAGTTATTTTGATTTGAAACGTCACAAATAATTTTTTTTGCTTCGATGTGAATTTATTCGATGGCAACAAATAATTTTCTCGTTTCACGTGAATTAATCCGATGGCTACAAATAATTTTATTATTTGACATTAATTTATCTACATCTTTATTGCACTGGGGGAGTAGTTTAAATACGAGTTCAACAGAGATAAAGAACGGGGTAATATGTACTGAAGGCGAGGTCCAGCGAAAGCGGTGCTAGGGACATTTTTCTGGTCACCATTTCGAGGGAAGTCGACAGTGTTGTTCTGGTTTGCGCGATAGGTTTTCCATCGTTTCCGATGCGATCAACGTTGGCACGATCGCGAGGTTCAAATCGTTTCCTTCCGTCGCGTCGAGTCAATCGGCCAAAATTTGAAGTGTCGACATTCTGTTCTATAGCTTCATTAAATCTTTATTAACACAAAGAAATAAACTTTATATTCACATTAGGTTTCACCCAATTCTATATGAATCTGACCTGTATGTCCCCTCGTTATTTCTAGAAAGCCCAGAAGTATTTTTATTTCTAAATCTCAGTTATTCTATTCAACATGAATTGAAACTTTGCAAGTTTTTACGATAAAAATCCAAACCGTTTGGAAGTAATTGCCACGTCCAGTTATTGTCCTTACGTCGTTCCACTGCGCGCCGATCCGTCCTTGGGAAATAGCAAGCGATGAGTCAACGCGAGATATTCGCATACAAGTCTCTCTTGTTACCGCTCGCGGTGTCTGCCTCGTTCAGTTTCAGCGATCTCAACTTTGCCGAATCGTGCACCCACGCGACTCGCTTCCCGAACAGTATTCGATAGGTACTCGCGGATGCACCGAAGAGGTGGCGTTCTGAGAACTTTCGCACGGTGTAATCCTGTTTGAAAGAAGAAGCCGAGCGAAGGTGCGTGCGCGGTCGAGCTCGTAACGCGAGGGCGTAGCGGGAACGAGCAGCCAAAGGAACGCAATTAGCGGTGATTCTAGTCTCCTTGTTCTCGATACACAGCAAACGAGTATGCATGGAACGCTCTGGTCGTTGGCCAGTCAGGCTCGCCATTCATCGAAACGTCTGCCAGAAACGAAATTGCGAATCACGTTTCGCTCAGACGGGCAATGTCGCATGGGTCGCGAATCGCATACCGAAACCGTCCGCAGCTGATCGGTAGGGACCCTGTCTCCATCCCCGTCGCATCCCTCTCCCACCCCGAGGAGGTAAAATGCGCGGAGGAGCCACGGGAGCGAGTACAAGCGGCAAAGTGACGCGTGGAACGCGCGGAATGCAACGGGGCCCTCGACGATCCAACCACGGTCGTTCGCGCCAAATACCTACCTTCGCGGCCCGATCCTTCCACTCTTCCGACCGCGACGTCGTTATTCCGCACGCGATACCCTTCGAAAATCCACCAAACCCCCGAGATTTCTTCTTAATCTGTCCCCGACCCTCGAATTCACCGAGTACCTAAATAAGTAGATAATCAATCGCGAGTCAAGAAGTATCGTCGCGTCACGCCGCAATTTTATTAATCGGTGCTTCGATTACCCGGCTGCCGTGTAGTATACAACACACTGTGTACGAGTGCGCGGATACCGGTTCCTAGTTAACAATGGAATCGCCCATTCACCGGGCACATTTAAAGAATCGAGCAACGGTACAGGATTAAAGGCCGATTCACGCTCTGCCGTGGTTCATTGCTTCCGCTTATTGTGAGTCTCGACTCTCGCGCTCTCTCCACCGAGGAAAGCATTCGTTACCGAACCCAGATTAAACTCAGTCGCTCTTACTCGCAGCGGAGAGCTGGAGCATCGATGGCACGAGTGTGTAACCCTGGCGAACGTTCGGTGTGATGTTAGCTTAAATCGCGAACAGGCAGGTGCATGTGCATAGAGTGTGTCCCGTTTTCTTCGTACTGAGGAGAGTGCGCGCCTATCGCGTTACAGCCAACAATAAACGCTTCGTGCTTCGTGAGCTGGATCTTGAATCGAGTTAATTAATTCCTCTCTCTCTCTCTCACTCGCTGGTCTTTTAGAAGGAGCTCTCACGAACGCGAAGCAAGCAACGCCGGGCCCCCTTTGCTTGAACGAGTCTTTCGACGAACTCTGCCTCGTATCGCGGTTGCGTAACTTTTACAAGCCACCTCGGCTAGCACCCTCCTCGCTAAAAGTCCACTGGATTAAAGGAAAGAGGAGAAACGTCCACTTTGCCGAATGAATGAACCGGTGACGCGCGGATCAAACCCACGGGACGCGCTCCAGATGAGTGGGCGTGCGTATTAATGTACGCGTAACTGGGTAGGGCTGGACGATTCTAATTAGCCGGCCTACTTTGCGCTTGTTTAGAGGCACTTAAGTTTATTTGTACGGGTTAAGTAAGCCGCCCCGTTAGTAAGCTTATTCTGTGCGAAACAAACGCTGCTACGTTATCCGAATTTCCGGCCACGGCATGCATCGGGATTTTCTCTTTGCGGAGCTGGTCGGCTGGAGAACGATGCTCCTTTCTCTCTGTGAAGTAACGGTGGATCGTTGTCGACAGAATGAAGAGATGATCGCGAGCCTACCGATACACGGCGGCAGCGGAGGGCCGAGCAGCCGCGTGGGTCGTGGACTGGCCCTTCACAGATCCAACTCCAGCTTGGAGCTCCCCCACAGCCCAGACCCTGCCTCTCGAGTGCCAGAGACTCCCCTCAGACGGGAGTATGGATCTCACGGTAGGTCAGAGTGGAGGCGAACCGATTAGGGTAATTGTGGGAGAGATGCCGCACTCGGAGAGACGCCGCACTATCGGTATTTCAAGGATATCGGTAATAAAACACATCATTGCCGATTTTATTTGTTTAAGGCTGTTCATTTGGGTTAGTTTGTCAAGCCAGAGCGTGTTTCCTGTATTATTGTTAAAGATTTTGCTGTTTTTCGAGGTAAGCCTAGCGTACTTTGCCTGAAAAGTTATACGTCGCGTCTATTTTTACTAATATAGTAGCTAAACATTCATAGTTTTTCTTGATACAACATTTGTAATACGTTAAGGGGACCATGTAGAATATTTCCTTGGCAGAATGGGTTACTTTCGACTTAGCATGTGGAAATGCGAAAGTGCGGCGTCTCTCCCAGGCATTTCGGATAGACGCCGCACTTTTATTTGGGATAGATGCCGCACTTTGATACTGTACTGTTTCGGAAACTAAGTCGATTTAAATGATGTTTTTAATGTTTAAAATACCGAAAAAGTTTTTTCAAATAGCTAACGTGGTATCTCAAGGCAAATTATTTATTTTTAAATGAATAATCTTATAATCGAAATATATTTGTGGAATATGTCCTCTTTTTTCACATTTTTTTTTATTTTAATCTCAAGATGTCAACTGAATATAAAAAAAATTTCGAAAAGCAGATATAATATCTGTTCCTACTGTACCCATTTAATTTTCCAATTTTATAATTGTATAAAGTAAAAATGTTTCATTTTACTTTGTTTTTATTATTTTTTTATTTAAAAAGTTAGAAGTAACAAGTTTAAATTGAAAATTAAACGTGTTTCGAAATGCGGCACCACTCCCGCATGTGCGGCGTCTCTCCTACCAAAGGATGTTTTTAGTTTCAATTCTTTTAAGGGTGAAAAATATTAAAATTTTGATTTTCTTTAATGCTAGTAGAATCACAAGATGTTGAACTAATAAGATATATCCTTGGAAAACATTTTCATTGCAAAATTTAGACACGGTGACAATTTTGCGTAACGTGCGGCAACTCTCCCACAATTACCCTACATAGATACCTAAGCGGACGATTAACACGCGAGCAAATGCCTGAGCTGAGATAGTCGGTGTGGATGTTTGGCAGGAAGCATCGACGTAGTGGCTCAGTCCGTCACGGTCGGAGAGAACTTGTTCGCGATGCTGCAAGACTTGAGGCCATCGCCGTCGTCGTCGTCGTCGGACCAACGGAACTCGATCGGCGTGGATTACCTTAGGCGCGTTCCAGACGGGCAGACGGTCGACGCGGATGAAGTCTGCGGTCCCACCGGTGGCTCCAGTCCCAAGCTGCGACTGAAATTAAATAGATTGTGGGGCGCGAAGCCGCCTCGAGCCATGGAGGAAAGCTGCAGCAGCCCGGTGGTATCGGCTGACGTTGAGGAGAGGCACAGACGACGGGCCTTCGCTCACTACGACTGCCAGTCCCTTACCGCGAATCTCGGCTATGCGGCAAAATTGAGGGGCATCCTGCTAGCCAGGAGGAGGAACACCGCGACTGGGGCTTCAGCCGCGAGCTCCTTTAGGGCGTCCACCCCCGACGAGACGCCCGAGGAAGACGCCGGTGACGGAAAAGGTAGCTTTCAAATAGTAACCTGTCTACCTACTTACCTACCGTAAAATGAGGGAACAGTGGCATGTTTTTGGAACATTTTACTATATAATATAAAAATGAACATTTTTACATTTGCTTTCAGTAGCTTATCATAACATTGCATCTTTTGTGAATGTACTACAAGTGTAAAAATGCATAAAATTTTTGTCCTTATCCTTCTTTAACCCTAGTTTGGCTGACGAATTTTAGAACTCATTTAGACTGCCGCAGTCACCCCGGTGACTAATTTTATATATACATCTGCACGAATAACGTATGTAAGCAATGTTAATAATTACAAGTGGCATTGCTCAGAACATGTGTAGGAGGAAGGAGAATCACTTTACTAGGAGTAGTGGATAGGTTTATTATATAACAGTAAGTTCAAATAGTCACCCGGGTGCCTCGTCAGCCGAACTAGGGTTAATACATGTTAAATATGTATCGATGTTACCCCGTAACCGGGTAACATTAGCACGTCATATATAAATAGCACCAAAAAGTTGAAGTTTTACCACATCTGAACTTACATTAACACCTAAATTTGTTTCATTTTATGTTCAATGCACTCGATTTTATATTGTTTTATTTTTTTAATTAACATTTTTAAATTTGGTTTAGGTATCTTATTATAACATTGCATCGTTTGTGATTGTATTACAAGCGCGAAAATGCACCAAATTTTTTCCTTTTCCATTTTAATAGATGTTAACACTTGGCATGCGGGTATGCTTCGCCGTCGACTTACGCCTGTAGCGGGCGTTTTTCGGGAAGCGCGCGAGAGTTTCGTCATTCAGTAAAGTCGAAATAAATTGAAAACTACTTCGTTTTTCTCAACGAAACCTTTTTTATTTAACACTTAAATATATATTCTATGATTATTTTAACAAAAAAAAACGATATTTTTACAAAATAGCAGATAGCGAGTATCCACCACAAATCTACTAAATACGTATTTTTACGTGACCCGCGCTCCAGTGACAGACTGCGAAAAACGTAAAAATACGTTGCCCGCATGCCAAGTGTTAAGTACATGCCAATGTTACCCCGTGCTGCCAATGTTCCCCCAGTTTACGGTACCCACCTACTTGCGATTCAATTCTAAATCATTAGCCCTTTCCACGAACCTAGGCAACGATCTCTTGGAATCGTGCCCCTTTTTCCGGAACGAAACCGGTGGCGAAGGAGAACGAGAAGTGGGTCTGACTCGGTGCTCCCAGAGCAACGGAGTCCATAGACCGTTTTTATCGTACGGTATCGCGGTTTTGGAGCCGGCGCCCGGTGAAACGTTATGGAAGCACACGTGCCCGCTACAGAAACGACCGCTTCCCATCGAGAGCGTCGACGAAGGAGCTCACTATTACAGGAGATACTTTCTCGGTAAGCCACTAGCTGCATATGTATTTCTAAAATCTAACATAATTTAATCGACATGGTAAGCAAAGACAAGGTGTATCTGTTCAGGTCGAGAGCACCAGAACTGGTTCGGCATGGACGAACAACTGGGCCCGGTCGCGATCAGCATTCGGAAAGACCTGAATCAGTATAGAATAATCGTGCGCACTTCGGAGCTATTGACGCTCCGTGGCTCGGTACCGGAAGACGCCCTCGGGATAAGGCCGCAGGGCAACCGACTCCCAACCAGAGAACTTTTAGAGCTGGTCGCGCCGGAAGTGCAACTTGCCTGCCTCCGGCTGGGTACTACCGTCGCTGAAGAAGCGCTCGCCCGATTGGACGAACAAGGACTGTCCAGCAGGTACAAAGTCGGAGTGCTCTATTGCAGATCCGGCCAAAGGACCGAGGAGGAAATGTACAACAACCAACACGCTGGACCGGCTTTCCTCGAGTTTCTCGACACCATCGGTAAGCATATTGCAAATCACTTCTCTCTCTCTCTCTGTGATCTTGCGTTCCCACCTCGAATAGCCCCGTGACGAGAGAGTTCTGCGCGTATAATAGTATAGGGAAATTTGAATACGGTATAGTCTTTAGTGATATTTAAACGTACCTTGAAGGATTTTTCAAAATTTTTAAAAATGTGTAAGCACCCAAAAGGTCATTTTTATCAGTCTGTTAGTTCAACAGTTACAATTTTTGAAAAAAAAGTAAACACTATATTTCAAAAAGCTGTAACATCCACAATTTTTCCGACTTCGCGTGGAATGTCCCTATAACAGTGATAGAGAAATTGGTGAATTCGAGTGAGGAAAGTAAAGAGAGTCCGCAAGTAGTATCACACAA
This sequence comes from Andrena chrysosceles, assembly GCA_963855975.1. NCBI lineage: Eukaryota > Metazoa > Arthropoda > Insecta > Hymenoptera > Andrenidae > Andrena > Andrena chrysosceles. The sequence goes on from OY979768.1 coordinate 2,607,634, forward strand.
GAGGGAAGTTCGCAGAGGAACAGTTCATTCCTTCCGCGGTGCTCGAGATAATTGTACGTTACGCGACAGGCCAAAGAATAAGACTGCGAGGATTCGAAGGTTACAAGGCTGGCCTGGATACGAGAACCGACTCGACAGGTACGCACGCGGTCGCAGCCACGCACCGAGGAGCGGATGTAACGTTTCACGTGTCGACGATGCTACCCTTTACGCCGAATAACAGGCAACAGCTGCTCAGGAAGAGGCACATCGGAAACGACATAGTCACGATAGTTTTCCAGGTAAGAAGAGACAATAGCAACCTCGATAATTTCCACCCGAGCGAGATTGCTTCCTGTCTGCTCGTCGAGCCGGGAGAGCAGGATACGCGCGTTAAAGAGATCTCGTTAATTTCACATCGTGGTATTTGTTTCTTTGTTTGCGCGATATAGGAGCCCGGCGCGTTACCCTTCAGCCCACGAAGAATACGCTCGCAATTTCAACACGTGTTCATCGTGGTCAAAGCCATCAATCCTTGCTCCGATAATACTCAATACAGCGCGGCTGTGTCCAGAAGCAAAGAAGTGCCTATTTTTGGGCCCCCCGTACCTCCAGGCGCCACCTTTACCAAGGGAAAAGTCTTCGCTGACTTTATCTTGGCGAAAGTGATCAACGCTGAAAACGCCGCGCACAGGTAACGCGCGATCGTTCGCTAGCTCTTCTTCATCCGTCGCGTCAGCCAGCAAAAGTTATTAAAGGAACGATGCATTTTTATTCTCAGGTCGGAGAAATTCGCCACGATGGCAACGCGAACGAGGCAAGAGTATCTGAAAGATCTCGCGACAAACTACACTTCCACCACGGTTGTCGATACTGGGCAAAAATTTTGTAAGTCTCCTGCGCCAATTCTTCTCTAGCTAATTATCATTCACGAAGCTGCACTCACCAACTATTCTCTGTTGAAACAGCTATGCTGTCGTTCAGCAGCAAAAAGAAAGCAGCCGTGAGGCCGAAGCTGTCTTGCGACGCCTCGCAACGTGGCGCGATATGCTGGCAAGTTATACTGGAGGATAGTAACCAGAACACAGACTGTTACCTAGGAATAAGCATAGACACTATCGTTCTCATCGAGGAACATTCCAGGCAGATTGTTTTTGTCACCCCGTGCGTAAGCGTGCTCGGCTGGCACGCCCAGACTAACAGGTACTTTGCCCTCCCAAGGACAGAATTACAAACTTGTCGTCGCGTAGGAGTTGCAACTCGCCACACCTAATCCTTTACGTTTCAGCTTGAGACTGTACTATCATCAAGGAGAATGCATTACAATCCACGTGCGCGGTGATTACGGCGAGAGGGACGAATTAATGGAGATAGTAGCTCGACTGCGAGCAGTAACTCAAGGAGCACCGGCCACGGAGCTCTCCTTGAAGAGGAACAGTTTGGGACAACTAGGTTTCCACGTCCAGCCGGACGGAGTTGTAACGCAGGTCGAGAGCATGGGTCTCTCGTGGCAAGCAGGATTGAGGCAAGGTTCCCGGCTCGTCGAAATCTGCAAAGTAGCCGTATCCACTTTGAGTCACGACCAGATGGTCGATTTGCTCAAGACCAGCGCTCAAGTTACGGTTACAGTGATACCGCCGAATAACGACGGTAACCCTAGGAGGTAAGCTGACTTAGCTCTTAGACTCACCACTTCCAGGAACTCTCTTTCGTTCCTGGTAACGAGCGATGGAATTTTATTCGCTTTTTCTTGTTCGCAATACAGAGGCTGTACGCTGCAAAATTGCCAGTATTTGTCGAGTAACTATGAGGGGGACTATGAGAACGTAACCAGTCCTGATAACACGCCGACTCAGCAGACAGCCATGTCTCATCAGAGGCGGTACGAGCGCTCCTTCAGTCCGCCGAGATCAAGCAACAGCTCCGGCTACGGAACCGGATCTAGCTCTAGGTCGTTCAACGATCCCCGTTTTCCCATGGAAGGCACGATGACTAGCAGCAGCAGTGGGCATAGCAGCACCGACGATCGCTGGTAAGGAAACTATACGCGACGGGATCGATTACACTCATTCCTGCAATTTTCCGGATCAAGCAAACTTTTCTCACGCAGGTACGAGCTCCTGGAACCACAGGACCAAGACACTGGGCATCGGACGGACGGCACACCGCCGCCACCTCTACCAGCGAGACAAACTTACCAAGTCATCACTCCCAAGTCCACCCAGAAAAAAGACAAAGAGTCCCACTATGCTAGCGCCAAACAATTTTCGGAGAATTCCAAGCACCACGGCCACGATCACTACGCGAAGGACGGCAATTACGTGTCGTCGAAGGCGATACAGGACAGCGTGAGGCACGATAATTATCAGAGACAGTTGGACAATGCCCACCGGAACCAGGATCACGTGTCCTCGAATTACGTGAAGCTTCAGAAAGAGAAGTACGAGATGAAGCAAGAGAATTTGTACGCCTCGCAGAGGGAGCTTCACAAGAACGATATGCACCACGCTGGTCATCAGAAGCTGAGCGCGTCGAATTCCCTGCCGTTGGCGCAGAACGCCACTTACAGCCTCCCAAAGTCCAGTAGCAACAGCAACCTCGGTAGGTACAACGAGTACGAGCAGTCCAAGTGCGAGTACGATGGGAAAGCCGACAGAAACTTGAAGTACGACGCGCAAGAGGAAAAGATGTTGGATAGAACGGCGAACAAGTACGAGCAAGAGATGCGTGTGCACGAGAAGAGGACGATGGGCTACGAGTATTCCGAGGAGGTGTACGAGAGGAGGAACAGTAAGTACGATATGGATATTGCTAAGTACGAGATCGAGTGTCCGCACAATGGGAACGAGAGGAAGCCTGGCGACAGTAGCGAGCAGAATCGTGAATCGATCAGGTACGAACTGCCTCACGACTTCAAAGTTGGCGAGAAGGTAACATGTCTGAAGACAACCATGACAGAGAGGCCAGTACCTCACAAGATAAACGTCGAGTACCGGCAGACGAAAGATTTCACCGCGAGTCTGCCGCCGGAAGTTAGAATTCCCGACGTGAATTGCTCGGAAACCACCACTCTACCAAGCGAGGACGAATTGTCGAACGGTTCTGGAAGCGTGTCGCCCAGGCTTAGAAGAGCCAACAAACACCGTGGCGGGAATCTAACTCCCTCGAGCGGTAGCTCTAGAAATCAGAGCCCTCGGCCCAAACCGGGTGTCCGGAATTCTCACAGGAATTCCGCGAATCTGACATCGAGCACGCTTCAAGAGGATCTGATGAAGCTGATCAATCCTGATTACATCGCGGACGATGGTCAAATAACTAATAACAATGTAAACGTGAACCAGCTGATCAGCAATCAGAATTCCAACAAGGTCAACAATAATATGCTCGAGATCCAAAACCGATGTAGATCCAGGGAGAATTTGTGCGGCAGCAGCGCCAGCACTCTCAGCGTTTTATCAACGAACGGGCAAGAGAATGGGAACAACGGGTCGGAAGTGATACTGACGATGGCCAGGCCGGCTACGGTGATCTCCAATGCGAGCACCGCGTCCAGCCCTGCGCCGAGCGAAAACAAACTGTCCAAGGAAGAGAGGTAATATCGTGGCAGGCGCGATCGATACAGTTCCGGTATTGTCGGAACGTTAACGGAGTACTACATTGTAATATCGTATACGTTCGCATGTTTAGATTGTCGCCGCGCGTTACCAAACCTGCCCACTCGATTTCCAAAGTACCGAACAACTTGGCGTCGATCAAAGACGCGAAGAATCACAACGACTCGGACGTAGATTGCTGGCAGAACCACCATGTAGATTCAAGATCGAAGCAACATCCTCCGGAATGGCCCGAGGACAGACTCATCGATGGATGCAATCCTATCGCGTAAGTTTCACGCCGCGGTGCATTAGTGTTACGAGCATGGATCATCGTAATTGATCCCGTGGATCGGCGGCGATAGTTAGACGTTCTCCCTCGCGCGTCATCGTAATTGCGGACAACTGTTTGTTCGTTTCAGGAATTCCGTCTCGGATCTGCAGTCACATCTGTCTACCCTCGAACTGAGGGTAGCCAGAGAGACGCGGCGAAGACTTTCCTTGGAAGATGAGGTGCGTCGCTTGAGAGACGAAAATCGTCGTTTGCAAGATGAAAGTCACGCGGCCGCGCAACAGCTCCGCCGCTTCACCGAGTGGTTCTTTCAAACGATAGATCATCAGTAGTAGCGGTAACCAATTGGACCGCGCCACAAAAGTAATCCACGTTCACCGATCGCCTCGGATAATTCGTAATTTCATCTACGGCTCGTACCAGAGTACGATCGCTTCGTAAGAGCAGTATTAGTATCCCGTTTCCCCTCGAACGTCGTCTACATAGAGAATAAGACACGAGCCACGGGTAATTTAATATAATTACAAACGGTGTCGCGAGGGAGTCACGCTCCAGAAAAAAAATTTTGTATCATAGATTCGACCTGCAGGTAGTTGTAATCGTACAGTATAAGTTATCATCGTATTTGTGCTCGGTTTAGATGCTGGCGAGCATGTTCAGGTTAACGGGGATCACCTGTAGAGTCGATAAACGCGTGTAAACCGCCCGTCCGTTTGGAGGACCGTTGTTCTGTTCGGGATGTCCGTTAAATACGGTAACGTCTTACTTCGAAATGACCAAATATTACCTTAGTTCTCTAAGAGTTACTTCAATTCATCTGTAATTTATTACGTGTTTTGTATAATCGTTTATTGTATTGTTGGTCGAACCGGAAGGGATCATTTTCGTACGCGTTAGGGAAGAAAAACTGAAGAAAAAAAACATTCCGCCGCGCACGAAACGCGTCGTTATCGTTTGCCTCGATGGACCGACCACTCACGAGGCATCTGCATCTGTTTATCCTTCGCAATAAGTGTTCTCTTTATAAAGTACGAAGACGTCGTCCGTCGAAAAAAGTCTGTAAATCGAGGAATAAAAAAAAGGTACATACTTCCGAAGAAATATTCATTTTCATCACCGACGAGTTACAAGGTATACTTATACAATTACGATTCCACAAGCAAAGGGGAGAGGAAAACATTCGAATAACAACTACCACGCATAGAATAAAATAGTTTATTGTAATCCACAGAAAAAAACAAGACATTTCCATGACGCCTGAAGACTCACTGTCCAGTATCTGTCAGTTAACAATAGCTGTGATTACACTCTTTCCTGTTCGAGACCAACGAAAACGCGCATTCGTGTATCATGTCAGAAAGTCGAGGTGAGCAATATACAGAGTATTCGACCATGTAAACTACGGAGAAATTCTTTTACGATAACTCGCTTTTTTAAATAGCGCGTAACAGGTTCTGTTTTTATATATATCTATGTGTATGTGTGTGTGTGTATTTATATATATATTTTTGTATATATATAATGTATATCGGAATACCCGTGTGAACGGAAAAACCGGGGACCCCTCGCACACAATTATTTTATTCTTTTCAACACGCAAATCACGCATACACACACCATGAAAAGGTGCAAGGATCTTCGCACTGCAAAACGATCGATCATACGATCGAGCATGTATCATCATACATCATATATGTACATCGTGTCGCTATTATCGGAGACGAACGAAATATCACTTAGACGCTTAAACTTCGCCCGATCATCTGTTTCCGCTCTCTAAAACATCGCTATAAATACTGATTAAATAAATCATCGAGCAGCCCTTAGGCGGTGAGATTTCGTTCATAGTTTTGGAATTTCAAAAGAACAACCAACGAGTACACGGACAAACAGATAGACGAAGCCACTTGAAAGGAATAATTCGCTCGTCCCCGTCCAAGACGTGACACGTGTTATCACCAAACGCCCCTTAAGTACATGAAGAAGTACGCATACCGAATGTAACAGCGTAACGCGTTTCTATGCTTTGACTTAAGTTTAATCTAGTCGCGTAGCGTACTCTTGTTACGCGTCTAATGAAATATGCCCTGTGGAACAGATAGATCTGGGATCGAAAGGATTCCGCGGGAGTTACTCGTCGATAACGAGTAACTCTCAAAGATTCGAAGCAGAACCGTGAGTATCGATTGACCAACTATCTATCGTTGTTATCGAGAAACAGAGTGCGGTACAAAACGTTGGCAATTACGCTTCGACGAAATTCCATTACTCTACCAATTTCCTCGATAACGAGAAGAAAACACCAGAAACCACTTTGCGAATTATACGTTTCGCGATATCGTTTCAACGAGCACGATCATCCTACGATGCTGCTACTCTAAGATGTTCTTTTGCGAGTTCGTATCTCTTTCATCGAAATTAACTACGAGTCGGTTAACGTTACCGTGATAACGCAGCAACGTTGAACTGTAATGAGTTAAACATCTACGCTGTCTGTACAATATAGTCCCTTGTTTTCGACACTGCAGACGATTCCGAGCACAAAGCAAAGCCACGGGAAAGGAAAGCGCGCCTGCGGAGGGTGTTGCGAACTTCACGTGTCGCAAGGAAATTAGCAGCAGAGCGCAGAGAAAAGAGTATGGAGTCGCGTAATTACCTCGTTGTTATGGCACGGAAAAGTAAGGTGCAGGGAAGAAGTATAATACGGAATAGGTATTCGGGCGGTGAATGAGAATGAAAGCGATGTAGCCCGATTGATTATTCGAGGAGCGGAGAAGCGCCAAAGGTTTGTGACGCGCGAGAAAACGGACAGAGACGACGATTAATGCGTTGCATTTCAGTAATACATACAAGGGTTTCGTTCGATTACTTTCTCCAAACGGGAATCGAAAAGTAATGGTGTTACATTGGAAACTATATTGAACGAGGAAACAGTGCGTCTTCGCCCTGACATCACTTTTCAATTATCGATTGTTTCCTACATTCTTGGACATCGTTCCCGAATTTCCTCGTAATCGCGCGCATTAATGCATAGGGATCGCGTTGGGAGCTTCGAAGAATAAGCAATATTCGCGTTTCGGCCATTGCTCCTTTATTATCGAGCACGCGATGACCAGCTTCGTGAGCCTGAAACGGATATTGCAAAGTTTGATCCCTAAACGCTCGAATATTACGAATAATAATAATTAGAGTATCGGAGAGAGTACACCTCTGCGCCATAGCTAATACAAAAATACTGTTCTGTTGCACCATTTCTTTTCCTACTATCTCTATTATTATGCATAATAATCCCTGTAGTCTTTAAACCGTTCCTTTATCGATGTCGAGGAAAGAAGGAAAGAAAATACTGAATACGGCGTGTAAAAAGTTACGATACAAAAATTTCCTTCTTCTTTTCCAAATAGTAACTGTTCTTCCTCTTTCTTTAATCCTCTTTTAACGAAGGCAATTACGCAAATTTAGTGAGAACGTACAGGAAAGATATCGTGTAACCGACTCGAGAAGCATTACACGGAAACATAAGTGTAGTACAAAAGTGCGTTCCTGTTTGGAAAATATATATTCGATACGATAAAAAGTTAGTCTCGTACGTTATACGAGCGCGCGAGTAACGCGCACGTTACTCTCCTCTACGACCATTCGTCTCGTAACTTTCGAATTTCGATAAACGCGGGGAGAAACGCAACGATACAATGTGATACCGCAACGTGCCACATATCTCGCGAAGAAAATTACGACGAGCCTGTAAACGCTGATCGTCGATATTTCTCACAAGAACGTCACAGATTACCGGTCATGATATGCGAAAGACACGGACTGACGGACTATTATTTTTCTTCCCTTTTCTCTCTCTCTCTCTCCCCTCCCCTGATTTTCCATATTCCTTGTTCTCTTCTTTACATAACTATAATCGTTTAATTAATTATAATTCGGGCCGGACGCGCAACGGATTTCGACTCTCGAGGGAGAAGAAATCCGATCGACGGCCAAACGCCCCTCGTTATTCGCTACGATTATTAACTGTATAATTAATATATATATTTTTATATATATATATTTATATATATTTGTATATAGTATATATTCAGCATCACAGTAAGATAGCGCCCTTCATTATTAAGTGATCGTCGATCAGCTCGGACCATTTATATTTCATTCCTGTCAACAACATACTCTACAACAATCCGTCTAAACATTGTCGAATAATTTCTTTCGGCGTCGACATCGATGCCGTTATTACGTACTTGATTGGTATCGTGCTCGTTCAAGTGAACAAGTACACCAGACATTTTTCAAAGCAAAAGGAAAAGTAAAAGAAAGCCATAGGGGGAAGATAGTGGGCCCGATAGGAGCGATTACTATGGTAAACGACCGGATAACTCGCGGTAGCTCCGTGAAGCAACTCGCGCGTATCGACAATTTCGCGAATCACTATCGCCGGGCTAATGAACCAAGACAATCAGAAACGAACGCGTAAAGCTTGCTGAACGAAAAAAAAAGGTGAGCGACAGTCCTCTGGCTTGTATCTTATCGGGTAACGCGGTTGCGCCGATTACGGAAGAAAGAGACTGTTATACACGTACTGTTACACGACGCCCGCGCCAAACACCGAGGAACTTCGTACGCAGCGCTAATTCTTACTTCTCATTTCGCCACTGAATCTAACGTGCTCTGCTGCATATCATATCCCGTCCCATACTGTGACGCGATAGACGAAGAAATGTCAAAGACTGTGTGTATTACCGTTTTCTTTTCTTTCTTTCTTTTTCGATGGACTGTCTACGCTCATTTTACTCTCTCTCTTTCTCTCCCTCTCTCTCTCCCACTCTCTCTCTATATATATATATATAAAGTAGCGAAAGAATAAGTTCTAGAAATAGACACTTATAATTACTCTGAAAATAAATAGTTATAAAAATAAGCGAGCATTTTATGCTTAAAATACCTTAGGTAAAAACTTAATTAGTTTGCACCACATACGGAGTGGAATGTGTGGTCTCTCTCTCTCTCTCTTTTTCTCTCTCTCTCTCTCTCTCTTTCTCTCACACTCGCTCTTTCATACTAGATCGTAAAAGCGTAATTCTAACGAAAGGTTCAACTACCGTGTAAAAAACATTAACGCCAACTTGTCAATCGTAATTATTCGTAGTGCGACAGCTCAATAAAAAACACGTGAGTCAATAAATAAGAGTGCAACAAGAGATAGATTAGAAATAGGATAAAAGATGCGATCGATATTTATCGACTCGTCGACAATCGTCATTACTCGTAGAATAAATAACTGTGCTGAAAACCTGGACTTCCCGCAGACATACAGATTAGGTACATTGTTCGATTTATCATCTCACATTCGCTCGCTCACTCATTCACTCACCCACTCTCTATCTTTCTTTCTCACCTCCCATAATTCGTAGCATCTCTATGCACTGTGGAAGAAAGAAGACATTTGCACGCAAATATATTTTCGTCGCGAAAATACGAAACACAAGCACTCACGATTTCGATATTTAACTTAAAACCGAGAAAACATTTTTGTACTCTTCTACAAACTTGTTCGTATCTACTTTACCTACATCTAAACGACGATACGTCCCGACGGCCCACGTGAGCGTAATTCGCAACGATTCGACTCGCTCGAATCGTTGCAAAGCACGGTGCGCGCGGCACGTGCGGTTTAAACGAAAACGGCACAAAATTCATCACCATCAGCCGCTCCCCGCGCTCGAGCGCGCGAGAAGCTTGGATCGGAAGTTCACTCAAGAACAGAAAGAAACCGTGAGCGAAGACTGAGATTCTAACGATGTACGGAAAAATACTTCCAGCCGCCTTCTCCAACAGAAATAAATCTCGTGGCACACAATTTCAATACTTTACGATACCGAAACGGCGGTCAAAGATCTTATACTATTCCCGACGCGTCCTTTTAGGACGCTGATTCACTCCGACCTCGTCGGTACCGCGGGACTTTTTACCAATTTGTACCTGACTCTGTGCGGTTAGCTGCAACGAAATCGCGTGCGTGTTCAATTTCTCCGCCAGCAGCAAGTCTTTCAGACCCTTCATCTTCTGGCTGTACAACGTTATCCTCGGTCTCTCGTTCTCGGAATCAGTCTCTACTTCAGGGTCAAGGTTCTCCTGAGAAGTGGAAGGTGCAGGCGGTAGAGCGCCGTCCGGCGGAGCGACAAACGGTTCCCCGCCACCTTGCAGCAGGTAATCCCTGTTAAGTATTTTCTCGCTGCACGCCGCTGTCAAAGCTTGAATACTAGGATGCATCGGCGCCGGATTAGAAGGTACTTTAGATTCTAAGCTTTTGATCAGATCGCGCGCTGCATTGCCCCTCTCCTTTGTTTTGCAATAATTATTATTATTGTTATTCAACGTCTCTTCCGGGCTGGTCTCTCTTTTCTGCGCCCTCTCTTCATCCTGTTTCGTCTCCGCCTCGTAACATTCTATAATGACCTGAGCACGAATACTGGCATCGAACTTGGAGATAGTGTTGACCAACGGCCGAGCCCATCCTATATGCAGAACCGGCGTGTTCGCGCCTTCTTCCCACTGGCAGATACCATCGTAAAACCTCAACAAATACGCGAAACAACGTGGTTGCTGCAGCAGACGTTCGTCCGCTCGCACCGTATGCGGTATCAGCTCGTTGGCTATTTCCAACAATTCCTTGTATATCTCTCCGTCGTCCCTCGAATAGTCGTATCTGTAACACACAAACAACGGAAAAACATCGATAAATAGGGGAAATACTGGTTTTCGCGGATAATATTAGTTTACTTACTTCCGTAAAACATCGGCCGCATCGGCCCACGACGCTAACGCGTTCGCGTGCAATCCGTGTCTGTACAAATACCCGCCCTGATAAGTGTAAGGATATACATGAGCGTTTCCATAATACTTTCTTGCAGATCGTATGGCTTCCTGAAAAAAGAAAACAGAATATCGTGCAAGACAAAACAAACGAATATGCTGCAATAATGCTTTAATAGCAGTAGCCCTAATATACCTGAAACAGGTCTATGGCAGGAGGTCGACCAGGTGTAGGCGCCGCTTCCTCCAAGTCTCCCAAGTTACCCAGAGCCATAGGATATTTAGCCAGGTGACCCAAATCGTACAACAACCACAGCAACTCCTGCTGAAGCAGCGCCACTTCAGCCGCGTCCGCCGTTGCGCTTAAGCTTGGATTTATAGCGGAAACAATAGTTGCAACCTCCATAGCCCTGGAGCATACGACCGCCTGGCCATTGACGTACAACCATGACCGTGAAGCCACTCCAGGCTCGACCGGTTGTCCACGCTTATCCTCGTTTCCTTTTCCTAGCAACACATCCCTCTGCTTTTCTGTCCAATTCGATCCTTTTAAATGCAATTTCACAAGAAACACCTACCGTGCCACGTGACCTCGGCGGTTTCGGTACCGTCTTCTCCGTAAACCACCCAGGCATGATCCTCGGACATAGCGAGATGTACATCTTTAAATCCTAACACCTGGCAACCAGCAACCACCGCGAAGGCCACCCCGAAACAATCCAGCTTATTCGCTGTGAGGTAGCTGTAGAGACTTTGCAAGTGCGCGCGATCTTTGTAGTAGCTTCTAGTAAGAGAATTCCATATCACGTCGGATACCTTCTTGACCAGTTCTCTCGTGGCGTATTTGGTGTCGTAGACGGTGAGATCGACCGCTCCCTTGATCACGGCGTGGAACTTGGTGTAAAGGGCCTCGGCGATGTGGAACTCGACGGCCGGTAATTTCGGCTCGTCGTAAACAGTGGCTTCCTGCGACGCAAATGTCCGGTTGCAGGTTAGGGAATTCTCAACAGCGCCGACCAGGATCGAGAGCAAAGCTAGGTCCGGCTCCGAGCTGTTTTCCAGCTGGTTCTGGAATATCTGCACGATAGAGGAAATACTCTGGATAGGGAATAGAGCCTTATCCTCGTCTCGAAAACCCGCCATGTCGCGAGTGGCAGGCTGCACGCACGAGATCGAGATCCAGATCTTTGCTCAAGCCACGAGTGTCATTCTGTTTCGAGTTTATCTTGACAGAAACCCTCGGCGAATTGCCGCGATCCGTTTGGTTCCTTCCTCCTTGACTAACGACGCACGCTAGTCAATGTCCAATTCCTCCTTTTCGATGCGAAACTCTTACATTTCCGCAGCACAAGACGCACCACGCACCACAACCGCGTATAACAGTCGTGAACAGTCAGCGGCGCGCCGCCACTAGGACACCGTTTCCATAGACTTCTTCTCCTACCACACCGACAATGAGATAAGGCGAGTTTCTCTGAGAGCGACAGACTTTGTCGCGCAGCAAACGATCCATTTATGCGCGCCTTTTTTGGTGTAGAATGATCGAGAATAATTCTAGAATATTTTGGAACGTTTATACAATTATTCTACTCTCGTTAAAGTGAACGAAAAGGAGATACGTTTTCTATAACCATTTGATTCCACTATCGTTTTATGTCTTATTTCTTTACTCCTTTAGCATTAAACGTTACAGAGCGTTACAGAGCGACGGGCAGTGGTGGGTCCGTATTTTACCTAACGTAGAAAAGTGAATTTTTTACGCGTAGAATAAGACGTAGTAAATAGCTTAACTTTACTACGTCATGTATTTTATGTATAAAATCACATTGTGTGAAAAATTATTGCAGACTTTGGAACGCCATAACCCGCATCGACATATCGTATTCATTAAATTCAGAATTGCAACAACATACTTATTGTTAGATGATGAATTTTTCAACCATCTAAAAGTAGAACTGCATTTTTGGATTTAATCGAAATTGGTTGTATCTTGAAGTTTTGCGTTATGTAAATTATTCGACAATGTCGTTCCAGTTGGAATTTTATAAGCTGGATGCAATTTATGAATAAAGTTCCTAAAGTGGTCAGATTCAATAATACTAAATGGAATGGTACATCCAAAGAAATAATCTGCTAAAGATTTATCAATTTCTCCAGAATCTATGTTGATATACGTAAAAATTCGAGTATCTTTTGCACACGAAAGATATGACTAAAAAATTTCATGTTATTTATAATTTTGTTATAAGTATATTCCAATCTTTCTTTTTAAAGTAATTTAAAACATTGTGCAATAAAATTCAATACAATAGGTAGAGGTTAAGTGTTTGTATTTGAATTTTTGACATTTTCTACATTTTCTACATTTTATACAATTATTTACATTTTTTACGCTTGTCACGTAGTAAATTCGATGTAACGTAGTAAACCCAACACTGAGAATGATCGAGAATAATTCTAGAATCTTTTGGAACAGCTATACAAATATTCTCCCCTCGTTAAAGTGAACGAAAAGGAGATACGGTTTCCATAACCATTCGATTCCACTATCGTTTTATATTTTATTTCTTTAGTCCTTTACCATTAAACGTTACAGAGCGTTACAGAGCGACGGGTGAACTTAAAAAATTCATGGCGTCCACTTTTTTCAAACTCTTAAATAACGACAAACCATGTGTTTTACGATACACTGTTTTGACCAGGGAAAATAGAAACGCAGGATATATATGCGAAAAGAATATTAATTTACAATGCAAATTAATAGACAGCGACATAAATCAACGTAAGATTTATTCCAAGGTCGCAAGATGGCGCATCTTGCGCAGTTGCGAATCACATTCGGTCGGACGGTTTCGATCTCGCGTTGCCTTTTTTACTACTCGAAAACATTTCGTTCGTAAGAACTTGCAAACAATTAGAGTAACCTTGGAAAAACGTGCTCGTGCTCAGCGCCATAAGTGACACTCTATTTCGCTGCCAGGGACTCGCAATGAAAGTTACGATAAAAAGTAAGTACGGATACCGGAATTGTCGAAATCATTTAATCTACATCTGTTGGCGCGTAGTAGTACGCGATAACTGGGTAGCCTAAGGGAATTTGATATCGTTACATTTACAGCTATATTCACATTATTCATTTGCATAATAATCGCGTATGTTAAAGCAACGATTCGCGGTTATGGTCAAACAATTAACGTAAACATTTTTTATAGGTTGGACAGGTGTCGCCACCTGGCGGTGGATAGCGAACGACGACAACTGCGGTATATGCAGAATGCCGTTTGATGCCAGCTGCCCAGACTGCAAAATTCCCGGGGACGACTGTCCTTTAGGTACGTAAAACATCTTATTATATCGAGGTTAGGAGTTAATTGGGAGTGTCAGTATAATTTCACGCGATTTGTCGGGATAAAGGGACACACGGCATCGAGATATAAGTCTCAATAGTTACGAGCGCGCGCTCCACGCATCTACATTTATTTCGCAAACGGGGGGGTTGGCACGAAAAGTTTCGCTGTACATCCCCGCTCTATTGTTTCGAGAGAAATCATTTATTGGCCGTACGACAAATTTCGAGATACACTATGCAAGTTATAAGCGAGTGGAGCAAGTGTTGGGTAGACGGAGACGGAAGAATTCGTAAAATGCCGCCACGATGCCTGCGCAGTTGCGGGCTTAAATATCGATCGGTGTGCCGAGCGAAACGTATCCCTCGTACACGCACGGCACGATACGACAGCATTGTGGCTCTGACGCGCGCGTGTCCACGCGTGTCGATGTAAACGCAACAACACACCGGTTGTCAGTCGCGTTAGCCAAAGCGCAAGGTGCGCGTGTGCTTAGCTAGTCGAACTGAAGATCGAACGAACATAAACCACGATTCGATGCTGTTCCAGTCTGGGGCCAATGCTCGCACTGCTTCCACATTCACTGCATCATGAAGTGGCTGCATTCCCAGCAAACCAGTCATCTCTGCCCGATGTGTCGTCAGGAATGGAAGTTCAAGGAGTAGCTGGTTTCTCGATGGGCCCGCAGGTGTCAGCACGCAACGAATAATCAGGTAATGCCTTGCATTCTGTCCTACGTACATCGAGAAATATCATTTCCATCGAGCTCCCCGTTCGCATTATTTTTACTCGCGACGCGCGTTACCACTTCCCCGCGCATTAAAAAGGCTAATAAACAATAGTAGTTATCCTCCTTACTGTTTACCGGCTGACCTTCGTTAATATCGACGACTTTGATTTTATAATAGCGAAACTCGTTTGAAACTTGAAAGGAAAGCTTACCACGCAAGCCACTTAAGCTTGGCGATAGAAAAAAATTAAGAGCATTGAATAGAAATAATTTCGTGGATGAAGACTCGCACTGGAGATTGAAAGAAATTGCAAGTGTCCGCGAAAGTATATTGAAATGTACGACGAATAGCCAATTTGTGGGAGATTGGAAGCAGAAAGGTGCGACTTTGACGCGGCAACGTGATTCTCACATCGCGCGCTTACGTAACAGTTTTCCAACACCGTTTTGCTCATCGCACGAGTTGCGATACCGTGAACGAAACTCGCCGAGTATGCGCTATCCGACGCGACGCCGCACCGCGCCGCGGATTGCACGGATTCATACATGACGATTTGCCGCGATTTTTAGCGTGTCTACTTCACGCTGCGCGAAACGCGTTACTTAACGCTACAGAATCTCATCCGCGAAGCAACCACGCTACGGTTATCTGGCGCAACGGAACGGCTCCGCGTCTATCTGTCCCTGCGTGGGCGACGATACCGTCTAAATGATATTTAATCGTCAATTGTCATACGCCATATCAAAGGGGAAGGAGTTGTTTGTGACGCTTAGACATCGACGAGCCATTGCATAGCCCACTGCAGAGCGTGCACGAGGAAATTCGGAATCCGTTCCCCTCGGCGTATCACAATGCAAACATGTTAATCCGCGCTTCGGCACGGAAGAATCAGGAATCAGGGTGAAAGTAGAACGAGGAGATCTCGTCTACGTCGGGAAGTAGAGTGTGAATCTAATTTAAATACACGTACGCGTATATTCGTATAACATCATTGAACCGTGATAATTTAAAGACAAACGAAGTAACGCTATCGTTTAAATGTTCAAACGGTACGAATTCAATATTCTTGTGCGAAACAAGTGAGAAGAATAGAAGAATCTTTTACGGAAAGATGCAGTGAAATCCGTGGACCCAATTCTCGATCCTATCGAAGGAAATAATGCGGGTCAAGAAGGGATCTGGGTGGTACGTGGCATGTTTGAACGGAGAACGAACCTTCGCGAGGCAGTTCGCGGTGAACGATGTAGAAGACCTAATGGACCCCTTCCCCTCGTCTTTCTCAGTTCAGCCAGCAACTTCCTTCTCCCCTTTCTTTCTCGTCTTGATCTCTCCCCGGGTTACTGTTTCACGCGATACCGCAACGCTATCGAGCAAAACGGTACAAAACCATTTGAATCTTGTGGTGAAAAGAATTCCAATGTCCGCGAAAAGAACCCTCTCGTACCCCTTACTTATTACACCTTCCGTCAAATGAGAAACTCGTCGCTCTCTAAGCGCCCCCAGCCCGCACTCGGTTCACCGTCTCTCCGCGTTGCATTCTTCATGGGGCCCCCCGGTTCACGCAATAAGTTTTTCCTACTCTATTCCGGCGAATTAACGTTTTCTTTCCTCCGTTCCACTCTCTACAACTACATGCGCTTACTCATCCTCTCTCGCTTATATCATTATTTCCACTCGCTCGCAGTACGCCACCCCCTCTCTCCCCCCTCCCCTCTCTACGCAGCAGCGTACGCGTAATCGTGCGCTCGCGTGCACGCACGCACACGCGAGCAATTCGATCATTCCTGTCCCGCTTTTTACACTCTTTTCTCTCCCCACATTCTCCTCGGTGCGTCGTGCATTCGCGTATGGTCGTTGGTCCCTCGGGTTCGCTCGCAATAGCTTCGAGGTGTATTCGAATCACTCGAGGATAGACCTAAGCGGAGAGAAATTGAACGACATTCGGATGCCTATAGTTTGCAGGAGGAAGTTGGGTGAAAAATTCGAGGCTCGAGCGCCCATCTTTACACTCGATGCACCTACGGTCGCTCGCTCTCTTGTTCGGCTGTCTCGCTCGTGTCGTTCGGTTCTCTCGTTATCCATTCCACTCTATTCCAGTCTCTTTCTGTCTCCTCTGTGCGTCCTCGTGCTCCCGCACACAGCCGCGTGCAGCCGTGCACACGTACGTGCACAGGCCGCCGAGGTGGGCACAAAGGCTCGGCCGGCGTACCACGTCTGCTGCCTACCTGATGCCCCGAGAACTCGAGCTCGAGCCAATCACGTGGTCTCTCGAACGCGAAGGATGTTTGTGGGATCGCGAAGTCAGTTCGCGGCGATCCGTTCAACGGGCAAGGCAGAGAAATAAAGAGGAGAAACACGTTGGTGTGCTGGAACGTGGAAGGGCGAGGGGGAAGGCGATAGAGGTGGTAGTGGATCGAGGATATCGTGCTACAAGTTTCCAACAAGGTCCTCGGCGATCTAGCGTGCTCGCTTAGAGATGGCGACGTATCGTGCGCGTTATTTCCGACTCTGGTGCGCTTTTCAGAACCCGTCGCGTCTCACCAACTCGCGCCAAGTCAATCTACAGTGTAATCTTATCGCTCCGATGGTGCTATTCGTTACAAGTACATAACGCGGCTTTCATCAGAGAAGAATCAACCCAGCAGGGATACCCGTGAACTAGATACCTTGGATCTACCCTAAGGAACGAGCAGTTAGCTTGAAAAGCAAAGAGGAGAGAAAGTACGAGGGTTAATGGTAAAATTCCATGGGATAAGAAAATAGAGAACGCGGGAGCGTATCGCGTTCGTTTAGAGAGCGCACCTGCCTTCGTACCGAATGCTCGGCTTCCCTTTGTCCTTTATTCTCCACATAAACGTAAAACCGAGTGAACGGTTTGCGGATGTGATGCTAGGAACGTAACAGCGTCGCGGTTCAAGCCGATCACGGTACATCGTCGTCGTTGCAGTTGCGTAAAAACGGTCCGTTTTCAGTTGTGACTCAACGATGAATCGTCGCACGTTGAAATAGCCTGGTGGAGCCTGAATCGCGACGAAATGTTCAGTTCGACTAGAACAAGAGGGAAAACGAAGAGAATAATCTGTTCGTCTTATCGCCGAGTGGCGTTGATTGGAGTCTCGTTCAGATAAAACGGAGAATGATGTAGGTGCCCAAGGCTTGTTCACGTAGATTGGTAAGAGATCGAGAAAAAAATGCAGTTGGCAGCGACGCAGAGACCTCACCCACCGCCGGTGCCACCGCGACCGAGCAGGCAGGTGGTCGCAGAGGCCCTTAAAAGATCTCCAAGGCCGCCCTGTCCAACCAGGCAGGCCCCTCCGCCGCCGAATACCAAACCCTGGAGATCCGATCAGGAACAATCGAATCAGCAACCGGTGTGCCCCGCCGTCGCTGGTCGAACGGTTGTTTACGAATCGATCAAGGAGCCGCTTTCCAAGGAAACCACCAACGAAAACACCGGTGATCATGCGGCTCGGGTCGTCGAGAAGGATCGCAGAGTGGTTCGAAGCGGCAGTGAAAGGAACGATGACGAGGACGATCGGCGTGGAAATCCGCGGGAAAGGCGGCACCGCGCCGCCAACCAGGAACAGCGCGAAAATTCCATCGAACCGACCGGTATCCTCGAAAGGCGTTGCTCGATGCCACAGGAAGGCGCAGCGGATCGTTGGACTCCAGCTCGCGAGAATTCCGTGGAAAGTAGGGAGTCGGACAAAATCGAGGCTCCGGTAAACACACCAAAAACTGAACTACAAAATAACGATTCAGGCCATCGATCTTGCGACGATCCGAGGATCGAGGATAACGCGAGGGGCACGAAAGAAAACACTGACGAAGCGAGCACGGAGACGAGAAACGAGATACCGATTCCCTGCGCGAAGGAACGCGTGAACGCGGTATTAAAAAAGTCTGTGTCTTCCAGCGTCGAGTCGAAGATCGACAGATCGAGATCGCATTCTTCGGAACAGGGTGCCGATAAAGCTGCGACTAAAACAGACGCTCGACCGACACCCACTCAGAGATTGGCTCTCGCGAGATCGGGACGGGACGCGGGGAAGAAATCTGCCACGGGGACGAGTCCGTTGGTGGAGGGATCGAGCTTGAATGAAAACGCAAAGTCCGGATCGATCGTTGACCGTCCCACGGTAGTCGTTATCGACGAACCAGAGCGTAAAACCGCGTCGAACGAAGACGACGACGAGAACGATAACATCCATCGACAAGATTGGCTGGAGGCCGGTGTCCACTACTCGTCCACCCAGATCACGCTGTCCGGTGACGACGGTGACGCCGTGGACGGTGATCCGGTAAACGGGCTGGATCGCTGCGAAAACGAGAAAGTCGGTGATCTTAATTTCCTGAGGTAACACACCGATCAGAAAGTGGAAAACTCTGTATTATAAATTGATCCGCTCTACTTGCTGCCCGCGCGCCGGGATGGAAAACACGTCATAGCGATATCGAAGTCCGTTCATACATAGGCCCTCTACTGCTTTTGTTTTTACGAGCACGCGGACCGTGCCCGCTATTCGATGGAATAACGTGTTGAGGCTTTCCTTAAATTGGCTTCTCTAGTGGTGCATGATTCACGCGCTACGTTGCGCGCTGGCCTAGCCTCGCGTCCGATATAACGTTTCGTAGGTCAGCAACGTGTGACGGTGCTAATGCATTAATTATCGAAGAACTGTGATATCGCTGCAGGCAAACTTCGCGGTTGGTTGTAAACATATTACGAGATTGATGTCTGAATGTAACGATCCAGTGATTCGATGTACATACGACTTTCTCAAGTTACACGATGCGTTCAATGTACCGTACGAGTTCTGCCGTAACGATATAATTACGTGTAAAGACATTTTCTTTTCCCATCGGTATTAATATCTCTCCTATTGACTCGCTAGGTCGTCGATCGGGTTCAGAGAATAATTGAGAAAACCCAGAAGCGCCAGATAGTTTATCGATTTGCTAAAACGGAGAAGGTAGAGGTTTCCGTGATTGTAGGTTGAATGAAACTTTGGGATTTTGCAGTCTACAAGAGAGGATCGCGATGTCTTCCCTACAAGGTCTACCACCGTTACCGAGGAGCCTCAGTGGATTCAATTTAAGCGGTGGACGAAGCGAGGGTTGCGAACCACCACCACCGCCTACTAGATCCTCCAGCAAAAGTCAAAGAGGCGGTAAAAGTTCGATCCAATCGTCGTCCAGGCCATCGCCACCTGCCAGACAGCTCACTACTCTGGATACTCAACTGGCTATATTGCGGAGAGAAATGGTGATTGCTGAAACTTTCCTAGCATGATGCCCGTACCTTTCCATGGGATAGACGCGACTCTCGGTTCTTGTTGTCGGATCGCAAGAAACGTCCTCTTACGTTGATATTAGGAAACGATTACATTTCCCTTGGAATCTAGTAGCGCATTGCGACACGGCAACGCGCGGTATAAACAATTTTCTCCCCGTGTTACGTAAAACGCTTTCGATCCTCCGGACGCTCTACCCAACGTTAAAAACAAGTATGCAAACCGCTGAAGGAATTCCAAATTCGATATACCAATGAAGCGTATTAATATTCTTTGGCGGAGGATGGTTAGCTTTAATAGGCACCGTTAGTCATCCGTTGCCGCAGAAACTGTGTTTACCCACTTGACAGGAAAATTCCACGGATTTACAAGTCTCTATAAATGGGAGGAGCGAGATAATGAAAGCGTCGTCGATCGTATCTCGACAAGAATCCAGTCGTGTTGTTTTAACAACAGAATTCACGCGTTTCAAGCAATGGCCTATTGCACCCGTGTTCTCCGAAACATCCGGCAAACCTTGGCGTATACATTCGCTGTATAGTACGGTCACTCGTCGACCATCGTCGCTTCATCTTTCATCTTTCTTCCTTCTCCTCGATTTTCTCGCGTTGGTCCCGTCAATGCGATCCGTTACTTTGGGGCCACGCTGGTGCGTGGGTACGGGTAAACTGCGGAGTACGATGAATATGTATCCGAAGCGTGGGATAACACGCGGAAGAAACGACCGAGGAGACATTCTACGACCGTCAAATGAGTGCGTATAGGTAGTAGGTATATCACTCGTTACGACGAACCCTTGGTGATTCTTTTATTTGGTTCAGGGAGTTTAATTTACCAGTAGGTAATATTTGGCACATATGGGTTGGAATATTGATCGGCGTCCAAAGGATAGAGTTTGCTTGGAAGTTGGGCTAATAGTTTAATAGTCAATCCAGACACGAAGCGAACTGGCACAGCCGCTCCCACGCTGCATTCCCTCAGGCGTGACTCCCCCTCTTTGCCTGGTTTTTCTGGCCCGCTCTCTTTCACCTTCGTTCCTTCCACCTTCTAACTTCTACCCGTCCTTTTCTCCTCCTTCTCCTTCTCTTCTTCGCCTTTCTCGGTACGCCGACACCTCTCATTTCCATTCTCATTTTGCGCCTCCTATATAACTCCCTCTTCCTTCGTTCCCACGGCCACCGAGTCGCTAGTTGCTTGGAAATCCGCCGTTTCAGTTCGTAAATCACGAAACCGGCACTTACCTTGGCAACTACTTGTATTGGTAAAAGTGAACGTGTTTCGTTGGACTCGAGTATTGTGACGGTCTATCTTTACGGACCTACTAAAGAATTTGCCTTTGCTTCTTCTTCGTGAAACGTCTTCACCTATCTGGTTTCGTTCAGCATCAACTAGATTATCTTTTGTTTTTGTTACGATTAGAGGAGACAGGTTAGCATAATTGAAACCCGACGCATGTTGTTTTGCAGTTTGGTCTTCGACAATTGGACCTCTCTTTGCTCTCTCAACTTTGGTCCCTGAACGAATCGATTCAAGAGTTTCGGCAACTGTTGCAAGAACAAGAGGATAGAGCGCCATCGCCTTCGCCCAGTAGCGAGGAAGGGGACGACACCTCGTACGGGACTCATCCTCCGCCACCTCCAAGGAGACCGGCTCCTGTTATACACCATCACAGACCACCCAGACCACCGAGACCGTCTAGGCCACCCCCTAGTGACGAGTCACCCTCCAGCGAGGAGTACGGAGCCGTTTGACGCGTCGCCACCCCTTGTCGGACAAAAGAATATTCCTCTTCTAGAATCAACACTCCATTCCATCGATCCCAAAACTCTATCCATCGTACACCGTTGCGCGTTGCAGTAGCTAAAAGAACTTTACGAAAATTTAGGTGAAATAACATGCGTAGGATAAATTGAATCTATGGTCCGGCAACGACCGAATCGATATTATTGCTTCTATGAAGAAGCCCGAGTAGAACTTTTGGAATGCGATGTGCTCGCATCGTTACAAACAAACTCATTCAGAGTTCCAATCGTACCTGTAACATTTCTTTACAGAGAGACATCGCAGATTCTATCCGTTCGGGAGCGCGTTTCGAGTCGCAACCAATCAACCAACGAGTCGTCGCAGATTTACGTGAAACGGAACAATATAAGACATTTTTACTGTACCATCACTCCACTCGTTGATCCAAGAAAACTATCAATGTCAATCCAAAAGAAAACAACGATCCTCTCTCTCTCTCTCTCTCTATACATATATAGATATATATATATATATCTTGATCTAGGTAAGGAAGAAGTTTATTATCCTCGATGAGAGCTACTTTAGTTGAACGTTGCTCTTTTCTCTATTTGTGATAGCAGTCGAAGGGGCCTTTAAGTAACTATAATAGATATCCGTTTGTGCGAAACTGAATTAAGAATTCATCCGCGATTATTTGTTGAAAAACGATTGCAAAAGATCTGAGCCTGCGACACGACAAACGGCTAGTGAGTTCCAAAGAACCGCGTTCGGAAGTCCTTTTCTCTTCCACACGTTTTTCCACTATTATTACGTCCATTACAGAGTTTTCTTTCTTGTTGAAATACGACTAAACGCACCGATACGAACCGATAACAATCGTCGAATTACCGTAAGACGTGCGAAGATTTATGTAGATTAATTCGAGTGTGTAAAATAAATGAAGGAACGTAAGATACAAATAAACGGACTAATTTAAACGTAAAGTATTTAGCCAGTAACGGGTACGCTGTACTCAATTGTTCCGCTTTTTTCTATTTCGCTTTCAGCATGCTCGTTTATATCCCTAATCGTAAGATAATCATTCAAATGCGCATTTACAAAAGTTCAGCTTCTTTTACAATTTCAAATACGCGCGGGTCGATAACTTTTGCCGCGCAGGTGGCGCCACCGTCTCCAATTGTCACGTGCACCACATGAATGCACGCGAATTAGGTTATGTTCATTGTCAACCGAGTGGTAGTGATCTGTTAGTAATCAAAACATCATTTCGAACGATGGATAACGAACACGCGAAAGATGAAAGGAGTAAGAAGAGAAAGAAAAGGCGATCTAACGTGCAGATGGCGAAGAAATTCGCGAGGCAAAGGAATCACGGGTCCGAAGTCGATTCTGATACATACCAGTACATGGTACGCATTTTAGAGTTAATGAAAACAGATTTTCCTACTTTCGAGGAGAAATTAATATTCGTGAATAATGTGTACGAGCAAAGCGTGGGCCACGAAATCGAGTATGCCCAAAATCAGATCGGATCCAGGATATTAGATTCGCTTTTGCAATACGCGAATTTAGAAACGATTCAGAGGTTAGTCGACGTTTTCGGATCCTCGTTGCGTTCGCTCAGCAACGATAGATTCGCTAGTCATGTCCTCGAGAAGATTGTGACGGTTTGCGCTGACAGAGGAAATAAAAGTACAACGAAAGCATCCTCCGATCAAAATTTCGATGCTGTAGAAGTGAAGGAATCCGAAATCAAATCTTACAATGATATTGTACTGAAGCTTGCTAGGTATTTCACAAACAACATAGAAGAATTTGTGTTCGATACGTACGCGAATCATCTCTTGAGGACCGTGATCGAATGTCTTGGTGGACTGATCGGCAAGTCCGATCAGAACAGCAAGAAGAAAATGGTATTCGACACTAGGCGACCAGTAAAGCAAGAATATAAAGATTTATTGTTGCAAACTTGTACGAGGCTACACAAGTGGCCTCAGTTTCTCGAGTTTGGTCAGGATGAACTTACGTCCGGACTATTGCAAAGTGTTCTGTATTCCCTGAAAGACATTTATCCCGAGGAGCTGGATATATATATAAAAAAAATCACGAACGAATGTTTTAAACCTGGGAAAGAGCAGCAACTATCGAATATTTTTGGAGCAGAGTGCTCTACCAGATTATTGGAGGCTTGTTTAGCAGTAGCCGAGCCTAAAAGTCTACATAAAATTTATGAACAATTTTTTTTGGGGAACTTAAAGGAATTGTCCTTGACGCAAAGTACAAACTTCAGTGTGCAAAGGTTGCTGGATCACTGCGCTGTGAAAGAAACTTTTGAGAAAATATTCGAAGAAATTTCTATGTGCTTCTCTGAAATTCTTGCCAAAGGTTACACAGGAGTAATTGCTAGCATGGCAAATGCTTGCTTGAGGCTACAAACCAAGCAGGGTATATTTGTAACTGAGCTACTGAAAGTACTTGATTGCGAGACGAATGAGAAACAGCCTCAGATCGTAGCGTGTATAACTACCTTGAAGAAATGGGACGAGTTGGAATGCGGGAGAAAAGAAAACAGCTTGAATTTTGTTATCAACTTACATGGAAGTTTAATAGTACAAGCTATTCTTAATTTTAATAAGCCGATAAAAATTGTAAACTCCTTGTTGGAGACAAAGGGTGAGGAACTGTTGCATTTGTTCGGCGATCCGAAGGGCAGTCGCATCGTGGATGCTTTCATGGACAGCAAGTATGTGGGCGAGAAGAGCAGAGAGAAACTTGCGAGAAAATTAAAAGGGTACTGGGCGCAATTGGCGACTAGCACGCATGGTTCCAGAAGTTTAGAGAAAATGTGGCAATGGGCGAATATAAGTCAGAGGAATTTCATCATGGAAGAGTTGGCGGTGGTTGGGGAATCTTTGCGTTCTACCAAATCTGGACAAATTATTTCTAACAAGCTCAACGTTGCTCTATTTCAAAGGAATAAGAAAGACTGGGCAGAGGCACTAGGGAAGGACGAAAAGACTAGGGCTCTTTTCGCGAATATAATTGGTGATTCGACGAAGAAGAGAAAATAATTATTGTCCGAGAAATATGTTTCCGTCTTTGTATATATACATGTATCGAATAAATTCTATCCCCTCGTCTGCGCACAACGCGTCATGCGAAATAAAACGCTGAGGATGGAAAGAAACTTTTTATGGTGATCCTTTAAGCATTATGACATAGAATAATTATGTATTTCATAAATTCATAAATACAATTTATAGAATCCATCATACATCCCTGCAACACAATGTAGCTAGGAAATCATACAATGATTCGTAATCTAGATTTGAGCAAAGTTGTCTAATGCGTATGACCGATAAATTCGTTTCACCTCCCGATGATGACTAGACTTAAATGTATACATTCGGTTAGATTTCAACGCGTACAAAGTAAAAAGTGGTAGTGGCTTTCGTTTATTACTCGTTGCGATCGTTAAACCTATCAATTGACTAGGGAAAAGATTGATACACGTTGTATCGATTTGATTAGAAACTCAAGCTCATTGTGCTATTTCGCAAATATCCACTTAAAACGTAGAAAAGAACTCTCGCGAAGAACAAGACAATAAATTACATTTTTTTAAGATGATTATAGCTTGCGTAACTAGTAAACTAACTAAAATTATTTCGGTTAGAAAAGTGGACAGTGAATCCTTACGAGTTTAACGATATCGTTTCTTTGGTCTTTGGAAAATATTTGAACGTTCCTTTTTTGTAAACTTATAAGTAAACATTTTTTTCGGTACTCGCAGAGATAGGGAGGGCATATATCGTGTACCTACTAATTATTATCATTAATATTTTTAATGATGTCAACTTGCTATCTTGATTTCACCGTTTTCTTCCGAATTTTTGTAGATGGCGCGTCGAATATAAGAAAAGATATCGATAATCACCGTTATTCGTGTACTTGATAGTCTGCGGTGCTACGTTTATTGCTCATTTCAACCCTCTAGAATCTGGAATACTTGGAAAACGTGCAGATTTATATGTGTGCCACCGTATCGGTAGCCGGTAGCGTATCTCTACTTGCCCAATTTAAGAAAAAGGAGCCGTCGTCGCATACTATTCTAAAGAAGAAATTCAACTAACGATGAGACAGCGATCATAGAGGGTGAAAATTTCTTTCGTCCAGATAAGGTACTGTCTCGTAACGTCTTTGTACATTTCCTGTCTCGGTGTTAAATACAGTGGTAAAAAGATTGAAATTTTTATCCACGTCAGTTGGATTCGGCGAAAGCAATCTCTTTTAATTTTTTAATTCTTAAGGAATTACTTAACCGCATTCTGGCGAGGATTAATTCCCCTCAAAACTGTCAATCGCGAATGTACGTGTTCAGTGTTTCATGTAATTTTGAATAGGAAACGGCGAAAGAATGTAGTGAAGGAAAAGTACGCAGAAGATGTATGACTTGATAAACGGAGAGAACGTAGATCGCGCGAACGGTTAACGTGAATCGTATTGGATCGGTCTAGCGGATCGACGAACAAGGTTATACTTTGAATCGTGACGTCACTTTCCCTTGGCTGGGTTTGTGGGTGCTATCGGTGAAGCGACGTCTAGGTCTGTGACGTTCGTTGGTAGACTGCCGGTAGCGATTCTTGGAGGGCTACGAGACGAGGATCTTGTGCGTTCCCGCGGAGGAGGATTGTTGCAAGTGGCGTGATGCCCTCCAGCTTCCCAGTCCCGATGTTGGCAGAAAGATCCGCAATATCGAGCGATCCCGCAACCACCGCAAGTCTCCAAGGCGGGTCTACCGCAATTCCAACAGCTCTGAAAGTCGAGCGTGAATCGTCAGTGAATAAGTTTAACGATTCAAAGCAGGGACGCGATCTTGAAGCTACACCTAAGTCAATATGTACTCACGGATCCAGAGATGGTTTGCAAATGGGAATCCTTCTCATCCTCAGTGGTCGTTGGTATCGTACTCGAAGTCGTGGTCGGCGTCGTAACGGTTCTCGCGTTATTATCCACGGCGCTGGGATTCCCGTGGACTCGGAGAAACGGCCCTTGACGAAGAGCACCGTGATTTCTCTGAGACAATGGAAGATCGAGCAATCGATGAGCACGAAGTCGTTCGTTCGCTCTGGACTCAGCGACTGCTACAGCCACGGCTCTCTGTACCTCGGCCACCGCAACCCTCTTCACTTCTAGTACAGCCTCTTCTGTAAGAAAACAGAATATACATTGAGTACGACATACACTGAGAAGAAGCTCAAAGAAATGGGAACAACGACTAACCAGCCTTTCTCTTCACTTCCGCCACTTTGTCTTCAGTCGCCCTGATAGTTTGAGCAACGATCTCACCGGACAATCGTTTCAAGCTACCTTCCCGATCTCCCGTCGAAGATTCCACCTGTGAACCGTTCGTCGAGGATGGATTGTTAGCAGCATTATTCCCGCTACCGTTCTGAGCCCCAACCGTCGTTGAAGCCGTCAACGGAGGTGCTGCGGCTGGGCTAGAACAACCGCGGGTTTGCAGAATAGCCAAAGCCCTTTTCGTCTTCTCCACCATGCCCAAGATACAATTCAGCATCACGTGGATATTCTTCCACTCGTCGTCAAGACTGCCGTTCTGCGCTTGGACGTGGCCAAGCTGTTGCTGCTGATGCTGATGCGGTTGAGCCAAATGATGCGGTCCCGAGAATGCGTTTATCTGGTTAATTTGCACCAGACTCGGTGGTACTGGACTAGGTCCGTGGCCGTGACGGTGACCATGACCTTGCATCGATCCGCTCGACGAATGAAGCGGATGATACCAGCAGTAAGAAGAGGAATTCTCAGCGGACTGTTGCTGCTGTTGCTGCGAATGGTGATGACTCCAGGGATTGCTTAGCCTCTTTCCGTATACAGGCACGTCGTCGAGGATGCCACCGTTCTCGTAGTACCTGCAATGTTTCCACGAGGGGGTGCGCAATCTTTGAACTATCTGCATACTGTAACGCGGTAGTGCAGATAACCACGGATTAATCGAGTATCGCATCGAGGAGCGGGTGGAGGAGATTGGAGGCGGTGGAGGATGGGAGATTTTGTAATTTGCTCGGGCACACGCGTCTCTGGGGTAGTTTGGCAAACAGCTAGGAGCGTTGGAGCGTATTAGCAGGATGCCGATAGGCACTCGAGGCAAGTTTGCCGGTAGTCGAAGGGTAGAGAATAAAGGAGGGGTCCCGGGGGAAGGACGGTCCGGGGGTGTTGGAGAAAGGTGGTACCCCGATGATATATGGAAACGTCACCAGCAGACATATCGAGAGGAGGCCAGGCTGGCATTGCCAGCGCGCGCGTCGCGCCGCGTTTTGTCGCCTTCGAGTTCGCTTCGGCACCCCTTTCCTTTCCGCGTGCACGCGCGTATCATATTCTGACCGGAAATGCCATCTCCTCGTCAATTTCCTAAACCATAAACTCCCTGATAATTCTTCCTCGCGTTGCGATTTTTACCGGTTTGTACACAAAATCTCCAGCGTGTTTCATTCGACACTATAGGTATGTACCTATGTAGTTGGATTTCAT
This sequence comes from Andrena chrysosceles, assembly GCA_963855975.1. Classification (NCBI taxonomy): domain Eukaryota; kingdom Metazoa; phylum Arthropoda; class Insecta; order Hymenoptera; family Andrenidae; genus Andrena; species Andrena chrysosceles. The sequence goes on from OY979768.1 coordinate 2,635,978, forward strand.
ATATCATGCTTCATATTTTAACGCCCGCCCGTTCTCGGGGCTTAATCGCGATAAATATCGGCGAGAAATGCAGGCCCGCGGCCAAGATTTTTCGGAAACAGCGGCGCGCTTGCGGCTTGGCAAATATAATACCCACAGGTGCGTGGCGTTCGTTGTTGCGTGAATTATTGTTACAAACGAGCAAAGATCCCGCGCGGTTCTTGTCTCGTTGCGCGCGATTTACGCGAGCCGCGAAACACGATACGGTTTGAGAAAACGATCGTGTCGCGGGTATATGTACATCGATTGCGGCGAAAGAGAATAGAAGAGGAGAGATATGGGAAGGGGAGCAAGTAAACTGGGGAATCGTAGGGAGTGGATGAAAATGGTGGTGACGGAAAATGTTGAGATAGCAAGGCGTATTCACTCACGGAGTGTCGGAGGCACGTCGCTTCGGTGCGTGTGGTGCGGTGCTGGAATAATGGTGGAGGCCGCCCGCGGCGTTGTTCGTGTGCTGAATAGTACCGACACCGGGATTAGAATTGGACCGCACGCCGTAATGAGAGGAGCACTGATTGCCGCCGTTTCCACTTGCCTGCCCGTTACCAGCTTGCTCTCCGAAGATCTCGACCGGCTCTCCTGCGGCTACCAAGCCGACAGCTTCCAGAACCGCGGCCTCGTTCGATCGTAAGAACTGCGCGCAGCTCTGCCGACAGAATCACAATTTTTCTTCCCTGCGAAACTCTCCTGAACGTTACAATTATAATTAGTTCGTATCGGCTGACTGTTTAATCGTTAAAGAAGGAATGCGCGGGTGAAACGTAACGCAGCGCTTTCTAAAAATGTCACGGAACCACCAGCATCGGTGTCCCCTCGGGTTCCACTGCAGGGGTCAGCGCGCGCGGCTGCTTCCAATCAGTTTCGATTTTTAATATTCGTCCGTCGGCTTCTTTACGGCCGGTACCTTTCGTCCAAACTTTGCAGCTCGCACCCTCGCCCCGGTATCGAAGCAGACGCTTGGCAGGGTGGGATTTATCGCTTCTAACTCAATATTGGAACCTTTCCCCGTCACATTTCCTCCGCCGTTGCCACCGTTCTCGCCTTCGCAATTCTCAATTAACGATCATCGATCGGCACACCTTTACGCGTACCAACACGTCTTTGCATTTTCGGTCGGTCTCCTTCTCGCGCGTCAAGCAGCACCGAGGAACTTTCGGGGGCGAAAGGGTGCGCCTGTGCGAGAGAATTCGACACTGCCTCTGCTCTTTCGATCCTTTGCCTCGAGCTGCCTTGAGAAATGTAAATCGTTGCTATTAATTTGCAATTCGTTACCGGGCTACTCGTTCCTTCGCGCTCTTCCTATATCCTCTCCATCCGCCTCTCTTTCACTTCCCTCCTCTGTCTCCTTTTTTCTTTTCGCTCTCTTTCGAGACAGGCAACAGCTGGAAGCACTGCCGTAACCGGAAGACTTCTATTAATTCGAACTTTATTCTTTCTCCGAGGGATTACAAATTCCTCTTGGCTGCTAGGCAAGTCGAGGGAAATTTCTGTCGTCTCATTTTTTTTTTCAAGTAGTTAATTAGATAGCGCGCCAAGTATTTCCTACACTGCGAAAAGCTCGACAATCCCCGGCGGAAAAGTGCTGTACCGAACATTGCGAAGGAAAGTTGTCGCCTTGGTAACGACCCGTGGTTCGATGCTACGGGGGGCTTTTCAAGTCTGCCTTTACATTCGATTCGCTCATCTATTTCGCTGTGAAACAGCCTGGTATACTTCCACTCGCGATCGCGAAGTAGCCTGGGAAATTAAAACAGACCGGCAGCCGGTCAGCCGGGCTTCTGTTGATTTTACTCGCTACTCCTGCTCGCGTTTCCTCTCCTCGGCTTTCCTTCTACAAAGTTTAACGAGCGTACGCGTAATATGGGTGACTCTAATCTACATCGAATCAACAGCAGCGGATCAGCTATTCCTATCCTCGCGATTGTGCACATTTTATAACGCGGCTCGTCAACATCCAGCTTTTTCCGGACTTGCGACTCTACGGGCTAATGGAAAGTTTCTCTACGCTCGTAACGGAACGTACGCTAGAGTATAGAGTCGCGTGTTGAAAGCAGCGAGTCGTACGGGAGGAAATTCACTTTTATTTTTATCGAGAAATGCGACGGAAATCCGCGGTTCGACCAAGTGTCTATGGTGGAGGAAGGAACATAGTGGGGGGTATAGGAATTTATAGGTGGATGGAAGATGAGAAAGACATTGGACACGCGCGACATTTCCAAAGAGTCGGATCCGCTGCCGAATAACACGCGACGATTCTAATCTTACGGCGCGCGGCGCGGTGTTCCCGTTTAAGATTCCTCGAATACATACATATATCACGCGCGCGTGGAATAAAAATCAGGCCCACATGTCGCCGTAAACAGTGGCGTTTTCTTCACCTTGATTCTACAGCGATTCGTACTCACGTTGCAGAATCTTGAGATAGATAATGGGTCCTCGCGTAGATAGGGATACGCATATTCATAGATCATTACGGTTCTTGCCACCGTAGGGCTGGGACTATTCGAATAATTGAATATTCGAATATTTTAAGTATTCGAATGTTACGAATAAACTTCGATTATTTGAGTATTCGAATGCTACGAATAAACTTCGAATATTTGAGTATTCGAATGCTACGAATAAACTTCGAATATTTCAGTATTCGAATGCTATGAATAAACTTCGAATATTTGAGTATTCGAATGTTACGAATAAACTTCGAATATTTGAGTATTCGAATGTTACGAATAAACTTCGAATATTTGAGTATTCGAATGCTACGAATAAGCTTTGAATATTTGAGTATTCGAATGCTACGAATAAACTTCGAATATTTGAGTATTCGAATGCTACGAATAAACTTCGAATGTTATTATTCACATAGTGATGTATTCGAATAGTATGGTGTGAAGTGGTTCAAAATTAGCTTACAAAATTTCACCCTGACAAATGAACCTAAAAACTTGATTTATAATTCACACCATACTATTCGAATATTTAAATATTCGAACAGTATTCGAACACTTGTATATTCGAAATATATTGGCCAAATAATTGAGCAACTGAAGAAAAAAAAAAATTCGACAAATAGTCCCAGCCCTAAATTGCCACGTTGCAACCGTGCACGATGATTTATCGCCCTCTGAGACTCTAATAAAGCATCCGGCTTCTTATGGGTCAGCCGTGGTTGTTCTCCCCGCTGCTTCCTCCGCCTCCAACTCTACTTTCTTCGTGCCCAAGGTAACGTTATCCGTACGCGTACCTCTTAACGTCCCGTCGAGTATTATTTATTTATTCGATAGTCGCGTTGCTAACGTTAGCACGCGGATACCCACCTGGTTACTCGATCTGGCGGCATTGTTCAAGTCCCTCTGCAACGCAGGCAAGGTATGCTTGAGGTATGGTAATACGAAGCCTCTGAGGCGGTAGTTGGTTGCTTCTTGCAGCGACGAGTGGAACTCCTCCGCGGTCATGTTGCCGCTCTGTAAAGAGAAACAGGAGAATTCCGCTCGATTAACGCGCCCCTCTCCTCCGCCTATCTCGTATAACGAAAAGGAGGAAAAAGTTATCTCGGTCCCGGGGCTCCGTTTCTCCCGAGCTCCCGAAGAACAACGACGCGTGAGCCGAACTTCACGTTTGTCACGTGCCACGATCGTTTTACAGTTAAGCACGCCGGCCAGATGTCACGTTTCCGCGACGCATGCAACCACGGTGCCGACACCGGCACGCTGACATTATGCGTCGCGCACGGACTTTGAATATTTCCGACCCCTTGCGATCCGCGAGCGTCCCTACTCTTGGAAATCGCTTCGAGCTCAATCTGTCCCCTTGTTGCCATTTCGAGAGCTGCGCGGATCTCGCGAAGTTTCTCGGGAAAGTAGGCAGAAACGTTGCTCGGTGGGTTCGGGGAAGCTTCGAAATAGGAAATCGTCAGGGGATTTACCAGAAGCGCCAGCACCAGAGTTCGCACGGTGTCCCCGGTATCCGGCGAGATGTCCGTCGCGAATTGCACCAGAGTGCCGAGCAGTCTCTTGAACATGCCGTGACCGGCGAAAACACCGGCGATGCATCTGGTGCCGGTGGTGGCATTCGATACTGCAGGTACATCGTTCTGCTCTTCCGTTCTGCAGTTGGCAGGAGCCCCGGCGCTGCCACCGCTCGAACCAATTCCATCCTCGAATTCGGGCTTCAGAGGGTGCGAGGGTAAGGGACTGTCGTTGTCAGAGGAGCCCGAGCAACCGGTTGCCCCTTTGTACTCGCACCGTGGACCATTGCTCTGCTTTTGTTGACCGCTCGGCGCCGAGATCCTTTGATGATGAGAGGATGGCGAGTGCACCTCCGCTTGGCCCTCCTCCCTCGAGCACTTTTCTCTCCGAGCCGAGCCCACTGCAATAACATTCTTTCGTTGCTCCTAGTCTCAACTAAACATGTAACGTCCAACGTTTCCTGCCGTTGGCTTGCCTGGGTCAAGTAACTACTTCTCGAACCAAGCAACCCTTTGCACGCGCGCGTTCCACAGGGTAGGTACATATCAGGGAGAGAAGTTAGAAACATCGGAATGCTGTGGTCGATATCGACCATCGCTTGTTACGAAACAGAGAAATGTCTAGATAAAAGATACAAGACTTATCTTCCGCAAGTGAAGTCGTAAGAGCGTTCAACATAAAGGGGCAATGTCGTGGCAAACGTTCTTTGTGCTCGGTACATCCGGCGGGGGTGGGGACGCGACAGGGGTAGACGTCAAGCACGGGCCACGTGAAACGGGCAGGCGAATCGGCCACTCGTTTACAAACACGCTGATAGCCGCGCATACAAGCGCGAAACACAGATCCGCGTCAAGCGTGTACTCTGTGCGTGGGTGCAGCGGATAACATGCAATTACGGGCCGTGTCATCCACCTTGTCTTGTTCCCATTCTGTGTCCCGCGCGTTATCTCGCGGAATACCTCCGGCCCCGTGGCATGCGTAGCGAAACGCCGTCATGGATTACTCTCGTCTGTATGCCGATAACGAAACGTTACACAGCGGAACCGTCCTCGCGTCGCGCCGTCGAGCGCCGACTGACAGCCAGTCTACCGATTCATCACGTTTCCTTTCATTTCCCCGGGTTAATCTCGCTCAGCGCGCAACTCCCGCGTCTACTTTTCACGTTCCACTCGTTTCCACCCTGGCGCTTTGGGCTTCTTCGACCCTTGACGTTGACTCGAGCCTAAACACTCGTCTACCACGTGCCACTTTAGGATTCCGCGCACTCAGCTACGGGATCAATGGGAACCGAGTCAGAGCTGCGACGCGATAAGTATGACCTTATCGAGCCTTGAGCATGTTTATTTTCCCACGACTTTTTCGCACAGTGTCTCGTTGCTGACCTACTTCTATTTCGCTGACCCTGCACGTAGGGCCCGTGGAAGAGTAATATGCAAGTGGGTGAAATTATTCCCAGCCCCGAGACAAGGTCGTCGAAAAAAAACGTGGTAAAACAAACGTCTCGCTTCGCACTCCTCATTCGCTCTCCCCCATTGATCCCGTGGCTGGAGATTTACGGAGTCAAAGCGGGTTGCCTGGACGTTTCTACTCCAATTTACGACTCGACTGTAGATACAGTGGACGAAATTTCTATAAGAACACTATTTTTAATAAAAAATGTCAAGTAATGGACTAATACAATTAATGGAAGGCTAGGGAATAGTGACGGAAGAATACAAAATAAGAGAAAGTATTAAAAATTGAAGAATATTGTTGTATTTTAGTTATAAACTATATATAATACTTAAAACTTAAAGTACAGAAAACTAACGAAATTTGCATAGGAACAGTGTATTAAAAACAACACATTAGTACAAAAAACATGAAAAGTATAATATTAATTAGATGTACTTTCACCACTATGCTGAATTACTTGAAATATTCTGTTCTCCATAATGCAAATTAATTTTTGTAACGTTGAAATATGGATTTTACTCCACTCAACTCTAATTGCCTTTTCGAGCTCCTTAATGTTATTATACTGCTTCCCATTTTTATAGACGGCTCTTAATAGGATTCCCCATAAGTTTTATATTGGATTTAAGTCCGGGAAACGAGCGGGCCACTTTATAAGTGGCAAATTTTTTTGCCGAAACTATTCGCGTGACTTTTTAGAAGTATGAATTGCTGCATTACCTTGTTGAAAAACAACATTTTAATATTAAATACTCGAATAGTATTCGAATACTTGGATATTCGAATAGTATTTGAATACTTGGATATTCGAATTATATTCGCCAAATAATTGAGCAACTGAAGTATTCGAATATTCGAATACCGAAAAATTTGACGAATAGTCTCAGCCCTAAATTTCAGCATAGTGGTGGAAGTACATCTTATTAATATTATACTTTTTATGTTTTTTTTGTACTAATCTGTTGTTTTTAATACACTGTTCCTACGCAAATTTCGTTAGTTTTCTGTACTTTCAAGTACTATATACGGTTGATAACTTAAATACAACAATATTCTTCAATTTTTAATACTTTTTCTTATTTTGTATTCTTCCGTCACTATTCCCTAGCTTTCCATTAATCGTATTAGCCAATTACCTGACAGTTTTTATTAAAAATAGTGTTCTTAAATAAATTTCGTCCACTGTATCTCTTACCACCAGCTATACATAGCCGATTATTTCGTCGTTCGCCTATCTTTACGGACGGCGCACCTGTACAGGCGGGCGTGCACCGCACGCGATCAGCCAGCTAATGGTATTCTATAAAGGCACGGTGGCATATTGTGCGTTATAGTCCCTAGAGAAGAATCCATCTAACCGGTTCGTTAAAAGTTAACGAGAATCCGCCCCAGCACCTTATCGTGGAAAATTTCTTAGATACGACGGTCCCGGTGGGTTCGTCAGGCTCTCGGGTCCAGGAACGACGGCTATTTCCACGTAGAGTGCGTGTAAATTCGTGACATAGGCAGGCAAAGGGTGGGAAAGAGGAAGGGACAAACGAGAGGAGAACGGCGCGGCGGTACCGTGTCACTGCCACCTGACGCCTGTAGCCAAGAGGTAATTACCTGTACCTGAACTCCTGGCAAACTAAGCTACCTTAAACGCACCTTACACTCGGAGCTAGCCCCCCGATCGGGAATCAAGCTCGCAATATCACCCCGCCTAACCACCCCGAAGCCTGATTAGGGTTCAAGCGTTTTCGTACCTATGCGTGTCCGCGAGTGTCGAGACAGAAGCTAGAGAGCGATAACGTTAGTCAGGGTCGGTCAGATGTAGCTCTAAACTGTACGCTGAAAGTATTTGTTAGAGGAGCTCGGTTAGTTGGGCAGAATTCCATTTGGAAGGTAGAGCTGGCGCGGCAGCTTTGACGCGCACCTGGAGCACAAAGCTACGCAGAGCAGCGTAGAAGCAAGCGGCTGGCTGTCTTCGTCGACGACGTTTCACGAGTACGAAGAGAGATCGATAAAGCGCACGTGCTCCACTCGGCTGAGAGTCCCTGGGTGGAAGTAAGTACGCTGGGACTCAGCTGTCGCCTCCTAATTGCCGGGACAATGCAACAGATGGCTTTGATCGCAATCCCTTCCTTTCCTCTCTCTTCTCGCCATTCTCTCCTCCCTTTCGCTATATATTCTTTTATCCCTTACGGTCCATTACCTTCTCCTGCTAGTTCGTCCACGATCGCCTGTGTCGGTTCTGTTTCGCGAGATCGAAGCGACGCGGTATCGAAGTTGTTGACGACGGTCGAAAAGAAACGCGCGAAAACCATGGTGGCGAGGATCGAGAGTGGCTGGAATTAAAGTTTTTTTCCGCGGCGCGAGTCCAATCGGATTTTCAGGGAGGGAGGAGATTTTAATATCTCGCCAGTCTAACGTAAGACCCATTTCTCGGGATTGCAGTCGCGGATCCTAATAAAGTTTGCCGCAGTGGAGGCACCCCCAATCCCACCTTTCAGGGGATCGTGGCGTTTAAAACTCGAGCGCGGGTAAATTGGAGGAGGTCGGCCCAGTCGGAAAGGAGGACGGATGTGCTCCGTAGAACTCGTTCTACGTCGTAAGCATATCCGCGAAGAAGGTGGAAGCGAGTGCCCGAGTCTAGCTAGCACGGTACGGGAGGCGACTATCGCAAAATACCTCGAACGGCAACGTCGGGGATGCCGACGGTGTACCGGATATGATATCAGCCTCGAGCAGAATCCCGCTGGAAGTGTTGGACGTGCCTTATCGCGTCTGGTCCAGGCAGTCAGCCAGTGCACGAACCGACCTAACCAACACACCGAGACCAACCAACCAACCAACCAACCAGCTTGACTGACTGCTCGCAGGAGTTTCGCCATCCCCCATGCTGAGCGTTCTGCGATCGCATTTCGTGCCCGCGCACACAGCCACTCGCTCCCGCACACGTGCTTCTGTTACCCTCCTCTCTCTCTCTTTCAAGAGAGTAGAAACTCCACCAAGTAAGTTGACTGCGGTAAGGTCGTAGATTCGGGGATGGAATAAACGCAACGCGGTAAGCAGACTTACAAGGGATTTCCAAAGAAACGCGCGTGTCCGTGATGGCCTCACCATCTGTCCGCGTGGACCTCTGATCGTGTACCTAGTCGAGTGGCGCTGACTGGTCCGAGAGAGCCGCGTAAATCTTTTACGATCTTTGGTTAAATTTCGCCCGGTGGTGACTGGCTGGATTGGTTTCGCGGTGTCCGTCAAATATTTTCTTTGAGGGTGGGAGGCACGCTGGCGTTTAGGAAAACCGATCGATCGTGGACGAAGGCGGGAAACGGTGGAGTGTAGAGCAGCGGACGGTGATACGATGACAGGGCTTTGACGAGAGAGAGAGAGAGAGAGAGAGAGAGAGAGAGAGTGAGGCGAGCTTTTTTCCTGAGCCGTTTCCAAGGTAGCTGCGGGCTCCAGCCCGTCTAGATAACCAGTTCGGTCTAAATGTACGATTCGGACGAGAGCATACCCGCGGACTGGATATACGGGTGCCCCTATGCAATATTCCAAACTAATGCGCGACGTGCCCACAGCTAAGCCGAACGCTCTCGCACCGGAGACCCGCAACGCGCTCAGATTCTTTCGTAGCTCCAGCTTTTTCACCCAACCATTTCTTCTCCTCGGCATAACCCAACCTATTCTCGATGAAAAGTTCATTTATCTCCTCAACTATCGTAGTAAGATCAATCGTTCAATTTTGTAGGAGTGAACGAGTCGAAGGTGACGTTGAAATAAGAGAAAGAAGGAAAAGAATAAGCTACAGGATATCTGTTCTATTGTCCATTGGAATTATGATGGAATGGTCTGAAAGAGAGAAAAAGCAACGCACCCTTGGCCTTGGCCTTGAGATCGAGATCGACGGGAAAGGGCTCGGCGTTGGCGGTGACGGAAGAGGCTGGAGCAGCCGACGGATGGCAGATAATAGCGGAGGGCTGGAGCGCAGCGACGGCAGCGGTTGTGGGGCAAGTGTTCGTCACGGCGGTGGTGGTCGTCGACGGAGTAGCGGCCACGCTCGAAACGCCGTTGCTATTGCTATTGCTGACGGTGACGGTGGTCGCGATGCTCGTGCTCGTGCTAGTGCTCGAGGTCGAGGCGGTCACCGTTCCCGTCGACGATGCTGACGACGATTGCTGATAGCCGCAGCATTCCTTCGCTTCTTCCTTCACCTTCACCTTGTGGAGGATCGTCGTGGTCGCCACTCCACCTTCCACTTTCATGCTCGCACACGGGACTTGTTGCCTGTTTCCCTGTTCAACATTCGATTCATTGATTCGCTGATATGGGGCCGTCCTTAAATTACGTAAGGGTAATTATTGGCGATTTCTTACCCCCTCCCCCAGTATAATAATTCATGAAATTTGATATTCCAACCCCCTCCTTACTTAATATTTTTTGCATTGAATTTTTTCAGTTATTAGAATTCTTTTAAAAGTTCATATAATTCATTTAACTCGGTTTCGGGATATTTAAACTAAGACTACTTCTCTGGGACATTAATTGGTAAAATTTGTATTTATTGAAAATTAGGTTAAAGAATATTACGTGACACGTTACCTGACTCCCCCTGCTTCTTGTAAGAAAACGTAAGATATTCGCGACTCCCTCCCCCTTTAAAAATCCTTACATAATTTAAGGACGACCCCCATGCTGTCTCGCGGGTGCCTAGGCTTCTATAGGCATCGCGGTTCGTTTTGGTATTAGGCTCGGTTAATTGTAAGACGATAGAGTCAATGGCCCGCGAAAGCAGCGCGATATCCAGATAGCAAATGAGCGGCGTCGGAAACACACAGGTAGGGGTACGACGCAACCATCACCGCGCGACCACGATTCATATTTCATCGATTCTGTTCCGCGATTGCCGCGGTCGCATATTTCGTCTACGTGCTCGGCGACGAGCATCCCGTCGCGCATACCGATGACTGATTTTAATGGAACGGCCGAGCGGCAGTTTTACAAAGCAACGAGGATCCATCGCGATTCGACCACACACTCTGAATACCCAAATACGTAACTGGACGTTTCCCAGCCAATTTTGGCTTCAGCCGTCGCGTTGACAGCGTATCGTGTAGATACCTAAATAGGTATATCTTTACGCGAAGCGAGGGACTACTCACGTGCGTGGAAAGGTTGCAGTTAAGGGGACTAGGCAGTCGAAAGATCGTTTCTTTTTTATTGCATTTTCCGAAAGTACTATCTTTTCGGAATATAATGCCGCTTGGTTCATAGTAAAATTCGCAAAATTGTAGATTTCGCAGCCAAAAACGTCAAGCGGCAACCTATAGCGTCGCCTTTGCCCAGAAACTTTAAAGGGTAAACCAACCAGTGAATGACCGAATTGTTGAATGAAAAGCCCAGTAAATGACCGCATACTTTTATTAAGAATCGTACTTATTAATGTTTGTTTAATACGCACAACTAAAAATATGGGATATTAAACGTGCAACTACACTCCATTTATAAACATATAGTAATTTTTAAATTTATAATTGACATTTTTTGCCGAATGGTCATTCACTGGTATGCGGTCAATTACTGGTTGGTTTACCCAATGCGTTGTTCTCGAATATTTTTTTCTTTTCATTTTTCCTAATTGTGAACCAATGGAGGTTCAGATGGACTTGGACAAAATTACAGGATATGTAAAACATGTGTCATTCGCGGGCAAACCTCTGATACGATCCGTAAAAATTTGAGATGTTCATAAAAAAATTAAATGGTCACCGAATTTTAGTAGCGCACAAACAAGAACGAATTTTTCTCGAAAAAAATCGCGGTTTTTCAGCCACCAATCGCATAATTTTGATTTAATTTCTGTTTTTATAGGTTTGCCCGGAAACTGTGAATCCAACAAACAAGAATCACGCTTTCGTAATCGGATTACGTCACATTTTAAGACCGATATTAAGGCAAAACGACGGAAAAACATTAAAATGTTTACCCGTCTGCAGCGCCAATTTTAAAGCGCGTATATATTTCCTGCTAATTTTTTTTCAATCTGTACGGTAGTAATAAACATTGGGTTAAAGGATAGGTACATCTAAATATCCTTTCATTTTTTTTACAAATAAATAAAGGACAAAATCTCTTTCTCACTAAAAACGACTGCCTAGTCCCCTTAACAGGGATAACGTTTGATTGCGCGTACAACTCGTCGAACTGTTTGCAAGCGCATTATCGTCCTTCACCGGTTTGGGCGCAGAAGGGTTGAAGAAACAGCCAATATCGAGGGTAGAAAGCGGTGCTCGCAGGATTACGAGAAAGAGAATTAAATGGAAGGAAAGCGGAAAGTAATCTTGGAGGATCCACGTGGCGCGCACCTCCCGCTCGCAGAATTTTATTTTATTGACGCGCAGCCCGACGCGGCGCGGCTCGGCTCGGCAGCAGGCTGCCTTCGGTGCCACATGCTCTCGTTATTAACGCGAAATGCAAACGAGCCCTTCGTTTCGTCCAAGAAACGGCCCTCCGAGACGGCTAGCTATAATTTTTACTGCAAAATTCCATCGCCAATTGCCGTCGTATTTTAACCTACCGATAAACATGCGCGCGTGGCCATGGCCGTGGCCTGCCTCCAAATCCTTTCACCGTTCAAACTGTAAGGACGCCGTTTATTATTTCCGTTGCGTGTGCAACGAGCGAGCACACAGCTCTGCCGATTGCCCGGAGCGTGCAACTTTTATGGCGTATAATTTCATTGAAATTAACGCCGCGACAATCGGTCCGGCGTTTTAACGCCGGTATTCGCCCAACTTTTTAGACACCGAAGAAAAGTAATTATCCGGATTAATTTTCGTTAACGGCAACGAACGCGGCGCGGCCGCTTTGCGAGTCACTCGTATCCTTTTACGTCCGAAACAATTACAGATAGCGTGGTCGTTAGCTCGCCGGGATCGTACCGAGCGAATCGCAATTAGAAAGCTTTGGTCCATTCGATTACGATTCCCGCGACGCGGCAGAAAACACGCGGGATGAGAGGAATTTTTGGCCACCCTTTTCGCCCCGCGATCGGCCATCGATCAATCCCCTGGGGAACGTCCGCGCGGAACGATAAAAACGTCACACTTACACGCGTTTTACAGCGGACTGGCGACACCGCGAAACAATTCGCCAGCGCGGACTGTCGGCTTTTATTACAGCAGATGGCTACAATAATTTTAATCGCCGTCATGGCCCATCTCCTTCTGTTGTTACAGATGTGTGTGCAATTTACGCGGGCCTGGTTGTCGCAAGTGTTGCGCCGCGTGTATCGCCAGAGCGTAGCAATTCTACCTATGTACATACGAGAGAATGTACGCACCCATCCGTCAACACAGTCAATCGCTGTCGATAGCGCCGGTACCGCGTCGTCGCGCCACGTCACGCCGCTCTAAACTCTAAATTGCAAGAACCACTCGCGGCACACTTTCAACCTAATTGAATTAATTAATCCCCAGACTAGCGATCGCGAATCAACGCGCTCAAATCGATCTCAGTTGCCCGAGAGGAACAGGCGACGAACCGTAGGAGTTTCGAAGCAGAAAGAGGACGGAAGCAGAAGGATGGGACGAGCGTCTGCGGCAATTCGTTAAGACGCTTAGTTAAGCAAACAAGACCGGAACTGTTGGAAAACGATATACGTGCCAGAGCAGAAAATCCACGGCTCTGTCGCTGGTAATTGCGCCCAGCTGTGTTTCGCGCACGGATATAAACGTGATCTCACGAACCTACGATTTTTTTCAGATCACGGTGGAAATTTTGGGAAGCTTGCGGTTGGATGCTGGGCCTTCGAAGGGATAAACGTGCGTGGAAGAGGAGAAGAGGCCGATCGAGATTTTCGACGGTCCTCTGGTCAGAGATAGCGAGTCGAAAATTCTAGATCGTGTTGAAAGGGAGGAGGAAACGAAGCTTTCGCGGGGACAAAAAACATCGAGTACGTATGGATCGATCGTGGGCACGTTTTGAAGGAAACGGCTTCACCATCGTGGCAGACTGAGCTTATGTTTATACATATGTCCTGCACATGGTACGGCTGCCTGTCGGAGAGGAGGTCGCGCGGGTGTGGAGACGCAATTTCCAATATTAGAACGGCCAGGCGAGAGGCAGCCAGCCAGCCAGGCAAGGCAACCAGGCAACCAGACCAGATGTCTACCGTACTAGTCAGACTACCGAGAGCGCGACGCTACCCGACGCGATGCGATGCGACGTACGTTTAGCTTGCTTTCATTACAAAAATGTCACGCACAGCCACCGTGTGTCTTCTTGCTCGCACTGTCCTTTGATGATGCGCATCCCTCCTCTCTTCTTTCTCTATCTCTTTCTGCTTCCATCTCAGCTCCTCGTCTATCCCCGTTTGTCACAGCGTAATGGAGAGAATCACCGCGAACAACGCGTCCAGGTCTCATCATCGAGGATGCACCATTGAGTCGAAGAACTCTTGGCGAGTCACGCGATTTAAATGGATCGTGGAATGCCAGGAAATTGAACCGCGATCGTTCGATGATCTTCTCCCGAGATTCTACAGGCTTTCACCCCCGGCCTCCTTTTCATAGCGGCCCCTCCTAGTCCTTTCACAACCCCTTTTCAGAATCGTCTCGATCAGCCGCGCGTTAATCTTCGCGCCTAAACTCGTTATCCACTCAGCGGCGACAGCCGTCTAGTCTGAAGGCGGGCATCCACGGTGTCTCGACACGAGTCCACCGTCTCCAGTGGGAACGTCCATCGTTTATTATACGAATAATAACCACGCCGGAGCAGACGATCCCCCGAAGATTTAATTCGGTTTCATTCCGAAGATGTCACGCGCAGACACGCCACGCTCAGACCAGCTTTTGACATTTCGCTCGTCACGCGTAGCCACGTAGTCGATTTTACAACTAGCCGCAACGGGGAAAGTTGAGTAAAACGTTTAAAAAATCGCGGCCCGCCGATAAACCAGGTGTAGAACGAATTATACAGCTTTCGAAAAGCTGAAACGATCGATAGCTAAGAGTCGAATTTCATCCCCGTGGAAACACAGGCTTGGGCAATTTTGCTCTCCCAGCTGTCATGGTCGAATCGTCATTGTGGCGTCGCCATAAATGCGTTTTCGCGGCTTTCCACATCGGTTCCGGCCCGTTTGCCCCGCAACGTCACGAATCCTCTTCCAAATTTCGAATAGGTAGAGTATTCGCTGTACCGAGCACGGACAACGATAAAATTACTAATTGTAAAGTTTGGAGAAAGAGCATTCGTTGTCAGCCCGGTGGAACAGGATCGGTCAGCGACCAATTTAATGGGAGACATCGAACGGGGTACGCAGGTGCGCTTACGGTGCATCCAGTTCGTCAGTGTCAGTGAAAATCGTTGGACAAACGGGAGACTGGAGTGTAGACGGTGTAATACGCGCGCGTATCACTGGGAAAATTGAACGGACAATTTCTTAGGAGGGCAAGCCTAGGAAACAGTTCGTCAAAGGTGGTCGCGTCAGCGTCGATCCTCTCTGAAGCGCGAAAACTGCCTGCAACACCTGACCCACTCGTTGGACGCGCGTGTGACAAGCTGAGGAGACGCCGCGCCGGCTAAGCAGAGGGACGGATAGAATTCGCGGAGGAGAAGAATGTGGGAGAGAGTGGTCGAGGAATAGCGAGGTAAACTGGGAAAGACGAAGACGAAAAAGAAGACGAAGATGAAGACGAAGCGAAATCAGGAGAGAGAAAGATTAATAATATAGGAAAGCCAAAGCCATACCACCCTCTCCAACAAGCTTTCCTCTGCCTCTCTTCTGTTGCCAACAGTTAATCGATATAATACGTGGGTACAGCGGGCCAACGGTGGCGCGTGTCTTGCGCCGCGCCACGCCGCTACGTATGCACGCACACGCGACCGTCTCTGCGCTTAGGATACGAGCACGTTTTCGCATACCACCGGGTCAGCACCTAGCATGCATTAACGGCCACTTTACCTTCCAGACCCGTGCAGAGAACCAGCCAACCTCTCCCGGCCGCACCTCCCACCTCATACCTCCATTAATCAGATCCCCGATCACCCGCCACCGAATCTTCAGCTACCTTATCATTCCATTCGCGTTGGCGAACGTTGGCCGACCCTCGATAAACATGGACAAACTTGTGCTTGTGACATTCTTACGGTGAAGCGGATCAGACGTAAATTTCAATTTACCGATTCATCAGCTGGCCATGCTCTCCCGATTTTTTTCCAGCGGAACAACCTTCCACGTTCTCGCGCTAAGTATCGCTGGGGAATCGCTCGATCCACGCTCGATCGGTGACGATCGCGAGACAGAGGAGATTGTAATTAAGGTAATTGGGTAACTTGTCCGTTTTTCCGTCTTCCTTTGATTTGTTTAGAAATCGCGGCCACCGTCTGCGGACGCGAGGAAAGGCATTATTTCATCTTCGTCTGGTGCCCACCTGCTGTTTTCTCATACATCCAGAGTCTCCGCAGGTTTTAGAACCCCGCGAACCAATATTTGCGCCACCAGCTGACAAACTAATATTTCCATACCCCGTTCGATGTAAACGAATCCGAGAAAACCATTTCGCAAACGTTGGAAATTAAACGCGCAGCACTTGTTTCGGAATATCGAGAACCTACGTTGCTTCTCCCGTTCTTCGTTCGCGCCATTTTTGATAGACGGTTGCGAAATCTTTGCGCTTTCACGCGTAACTGAAGCTCGAATGGATAGTGGAAAGGCGCGGACCAGAGGCAGATTGGGCGACGAGAAAAGGCGACACGTAAAGTTTGCGAGAGAGGAAGAGAGGCAGAGGGTGGGAATATCCTAGCGCCACGTTCACCTGGTTGCTGGTTAATCAGGACGAACGGCAGGTTTCTGAGAAACCGATTATTGGCAGACATCGTGCGAAAGGATGCACCTGACGGTTTTGCTACTTCAGTCCTCATCTCCCTACTCTTCCGAAGAAAACTCGAGTTTCCTCGAGCAGTGATCGGTGTTGCTTGGTTTCTGTTCGGTGGAATGCACGCACACGTGCTCGCACAAACGCCTATCTATCTCCGAAAGAATTTTTCTTGGTCATCAATTGTCTCAAGCTACTATATCCTGATGGACCAACTACCTGTGTACTTGGATCATCGCAACGCAACCTAAATACGCGCGCGTTTCGTGGCCGCGCGCATGCAACGAGGTCTTATCGTCGGGTTAATCGTACGCCTAATCCGATCGTGTCTAATTGGGAGTCGATTGAGTGACAAGAAACGACGGAAAGAGATCCTACCTGCTGCTCGATCGGTGCTCCTCGTGCTAGTTTTCCGCGATCAAACAATCCCAAGGGTAGAAGATCACGGAACGAAGCACAAGCCTTCGATCCAAGTGATCGGATCTAGCAAAACTGTCGCGATCGACGAGCAACAACGCGCTTCATGATGTATCCGCGTTCCACCCAGCCTTTCCGTCGCGAGCAATTTCCAATAATGCTCAGATTCAATGCTTGCAAAACAGATGGAATCGAAGTGATCTCCACGGATCGACAATCGATAAACAAGATCGAGAACGTAGGGTGAGAACGGGGTTATTTGGCGATGAGAGCGGAGGCGCGCGACACGAGAAAACGCGAGGCACGGACGGCTGTCGCCAGCCGACTGAACGTCTCGTCGGAGAACGGGAAGAACGATGCCAGCCGGTGGAGGATGAGGACGAGAGGTGGTGGTTTGCAACCTCTACTACGCAACCTCTGCTCGCCTGAACCTGCACCGGTAATTCTTCCATCCACCCCCAGCATCGAACTACCATAGGCGACGATCGCAGTACGCCGCGTCGTTTTATCGGACGAACGGCCCTCGATTTTCGCGCGCTGATCGAGGCCAGAAAGCGAGAAACCCCGGAGAAATCTTTGATTGCGCGAGACCTTGTTCCTGCGATAAGCAAAGCTGGTGGCGAAAAAGCAACGACAAAGTAAGGTAAATGTTCCAATACCTGGACACGTCCCAGTACTTGGACAGTAGTCCAAATAATTACATTTAGTATTCACTTTATCTATAAAAGAACTATTTTATTCAATTACTCATACAGTGGCGGATTTAACAGGGCGGCCAATGAGCAGTTGCCACCTGGGCCCTTGCTCGGAAGGCTCCACGAGGGCCCCATTCTAAAAAAATTATGATTTTATTAAAACTATGTTATTTTCTGTATTAATACACTAAGCCCGTTTTTAGTAAACTACCACTTTAGAGTTCCGAAAAATGGGCCCCTCCCCAGAGGACCCCCTAGGGTCCTGTCTTCAAATATAAATTATCATTTTATCCAAGCACGTTTTTTTCTCCATACTTTTCTGTACATTTACTCCCTTTTAGTAAACTACCTCTTCATGTTCCCGAAAAATGGGTCCCTCAACATTTGCCACCTGGGCCTTTATTCTTAAATCCGCCACTGTACTCATATTTAATAAAATATATTCATATAGGAAGTGCAGTATATTTGGAATATCAGTTTGTTTAAGATGAATAACAAATTTCGGCAGAGGATAGGAACAAATAAAACTGCATAATATCGTAGAGAAACTAATATACTTTTATATTTCAAACTCTCAGTAATAATAAAAAACAAGAAGTAACTGAAACTTTGGTTTAAATGAAAAGTGACCGGAAGTATCGATTTCGTTAAGGTGCGGGTAATTTGGAATACTGGTATTCTAATTTGCCCTCACTTTATAAACTTAAAAGAAAACATATAGATAATAAAATTATTTTCTTTTATGTTCTAATCAAGCCCAAAAATCACAATATTGGAACAATCTTAAAGTTTTGACATATTTTAACCATGATTGGAATGATTGAATGCATGCTGAAAAATTTTTGCAGATTGACATTTCCTTCCTCTGCAGATTAAGTAAAAAATATAAAAATAGCGATTAATCCACAAATGTCATTAATGAACAGGTCATTAGCCCCTATAATCTACAATGTTACAAATTAAATAGCGTTAGTAGTTCATTAGATACTTCGGTATTCCAAATTACCAACAGTATTCCAAATATACTGCACATCCTCTACCTTATCGTCGCCGAGAATTTGAAAGTTCGCCGCGTAGAGGAGCGATCCAAGGCCGCGATCGGCGCGAAGGTGTTGGGACGTTGCGAGTTGCAAGACGCCCGAAATATAGGCAACCGACCACGGTCGTCGCGCTCCGCGCGGATATTGTAAACGGGGCAGTGTGCTCCTGACGCGTCGATATATTCCCACGAAGAAAGCCTCTGCCGCTGAAGCTGAGAAATAGCTTGCCACCCTCTGTTCGCCACCTCGCTCACCCCCGTTTCCTCTCATCCTTACGACGATGTACAGACTCGCGGCCTGTTCGTTTCGGGTGATTTGAGATTTCACGTGGGCCCGCGTCGGCTACCGGAAGGAAGAACGTAAGAAGGGGACAAATCCAGCTTCGCAAGCCCGTGCGAAGCGTGCCAACCTGTTCGACGTTCGGTATCGATCGATTTTACTTCCGGAGGATTTGATGCATGATGCATCTGTCGCCTGGTGCACAGTGCACGCTCGCGCACGCCTTCAACTTGAGCATCACCGGCTGCATTAGCACGAGCCATCCCTGTCCATGTGTCCGTGGTGCGATCTCTGTATTTCTCTCCTCGTCCTTCTCTTCCCTGTTTATTCGCACAAATTCATGCACGGCCGCACCGATACACGCGCGCCACTCCGTCGGCCTATTATACGTATTATTAGCACTCAGTCACGGCCCTGTCATCGCCACGCACACTCCTATAGGTGTGCGCGCCGAGATTCCCGAATAACTCGCGACGTCTTGCTCGCTAAGCTTCTTTCGCTAGTCCTAAAGATTCGACCGGTAATTCGCAACCCACTACAATATTTACGAGTAGCGCCCCAACTTTCATTTCCATTTCGCTCCATCATCAGCGCGGTAGAAACGAAAGACGAAATGCGAAATTCTCGACGGCTTTTAATTAGTGCGGGAACAATAAAGCTGTGGCTCGATAAAGCCAGAAACAGCGTTGATTCGCATGGAACGGGTCGAACGTAAAGTTGAATTTGTACGACGGGCAAGCGTAAGTTTGACCGGACGGGTGATGCATGCCGTCAGTCGCAGACGAGACGCGGCCGCGTTTTACACGGCGATCGAGCGAAACGCGCCTCCATGCGCATTCGTAATTTACGACTTATCGGCCATGCACGGTGTAATTTTCGCGCTTGTGAAAATTATACCGACGTGGCCCGTGCTTGTCCAACAAATTTCCTCTCTCTCTCTTCCCTCAACCCCGGTTTTCGCTCTCTAGTCCCTCCCCTCTTTCTCTCACCCCCTGGAAGTGACGCAAAATCGTGCTCTCGACGTGGGCTGGCTTGTACCGAGATGTCGATACCACGAGGAGCGGATGTCAATAGCACGAAGTCACTCCTCTCGCGAGAGAGAAACCGCGTCAGCCGATTTTACAGCGCTTTCGCGGAGCCGCCACGGAAAAGCGCGCAACAGCTTTACCCCCTCGGTCTCATCGATTTTTCACCAATGATCGGACAACCTTCGAAATCCTGCGATCGACAAGTTTAAAAAAAAAAAAAAATTCTCCGGATACCCGAAACCTCCTCGCGGTTTCCACCGCGATCGTTCTTCCCGCGGATCGGTTCGGAGCTATTTAGAAAATTTGCTTTCGTCTCACTTTGTATCAATGAAAAGCGGATCCCGTTTTGTCTTTGGCATCGAGACACGGGCCAAGTGTGTTGCACACGACTACAAGGTGCGAACGCTTCTTCCAAATCTCCTCCTTCTGTTGTCCGGTCGCTGCTTTACCATCCTACTTTGAAATTCAAGAGGTTTCCAAGCCACAGGGGTGTAAACCGGCTTCGTTGTGTTCGATAAAGAGCACGCGTTGTGCAGCCGCAAAAGAACGAGACTGGTTATCGAATAGACAGGTGAACCGGATAAGATTAAACAGCTGTTTCCACCTTTTACCGAGCCACTAGCTTAGCCCGGTCTTCCTGGCTCTTCCCCTCGTAACAGCGTTATTCTGCTCGACGCGTGTCACGCGACACCCCCTTCGCCGTATCCGAACAGTAAATACAGCCTTGACCTGACAAATACCTCGATTGCAGAGCAAGTAGACGGAGTTTGATTCAAAATTCTACCTTCGAAATTTCAATGAGGACCCGCGTTATCCATTTTTTTTTTAAACGATGCGCGCGATAAATGCATATTTTATCTAAACGAGGCAGGATTAACGCGCGACCCGCCCTCGAAGAAAGAGATTCGCGCCCTATCTAACATTTTATTTGGTCGAACTCGAAGCGTCGTCGCGAACAGGGAGGAATAGGATGAAACAGGATGGAACAGACAGAAAACAGCTGAGGCGCAGCTGGTTTCTGGCATCGCGACGGCTGGCGTCTTCCACGCGGGGAACACCCTGCCCCCAGCCTGTGTATATGCACACCGCTGACGTGTGTGTATAGCACAAACCATCCATGGTAGAAAGCAGAATCGAAATCGATTCTTAAAAAACATTTTTAGAAGACGGAATAACAAACGGGCCTGAAAAATTCGGGGATTCGTGCCAACAGCGCGCTACTGGCTGCGTAGAATGAAAAACTGAGTAGCCTTGCGAAGAGTTTTCTTAAAACAATGCTGGCCGAGCACTGACATAAGTCGATCCGACCACCGGTTCGTAGAATTCAATTTGTTAGTCTGATTTTAAAGAATCGTGCAACGCGTGAAACTATAAAGCTGCTTCGAACGTGTCTGTAGGCGCACGTGTTGCCGTGTCCGGACAACTTGCTCGTCCTTCTCTTCCTCCTTCACCCCCCAGCCGCCTCCTCCGCGGAAAGAAACCTCGTGAATCTTTTCCAGACGCCAAACGGCGAACTATACTTAGAAGGAAAATCGTTCCACATGCCGTGGCCCCCTCGCTATCTCATGACTTTGAATTCTCGCAGATAGCTTACTCTTAGAACACCCTGTAATTATTCTGGCCATCTATCGTAGGATAGATTTACTCACCGCTATCGATTACGGAATGATCAACTCTGCTACAGTGTATAAACAGTGCTTTATTCATTATAATTCTCAGGCTTGCGATTTACAATGATGCGATCACGTGAACAGCTACTTTGCTTTTGCGTGTCTAACGATCGAGACATTCTTTCACACCGATCGTTATCGACCGAGGAACATCGTTATTGTCGGTCAACGATAATTCGCGGTAACGCTAATGCGTTGACTTGTTAGACTCTCTTCGAACCCTCTTGTTTAGCGGTTGTCTCCCTTTCTCTTTTCTCTCCCTCCCCCCTCTCTCTCTCTTTATTTGTTTAATCTTTCCTGTATATTTGCAGATCGAGCAATTTAACCAGTGTCGGACGTGCAGGGGGAAGTATCGGCGTTACTGTGACCGTTGCTCTCCGTCGACGAACTATCGTTGCTTTTTATTCGTCGCTTCCGCAGCTTCGCGAACTGAAACTCCTCGACCGGCACTGTACACCAACAATTGAAGTGGTCATTAGTTCATCATCGCGTAATCACGAGGCGAATGTCGGGAGTGGGGGACGATCGTACAGCCGGGAACGATCGGGAAATAAAACGAAGCAACTGCGTCTAGCGAAATGAGAACGAAAGACATTTATATTTATCGAAAACTATTCCTAAATTTCATTCCATTACACTGTGCAACTCTTACGTTACAGCCACGGTATCGACATCGTTTTAATTCGCGGTATCGGTCGTTTCTCCGATATGCCTTCTTAAATTTTCTCTCGAATCACGTACTATGGCTGTAACATGTACATCGTATAATATTAACAACGAGCAGAAGAAGATTAATCTTATGTTTCTAGCGAACAACGACGCGGAGTAATGTCACGCGGTTTATTGGTACATTGTACTTCTGTGCGGATATTATCGTTAATGGTAGTTCTCGAATTTCTTTGAGCTTACATCAACTCCGCTACGAGCAATCGCTCGCGTATATACTCTTAGTATATAGGAAAGACGTAATTCTAACTCCTTTCACAACGGAGATCACGGCGTTTTCTATTCTTCGACTTTTCTTATCACAACTTATCTATCAAGATGGATTAACATCGTTTAAAACTTTTGCTCGTAATCTCCACTTTATAAAATCCTAGTACAATCAACATCGATTTACAACCATATTATTTCTTCGGAATTATAATGTTACCAAAGACTTTGATCGAACAGAGCGAGGAAGAAACATTATAGAAATATATATATAAATAATCTTTTAATAAAATTTAAAAAAATATAACACAAGTCTCCGGTATAGGCAGTTAAAGAACTCTTAATATTTCAACGATAAATTATCCATTCGCAATTTACGTAAACTCATTGCATAGCAATACGATTACTTGTAGTGCAAGTTTGGTTACCATCGGAATCTGGATCTCGGTCCATAACATTCTGAGGCGTGCTTGGTAATGGGACAATTTCAGGCTCGAGTGGTTTTACAGCGCAATCTACGTCCTCGACGATTACTTCTTCTGCCAAACTGCTTCTTACTGCCTCTGTATTAACAAACTATGTGATTCCAATAGACTATATGTTTTCAAGATATTATGTCGCGTAAATTATTTATATATATACAGCTACCATTGAAAGCTTGGGGATATTGCTGGCTCAACTTGTTCTTGACGATACGTATCCTCTTAAAGATATAATCCAGATCCTTCTTCATTTCTACCAACAGTGCTGTATGTTTTTTAAATTCGCTTCCTGCAGTCTTTAGCCTATTTATCGACAATTGATTGCAATTAGTTAACATTTCGTTGGTCTTTTCAAATCTTTGCAGCCTAGAAATTTAATGGAACCGATAAACAACAGAATCTTGTGTGCGTAAATATCCTGAGACTCGAGATAGCAGTCTTACATTTGCTTTTGAGCCCTAATCATAGATTCTACGTCCTGTTGGTCGACAATACCAGCCAAACCTTGTACAAATACCTCCGGCGCGGTATAATTTTGGAAGCATTCAAAGCTTCCAGTATCCGATTCCGGTGTACCTTGAGCTGTTGCCATTCTTTTTGCGTTTTATATCGCGTAATTATAATGTATAGCATTAGCCTCGTACAGTTTCGCTGTCACAATCATCGTCTCTGTCGATGCATGCCGATCTGACACACCCGAATTTCAACATTTAATTATCACGTTTCATGATACTTGGCAAGAGATCGCAAGAGAATGGCTAGGTTCATTAAATGAACTTCAATTATCAATCGAAAATTCGAAAGCATCGAAAGTGATCGAAAGCGTCCATTTCTTCTTAAATGTATGTTTACAACAGTTAAGAAAGACTTAAAATGTCCCCAGATCCAACTTGCAGGTTAATAAATTCCCTGCTGTATGGAGGCTTTTGAAGCGAAATGTTGTCACTTGAAAGAAACCTTTTTAGTTATTATTTTCGAGATCATACAAGTTGCTATGACTTCCGGTTTGACCGTAAACAAGTGTACACGCGAAGTTTAATGGTGAAATAATCAAAATACAAATATATCGAATAAAAACCAAAATAACTACCAAATGACATAACTAGAATAGAGAAATAAAAAGTGAGGCTTGAATAACAAAATCCTTAATATCCTGACGTAAGGTAAGGAGAATTAAATAACTACATAGGAAATAACCTACAAACTACATATCACACAATACATCACAAACGAGGCATGGAAGAAATGGAAATAGAAGACAAAACAAAAAACAAAGATAAAAATACATTTGACCCCAAAGATAGTCAAAACAAAGTAACAATGAACAACAATAATTATCAGATTTCAAATAATCAACACATGTTAGATATTATAGGAATAAACCCATCCTCATCTTCAAATAATAAAATAAATGCAGACAATAGCTTAAAAAGGACAATGCATGAAGAGGCAAAAGCAGGACCTAGTGATAATACAAATATAAGCCAAATAAATAAAAAGAAAAAGCAAAACATTTTCCATGAAATGCAAGGAAAGAATAGATATGGAGACAATATTTCCGGACCGTATATAGTCCAAATGACATCAAAGGATGAAGCTCAAAATCTGGGTAACCTACACCCTCTACAATTGGGGAAAAAGATTGCCCCTCTTGCAACTCAGCTACAGAAAATTAACAAACTAGGGAAAGATAAAATACAGTTAACGTTTAATAATCATATTTATGCTAACGAGTTTATCGAAAAATCGAAAAACAAGCTAACGGAATGGTACACATACATTCCGGATTATAAAATATATAGACGCATTATTGTGTATGACGTTCCAAAAGAGATGGATTTGGAAGAAATCCAACAGGGAATAGAGGAGCATAACTACAATCCAGAAATAGTTGAAATTGAGAGGCTAATGCGTTACGATAATAAAACAGATAAGCTAATACCAACAAATGCTATCAAATTATTAATCAAAGGAGATCTCCTTCCACAAAGCATCACTATTTGGTATGTCAAATGCAAAACAGCTCCAATAAAAAAAACAGTTAAAAAATGCCATAACTGTCTACGATATGGACACACATCTGCACAATGTAGAGGACAGAAAAGATGTCCAATATGTTCAGAAACAGAACATTCAGAAACTAATGAATGCAAAACAGTAAGAAAATGCGCAAACTGCAAAGGGAACCACGGTACTTTTGATATTAACTGCCCTTCACTTCAATATCAAAAAATACTAGCTACTACAATGAGTTATTTTAACGTGGACCATAAAAAAGCAAAAGAGATAATAAGGAAGAATAATATTATAAACGAAAATCAAATTATTAATCTATATTACAAAGACATAAATAAAAAGGCTATATTTGATTGGAAGGAAAAACAATTTCTAAACCCTCAAACCCTAGAAGAAATTGAATTTAATAAGCCTAAAACAAAAGAAAACATAACAGAGAAAGAAATAAAAAAATACATATCAAAAGAAGACATAGGGACTCGCTTGGACATAAATAAGAACATAGAAAAACTAAGTCTAATCACACTAAATACACAAAACCCAATAAGAATTAGTACAATCGAAGATAGAAATAGAACAACCAAAATAGACGAGGCTTCCATAAAATCCTCATATTCGAATAATACCTTCCCATATTCCAGAATAAATAAGAAAACAAACAAAGCTCTTATAATAAAAAATTCTCCGATAATTCCTAGATTTAAGGAATTAACAAAATACAATACTACAAATGAAACTAAAAAGATCGAATACGATCAAAAAATTAGGTCCAAAACACTAGATAATTTAACAATCACAGCCAATCCAAAAACTCTGGAACAGGAATAAAAACAACAGTAATACAAATTATAATGAAAATCCTTCAATGGAATTGCAGAGGAATTAAGAATAAAATTTTGGATCTAAGAAACATAGCACAAGATTATGACATAATAGCACTACAGGAAACCTGGTTAGATGACGGAAACTATATAAACATGGGGAATTTTAACATCGAAAGGAATGATAGACAAGCCATTCACCACGGAGGAGGAACCTTAATAGCAATAAATAAAGACATATTATATGACAAAATTAACGTAGACTTCTCAATGTTCAAACAAATTGAAATTCAAACAATAAAAATCAAAACTAACACAAATAATGACCTACATATAACCAACCTTTACAAACCTCCTCAGGTAAAAACATCAGGCAAAATATGGTTTGAACTATTAAATAGAATAGGGAACATTTCTAGCTACAAAAATCATATTATATGTGGAGACTTCAACGCTAACCACAAATTATGGGGAAGCAGAACTGAAAATTTGACTGGGAGGAATCTAATGTACGCAGTGAATAAACAAGATTTTTCAATAGTTCCAAAAAGAGACGCTACGATGATACCTAAAATAAACTGCAGCCCAACCGCACCAGACCTACAAATAATCTCATTAGATTTAATCAACAATGTTGAAGTTAACATCACAACAGACCCAATGAACAGTGACCATCATCCAATATCAATTGAAACAAACTCTCAGCCACAAATATTTACAAGTGATAGACCAAAGTTATCAACAGCAAAAGTCGACTGGACCAAAACAATAGAAGACTTAAAGGAAATAACATTCAACAATAAGGTATCAAAAACTAACTATCTAGAAGAATACAAAAAGCTAACAAACACTATACACGACACACTTGTTAAAAATGGCGCAAAACAACTGAATATCCAACAACAAAACCAAAACAATATAAATAACAACCATAAGACAACCACAAGAAGAAACAAAAATATCAGACCAGCTCTCATATGGTGGAACGAGGAATGCCAAGAAGCAACAAATAATAGAAAAATAGCATATCTAGAATATAAAAACCAACCATCCAACGAAAAGTTAATTAAATGGAAAGAGGAAATCAGCAATACACGGAAAATAATAAAGAAAGAGAAATCTAATAGCTTCAAAGAAACAGTAAATAAACTTAACCCACATACATGTCTGAAAGACATATGGAACACTATTAAAACATTCAGTAATAGCAAAATATGGAATACTCCGAACAGCAGCACACCGGAAGAACAAATAAGATCAGCAAAAACATATGCAGAAAAGTTTGCCCCGCCATCAACAGCAAACTATATTCACATCAACAATAAAGAAGAAGAACTACCATCAGTTTGGAAGCAGGAGATCTCAATAGATGAAATAAAATCAATAATTAAAAATCTAAAACCCTTCACATCACCAGGAGCGGACAACATTACAAATGAAATATTACAAAAACTAC
Source organism: Andrena chrysosceles (assembly GCA_963855975.1). Lineage (NCBI taxonomy): Eukaryota > Metazoa > Arthropoda > Insecta > Hymenoptera > Andrenidae > Andrena > Andrena chrysosceles. Next base: position 2,663,136 of record OY979768.1, read on the forward strand.
CAATCAACATAATAACCAGGCTTAAAGAAACCATATCACAGATCATCGAACAAGGAGAAATCCCAACAGACTGGAAAGTTTATAATACCTCCCTAATACCTAAACAGAAAAAAGACAGTTACAGACCAATATCGCTAGCTTCAAATATATTAAAACTAACTGAAAAAATAATAAAAAATAGACTAGAACATTATATTGAAAATGACCTTCTGCTGCCAAATATACAATTTGGATTTAGGAAAAATAAATCATGTCAAGATAGTCTCAATATACTTACTACAGATATTTATCTAGCCTACCTCAAAAAGGAATCAGTGGGAGCTTTATTTATTGATGTAGAAGGTGCCTTTGATAATGTAAATCCAGCAATATTAATAAACGAATTAGTCAAACTAAAAATTCCAGCCAACATAATCAGATTTATACAAAATACAATATCAGAAAGAACAGTCCATTTCTACTTAAAAGGAACACACATAGACACTAGAACATGCAGGAAAGGTCTCCCTCAGGGATCTATATTAAGCCCATTACTATTTAACATCTATTTACATAAAATACTAAACCATACAGGAAATAACTGCTTCACCCTTCAATTTGCAGATGATATTGTAATTTATTGTAGAAATACTGATAAACTTAAAATAAAAAGGGACTTAACAGAATCAATAGAAACCTTAAACAATTGGTTAAACTCAATTAATTTAAACATATCGGCTGAAAAAACAAAATTAGTAATTTTCTCTAGGAAGAAAGAATCTCAAGATTTCGACATCAACATAGAAGGAAAAATTATCAAACCAAACAATGAAGCAAAATTCTTAGGACTAATGATGGACAAAAAACTAAACTGGTCACCGCACATCAAATACCTTAAAGAAAAATTGATTAAAGCAACAACAATTCTAAAATGGCTATCAGGAGTACATTGGGGATCGCATCCAGAAACTTTACTATTAGTTTATAAAGCAACAATTAGAACAATGATTGAATGGGGCCTTCCACAGTATATAAATGCATCAAGGACTAACCTAAAGGGAATCAACACTTTAACTCAAACTGCATTAAAGAAGTGCTTAGGACTAATGCCATCAACTCCAAATGCAATAGTATGGCATATAGCAAAAGAAATGAACATATATCAAAGGGCCGAAATATTAACAAACAACTATTTAGCTAAATGTCACTCACATACATCTCATAAATTAAAAACAAAATTACATTATATAGACAAGCTACTAAAAAAATCAAAAACACAAAGATACAATTTCTTCCTGATAAAAAGATGGAATTGTATAAAGCTTACTCTAAAAAGTATACATCACACAAATCTACCAATAGTATACGAATTTCCAATACAAACATATCTCAACAAGTTTGAAGTAAACACAGAAATAGGCGAAATTATAAAATTAGCAGAAAACCCAAACGAATCATTTATCAAAAAACTATCTGAACTCCCACCTCATGAATTAGAAATATTCACAGATGGATCTGGACACAAAAAAACAATAGAAGATAACACCAATGAAGAAAATACTAAAGCAGGAGCAGCCTTTTACATCCCCCAATTAGACAAATACGAATTATTTAGTATAAAAAAAGAACACTCTTCAGAAACACTGGAAGCAATAGCAATAATAGAAGCGATAAAATTCTTCAAAACTAGCACTCATAGATCCTGCAAAATAATATCAGACGCCAAACATCTCATTATGAAATTAAACCAAACAAACCAGAACACACAAGAAAATCAATTCATAGCAGAAATAAAATTTCTAGCATACAGATGTCAGACCATACACAAGGAAATTCTTTTCATATGGTGCCCAGGCCACCTAGGAGTAGAGAATAGTGAGAGAGTAGACCAATTGGCAAAATTAGGACGAGAAGTTGGAAAGCATATACCAACAAAACTCACTATAAAAGAAGCAAAAAATATCTTCAAAAAGACAACAATAACAAACTGGAAAAACGATTTAGAGACTAAAGCACAAACAAACAATAACAGTTACTTTAAGCTAATAGACGACAACATAGAGCTAAACACACAATGGTTCACCAAATATAAACAAAAACCAAATAGAAAAGCGATATCAATAATTAACAGAATCAGAAGTAATCACCACAGAACAAAGGCACATTTATATAAACTCTCCATAATCCCAGAACCAAAATGCAATTGTGGTTATGAAGAAGAAGATTTAAACCACTTGATATTCACTTGTCCCCTAAATAAAGACGTCTCAGATAAATTCATCAATTTCATTCAAATAAAAGGAGTACAAGCTCCATACGACATTAGGGCACTAGCCTTTAGTAAAGACATGGAAACACTAGCCAACATAACGCAAGCTTTTGCAAGCATGAACACACAACTATGATAGAAGTACAACTAACCAACAAATAAACAACAAAACAATTAACAAATAAATTTCAGACTACAAGCCAACACGAAGAATAAGAAAAGGAAGATCAAGGAAAAAAAAAAAAAAAAACTGTGGTATCAGCGAGAGCAAAATCCACACAAAACATTATCTATCTACAAGTTGCTATAATTCGTTCTTCGTCTGTTACAGGATTTGGGATCATTCTTCGTTGACAACAACCTTAACTGCATCAAATAAGGGAAAACTATCAATCTAAGCAATGGCGCACGCAGGTACAAAGAGAAACAAGGGAAAAGGAACGGAGTTGTATCCAGCTTCTGAAAGACGGAACGAGACAAATTATCAACGAGTCGCGCGTCGTCTGCTTCGGCCCAGCCCCCAAAATAAAATCCTGAGTGCGTCACTGATCTAAGAACTTGAAACTTTGAACCCAAGATTTTGTCTATAAAATAAAGTGGAAATATATTTATTACTTATTTAATATTGATTTGTACATATTTGAATTGCTCCATTGCAATGTACTGAATGTATTTTAAAGACAATAAACTGGAAAAACTCTACGAAACTGTATTATTATTGTAATAATCCTCTAAAACATTCCTATCCAAATTCCAAATCTACCATCGTCAAATATCGAAAGGCCTTCGACGGTAAAATTCAGTATACCTCCTTCCGCATCATGTTCTCCTGCTACTTTGACTAGAATCTGGCAAACATTTTCAGAACGCCCCAAAATTGGGCTTTGTACTAGGAGAACATGACGTCGAAAGAGGTGACACAAAGTAACGACTCTGGAGAGAGAATCGGAGATGCCTTCGACGCAGAAATTCAGGATACCTCCTTTCGCTTCATGTTCTCCTGATACATCGCTCCAAAATCTGGCCAAAATTTTCAGAACGCTCTAAAATGAGCTTCGTAACAGGATAACATGATGTCGAAAGAGGTGGCACCAAGTTAGCGCCTTTGGAGAGCGAATCTAAGGCGGAGAAGTATTCAACGCAGAGTCGCAGAGTGTTCGAAAGTCTTTCGACGCAGAAATTCAGGATACCTCCTTTCGCTTCATGTTCTCCTGATACATCGCTCCAAAATCTGGCCAAAATTTTCAGAACGCTCTAAAATGAGCTTCGTAACAGGATAACATGATGTCGAAAGAGGTGGCACTAAGTTAGCGCCTTCGGAGAGCGAATCTAAGGCGGAGAAGTATTCAACGCAGAGTCGCAGAGTGTTCGAAAGTCTTTCGACGCAGAAATTCAGGATACCTCCTTTCGCTTCATGTTTTCCTGATACATCGCTCCAAAATTTGGCCAAAATTTTCAGAGCGCTCTAAAATGAGCTTCGTAACAGGATAACATGATGTCGAAAGAGGTGGCACTAAGTTAGCGCCTTCGGAGAGCGAATCTAAGGCGGAGAAGTATTCAACGCAGTGTCGCAGAGTGTTCGAAAGTCTTTCGACGCAGAAATTCAGGATACCTCCTTTCGCTTCATGTTCTCCTGATACATCGCTCCAAAATCTGGCCAAAATTTTCAGAACGCTCTAAAATGAGCTTCGTAACAGGATAACATGATGTCGAAAGAGGTGGCACTAAGTTAGCGCCTTCGGAGAGCGAATCTAAGGCGGAGAAGTATTCAACGCAGAGTCGCAGAGTGTTCGAAAGTCTTTCGACGCAGAAATTCAGGATACCTCCTTTCGCTTCATGTTCTCCTGATACATCGCTCCAAAATCTGGCCAAAATTTTCAGAACGCTCTAAAATGAGCTTCGTAACAGGATAACATGATGTCGAAAGAGGTGGCACTAAGTTAGCGCCTTCGGAGAGCGAATCTAAGGCGGAGAAGTATTCAACGCAGTGTCGCAGAGTGTTCGAAAGTCTTACGACGCAGAAATTCAGGATACCTCCTTTCGCTTCATGTTCTCCTGATACATCGCTCCAAAATCTGGCCAAAATTTTCAGAACGCTCTAAAATGAGCTTCGTAACAGGATAACATGATGTCGAAAGAGGTGGCACTAAGTTAGCGCCTTCGGAGAGCGAATCTAAGGCGGAGAAGTATTCAACGCAGAGTCGCAGAGTGTTCGAAAGTCTTTCGACGCAGAAATTCAAGATACCTCCTTTCGCTTCATGTTTTCCTGATACATCGCTCCAAAATTTGGCCAAAATTTTCAGAACGCTCTAAAATGAGCTTCGTAACAGGATAACATGATGTCGAAAGAGGTGGCACTAAGTTAGCGCCTTCGGAGAGCGAATCTAAGGCGGAGAAGTATTCAACGCAGTGTCGCAGAGTGTTCGAAAGTCTTTCGACGCAGAAATTCAGGATACCTCCTTTCGCTTCATGTTCTCCTGATACATCGCTCCAAAATCTGGCCAAAATTTTCAGAACGCTCTAAAATGAGCTTCGTAACAGGATAACATGATGTCGAAAGAGGTGGCACTAAGTTAGCGCCTTCGGAGAGCGAATCTAAGGCGGAGAAGTATTCAACGCAGAGTCGCAGAGTGTTCGAAAGTCTTTCGACGCAGAAATTCATGATACCTCCTTTCGCTTCATGTTCTCCTATACATCGCTCCAAAATCTGGCCAAAATTTTCAGGACGCTCTAAAATGAGCTTCGTAACAGGATAACATGATGTCGAAAGAGGTGGCACTAAGTTAGCGCCTTCGGAGAGCGAATCTAAGGCGGAGAAGTATTCAACGCAGAGTCGCAGAGTGTTCGAAAGTCTTTCGACGCAGAAATTCAGGATACCTCCTTTCGCTTCATGTTCTCCTGATACATCGCTCCAAAATTTGGCCAAAATTTTCAGAACGCTCTAAAATGAGCTTCGTAACAGGATAACATGATGTCGAAAGAGGTGGCACTAAGTTAGCGCCTTCGGAGAGCGAATCTAAGGCGGAGAAGTATTCAACGCAGTGTCGCAGAGTGTTCGAAAGTCTTTCGACGCAGAAATTCAGGATACCTCCTTTCGCTTCATGTTCTCCTGATACATCGCTCCAAAATTTGGCCAAAATTTTCAGAACGCTCTAAAATGAGCTTCGTAACAGGATAACATGATGTCGAAAGAGGTGGCACCAAGTTAGCGCCTTTGGAGAGCGAATCTAAGGCGGAGAAGTATTCAACGCAGAGTCGCAGAGTGTTCGAAAGTCTTTCGACGCAGAAATTCAGGATACCTCCTTTCGCTTCATGTTCTCCTGATACATCGCTCCAAAATCTGGCCAAAATTTTCAGAACGCTCTAAAATGAGCTTCGTAACAGGATAACATGATGTCGAAAGAGGTGGCACTAAGTTAGCGCCTTCGGAGAGCGAATCTAAGGCGGAGAAGTATTCAACGCAGAGTCGCAGAGTGTTCGAAAGTCTTTCGACGCAGAAATTCAGGATACCTCCTTTCGCTTCATGTTCTCCTGATACATCGCTCCAAAATCTGGCCAAAATTTTCAGAACGCTCTAAAATGAGCTTCGTAACAGGATAACATGATGTCGAAAGAGGTGGCACTAAGTTAGCGCCTTCGGAGAGCGAATCTAAGGCGGAGAAGTATTCAACGCAGTGTCGCAGAGTGTTCGAAAGTCTTACGACGCAGAAATTCAGGATACCTCCTTTCGCTTCATGTTCTCCTGATACATCGCTCCAAAATCTGGCCAAAATTTTCAGAACGCTCTAAAATGAGCTTCGTAACAGGATAACATGATGTCGAAAGAGGTGGCACTAAGTTAGCGCCTTCGGAGAGCGAATCTAAGGCGGAGAAGTATTCAACGCAGAGTCGCAGAGTGTTCGAAAGTCTTTCGACGCAGAAATTCAAGATACCTCCTTTCGCTTCATGTTTTCCTGATACATCGCTCCAAAATTTGGCCAAAATTTTCAGAACGCTCTAAAATGAGCTTCGTAACAGGATAACATGATGTCGAAAGAGGTGGCACTAAGTTAGCGCCTTCGGAGAGCGAATCTAAGGCGGAGAAGTATTCAACGCAGTGTCGCAGAGTGTTCGAAAGTCTTTCGACGCAGAAATTCAGGATACCTCCTTTCGCTTCATGTTCTCCTGATACATCGCTCCAAAATCTGGCCAAAATTTTCAGAACGCTCTAAAATGAGCTTCGTAACAGGATAACATGATGTCGAAAGAGGTGGCACTAAGTTAGCGCCTTCGGAGAGCGAATCTAAGGCGGAGAAGTATTCAACGCAGAGTCGCAGAGTGTTCGAAAGTCTTTCGACGCAGAAATTCATGATACCTCCTTTCGCTTCATGTTCTCCTATACATCGCTCCAAAATCTGGCCAAAATTTTCAGGACGCTCTAAAATGAGCTTCGTAACAGGATAACATGATGTCGAAAGAGGTGGCACTAAGTTAGCGCCTTCGGAGAGCGAATCTAAGGCGGAGAAGTATTCAACGCAGAGTCGCAGAGTGTTCGAAAGTCTTTCGACGCAGAAATTCAGGATACCTCCTTTCGCTTCATGTTCTCCTGATACATCGCTCCAAAATTTGGCCAAAATTTTCAGAACGCTCTAAAATGAGCTTCGTAACAGGATAACATGATGTCGAAAGAGGTGGCACTAAGTTAGCGCCTTCGGAGAGCGAATCTAAGGCGGAGAAGTATTCAACGCAGAGTCGCAGAGTGTTCGAAAGTCTTTCGACGCAGAAATTCATGATACCTCCTTTCGCTTCATGTTCTCCTATACATCGCTCCAAAATCTGGCCAAAATTTTCAGGACGCTCTAAAATGAGCTTCGTAACAGGATAACATGATGTCGAAAGAGGTGGCACTAAGTTAGCGCCTTCGGAGAGCGAATCTAAGGCGGAGAAGTATTCAACGCAGAGTCGCAGAGTGTTCGAAAGTCTTTCGACGCAGAAATTCAGGATACCTCCTTTCGCTTCATGTTCTCCTGATACATCGCTCCAAAATTTGGCCAAAATTTTCAGAACGCTCTAAAATGAGCTTCGTAACAGGATAACATGATGTCGAAAGAGGTGGCACTAAGTTAGCGCCTTCGGAGAGCGAATCTAAGGCGGAGAAGTATTCAACGCAGTGTCGCAGAGTGTTCGAAAGTCTTTCGACGCAGAAATTCAGGATACCTCCTTTCGCTTCATGTTCTCCTGATACATCGCTCCAAAATCTGGCCAAAATTTTCAGGACGCTCTAAAATGAGCTTCGTAACAGGATAACATGATGTCGAAAGAGGTGGCACTAAGTTAGCGCCTTCGGAGAGCGAATCTAAGGCGGAGAAGTATTCAACGCAGAGTCGCAGAGTGTTCGAAAGTCTTTCGACGCAGAAATTCATGATACCTCCTTTCGCTTCATGTTCTCCTGATACATCGCTCCAAAATCTGGCCAAAATTTTCAGAACGCTCTAAAATGAGCTTCGTAACAGGATAACATGATGTCGAAAGAGGTGGCACTAAGTTAGCGCCTTCGGAGAGCGAATCTAAGGCGGAGAAGTATTCAACGCAGAGTCGCAGAGTGTTCGAAAGTCTTTCGACGCAGAAATTCATGATACCTCCTTTCGCTTCATGTTCTCCTATACATCGCTCCAAAATCTGGCCAAAATTTTCAGGACGCTCTAAAATGAGCTTCGTAACAGGATAACATGATGTCGAAAGAGGTGGCACTAAGTTAGCGCCTTCGGAGAGCGAATCTAAGGCGGAGAAGTATTCAACGCAGAGTCGCAGAGTGTTCGAAAGTCTTTCGACGCAGAAATTCAGGATACCTCCTTTCGCTTCATGTTCTCCTGATACATCGCTCCAAAATTTGGCCAAAATTTTCAGAACGCTCTAAAATGAGCTTCGTAACAGGATAACATGATGTCGAAAGAGGTGGCACTAAGTTAGCGCCTTCGGAGAGCGAATCTAAGGCGGAGAAGTATTCAACGCAGTGTCGCAGAGTGTTCGAAAGTCTTTCGACGCAGAAATTCAGGATACCTCCTTTCGCTTCATGTTCTCCTGATACATCGCTCCAAAATTTGGCCAAAATTTTCAGAACGCTCTAAAATGAGCTTCGTAACAGGATAACATGATGTCGAAAGAGGTGGCACTAAGTTAGCGCCTTCGGAGAGCGAATCTAAGGCGGAGAAGTATTCAACGCAGAGTCGCAGAGTGTTCGAAAGTCTTTCGACGCAGAAATTCAGGATACCTCCTTTCGCTTCATGTTCTCCTGATACATCGCTCCAAAATCTGGCCAAAATTTTCAGGACGCGCTAAAATGAGCTTCGTAACAGGATAACATGATGTCGAAAGAGGTGGCACTAAGTTAGCGCCTTCGGAGAGCGAATCTAAGGCGGAGAAGTATTCAACGCAGAGTCGCAGAGTGTTCGAAAGTCTTTCGACGCAGAAATTCAGGATACCTCCTTTCGCTTCATGTTCTCCTGATACATCGCTCCAAAATCTGGCCAAAATTTTCAGGACGCTCTAAAATGAGCTTCGTAACAGGATAACATGATGTCGAAAGAGGTGGCACTAAGTTAGCGCCTTCGGAGAGCGAATCTAAGGCGGAGAAGTATTCAACGCAGAGTCGCAGAGTGTTCGAAAGTCTTTCGACGCAGAAATTCAGGATACCTCCTTTCGCTTCATGTTCTCCTGATACATCGCTCCAAAATTTGGCCAAAATTTTCAGAACGCTCTAAAATGAGCTTCGTAACAGGATAACATGATGTCGAAAGAGGTGGCACTAAGTTAGCGCCTTCGGAGAGCGAATCTAAGGCGGAGAAGTATTCAACGCAGTGTCGCAGAGTGTTCGAAAGTCTTTCGACGCAGAAATTCAGGATACCTCCTTTCGCTTCATGTTCTCCTGATACATCGCTCCAAAATCTGGCCAAAATTTTCAGGACGCTCTAAAATGAGCTTCGTAACAGGATAACATGATGTCGAAAGAGGTGGCACTAAGTTAGCGCCTTCGGAGAGCGAATCTAAGGCGGAGAAGTATTCAACGCAGAGTCGCAGAGTGTTCGAAAGTCTTTCGACGCAGAAATTCATGATACCTCCTTTCGCTTCATGTTCTCCTATACATCGCTCCAAAATCTGGCCAAAATTTTCAGGACGCTCTAAAATGAGCTTCGTAACAGGATAACATGATGTCGAAAGAGGTGGCACTAAGTTAGCGCCTTCGGAGAGCGAATCTAAGGCGGAGAAGTATTCAACGCAGAGTCGCAGAGTGTTCGAAAGTCTTTCGACGCAGAAATTCAGGATACCTCCTTTCGCTTCATGTTCTCCTGATACATCGCTCCAAAATTTGGCCAAAATTTTCAGAACGCTCTAAAATGAGCTTCGTAACAGGATAACATGATGTCGAAAGAGGTGGCACTAAGTTAGCGCCTTCGGAGAGCGAATCTAAGGCGGAGAAGTATTCAACGCAGAGTCGCAGAGTGTTCGAAAGTCTTTCGACGCAGAAATTCAGGATACCTCCTTTCGCTTCATGTTTTCCTGATACATCGCTCCAAAATTTGGCCAAAATTTTCAGAGCGCTCTAAAATGAGCTTCGTAACAGGATAACATGATGTCGAAAGAGGTGGCACTAAGTTAGCGCCTTCGGAGAGCGAATCTAAGGCGGAGAAGTATTTAACGCAGTGTCGCAGAGTGTTCGAAAGTCTTTCGACGCAGAAATTCAGGATACCTCCTTTCGCTTCATGTTCTCCTGATACATCGCTCCAAAATCTGGCCAAAATTTTCAGAACGCTCTAAAATGAGCTTCGTAACAGGATAACATGATGTCGAAAGAGGTGGCACTAAGTTAGCGCCTTCGGAGAGCGAATCTAAGGCGGAGAAGTATTCAACGCAGAGTCGCAGAGTGTTCGAAAGTCTTTCGACGCAGAAATTCAGGATACCTCCTTTCGCTTCATGTTCTCCTGATACATCGCTCCAAAATCTGGCCAAAATTTTCAGAACGCTCTAAAATGAGCTTCGTAACAGGATAACATGATGTCGAAAGAGGTGGCACTAAGTTAGCGCCTTCGGAGAGCGAATCTAAGGCGGAGAAGTATTCAACGCAGTGTCGCAGAGTGTTCGAAAGTCTTACGACGCAGAAATTCAGGATACCTCCTTTCGCTTCATGTTCTCCTGATACATCGCTCCAAAATCTGGCCAAAATTTTCAGAACGCTCTAAAATGAGCTTCGTAACAGGATAACATGATGTCGAAAGAGGTGGCACTAAGTTAGCGCCTTCGGAGAGCGAATCTAAGGCGGAGAAGTATTCAACGCAGAGTCGCAGAGTGTTCGAAAGTCTTTCGACGCAGAAATTCAAGATACCTCCTTTCGCTTCATGTTTTCCTGATACATCGCTCCAAAATTTGGCCAAAATTTTCAGAACGCTCTAAAATGAGCTTCGTAACAGGATAACATGATGTCGAAAGAGGTGGCACTAAGTTAGCGCCTTCGGAGAGCGAATCTAAGGCGGAGAAGTATTCAACGCAGTGTCGCAGAGTGTTCGAAAGTCTTTCGACGCAGAAATTCAGGATACCTCCTTTCGCTTCATGTTCTCCTGATACATCGCTCCAAAATCTGGCCAAAATTTTCAGAACGCTCTAAAATGAGCTTCGTAACAGGATAACATGATGTCGAAAGAGGTGGCACTAAGTTAGCGCCTTCGGAGAGCGAATCTAAGGCGGAGAAGTATTCAACGCAGAGTCGCAGAGTGTTCGAAAGTCTTTCGACGCAGAAATTCATGATACCTCCTTTCGCTTCATGTTCTCCTATACATCGCTCCAAAATCTGGCCAAAATTTTCAGGACGCTCTAAAATGAGCTTCGTAACAGGATAACATGATGTCGAAAGAGGTGGCACTAAGTTAGCGCCTTCGGAGAGCGAATCTAAGGCGGAGAAGTATTCAACGCAGAGTCGCAGAGTGTTCGAAAGTCTTTCGACGCAGAAATTCAGGATACCTCCTTTCGCTTCATGTTCTCCTGATACATCGCTCCAAAATTTGGCCAAAATTTTCAGAACGCTCTAAAATGAGCTTCGTAACAGGATAACATGATGTCGAAAGAGGTGGCACTAAGTTAGCGCCTTCGGAGAGCGAATCTAAGGCGGAGAAGTATTCAACGCAGAGTCGCAGAGTGTTCGAAAGTCTTTCGACGCAGAAATTCATGATACCTCCTTTCGCTTCATGTTCTCCTATACATCGCTCCAAAATCTGGCCAAAATTTTCAGGACGCTCTAAAATGAGCTTCGTAACAGGATAACATGATGTCGAAAGAGGTGGCACTAAGTTAGCGCCTTCGGAGAGCGAATCTAAGGCGGAGAAGTATTCAACGCAGAGTCGCAGAGTGTTCGAAAGTCTTTCGACGCAGAAATTCAGGATACCTCCTTTCGCTTCATGTTCTCCTGATACATCGCTCCAAAATTTGGCCAAAATTTTCAGAACGCTCTAAAATGAGCTTCGTAACAGGATAACATGATGTCGAAAGAGGTGGCACTAAGTTAGCGCCTTCGGAGAGCGAATCTAAGGCGGAGAAGTATTCAACGCAGTGTCGCAGAGTGTTCGAAAGTCTTTCGACGCAGAAATTCAGGATACCTCCTTTCGCTTCATGTTCTCCTGATACATCGCTCCAAAATCTGGCCAAAATTTTCAGGACGCTCTAAAATGAGCTTCGTAACAGGATAACATGATGTCGAAAGAGGTGGCACTAAGTTAGCGCCTTCGGAGAGCGAATCTAAGGCGGAGAAGTATTCAACGCAGAGTCGCAGAGTGTTCGAAAGTCTTTCGACGCAGAAATTCATGATACCTCCTTTCGCTTCATGTTCTCCTATACATCGCTCCAAAATCTGGCCAAAATTTTCAGGACGCTCTAAAATGAGCTTCGTAACAGGATAACATGATGTCGAAAGAGGTGGCACTAAGTTAGCGCCTTCGGAGAGCGAATCTAAGGCGGAGAAGTATTCAACGCAGAGTCGCAGAGTGTTCGAAAGTCTTTCGACGCAGAAATTCAGGATACCTCCTTTCGCTTCATGTTCTCCTGATACATCGCTCCAAAATTTGGCCAAAATTTTCAGAACGCTCTAAAATGAGCTTCGTAACAGGATAACATGATGTCGAAAGAGGTGGCACTAAGTTAGCGCCTTCGGAGAGCGAATCTAAGGCGGAGAAGTATTCAACGCAGAGTCGCAGAGTGTTCGAAAGTCTTTCGACGCAGAAATTCAGGATACCTCCTTTCGCTTCATGTTTTCCTGATACATCGCTCCAAAATTTGGCCAAAATTTTCAGAGCGCTCTAAAATGAGCTTCGTAACAGGATAACATGATGTCGAAAGAGGTGGCACTAAGTTAGCGCCTTCGGAGAGCGAATCTAAGGCGGAGAAGTATTTAACGCAGTGTCGCAGAGTGTTCGAAAGTCTTTCGACGCAGAAATTCAGGATACCTCCTTTCGCTTCATGTTCTCCTGATACATCGCTCCAAAATCTGGCCAAAATTTTCAGAACGCTCTAAAATGAGCTTCGTAACAGGATAACATGATGTCGAAAGAGGTGGCACTAAGTTAGCGCCTTCGGAGAGCGAATCTAAGGCGGAGAAGTATTCAACGCAGAGTCGCAGAGTGTTCGAAAGTCTTTCGACGCAGAAATTCAGGATACCTCCTTTCGCTTCATGTTCTCCTGATACATCGCTCCAAAATCTGGCCAAAATTTTCAGAACGCTCTAAAATGAGCTTCGTAACAGGATAACATGATGTCGAAAGAGGTGGCACTAAGTTAGCGCCTTCGGAGAGCGAATCTAAGGCGGAGAAGTATTCAACGCAGAGTCGCAGAGTGTTCGAAAGTCTTTCGACGCAGAAATTCATGATACCTCCTTTCGCTTCATGTTCTCCTATACATCGCTCCAAAATCTGGCCAAAATTTTCAGGACGCTCTAAAATGAGCTTCGTAACAGGATAACATGATGTCGAAAGAGGTGGCACTAAGTTAGCGCCTTCGGAGAGCGAATCTAAGGCGGAGAAGTATTCAACGCAGAGTCGCAGAGTGTTCGAAAGTCTTTCGACGCAGAAATTCAGGATACCTCCTTTCGCTTCATGTTCTCCTGATACATCGCTCCAAAATTTGGCCAAAATTTTCAGAACGCTCTAAAATGAGCTTCGTAACAGGATAACATGATGTCGAAAGAGGTGGCACTAAGTTAGCGCCTTCGGAGAGCGAATCTAAGGCGGAGAAGTATTCAACGCAGTGTCGCAGAGTGTTCGAAAGTCTTTCGACGCAGAAATTCAGGATACCTCCTTTCGCTTCATGTTCTCCTGATACATCGCTCCAAAATCTGGCCAAAATTTTCAGGACGCTCTAAAATGAGCTTCGTAACAGGATAACATGATGTCGAAAGAGGTGGCACTAAGTTAGCGCCTTCGGAGAGCGAATCTAAGGCGGAGAAGTATTCAACGCAGAGTCGCAGAGTGTTCGAAAGTCTTTCGACGCAGAAATTCATGATACCTCCTTTCGCTTCATGTTCTCCTGATACATCGCTCCAAAATCTGGCCAAAATTTTCAGGACGCTCTAAAATGAGCTTCGTAACAGGATAACATGATGTCGAAAGAGGTGGCACTAAGTTAGCGCCTTCGGAGAGCGAATCTAAGGCGGAGAAGTATTCAACGCAGAGTCGCAGAGTGTTCGAAAGTCTTTCGACGCAGAAATTCAGGATACCTCCTTTCGCTTCATGTTCTCCTGATACATCGCTCCAAAATTTGGCCAAAATTTTCAGAACGCTCTAAAATGAGCTTCGTAACAGGATAACATGATGTCGAAAGAGGTGGCACTAAGTTAGCGCCTTCGGAGAGCGAATCTAAGGCGGAGAAGTATTCAACGCAGTGTCGCAGAGTGTTCGAAAGTCTTTCGACGCAGAAATTCAGGATACCTCCTTTCGCTTCATGTTCTCCTGATACATCGCTCCAAAATCTGGCCAAAATTTTCAGGACGCTCTAAAATGAGCTTCGTAACAGGATAACATGATGTCGAAAGAGGTGGCACTAAGTTAGCGCCTTCGGAGAGCGAATCTAAGGCGGAGAAGTATTCAACGCAGAGTCGCAGAGTGTTCGAAAGTCTTTCGACGCAGAAATTCAGGATACCTCCTTTCGCTTCATGTTCTCCTGATACATCGCTCCAAAATTTGGCCAAAATTTTCAGAACGCTCTAAAATGAGCTTCGTAACAGGATAACATGATGTCGAAAGAGGTGGCACTAAGTTAGCGCCTTCGGAGAGCGAATCTAAGGCGGAGAAGTATTCAACGCAGTGTCGCAGAGTGTTCGAAAGTCTTTCGACGCAGAAATTCAGGATACCTCCTTTCGCTTCATGTTCTCCTGATACATCGCTCCAAAATCTGGCCAAAATTTTCAGGACGCTCTAAAATGAGCTTCGTAACAGGATAACATGATGTCGAAAGAGGTGGCACTAAGTTAGCGCCTTCGGAGAGCGAGTCTAAGGCGGAGAAGTATTCAACGCAGAGTCGCAGAGTGTTCGAAAGTCTTTCGACGCAGAAATTCAGGATACCTCTTTCTGCATCATGTTATCCTGATACTTTGACTAGAATCTCGCAAAAATTTTCAGAACGCTCCAAAATTGGGCATTGTATTAGGAGAACATGACGTCGAAAGAGGTAGCACAAAGTAACGACTCCGGAGAGTGAATCGAAGACGGAGTACTAATGAACGCCGAGCCAGACTTTACTTGTGATTGTGAAATTTGGGATTTAATTAGGAAATGGAAGTTATAGGGTACAGTTCTACATTAAAAGATGCCGTTTTTCTTTACATGTGGTTTATTAAATTACTTTGAATAATGTACAGTGATATATAATAATTCCATTGTCTAATTAGACAGTTACTTAAGTTAGTTAAGTTTCACATCCACTTAAAAACCACATATTGTAAATGCTGCACTGCACATTTTCGTTACATCAGTTGACACGGACCTCCGCTTCCAAAGGAAAGAATTGCTTACCTATAACAGACGAAAGCCCCGAATTAATTAACCAGTTTTCGTAATATAATTGTTACCATTGTATTCTTATCCCGGGGTCGCAAATACGCATGCGCTCAGTAACTGCATGTTGGTAATGTTTGAAGTGGGAGAATTCTAGGGAATACTATGCGCCATCAACGCCACCGATTAATTGAAAGGGAACGGTTTTCTCTGCAGTCTGTGCACTCAATGCGCGAAACAAACCCCTTATAGATCGGTCGAAGGTTCATCCGCCGTTGCGCCCAGTTGCGCCTATATCAATATAATCTGGAATCAATGGCAGAAACGTTATCGAGTATGCGTAAAGTCGAACTGAGAAATGTTTGCACCGAGCAAGCGTAATGTTTCTTCTCGCGATATATTCGAATAAAACTTTGATCAATATTTCCTTCTATTGGAATAGGTAGATTGATCGAACAAACAAACATGCTGCACCTTCAACAGCTGTTCGAAGTCAAATGTTTTCAAGTTGGTTGATAGCGTCTGGAACATTCAAATTTCCACAGTGACTGTTGTGTCTCGTACCGAAGCTTCGGAAATCTTGCGTGAGAAATAATAACCCTGAAGATCTAGCACGTGCGTTTCTCGAGCCGGAATGGCACAAAATATAAATCCGTTTTATTCGTCTCAAAACACACCGAACAAAGCCACTGAGGAAAAGCAGAATGTACCAAAAGACAATCATGCAGTTAGTAAACGGTATGCAAGCTATGTATATGATACTCTAAACCAAACCTACTTACCGAATTTATCGCCAGATGTTTTCTGTCGTTATCCACTCATCGTGTATTTACTACGTCTTTCTTAATAAACCGTGCAACAAGCAGTATTTCTCGCATATACTATTTCGAGTCGCATAACCTAGTTGCAATGTTTGGGCGAATATTTTGAAGTTAGCTCGACCCCAAACTGCATGTCTCTATAATTCTAGACGAATTCTACGGTAGTTTAACTTAAAAGTACATAATATATGGTACATAATATATGGTCATAGTATATGCAATGATAAATTTATGCGCAGGCTGCAAAAGGAACTCATGGTTTTGATGATGAGTACAGAGAAAGGTGTTTCCGCCTTTCCGGATGGGGAAAATTTGTTTAAATGGATCGGGACTATCACAGGACCAAGAGACACGGTATTAACAATGTTGTACTCACAGCAGTAATAGATACAACAAATATTGTGTCAGGTGTAAGAGTTCTATATTGTTTCGTCATCGTCATCATTATTATTACAGGTTTACGCTGGTCTCACCTACAAATTGACTTTGGAATTTCCTCATAGTTATCCTTACAGTGCGCCGATAGTGCGTTTTGCCACTCCCTGTTTTCATCCAAATGTAGACGCGGGGGGTAATATTTGTTTGGACATACTAAAAGATAAATGGAGTGCTTTGTACGACGTGCGCACCATATTATTGTCTATACAATCTCTTCTTAGCGGTGAGTGGGTTTTTATAATGTAAGGGTAAGTATAAGTACAAGTTTAAATACAAGTATCATTTGAATTTGCAGAACCTAACAATGAAAGTCCCCTTAATCCTCAAGCTGCAAAGCTATGGAGCGATCAGACAAAATATAAGAAGCATTTAACAGAAGAATATCACAGAGCTCTTAATCGCGATCAACAAGATTCATGATAAGGCCATTCTTTTAATCCCCATGGCTGATTTATTATTTTTACTTTGGTCAATGTTACAATTAAGTATAAGGCATGTAAAGACCTGCTGCACTGAACTTGGAAACTTTATTACGAAATTTTAATTTCCTGGTCTTTTTTCCTCTCATCAATATGCTGCATTGCATAAAGAAATCCAGAAAATCGTTTTTGCATCGTTCATTATAGTCACCTTCGTTGCGCAATATCGTAGCTCTCTTTAAAGTTGAACAGAAATTTGTATCATGATTTCCAGATTGTATATGCGGATTAAACATTTTTGCATCATCAATTTATATCAGAAATGTTTATTTATTTTTTACTCTTAGTAATATATATATATATATTGACTTTTCGACATATTTTAACATTTTTCGTACGTACCAGCTACATCTGACATTACGTCACTCATTATTGTATAATTCGGAAATAAATATTTTAAACATTCGTGCTCTGTGTTTTATTACAATTCCTTGAAATGATCCGCTCGAGTTGTCGAATGGGCGTTTAAAGCCAAGGTCAACTTTTTAATCTTGGGTGGTTTTCTAATAATCGTACTCCGATTACATTATCAGACATAATAAAGAAATTATTGTTAATAAATGTGCTATGAGTAAGATTGCAACTTATACCGCGTAGAAAAGTTAGAAACATCCATTATTTGTAAACGCGGCGGATTGCAGTGTTATAATTTCGAACGATAAAACGCTAAATTGACGGATGATAAATTTATTCACACAGGAAGAATAATAATGAATTATATAAAAGTAGGCACGGACACCACGCAGTTCTTTTTGTACCTGTTGGATTCGGTGAGTGCAACACGCAAAAATACAATAACAAATTAAACAATGAACTCATCATACTTGCCTATTGTGTCGTCTTGTAGGAACTGCCGAAATGGATTTCCAGCATCAAACAAAGAAAATAAGAAACGATCAATTTCACTTTGATCCCATGGAATCCACCTGGACTCGCGAAATCGAGACTACCCGAAAGGACGTTCCCAAAGAACTTGTTACAGTTGGATGGAAGCATTAGGCTATTAGAAATTTTCTTTATTAGAATGGTGCGTGGGAGATGCATCAGTATCATTATCATAATAGCAGCAAAATATCCCTAAATGCGCGCGGAAATTATTACTGATCAACCGATCTTGATCGCTTTGAACGTACGTAAAATTATTTTTTCCAGCAAATAATAGAGTGAATATGAATTGAGCTGTTGCTCTTTGCAGTTTTTGGGTTTGTCCCAACAAGACCTACCCTACGAATATCGGATACATGGCCAGATTGGTTAAAGTGTTCAATAATCGACATCTACGGCGAAGAATATTTCCGAATCGTTACTCGGGAGGCCTGAATTCACGATGGATACCTATGACAATAACCAGGGCAATTTGTGCAAGGAATTCCTTCGGAGCGTCGAGTGCTCCACTTTGATTGTCCATGGGAAAGAAGAGATCCATCGATCAGTTAAAAACATGCAGCCTATATGGTGAACCACAATCGTTGGGTCAAAAAATAGTATGCAACAGAATGTCTCGTAATTTCGTGTTAGTCTATTACTGATTCGCTTCTTCGTATTCATATATACGATCAAGCCCCATTAAAAAGGAAGCCGGAATAAGAGACCTTGACGAAGATCGGTGGGTTTGGGTACCCATCGCTCGAGGCATTATTTTTCCGTGGGTCCCGACCGTATAGGAATTACGAAACCTATTCCTACATGTATAGGTATATGCGTTACCACGTTGGGCGTGCTCTAGGTTCGCGGAGAGTAGTAGGGTAGAGTGAGGCTAAAAGTCCGGCGGGTAAAAAAGTCCCGAATGCAAAATCTCCATTCGTAAACAATCGATTGAATTTTGCAGCATAACTATACTCATCTTGATGGCAAGAGTAATGGGGAGGACCGCAGTGTCGCCAGTCGTCTTTGGGCTTTCGTACGTTTCATACGACGCCTTTGTCATTATGCATATCAAGAAGCAAAAAAAGTGCGCTGTTTTTGTTGTGTTATTCAATGTAAATGACAGTTTAACAGCGTGGGCAAAAAGTCCCTTACTTATATTTTTATTTTTTGTTAAAGATATCATGTTAAAATACTAAAAAGAGTGATTGTTGAATCAAAGCAATTCAAGTAAAGTCATAAATTATCTACCATTTTTCCTGTTTTTATAGCAAAATAATTCGAGTTTAAAAAATAAGCCAAAAGATTAGGTATTAGACCCGTAATTTATTCGAATAATTCGAATACTTGGGTTATTCGAATATTCGTTACAGCCCAAATTGTGCATATCTTTATGGTTTATATGAAAAATGAGACTTTCAGCCCCACCAGCTAGCCGACTGCTCGTCGGTAACTCGAAGAATGTGGTGCTGTTATCCAAGTAGTATCATTTATCGTTGAAGGAGGTAACAACGTAAAATTTATGTAAAAGTGTAATATTCGTGCACCGTTCACGATGAATTTTATTCTGAAAATGTCGAATAAAAGATAGTTGCGTTGAATCCTACAACTACGTGATGTCATAAAAAATTCATAATATGTATAGTATTCCTTTTTTCCAAATGTATGAAAACATTAGAATATAATATTCGGTGGAGCTCTAGCACATTTATCGATTCGCAGATAAATCGTTCGGCCTCTGAGGGGTCACTACCGATTACGTAAGGAAGCCGTGTGACGAACAACATTGTAATTCCAACTGAAGTTAACCGATATATATACATAGATAGCGTGATCTTAGCATACGTGCTACTATACCATGTTACAGGTATGATCTGGTTGCATTTTAAACCGCAAGTGGAGTGTCTCGATAGAAGAAAATCTACAATGTTACATGGGACCCGACTGGCTATGCCAAGTCCAGACCACCCGACATAACCTTCCCCGACGATTATTCCGAACGCGATACTGTACAAGTCTGTAACCTAATAAAAGTTTTGGGATTTCCGTGAATTTCGCGATTTTCGACCTTAGTTTGCGATCTTCAAGCGTTTATAGCTCAGAGCAACGTTAACCGATTTTGATGAAATTTTAGGCGTGCATACAACTTACTTCAATCTACAAAAGGCATTTTTTAAATTTTCATTACGAGCACAGACAAAAAAGTTGAAAAATGATCTTTCCTATTTTTTTTTTTTGGTATTCCGACCAATTGCAACTTTTTTCAAAACGACGAAACACGTCACTTAGCAAACTAATCCTTCTAGCTTCTCAAAAAAACTAAAATTGTTTAAAAGTGTCCACATACTTTTGTCCCCCACTGTATATAACACCGAAAGAAATGGAAGCAATCCAGAGTACTACACAGTTTTACTTTCTCTCACTACATATATCCGACACTTGGCCGGGCCTAGCTTCAATAAACTGACTGATCCTTTTCTACGCGCGGCACTTGTGTATTCGCAGTATACAGAAACATCGACAGTTCGCCAGAGGCAGGGCGAGACACAGCGACAACTTTCTACGCAAGAAAATATTTGCAACAAATTTGGAACGACTCGATGGATGCTCTTTTAAGAATTAAGGAGAAGCTAAACGGGAACTTTTGCAAAAAATAACTGCCGACAATTAAATGTCCCACATTGATCGTTCACGGGAAGAATGATTCAATAACCTTTGCCGAGCATTCGATTTATTTGAAAAAGCACATACCGAGAGCAAAATTCATATCCCGTTTCCGTTCGTATGGCATAAACTTTCTCACCCGAATCACGCCGGATTCTCCTCGTTTCAGGTTGAAGATTTTGGAAAATGCGGGGCATGAGCTGCATTTACAATATCCCTAACAGTTCAACGAACTCGCCACACAATTCTTAACCGAGTAATGCGAATTTGCGCTTATATCCTTTAATGGGATTTCTGGTTAAACTTGGTCGCCGGAGCATTTTTATCGAGTGCTTGGGTACAGTGTAACACACTTGAATACTGAATACATGACGCAGCATAGAGGACACACGTGGGATAACCGGCACAAGAATCAAGAATTGAGACAGAGAAAGGAGTCGCGATACCATGTGGGCGACAAAGTCTTTTCCGTAGGTTCACTTAGCTCGCAAGACTTTCCAAAATCCTCTCCAACTTGTGCATCGATTAAAGGTCGACCGACATTCATCCGAACCACGTAAATAAATATTCATTAGTTTGTCCTGAAAACGTTCCGGATTACTTCCCAAGCATGTCATCCCCAGCACTGTTTACACAGCTACCGGTATTGCGCGTTCATTGCGCGGAATACTACGATTATTTCAGCCAAGAGAGACTGACTCGGCTGACTCGTACAGCTAAAATTTAGCCGCCTGAAATTAAGATAAAGAAAAGTAGTGATCGGAATTTAAAGTACATACCCATGTAGCTGTACCCATGCGGACGTCGAGGACCGCCCATTCGAAACAGCCGCAATGCGCTTCAGACGAAAATCGATCCTCTCCCTGAACTCGGCTACGCCCCGAAACATCCATTTGCCAGAAATTGCCGGCAGGCTTCTCTTTTACTCGGCGAATTCCATCAGAAATTTCAATGGCAAACCGTAATTAGTTTACCTTATTCGTGCGTGAATTTGGGAAAATCGAGACTTGCCGCGAAGGGAATGTCTCGGTGCAGCAGGTAGCGCAGAGTTTCTGGATTCGCATCGAGAAATCAGTTGCGCGTGGATAGAAAGTGGTCTTGTGCCACTTATTATGCGAACGCCTTTAGAGTCGAGATGAAAAGCAGCGCGCGATCGGGTAGAAGCATTCGCGCACGTATTCGCGGAACACTTTTGCTCGGAGCTGAATCCTTCCAGTTGCGAATTCATTAAACGTTGCGTAACGGAAAGGTTCGAGAAAGCAATGTTCATTGAAAACAACCCTCAAGGAACTCTAGTAACCCTCGAGTAGAATATTCGAAACAGCCACTGGCTTACATCGTACGTGTCACCTGATCGTCAAGGAGATCAACTATGATCAAGTTTCTCTCTTCGTGTCTGACGCAAAGTCATTCAAAGCGTCTACACTCGTTTATCGTAGAGGGATATGTGTAATTATGTTCAAAAGTCAAAAAACGAAGGGAGATGTTGTAGATGAGCATTTTTGTGAGGTATATAATAGGGCTGGGACTATTTGTCGAATTTTTCGGTATTCGAATATTCGAATACTTCAGTTGCTCAATTATTTGGCGAATATAATTCGAATATCCAAGTATTCGAATGCTATTCGAATATTTAAGTATTCGAATACTGATGTATGGTGTGAATTATAATTTATAAATCAAGTTCTTTAGGTTCATTTGTCAGGGTGAAATCTTGTAAGCTAATTTTAACCCACTTCACACCGCACTATTCGAATACAACAAGTATTCGAATAATAACATTCGAATACTCAAATATTCGAAGTTTATTTGTAGCATTCGAATACTTAAAATATTCGAATATTAAATTATTCGAATAGTCCTAGCCCTAGTATATACCGATCGATCTATCGGTACGAGTAGCCAAAGGAAACTGTTAAAGTTTAAAGCGAAGAAAAAAAACGCTGCGACACGTATAATGCAGCGGGTGTGGCCATATATGGACAGACCGCTTCGCGATTCGATCAAGCAGACCTGTCCTTATTCTTTTCGTTCTTTCCTCTATCGTCTTCCCTCCATTTAGTGGGTGCATCGAACAAACCCTGCGTAACGCGAATCTCGAGCTGATTTATGCCCGATTTTCATCCATTCGATGCCGATTATTACAGAAAACGTTTCCTACAAAAAACATGCATGTTCGTGGAAAGAAAAAACAAGTGGAAGCGGTAGCTCGAGGCAAGAATGCATATGCATGCGCGAGAATCCTACATACGCGATCGCATGTGACAAGAGGGTACCTTAAAAAGGACGATCGTTCCGCCGGTATCAGACTTTTGCCGGATCTTCGCAAAGCATGTCACGAAGGATCTCGCACGACCCGAACAAACATCCCCCTACCAACAATTTTCATCGGATAAACGCACTCGGGAACCGAATATGTAAATGCTTCGCCCGTTTTGGAGGCACGGCATCGAGTCACGATGACATCACTACGAGCTGTTACTTAATATCCAGACTGTCTTGAGATCGGGTAGTCATCGGCGACGCGACAACACCGTTTCACAAAATGATCCCCCATTTCAGTCTCAATCCCTACACTGTGTAAATTCTCATACGAATAAATCATATAGCTCTAAAGTCTCTAAGCTGTGTATGTTACTTTTCATTTCGAAATACCCGCTTGAAATCCGTACCGATGCGTATCCTTGTTGGAAGAGACACGAGCCCAAACAGGGAGAGGAAATCGGAAAGGAGCGAAAAGAGAGCGAGAAGAAGGCCTGCGTGACTCACAATCAGATTTCGAGCCTACCGTTATCGACTCGCTTCTCCCTGACGCGTGTCCACGGCTTCGTCGCGATGTACATATACCCACTTACCGTCGCATCGTCCGCTTCGTCGTCGCAGGCTGTCCTCCCAAGTAGAAAACCACACCATTTACGGCAGCTTGCGGCTCCGTTGTTGCTCGCTTGCAGGCCAGCATCGCTGGAGATCGTTCGAGAAAGTGGTCGTGCGTCAAAATCTTGGCCTCGATACGACTCCAACAACCCTGTCCCCCGAGCCAATTATCCAGAGCTCCTAAAACATCTTACGAAACAATGCGTCCCCCAATGATTTCAAGATTCTCCCATGTTTGGAACAGCCATGTGAATCGATTCGTCCCGATACCACGATGAGGGGAGGGAAGTTAAATATGTCCGAGGGTGAGTCGTACCCCGCACGAGGCGCTACTTTCGAGGGTAGTAGTAGTTGCGGTAATTGAGACGCATCGATACGGATATACGCTTGCGGAAATATTTAGACGTACCTGCACGACATCCTCAGGATCAATAAAAGTTGAGGCGGGGCAAGGCCTGGCCTGCTCGTCGTTCCGACTCGCTTCTCCCGGCGCGGTGTGGCGCGGTAGTTTCGAATCGCTCGAGCGATCTTTCGATTCTTCCGATCGTTCGCGCGATCCACTTATGCACTCGTCAATAGGGATAATAACGAGAATTGTAGTTGCCGCAATCCAATTGTTCCAGGTCCGGATTAAGATTTTTGGGGCCCGTATTAAGATTTTTGGGGCCCGGATTAAGATTTTTGGGGCCCGAAGCTATCAAACCTTCAAGGGTTGTGATTGAACAGCGGGGGAGGGGGTAGTGAGTTAATCGCTTAGAACGGGCCCCCCCCCGGAAAATTGGGCCCGGGGCTGCAGCCCCTCCTAGCTCCCGTTAATCCGAGCCTGAATAATTCACCCTCCAAGAGATCCATCGATCGAATTATTCCGAAGTTGATAACGTCGATAACGTCCGTCCGTTTCCATTGCGAAGGAAAGAATCGGTTACGTCCTATTTAGTCTCATTGAAAGTCTCTGGAATCTTACTACTAGCTCACGCTCAATCATTGGGAATACCCTTTTGCTACATTTCCAGGTAACACTCGAAACGCAAAAGGGTTCGCATGACATAACACATAAAAACGGCCAACCCCTAGATCGATAGCACCGCGACTCATAACCACCCTGACTTGACATGCGTAGAAAATGTTGCGTTCGTTGTTGTTTCCAATAGCCAACGCCCCAAAATAGTCACGGTTACCATCGACTGTAAGCAGAGACCAACTATTGTCAGTACTATTGAGTCAAACAGACCCGTTCCAGCAAATTGCGCATCGATCGTTCGATGAAACACGATTATCGAAGCGATGTTCGATTCGTGTTTGTGACTCACCCTTATCACGCATGAAACAAAGCGGTCTGATAAGAAATACTCAACGAGGTACTTTTAAAAACGTTCTACGACAACCATCGCTAACAATAAGTCAATTACGTTTGAACTTGGCGCAAATACCGAGCGCAATTTCAGTTTTTACTCCATTGATGAAGTGTTATTTAACCAAGTAGACGCGTGGATAGATGGACCATTAATTATCGAAATGGCACGGCCCAGCTTGCTACATACATAGGTAGAGACGACACGGTAACTCCTTCTTCTTTTTCGTCTTCTTCTTCTTCGTATTCTCCTTCTTTTTCCTTTTCTTTTCATTGACATAGGAACGTGCGCGATGTCTCGATCCGTTTAAATTGGACGTGATGTCACCGAGCGTTTATACTCTCGCGGACTCGTTTAATGGCACGACCAACGAAGGACAATGAGAGTCGACCGTATCCTCCTAAACTGGCTTCTATTCGCGCAATCTCTGCATTGGCGAACTCTGAAAGCTCTCAGGGTCTATGTCTACTTGTATGCGATTAAGCGTACGCGATATGTATGAGGAATCGGTCTGATCGGTGAACGGATGTTCCGGTACGTGGCAAGCGCAATGAACGCGCTACAAGAAACAATTAATTGTAAGTACATTACTGCTGCGTCGCGCGAGTGACCGTAGCTTTTCTCTTGGAAATTTACATCGATATGATAAGTAATTACGATCCCGCCGCTGGCTGCACGATGTTGGCAGCCCCGTTACGTACCGGCACGGTGTGGCGTCGGCGATGCGTATCTATCAATTCGGGAGAATGTATGCTCGGAGCGTGTAGTACAGTAGGGTCTCTCTTATTTACTCTTGGTGGAATTTTTGTTCATGATTTTCTTCGCGGAATAGTTCCGAATAATACAAAAAAAACTGTGTAACGTTTGAGCCCGATCGGATAACGGGAAAGGGGGCCTAGAGGCCCTTGAACATTTAAATAATTGTATTTAACAGCTCACAAAGACGATTTTATTATAATATCCTCCAAGTTATTGATTAAATAAAAAAATATGTTAAACAAAAATTGTCGATCCAGACAAGGAGCATTTTTTATATTGTATTTTTTCTTCTCTAAATTAGGGACCGAAATTCGCAAAATTTGTATTATTTGGAGATATTCTGAGCCGCGAAGAAAATTCGAATGTCGAAAATAAGAGCCACCCCAGTGTGCAGACGCGTGCGGTTTATGAACGCACGTAGACGCGCGGGCGTCTATATGATCGTGAGTGATTTTTTTCCCTTCGGAACGAAGAACGAGTGATCCATACATGGTAACGGTGAGAAGGCCTGGCTTACGCGTTGCAACGCGGGCACGGGCGCGGGCCCACCCTACCTGCCCGCCTGTCTCCGCTCCTTCATCCGTCTCGCATAGGTACTCCTGTGTCCTGTGTTCAACATACATACATCCATACATGGCCACTTTTATCTACTCTCGATCACCAAATTGGCTTATAAATCGAATAACCATGGAATTTCGCGTATAGCTAATTGATGATTCAAATAACTAGTCCGATTGGATTTACAAAAGTTCAATGCGGATCAGTAGGTACCAATTAAAATGCCAGTCTAGTCCTCTTTGAGAAAGATGCAGATTTTAGAACGCATATTCCTAATCTGTATGATCCGAATACGATGCGAATATTCTGTGCTCGTGCACATACTTATCGTGGTTCGTTGTTTCCAATGAGCAGAGATGCTCCTCGCAGCTAGTGACTGCAAGTTAAGACGTTCTTGATTAGATCCGCAATATTTGGGTGGGCGTGTTCGACAGTGAGTCACGTATCGACTTTTCTCCTGGCAAGGTTTCGAGGAGCGGTCTGGGCTTCAGGCGAACCATAGGTAAGGGTGGGTAAGGGAGGAAAACACCGCAATGCCTTGCGACAGCGTTCTTTCAAAAATATACTGGCTTTGAAATAATTAATCCTACGTCAATGTAAATTACGATTTCGAACGATTATGATTATAAACGCAGGGGAGAAAACTCTGCAACCTTGGATACCCGAATTGCCTAAACGAGACGTACTAAATACATTAACAATGCCTACTAATTGCCATCCTTAAACGATTGACTCGTAGGTGTAGGTATATACTATGTATTTGCCGTTAAGGCGGAGAAACGGTTTCGTCTGATTCTCTCGAAACAATCGCCCGCGTCCCCTCTCTCTTGATCCCTGATTAAATTACTTGGAAAATGACCTGTAACGATGCACGGAGTCGATGTAAAAGGGCGAACGACGTACAAACTCCAAGCGAACGATAAGGTTCGCCTTGGGTGATACGAAAATGATTGGACTTTGAATACCGCTGTTTCCCTAACTCAATGCTTTTGTACGGGCCACGCCTGCTAATCGATAATAACATTTTGAGCGCGCCCAGGTGCTGTGAAAGATGCAATGTACTCATTCTGGGTGTAAAAACTTCAGCGATACCGTACTTGTTTCGAGTAGGTAAGTGCTCGCAGATAGTGAGCGGAACGATGCAACGGTTTCTGAACTCGCGGCACTTAAATCAATGTTTTCGTTTGGACGGGACAAACCTGGAGGTATCGGGAAGAGAAGGAGGTCGGATTCGTGGGCCGACGTCGGCGGTCTGCAATTTTGGCGAATCGAAATTTTCGACGATGTCACATATTCCATCCGCAGGAGTCGGTGCTCCATCGGGCGCAGAATCGACGAGCAGTTGGCAACGCTGTCGACGCTGGCTGGTGAAAAGGTGGCGAAGCCCGGGCCTCGACCAATCGGAGGCGTCGGACGAGCCGCCCCCCGTCGCCCCACCGCCGTCCCGTAGAAGCTTGAAAATCTGTAACGGACGCCGCTGCCGGGGCATATTCGTTTCTGGGCTCTCGTGACGAGTTAGCGTGCGTCTCGTTGTTGGTTCGATAATCGCCAGTAAACTTCAAACTACCCAACCAGAAACATGAGGGAAATCGTCCACATTCAAGCCGGCCAGTGCGGTAACCAAATTGGCGCAAAGGTAAGTGCCGAAACAATTATTCCAAATAATTCAACTTCCAACCGCGTGGAAAGGGAACGAAAACGTCTTTGTTCGAATCACCGTCGTAGCACTTCTCTAACGATACGCCACAGATCTCGCGGAAGCGAGTTTATCGCAGACATCCGTTACGTTTTTCCCATAACGCGATCGTGATTGTGCAGAGAATAAGTCGGACTGGGAAATTTCATATCGACATTAGACTATTGGAAGACCTTGGTAAATTCACGCGAACGCCATCTTTCCGTCTCTACATTTATGTCGCACTTCGAGACTATATATATATATATATACGCGTGCGAGGGGTCAGAGTAGATTATTAATGTCTCAAATGCGTAGCATTTTATGTGTCGGGAGGATAAAGTATCGAACATAGCATCGACGGGGTACGCGGTGCGGTTGGTATGCGAAAAAATGGCAACCTCGCCCGGTCGAAGACCTGTCATGGCGACAGAGCTTCGCCGGCCGGCGAGTCTACTTAACGGTTTTTTTCTGCGCCGACCCGCGTTCTCGAGTCTGCTTATGTCGTCAAGCGTCTGCTATACGTTTCCACCTTCGCTCCCATCTCGAATCCGTAATGTAATTTTAGCAGAAAAACGATCGTTATGCATTGCTCGTGTAAAAATTTGCTGAATATTTCGATGGAATAATACGATGTGCCTGGGTGTGGCTATTTCTCCACGGCGAGATACACCGGTTGATGCGGCAACGGAATCGAACGGCTGCGCGCGCAGTTACTCATGCGCTCTCTCGCTCTTTCTCTCTGTCCCTCCCAGCGACTCGTTTCGATCGCTCTCCTCTGGCCTCTGGTTCTTTCTTGCACAGAAATTCTTGAGCAGTCTCGTTTTTTGGTTTTCCAGCGAGTACCTTACAAAACTAACTTTTTCCCTCGTCTATATCTATATTGTCCTTTATCATTGTGGCATTGCTTATTCTAAAACGTTGCTTTAACGTTCAGAGTTTTCCAATTGAGATATGTACGTCCGTTGAGTACTACTGTTCTACCACGATACAGTATGTGTCAAAAATAAAATCGTCGTTGTCAAACGCGTTACATAAGGTACACAATTATCGTAGCAGCCGACTCGAGAGGATGGCGTATGAACGAAGTAACACCGGGTGTAGTCACGCTCTCATAGCTTTCAAGGTTGCTCCATTGAGTCAACGCCCGCTTCCTTCGAAGTTTTATTTCTCGATCTATCGCCGCGATATCGATTTTCTGGTGGGAATATTTTCTCACGGGCCAACTCCGCGGGCCTGTAATTCTTCCAGTCCGATCTTGCTAGACGCCACACGATTGTGCAACTGCCCATTCAAGGGATCTTGGAGTCCAAGGACATCGTGTGTTGCGTAGCGCAGCGAAACTCTTCCAAATAAAGAAAGAAGAAATAGGTATTCCTCTCGCCATTTTCTTTCGCGTCACCTCGGCCCGGTTCGAGTCATTACGCGTTGCTGTCTGACTCTCCTGACATTTCTAATTTATCAAAATATATGGACTACTGTTTCTATGCATTCCATGTTCGATTTATCGCATTTTGAGAATTCTCTAACCAAAGGATCGTAGCCTCGCGTTCGTGGTACTCAAACGTTTACCTTCCGGGCCATCTGCCAGCCCGTTGCAGAGGGTCGTAAATAAAAGAGACATGATGCAGCTGTTCCACGAGGGGACTCGTATGCTAGTCGTTCTACAATCTACGCCAACTAATGGTGACGCCACATTGTTGGTCTCTCCCAACAGTTTATCTTATCGTACTTAAAGTTACTTGTTTTGTTTGTTGAAATCGATAAATCGAAGTCGGTGAACTTCCGAGTTGCTGAGCGTTAGAAAAATACGATTTACGTCACCGATCGATTCTGCTGTACAAAGCACCGTCATCGTTAACTTCTGAAGTTTCCGGCTTCTATGCAGTTGAACCACGCGACGACGGTGGCACGTAAACAAATGACAGAGTGCATAAATCGGGCAACTTGTCTTGTGCTACATAATTACTTACACGATATCAGTATTACAGTCACCGCTTCTATATATAGCGATGACATTGGTGACTCATATCTTGCTACAGCAGTACACGTACATTGCGTGCACAGGTCGGTTGGGTGGGAGGTAGCCGGGCTGGGGCGATCTTGGCTTTCCACTAACGATATTCATATATGGTCACACCGTTCGATAGAATCGTCGTTTCCACCACGTATAGGTCACGTAGGATGTAGATGCTGTAGGCGCAGTAGGCAATTCCTTTACCGCCTTTGGACAGATCGTTAGCAATTTGAAAATTAAATATACAAAAATAATTCAACTTTCGAAAGATACTTGCTTCTGGGTAGCCGCGAACCGATGGGATAGTTTTATCATTCTAACGTGAGTTTAAAGCAAATAACGATGATTCAACGCCTTTCTACAGACCTAGGACAACACGATAAGCGTTAGACTGAAACGAATGATCCATTTAACCAGCTATGTCACCTCTTTCTATCCCGTTGTAAATGCTCGTAGATACAATTTTTTTTTTCAATTTCCATTTGCCAATAGATCGCGCGGCGGGGACGCGTATAATTGTGTGGTATGCGATATCATCCACGCTTATGTTCGGTCGGCATTCTCGGGCGTACATCGATCTCCAGAAATATACCGAAAGGTCTTTGAACTAGGACGAAGAGAGGTGTGAGCATGCAGTCTGTGTACTGTCTGTAGGTAGAGAAGGTTGATTACGCGACGCGACGCGGTGCGCTTGGCTGCATCCTCTGTGTTCTGCGCGTTCGTCCGGGTCCGGCCGAAGAAATCGACGCTCCTCGAATATGCCCAGCCAACTACGACGCTTCTGCTAATTAATCCCGTTCGGCACTCGAGCGATTCGCTCGTATTAAGAAACAATTAAAAAGTAAAAAGCTAGAGAAAAAAACGTTTACTTTGCGAAGGTGTCTTAATGAATGCGCATATTACGACTAATTACACGCGAGCCATTAATCGGCGAGGTCGTCGAACCGCTCTCGTGGTCGATACTACGGAACAGTGGAAACGGATGCGAGCGGGGGTGTAATACGTATCGTATAGAGAAAACTTCTTCCTGCTTTTGCAGTCAACTGCTTTTGCAGTGAATTCGAATTTCACGACACCGTCTTAAATCAAAGCGGGGTAACCATTAGTCGAGATTGAAATGTAATTTCGTTCGAATAATTATAATAGACTTTGTCGAACCATTATGAAATTTTTTCCTCAATTTCACACGAACGAATATGATCTGTTACAGTTTTGGGAAATCATCAGCGACGAGCATGGCATCGATCCAACTGGTACCTACCATGGCGACTCCGACCTCCAGTTGGAAAGAATTAACGTTTACTACAACGAAGCATCCGGTGGTAAATACGTGCCACGCGCCATCCTCGTCGACTTGGAGCCAGGCACCATGGACTCTGTTCGCTCTGGACCTTTCGGCCAGATCTTCAGACCCGACAACTTCGTGTTCGGTCAATCCGGGGCTGGAAACAACTGGGCCAAGGGTCACTATACCGAGGGAGCCGAATTAGTCGACTCTGTGCTGGATGTAGTCAGGAAGGAAGCCGAGAGCTGTGACTGTCTCCAAGGATTCCAGCTCACCCACTCTCTTGGTGGTGGTACCGGATCCGGTATGGGCACTCTGCTCATCTCCAAGATCCGCGAGGAGTATCCCGACAGGATCATGAACACATACTCTGTCGTACCGTCGCCCAAAGTATCCGACACTGTCGTAGAACCGTACAACGCCACCCTCTCCGTACACCAACTGGTAGAAAACACAGACGAGACTTACTGCATCGACAACGAGGCACTTTACGACATTTGCTTCCGCACCCTGAAACTCTCCACACCTACCTACGGCGACTTGAACCATCTCGTTTCCCTCACGATGTCCGGCGTAACGACTTGTCTGAGGTTCCCCGGTCAGTTGAACGCCGACTTGAGAAAACTAGCCGTAAACATGGTACCGTTCCCTCGTCTCCACTTCTTCATGCCCGGCTTCGCACCTCTTACGTCTCGCGGCAGCCAGCAATACAGAGCCCTCTCCGTTCCCGAGCTCACCCAACAGATGTTCGACGCCAAGAACATGATGGCCGCCTGCGATCCCAGACACGGAAGGTACCTCACGGTCGCCGCCATTTTCCGCGGCAGGATGTCGATGAAGGAGGTGGACGAACAGATGCTCAACATCCAGAACAAGAACAGCTCGTACTTCGTCGAGTGGATCCCGAACAACGTGAAGACAGCCGTCTGCGATATTCCACCCCGCGGCTTGAAGATGTCCGCCACCTTCATTGGAAACTCCACCGCCATCCAGGAACTGTTCAAGAGAATCTCAGAGCAGTTCACCGCCATGTTCAGGAGGAAAGCTTTCTTGCATTGGTACACCGGAGAGGGCATGGACGAGATGGAATTCACCGAGGCTGAGTCGAACATGAACGATCTGGTCTCCGAGTACCAGCAATACCAAGAAGCTACCGCCGACGAAGACGCAGAATTCGACGAGGAACAGGAAGCCGAGGTGGACGAGAATTAAAAAACTACCTACAACAACACAACATCAACCAACCCCCTCCCCCCTCCGTTATCTCTCTACACTCATGCCGCTTCTTAATTTTGCGTTTACCTTCTCTTTTTTTTATGTCTTTTTTACAGACTGTTCTTTACACCGTGGTTCGAACTGGCGCGCTTTAATTTTCTACCGTGTTTAGTATCCGCACACGCTGAATGATTCGGATAAAAATACTCTATTTGTCGTTCCGTTTATACTTTCTACCGTCGTTTCTTTTTCGATCTACTATTTACGAGGGCGCGTCTTTATATCCAGTGTATCACCGCTATATCGCGGTCACCACCGTCTTTAAATAAATTATTATCATATAAGTGTGTTTAATATATGTTTTATAAGAACCCTTTATTATATTGTCGCATAAGTAACGCATCGGACGATTGGTTTTTGTATTTATCAAACTGCATTGTAGGCGTATCTGTATTTATATTTGTCTCTTCTATCTACCGAATTTTATACCATGACAAATAGATCTGAATAAAGTAGATCATTCAACCAAGCATTTAATGAAGTCATCGTGATTCAATATCCAGTTAACGTTAGCGACAATAATTCGTCGATCTTGTTTCGGAATCGCAAACGCGGACATTGTACTTTAAAATACTTTAAAATCATTGGTTCTGCGAACTCCTTTAGATAAACGCGGTATAGCAGGCATCTAAGCTGTTAGTCAAAAGATAAGAGAGCAGCCCGAATCGCAATTCTTGTTACGATAATGTTGCTAAGAACAGGATCGTACCGCCATCTGGTGTAATAAAATAACCCGATACTCGAGTCGTACCGATACCGATTTAATTACAGGTACCCAATTTATTCACTGCTATAAACAACTGCAAAGGTAAGAAATCTGTAAACTACGACAAAGTTATGTTTGATAAATTCTCCGTATTTCAACAAGTGTTTAATTTCTAAAAAGATCATCTTACCATTTTACAATCTTGTTTTCAATCCTGCGATTAGGGAGTTTCTAGAAAGCACAAAATGATTCTCTACACATGAGTAAGTACGTACCCACACCACTTTCTAAATGGTTTGAAACTCGTATGGTTTTCCCAGGGATGCAAAGTTTGGGGTTTCTAGAATCGACGCAATATAGCACGGTTTTAATTGAATTTTATCCTCCAACCGTACGCTTAGGTTATCAGCCAACGGATTAACGTGATACAGTTAAGTAAGTGGATGGAATCGGAGCACCGTATACATTAGGGCTGGGACTATTTGTCGAATTTATATTTGGCGAATATAATTCGAATATCCAAGTATTCGAATACTATTCGAATATTATTTAAGTATTCGAATACTATTCGAATATTATTTAAGTATTCGAATACTATTCGAATATTATTTAAGTATTCGAATACTATTCGAATATTATTTAAGTATTCGAATAGTACGGTGTGAATTAAAAATCAAGTTCTTTAGGTTCATTTGTCAGGATGAAATCTTGTAATCTAATTTTGACCCACTTCACACCATACTATTCGAATACATCGGTATTCGAATACTCAAATATTCGAAATTAATTCGTAGCATTCGAATACTTGTAAAATATTCGAATATTAAATTATTCGAATAGTTCCAGCCCTACTATACATGCATGCGCGACGGTCCACCGTGTCTCTCGCGTTTTGTCCTTAGATGCACCGACGAATCGCAGCTTAACTAGCCTTGGGATGGCACGCGATCCTCGCCTGTCAAACACAAAGCTCCTTTTAGACGTGCTCCGAATCACTGTCATCGTTAATCTACGTTACATCCACTGGAACAAACGTAGGACTGAACAAGGTCTCAAGATTTACCGCAAACTCGAACGCTAGCTTATTCTTCTAAACCTAAACATTCTTCACATCCTCTTACTTTACAAGATGCTCCTAACTATAGGTTCTTTAAACTCATGCAGCGCAAACTTCTACGTCGCATAGCATTTAAATTTAGGCACCACGTGACTGCGGCTTGGAAGCTATAAAAAGGACACCGTGTAAGATACAAGGGCCCTCAAGGGAACAACGGTCATCCTCAATTTACCATGCTACCTCAGAATTTTAAGTGGAAATATAGTAGGCGTCGAAAGGGATTTAGCCTGCCGGCGAAATCAATAAGAAGCACTTGTCTTTACACCCGCGATAATCGTGCAAGCGTATGTTATATTATCATAGATGTTACGACATAACATGCTGCAATATCCAAGGGACACCAAAAAGGCTAATCTTCACTGAACAAACGAATAAATAGATAAAGAAATGAAAGAACTTTCGATCGGTTCCGTTTGACAAAGCGGCAGACAACGACCTCAGGCATAGCAGACATGACTCATCGTCCGGCTATACGAACTCCGTGTGGCGTGGCGCGGCACGTCGCAACACGTCGCGTCGCGTCGCGTCTCGCTCCGCGAATTCGATCCAGTCTGAAACACTAATCATAAGATCTAAAACAATCTTAAACTTTGTTCTATTCCTAAACAAGTGAAACCCGTTGCTCTGCGATCTAGATGATGCACAAAAAAAAGAGTCAAAGAAAGAGCAGCGGGTTGGTAACGAGACGGGGGTCAGCGAAAGATAGGAAGCAAGTTACAATAATAGAAAAAGGGTTTTTTTCAGCGGCGGCAGGGGATCGTGCACGCTTACCGCGTAGCACGCTCGCAGCTGGAGACGAAGCGAGTGACGCTCCGTCTTGATTACCATCGTTTTCAATGAGCAGCAAGGAAACCGAGGTGACCTTTTAAGAGTGACTCACGAGATAAAAAGGCCCAGACTACTCTGATTGTCAGTGGCCGGACGTTTTGCTCGCTCTGAAGTTTAAGGCAACATCCCACACAGAGTGGAATCCGTGGAATGCGCGTCGGGATGGGATAGAAAGTTTATCGACGAATATTTCTTAAAAGCAACTCGCGCCATTGGACATCTTCGACTAACTGCGCGCATATCCTCGCTCGAGTTTCATTTCCGCTGGATGCGCTTCGAGTCCATCGAACAGGATATCCTGTTTTCGGTCCGTGCCGTTTTTTCGCGCGCACTTGGAGAGCGCGAAGCCTCACCCGTGCTGTTCAGACAGCAGGCGAATCGGGAGAGGGTGTCGATTCCGACCTTCCACCCCCGAAATCGAATAAAAAAAACAGTGAAGAGGAGCGAGAAACTATTGGAAGGGGAAAGTGGTCGGGAAATTTATTTTTCAATTTTCTTTTCCATCGTCGCGGTACGGGCGTGTAGTCGAAGCAGGGTTATCATCCTCGGGGCTCAGGGCTCCGGGTTCCTTGTCTCCTCTGGTCGACGTCGACGGTTGGAGAATCCTCTCCCCCCCCAAGTGGGTTGGTTTAGCGTGGTGCGGGCGACCGGCCGCGGCGGCTCGAGACGAGAGTCGACCTCAGGACACCGACACGAGCGCGTTTCCTCGTCAGTTTCGCTCCGCAGGCTCCACTTCACTCCGCTCCTCTCCACTTCACTCTACTCCAGTAGGACTCCTGCGCGACACGACGAGACAGTCGGCTGGCTCAGCTGCACCCGCTTCGCTGCACACGCTCTCCCGTCGCACTCGCTGCACTCGTCGCACACTGCTCCACTCGGATTCCACGTCTTCGCTACCACAGGACGGTCCCTGCCTTCCTCGGGATCAGCTGTTCGCCCGGCCGCACCTTTTTCTCCTTGGCTCGCAAAGGGAAGGCAGAAAGCGCAGGCAAAGCTCAGAATGAGGGAGATCGTACATCTGCAAGCTGGACAATGCGGAAACCAGATCGGCGCCAAGGTAGGTCGTCCGCACCGAAGCAACAGATCTATGCGTGCGCACCCATTTCTCCAAGCTTTCTCCTAGAAAAATATGCTTGTCGGACCATTCCAAGTTGATCGAAAGATATTTGCGACCCGCGAGCCCTTCCTGCACTAGCTTCGTCTCATCTTTGCTAATGTGTAACGTTTATTTGACCATGAACTTTCATGAATTTACTCTCTCGCGTGGCTGGGTGCCGTAATCGAATTAAAGATAAGGCGGCGACCGGCAATCAGATGGAATTTAAGGGGCCTTGGAGCGAACGTGACGCGAGTCGATCCTTGGATGGATCGAGGGAGGGAAATGAATATTAGTCACATTCAATGCGAAGCAGCGTACAGTTCTAGAGTATTTTAAAGGTTTTCTTAGATTTTCAGCAAGAACGTCCGAAAGCTGTGCACGCTGTTGGTTCCCGCTAGGGCGGGGACTATTTGTCGAATTTTTTGGTATTCGAATATTCGAATACTTCAGTTGCTCAATTATTTGGCGAATATAATTCGAATATACAAGTGTTCGAATACTATTCGAATTTATACAAGTATTGGAATTCTATTCGAATACACAAGTATTCGAATACTATTCGAATATTTAAGTATTCGAATACTGATGTATTCGAATAGTATGGTGTGAATTATAAATCAAGTTCTTTAGGTTCATTTTTTTTACAAACTTTTATTTAGTTTCAGTTGTGAGTTCATTAGTTTGTCAGGGTGAAATCTTGTAAGCTAATAACATGATTTATAATTCACACCATACTATTCGAATAGTATTCGAATACTGAAATATTTTAGTAGTATTCGAATACTTAAATATTCGAAGTTTATTCGTAGCATTCGAATACTTGTAAAATATTCGAATATTAAATTATTCGAATAGTCCCAGCCCTAGTTCCCGCACGACCTTCTCGCTTCTACTTAAGCAAACAAAGCTAATCTAAACTTTTAAGCCACGATGCTGTCCCTACCTACCGCAACGTTTGCGCCCGGAATCGTTCCGGGCGCAAGAAACTCTCGTCTTCAACAAAAATACACATTCCCCGTTGTATATACCTACGTACTTATGTACAGTTCTCCCACGAGACCTCTCTATCTCCACTTATCTCTAACGCGCGCTCAAAATGCTGTACCCGAACGTAAACGTGTAATTATATATGTAATATCACTTCCCACGAACAACATAAAGCGAAAATGCCGCCTACGAATGATTGAATAGGGCTCGAATAGGTACCTACCCTTAGTCCAGCGCGGCAAATCGATTTCTATGCTAGAAGTAGGCCGAATGTCGCTCTCCGAAGATTGAACGCCGTTCGTCGAAGCGTATCGATCGAGAAACGAAAGAATCGCGATCGTGAGAGATGGATATGTATATCAGGGCGTTTGGGCACAAGTTGTAAAGGCAATCCAGCCTCCGTGAGTTAGTGATTAAAATCTCTACGGTCAACGACTGTACGGCCCGTCGGTTTCCGGGATGATCGTTAAATCCTTCCACGCGGAAAACGACGCCAGTCGACCGACTGCAAATTGTACTGGGAAACAAAGAGAAGCGGAGCCGTTCGTTTCTTCTCGAGGAAAGAAACTGCTCGTTGGACCATTGGAGTAATTGCATGGGGGAGAAAGGAGCAGCCCTAATTGGCTGTGCCGCTCCAATAATTAAGAGTACCTCGCTCCGAGGTCGCCACTCGATCTCGCCGAAGTTGGAATTACGTCGCGGATCTGTTAAGATCTAATTGCCGGCCGTAATCGCGTGGAACTCGGGGTGCTCGCTCGTCCTTGGAATATTCTCGGGGTGCAGATCGAATGGTCTTCACCGCGACGGGCCCCGATGGCTGGCTATTAATAGAGGGGAGAAAATAGTGAATGCGAGACAAATGGAGAAATGCAACGACATAGGTGGAAGGAGGGTGGACTCGAGCCAGGGGGCAGAAAGCAGAGGCCGCGTTAATTTCGTGTACCTCTATATTTAGACGCGCCTCGGTTATCCTTGTCCTCTCTCGCTGCTCTTACAAACGGTTCCACGATCACGGGCCAGGATCAAACCGATCAAAGCTTCTTCTCCGGAGGAAAATTCAATCCTGTTATTTTTCCAGTTCTGGGAAGTGATCTCGGAGGAGCACGGCATCGACCAGTCGGGAATTTACCACGGAGACAGCGATCTGCAGCTAGAGCGAATTTCCGTCTACTACAATGAGGCTTCTGGTAAGAGGAATCGCTATTCCATCACGGCGCTCGCGATTTCTGTACCGATCGGCTTTGTTCGCGAGTTTCGTGGCCGCTCGAAAATAGAAGCTCCTGTCGGGGCGACAGGCGGAACGCGGAACGCGAGAGAAAACGAGCGACAGGAACGATCGCTTTCGCTTACGACCGAAATAGATCATCGGGCGTGTTCACCCCTGTCTTTTACCCTGACCCGTCGACCAACTAGCCACGCTATATAGTTTTGCGCTTTTCGCGTCCCCGTTCGGTCCCAAGCAACAGGCCGAATAGAAACGAAATTAGTCGCGCGGCTAATTTGCAAGCTGGACAGGCGCGCGTACTTCTCGAAACCGTATACGCATTTCCGTCAACCATTTACAGACGATCGTGGTCGCGAGTTTTTCGACGGAATGACAATACGCGTTAAGCCACGTTTAATATGGACGGTGGAACGCGTGGTAAAAGGCGCGAGACGAGCCAAGCCAAGCCGAGTTCAGTTTGGAATACTCGCACTCGGATGGCTGCGAGCTTTCCAAATCGTTTTCCTCTAAATAGTTCACGTGACACATCAATCACGCTTTGTTACAGTTGCCACGTCGACGAACGGAGGGAAATATGTGCCTAGAGCAATTTTGCTGGACTTGGAACCAGGGACCATGGACGCGGTACGGTCTGGTGCTTACGGGAAGCTCTTCAGGCCCGACAATTTCGTGTTCGGCCAATCGGGGGCCGGCAACAATTGGGCCAAGGGTCACTACACCGAGGGCGCGGAATTGGTCGACTCTGTGCTGGACGTGGTTCGAAAAGAGTGCGAGAACTGCGACTGCTTGCAAGGCTTCCAGCTGACTCATTCCCTCGGTGGTGGTACCGGATCCGGTATGGGCACTCTGCTGATATCCAAGATTCGCGAGGAGTACCCGGACAGAATTATGAACACGTACTCGGTGATGCCATCGCCGAAAGTATCCGACACCGTGGTCGAGCCCTACAACGCCACCCTCTCCGTGCACCAACTGGTGGAGAATACAGACGAGACCTACTGCATCGACAACGAAGCCCTCTACGACATCTGCTTCCGCACCCTCAAGGTTTCCAACCCCAGCTACGGGGACTTGAATCATCTGGTCTCGCTGACTATGTCCGGCGTAACCACTTGCCTCAGGTTTCCCGGCCAACTGAACGCAGATCTGAGGAAGCTGGCGGTGAACATGGTACCGTTCCCTAGGCTCCACTTCTTCATGCCGGGTTTCGCTCCGTTAACCTCCAGGTCGATGCAACAGTACTCGGCGCTCTCTGTTCCGGAGCTCACTCAGCAGATGTTCGATGCTAAGAACATGATGGCCGCCTGCGATCCAAGGCACGGAAGGTACCTCACGGTGGCCGCGGTATTCCGAGGAAGAATGTCTATGAAGGAGGTCGACGAGCAAATGCTCAGCGTGCAGAACAAGAACAGCTCATACTTCGTTGAGTGGATACCGAATAACGTCAAGACTGCTGTATGCGACATCCCTCCCAAAGGGTTGAAGATGTCCTCGACCTTTATTGGCAACACCACCGCCATCCAGGAACTGTTCAAGAGAATCTCCGAGCAGTTCACCGCCATGTTCCGCAGAAAAGCTTTCTTGCATTGGTACACTGGGGAGGGTATGGACGAGATGGAGTTCACCGAGGCGGAGTCGAATATGAATGATCTGGTCTCTGAGTATCAACAGTACCAGGAGGCCACTGCTGAGGAAGATTTTGAGGCTGAGGAGTGCGCTGATGATTTCGAGACTTGCGAGCAAGAGTAGAGGGACGAGAGAGGAGACTTGGAGAGGCTTCGTCTGTTCGACTACTACACACACTTTGCCATCGTCTGATTCTCTTTCTCTCCCCTTTCTCCTCCTCTTTCTCCCTTTCTCTCTCTTTTCTCTCTCCCTCTGTCTTTTTCAGCTTCGCCTTCGCCGGCCCCGCGCGTTCGAGGAGTCCTCGCCGTTTTATACTTTTATATACGATACTCTCTGTAATCGCGGATTTTGGCGAGGCGGTACCTCGAATACCTCGCTCCTCGACTACCAATAAAGGCTGACTGCGCGAGAGGATACGTTGACTTGCACGGAAAGGGTGAAACGAGTATTCAGGATTTGCGAGGGGCAACCTGTAACGACTAAACACCAAAGCACAGCGAACCAAAAATCTGCCTTCATGGTTACATCCATAGAACTAAGTAACTAAGTACATATGTATATCGTATGCGTATAATCGTGGCACGCGTTTGAATGTAGCGCAAGTTTGTTCCTTACAAAAATATACGAATTTTTATCAACAACCTATGTTACTTATTCACCTGGAAAATCACCGACGTCACTCTTCGTACTCGATCTCGACATCTTCGAACGTCGTTTCAGGCGGTGCTTCTTGGTGCTGCTGGTACTCGGAGACGAGGTTCTGCACGTTGTTGCGGGATTCGAGGAATTCGGACTCGTCCATTCCCTCCGCGGTATACCAATGCACGTACGCCTTTTTCCTCCACATACCGTCGAAGATGTCTGTCAGCCTTTTGAACAGCTCTTGGATCGCCGTCGTGTTCGATATCATGGTGGCGGACATGCTGAGTCCTCGCGGGGAGATGTCGCAGATCGCGGTTTGAATGTTGTTCGGGATCCATTCGATAAAGTACGTGCTGTTCTTGTTTCGTATGTTCAGCATCTGCTCGTCCACGTGCTAAAGGCAAAGGGGACGTTATCCGCGAGAATATTCGGACTAGGGCTGGGAGTATTTGTCCAATTTTTCGGTATTCGAATATTCGAATACTTCAGTTGCTCAATTATTTGGCGAATATAATTCGAATATCCAAGTATTCGAATACTATTCGAATATCCAAGTAGTCGAATACTATTCGAATATCCAAGTAGTAGAATACTATTCGAATATCCAAGTATTCGAATACTATTCGAATACTTAAATATTCGATTATTGATGTATTCGAATAGTATGGTGTGAATTATAAATCAAGTTCCTTAGGTTCATTTGTCAGGGTGAAATCTTGTTAGCTAATTCTGACCCACTTCACACCATACTATTCGAATACATGGGTATTCGAACACTCAAATATTCGAAGTTTATTCGTAGCATTCGAATTCTTGTAAAATATTCGAATATTAAATTATTCGAATAGTCCCAGCCCTAATTCGGACACACGTGGCAAACGAAAAGGAGGGTGGTCCTCTGACCTTGGTCGACATTAAGCCTCTGAAGATGGTAGCGGCGGTCATGAACTTTCCTCGAGTGGGATCGCAGTAAGCGAACATGTTGTTGGCGTTGAACAATTGGTGCGTGAGTTCTGGGACTGATAGAGCTCTGTAAGGGGCGGAGCTCCTTGATGTGAGCGGCGCGTAACCAGGGACGAAGAAATGGAGCCTGGGGAAGGGCACCAGGTTCACCAGGAGCTTTCGCAAGTCGGTGTTCAATTGGCCAGGGAATCTGAGGGAAGCGGTGATGCCCGACATACAGGCGGAGATCAAATGGTTCACATCGCTGTAAGACGGCGTGGATAGCCTAAGAACGTGGGTGCATATGTGGTGCAAAGCTTGATTGTCCATGCAAAAGGTCTCGTCGGTGGAATCGATCGATCTGCTGAGCGCCAATATCGCGTTGTACGGCTCCACCACCACGTCCGACAACTTCGGCGACGGTATCACGCTATAAGTTTTCGTGATCCTCTCAGGGTATTCCTCTTTCAGCCTGACCATTAGCAGCGCACCCATTCCAGACCCAGTACCGCCACCCACCGAGTGCACCAGTTGGATACCTGTGTGGTAATCGATAGTATCGTTCACGGTCAAACGTTTTCGATCCATTTCCCGAATGGAGGTATATACTATACACTAGGGTGGCTTTCATTTACTATTGGTAATATTTTTTTCAAGATTTGCTTCGCGATATCCCTCAGAATAGTTTCAAATAATAAAAAAAAATTGTAATTTTTATTTTCGGGGACTAGTTTTTAAACATTTAAGGTGGAGCATATACCGAGATATGTCAAAATGATAAAAAAAAACAATTTTCCTTATTTTCAATGTTTGATATATTCATGAATGTTTCCTGAAAATTAAGAACCGAAATTCGCAAAAATTCCCGTTATCCGATCGGGCTCAATCTGCACACAGATTTTTTTTCATTATTTCAAACTATTCCGGGTGGTGTCGCGAAGAAAATTCTAAATTGAAAAATAAGAGCCACCCTACTATACACGTTCGTTTGATCGCCACCTTGCATCAGGTCGCAGGATTCCGCTTCTAACCGAACGTTATCCAGCACCAT
Organism: Andrena chrysosceles; assembly: GCA_963855975.1. NCBI lineage: Eukaryota > Metazoa > Arthropoda > Insecta > Hymenoptera > Andrenidae > Andrena > Andrena chrysosceles. The sequence goes on from OY979768.1 coordinate 2,705,675, forward strand.
GTCCATGAGTTCGGCGCCTTCAGTGTAATAACCCTTGGCCCAGTTGTTCGCCGCGCTTGCACGGCCAGCTATAAAGTTGTCCGGCTTGAACAATCTCCCGCTCGGACCGGACAGCAGGGAATTCAAGCTTCCTGGGTCAAGATCGACTAGAACGGCTCTCGGTACGAATCTACGCCCTGCAAACGTGTGTTCGCGGAGTTTTATCTCCTTCTAAAAATCCCGTGACTCGTCTCGCAAATCTCAATCACCCGTACCTGCTCCCTCCGTAAAGTACACGTTGATTCGTTGCAACTGGAGATCAGATTCACCGCAGAACACACCGTCGGGGGTCAAGCCATGCTCGTCCGCAATTACTTGCCAAAACTATGGGCGAAATCTGTACGTTGCTTCGCTTCGACATGGCGATATCAGGGCAGAAGGGGGTTAACGGTCCTACCTTCCCTCCTACGTTATTTCCGCACTGGCCCACTTGCACGTGCACGATCTCCCGCATTTTCCCCTTTCCTATTTCTCTCTCAAGTAACTGGAATTTCGAATTTTCGGGGGCCGAAAGGGATTGGTAGGTGCTATGGGGTTGATAAGTCCAAAGGTCTCATAACTCGGCAAACTTCAGTTCCAACAGACGGTCGATTCATTTCCGTAAAGGGTGGTTTGGAAAAAGTAAACGCTAGCGAAAAAAACTAGGCTAGGCGACGCCACGCGCCGAGTGGACGATCCGAGGTGCTAGGGCGTGCGATAATAAAGTGTTTGTCCTCGACGCACCGATCAGATAATACGTGATGACCAATTTTTACCGAGGCCTTGGCTTCATCAATCTCAGTTGGTTAGAAGGACGACGACCAGTTCGATACCGCGCTACATACGCTGGACATAAGCGTATATATGTGTATTCGACAGGTTCCGACTGAAACAGTAACGAGACCTGTGGGAATCTGCGCGACCGTACGCTAAAGTGCCAGGAAATGAAATGCACAAGGAAATCTGCTTGTTTATCCAACGTGGACCTGCGAGGAATTGCTGAACACAGACTACATACAAATATTCATACACTTCTACGCCTATTAAAGTACCATAAAGAGTGTGTATCTATTAAATGTTTAACAAAGGTAATACAACGTTTTTCTAAATCACTTACAAGATATGTATACACGTATGTTATATGTAAACTCGATGAAATCATAAAAATCGCTGAAAAGTCGGCCGTAAAAAAAGCCAATATACAAACCGGTAGTAAAAGTCGCTAAGACGATATAAAATTAAGATCCTTTGCGCGATTCGTGAGTATCGGCAAAGTCTCTTGGTACGTTGACGAGAAATTTTCTGTTGGCCGCGAGGTAGCCCGCCCCGAACGAGGAGCGCAGAGCAGAAGAGGCGAGAGTCTTAAGCATTACTTCTCCTCCGCCTCCTCCTCTTCGTCGAACTCTCCTTCGTCCTCCGCGGTAGCTTCCTGGTACTGCTGATACTCAGAGACCAGATCATTCATATTCGACTCCGCCTCGGTGAACTCCATCTCGTCCATGCCCTCACCGGTGTACCAATGCAAGAAAGCTTTCCTCCTGAACATGGCGGTGAACTGCTCGGAGATTCTCTTGAACAGTTCCTGGATGGCGGTGGAGTTTCCAATGAAGGTGGCGGACATCTTCAAGCCGCGTGGTGGAATATCGCAGACGGCTGTCTTCACGTTGTTGGGAATCCACTCGACAAAGTACGAGCTGTTCTTGTTCTGAATGTTTAGCATCTGCTCGTCCACCTCCTTCATCGACATCCTACCCCGGAAAACCGCTGCTACCGTCAGGTAACGACCGTGTCTAGGGTCGCAGGCAGCCATCATGTTCTTGGCGTCGAACATCTGCTGCGTCAGCTCTGGTACCGTCAGCGCCCTGTACTGCTGACATCCTCGGGATGTGAGTGGTGCGAAACCGGGCATGAAGAAGTGCAACCGCGGGAACGGGACCATGTTCACGGCCAGCTTCCTTAAATCAGCGTTCAACTGTCCGGGGAATCGGAGGCAGGTGGTCACCCCCGACATCGTGGCCGACACTAGGTGGTTCAGATCCCCGTACGTGGGCGTCGTCAGCTTCAACGTGCGGAAGCAAATGTCGTAAAGTGCCTCGTTGTCGATGCAGTAAGCTTGATCGGTGTTCTCCACCAACTGGTGTACCGACAGCGTGGCGTTGTAAGGTTCCACCACAGTGTCGGATACTTTCGGCGACGGGACCACGGAGAACGTCGTCATGATCCTATCCGGATACTCCTCGCGGATCTTTGAGATGAGTAGAGTACCCATACCAGACCCGGTACCACCTCCTAGCGAGTGGGTGAGCTGGAAGCCTTGGAGACAGTCGCAGCTCTCGGCTTCCTTTCGAACTACATCCAGCACAGAGTCGACTAATTCAGCTCCCTCGGTGTAGTGACCCTTGGCCCAGTTGTTGCCAGCCCCGGATTGTCCAAACACGAAGTTGTCGGGTCGGAAGATCTGTCCGAAGGGTCCGGAGCGAACAGAGTCCATGGTGCCTGGTTCCAAGTCGACGAGGATGGCGCGTGGCACGTACTTCCCACCCGATGCTTCATTGTAGTAGACGTTAATTCTTTCCAACTGGAGGTCGGAGTCGCCATGGTAGGTACCACTTGGATCGATGCCATGCTCGTCCGAAATTACCTCCCAAAACTGTTGTTCGGAAATAAAAGGGTGAAACGATGTTGAAGCGCTCGCGCACTTTTCTCGATCAGCGTGTATGTGTATATTTATGTGTGTATGGAGCTCGGAAGGTTAGATTTCGCGATTGCCGTCGCTCGAATCTCGCGCTAGTTAGGAAAGTAAATAGAAACGGGCGAAAAAGGTGGCTGCGTCCGTTGCAATTGGTTCGAAGTTGTGCTTCGCGTTTGACGTCTCGCACTCAAACTGACCTTGGCACCGATCTGGTTGCCGCATTGTCCAGCCTGGATGTGCACGATTTCCCGCATCTCTCGATCCACTTGGAGCTGAACGACGGTGTAAAAAAGTCCACGATGCACCTACCCGGATAACCGCGAAGATGGTCCGTTGGTCGATAGTTCAGGGACGAGGTTTCAAACTCGCGGCTCCTCGGCTCGATGGTGTATCGCGATCGTGTCCAAGATGTCACGGGCAAACAAAAACAGACGACTGTTCGTTTCTCCTTGGCGACACGCCGAACCGCGGATGAATCAATCTTTCTACATTCGCGAGGGAAAGGAGCGGGCGAATCGTGCCTATATTATCCCGATTATCGTTATGTTGGAATACCCTGTAGCAAACGACTCTCGCGATCGCGAGAGAAAGAAATAGAGAGAGAGAGAGAAGAAAGAGAACGTCGAACGTGTGTGGCACGCTGAGGACAAGTGTCTCAGCGTGGAAAGTACGTCGCAATGAACGAACAAAATCAATAAGATGCGTGTCTATACTGATAATTATGATACAAAGTCGCAGAGGGCGGATTCATTGCGTCCTTCTCAATTCAACGTCGACCAACACTTCCGCGCACTTTTCATCCCCCTCGCCTTCCTCGAACACAGAGTTCTCAGCAGCCTCCTGGCCACCTGCGTCATCCTGCGACTTGGACGGTGAGGAGGGATTCCCTGGCCTGCCGTTCACCAGGAACCTCAGCGGCAGGGATTCGTGTTTCTCGTCCGAGTCCTTCCCCTTCCTGAAACGAAACAGTATTCGAGTCATCTCGATGGCGATTTAACAGAGTAAAACTAAGAACTCACTTTGGTAAGGTCGGACAGGACCAGAGCTTGAAGTCAGCCCCAAACAGTTCACCCTCCTCGATCGTCTGCGGCAGATGAATGTTGAGTGTCTCCGGCAGGAAGATGGACGTGAGCGCGCCCGCTACGCTCAACGTTCCCATTATGATCAGAGGAAGGACTCTCGAGTAGACAGCCAAATGAACGATGTAAGGGAACGCGAGCAGACCGATGCCCGCGATGAACGAGGCGATGCCCATCGCTTGAGACCTCAGCACAGTCGGCAGCAGTTCCCCGACAAACACGTAGAACACGGCAAACGAAGCGGCGATACCAAATTTCCCGATCATCGCCAGGCACACCGTCACCCAGACCGCGTCTGCTACGACAGAGATTCAACGCGTGTACGACCGGTGTTCGCCTCGGTAGAACGATGCCCCACTTTAGAGCTATCGAAAGTCCAAACTCGTACCTTCGGGAACGAACATGCAGGAGACGCAGGCCACGCCGCCTAGAAGCATCGTTAGACACAGGACCCATCTTCTGCCGAGTCGATCCATCGCGTACCAAGTGATGACGTACGACGGAATCTCCACGAGGCCACCTGCGACCAAACAGACAAATTCCAATCTTCAAGATTTCCGGTAACAACATTGCCCGCCACTCAGTGCGGAAGCTGCACGCGTCGCAGTTCATACATATTACGATAAGGATCGCGTTGCATTACGTATGCGTTATAGATAGTCGCGCGCAGCACGTGGCTCGTAAACATGACAAGAATGACGAAGATCAAGGCCGATCTAGAAGCTTTACCGATGAAGAACGCCAGGTAATCGGAGACCCCCAGGTTCGTGGCGTTGTACGAGAGCCCATTGTACACGACCGCGTTCGCCACCCAGTCGAACGCCAAGATGAAGAACTTCTTCCTGATGTTGGGGTTGCGAACCAGATCCATCGGGGTGGCCGCCGGTGGCGGCGACCTGTCCTCTGGTACATCCGTGTCAGCGGACTCGTTGTCCCCGGAGTTGGTCCCGTTACAAGCGATCCCTTGCCTCCTCAGAATCTCCACCTGAAATACCCGCGACAAGCCATTTCCATTCCAATTGAATCTCTCAGTGCTGTTAGCGCTGCTTAGGCACTATAATGGACTCGGCACGCAACGTTACCTCCATTTTCCTTAGAAAATTGCTCGGCACCGTTTTCCCATTGATCCTGGCCATGCGCTGCACGATCACCTCCGCTTCGTCTATCCTGTTTTTGCTGAGGAGCCATCGCGGCGACTCGGGGATGATCCAGTAGTAACTGAATAGAAGGACGAACGGGACCGAGGTGGCCAACGATAGAGCGAACCAGTGCCTCAGCAAGTAACCCTGCGAACAGGGCGACGAAGAGTTAGAGTTTATGGAGTCTAGACGCGTCGCGTTACGCGTGTAGAACATGATATACATAGGTATGTAGTTACCAGCAAGGCTAGGAGTGACATCGCCGACGCGAAGAACATGCAGATCACCATGCCAGCGAACGTTCTGTACCTCGGGCCCATCAGTTCTAGGGCTAAAACCGACAGTTGCGTTATCTCGGCGCCCGTTAACACCTCCACGGCTACCCGTAGGGTTGCCACCCGTACTTTAAAATAAAGTATCTTACGTTATTACACGTAAATTTATTTATATAAATCTTTATAAAAGTGATAAGTTGCTCTGTAATGTTAAAGCAATAAGAAATATGTTTGGAAGAAATGGAAACTAATGAGTTTAAAATGTACTTTTAGTTTTTTTAAACGTAGGGGAGATTGGGGCAAAGTGAATCTCGGGGTAAAATGAGCTTTCTTAATTTATTCTTTAACAATAGAATTTATTTGAAAATTTTGGAGACGTAATAAATGTCTGTAATACCACAATTGGTATTAATTTTGGAGACGTAATAAATGTCTGTAATACCACAATTGGTATTAATTTTGGAGACGTAATAAATGTCTGAAATACCACAATTGGTATTAATTTTGGAGACGTAATAAATGTCTGTAATACCACAATTGGTATTAATTTTAGAGACGTAATAAATGTCTGTAATACCCCAATTGGTATTCCACACATTTATTACGTCTCCAAAAGTTGTAAATATATTCTATTATTAAAGAATAAATTAAGAAAGCTCATTTTACCCCGAGGTTCACTTTGCCCCGGTCTCCCCTACTTTTTTTTGTACGTTATTTTCCTGTAAAAAAGGTGGCAACCCTAGCTACCCGCGCTCGCTGCTTACCCAATATGAACGGTATCTGATAGATGGCAGGGAAGAATAGACCGTTCACGGTCCTGAGCGCCGTGTAAATTACGTAGTTCGGGCTGAAGCTGGTGGCGATCGAGAATATCACCTCGAGGAACAGTATCGCGAAGAAAGCCGTCCTTCTGCCCCATTTGTCGGCGATCCAGCCGAACACCACGTTCCCGAACAGGCTACCGACGTAGAAGAAAGTCGTAGAGGTGGAAGGCCACCAGCTGTTGTCGCATACCAAGTCTAGCTATGTGGATGCAGAATGCCATTAAAACGATACGTCCTGCGCGACCAGCTAATTATTCTAATCTGCATTGCCGAAAACTCTCGCTACCCTTTAATCTCTTCGTTTTGCATTGTTAGTCGTTAGTGGGGCGCGCGAGTCCGACCGCATAAAGACCCGAACGATGCGACGATTCTGGTGAAACGAAGCGAGATTGCGAGTATCTGACGTGCAACGATGCAACAACACTGCGGGCGATATATCGCCCCATTATGGACAAGTCATTGCTCCGGTTACGTCGTTTATCTTCCTCCCTTGTTGCATACGCGCGGACGTACGTACGTACGTACGTAAGCGTGGCCACAATGCGTTCAGCCCGGCCAATTCTAATCGTTTCGCGAGCGGAAACTTTTTCGAGAATCGACCACGCATCCGAGCGATATTTGCATTTCAAGAGCCGCAGTGGGGTAAGAGACGAAGAGGCGCGACCGATAACGAATGCGCACCCAAAAAATCTTGTCCCCGATAAATCTTATTCATCTCTACGCAAATACGCGAGTCACACGAATGACACGCTGCATATAAAGATAATAGGGGGAAAAAATGATCCCGATATCGTTGCCCAACTTTCAACAACGATTTGATTTCTTCTGTGCACTTTCCTCCCCTTTTCTACCCAGCTCGATCAAGCTGGAAGAACATTAATCGAATAACGGACGCGTACGCATTAGGGTGGACCTTATTTTTTGGGCATAATATTTCTTTAACGCCGCAACCTATTTTTTTTCATTTTGTGAAAAAAAATTTGTGGAAAATTTCAGATCGATTAAATGTTGGGAGTGGCGTGTTTCTGAAAATGTGCTATTGTTCGTGGTGAAGCAGTCAAATGTGTTAGTCTTCGCGGCGGAAGATCAAACGTGCTATTTAATATTCGTCTGAAACGATGGGACGTGCTTCTTTACGTGGCAAACTGAAACGTGCTACTTTTCTTACGAAAAGTAGCACGTTTTGGTTTGCCACGAAAAGAAGCACGTTCCATCGTTTCTGACGAATATTAGCACGTTTGGTCTTCTGCCGCGAAGACTAACACATTTGACTGCCTCGCCACGAAGAATAGCACATTTCGTACTGTTGCGACGAAAACTAGCACTTTATACTGTTTCGCCACGAATAAGAGCACATTTGGGAATTTATGGCGAAAACTAACATATTATCCGGTTTGGCCACGAAGAATAGCTCGTTTTGAATTATACTGCAGACTGCAGAAACTATCGCGTTTCAGCGCGTGGGCAGTTTAAAAAAATTCAACTGTTGAAAATATTGTTTAATAAATAATAATTCCATCTAATCTCCAAAAGACAACACATATGAAAATATTAATCTACATAATTTAAGTAAGGGAGGGTGCAGGAATTGCGAACGCGGGGTAAACGCGAACATGCTACTTTTCGTGGCAAACCGCTCTAACGTGCTAGTTTTCGCAGCGAAAGATGAAACATGTTATTTTTCGTGGCAAACCGCTCAAATGTGCTAGTTTTCGCAGCGAAAACCGAAACGTGATAGTTTTCGTGAGAACGAAGGCAAACGTGCTACTTTTCGTAAGAAAATTGAAACGTGCTACTTTTCGTAACGCACGTCGAATTATAATGCTCACCATTTCACATTAAAAATATTATCTTCTTATTAAATGTAAAATATTAATCTCCAACATTCCTCTATTTGTAAGATTACTATTATTCTTAACTTGCAAATAATATAAGAAAGAAATTAAAAGAATGGTCACTTTCAATAAAATACGTAAAATTCAATATACATAATAAATATTAATTGGTTATTATGTTGAAAAAATCATATCGTAAATATTCGTGCACAAAAAAGATAAATTTTTTCCTCATTCATTTCCGTCGATACGATAATTTCACATTTACTGCGAAAGCGCTACTTCTTCCTCTTATCCGATCAACTTCATCTGTTACGGGAATTATTTTATAGTCCGAAAAAAAATTTCAACAATAATAGTTAAGTTCCACCCTAGTGTGCATTCATGGTTCGCGCGCACTCGAATCCTCGGTGAATAGATTGCACACACGTTGGCAAGTAGTCCCGGACCCGGGTACCGATTCCCACGTAACGTCATCAACCATTGCTCATTACCGCCTCTGTCAAGCGGCAATCAAAGGAATACAAATTATCTAGCTAAGTAGATCCTGCTTTCAGCGATCCACGCAACCATTGAAAATCCGCAAAGCCTACAGCGAAGAGATCCAGCTACGAAGAATTGCGCTGAAGAAAATGCCGTTCCATGTCGGCAAACATACCCGAGCAAAGAAAATGCTGATCGAGGGCCGATCAACCTCGGCAAATAAATCCCGCCGCACCGCGCTAATCCGCGCCGCGTGGGCGTTAATGGGTTGAACACGAAGTTTGATTTAAGCAAATTGCCACTCACGGACTTTTGATGTCTGCGTGAAACGCAAAAGGTAAATTGCATGAAAATACGGGAGCACTCTGTGACGCCGTCGAGTTATTGTCAAGGGCAGTGCACGCGCCCGTAGCCCGTAGGACGTTAACGACTCGTGCATATTTTATCACCCTGACATACTTTGAAAACGATATTGATATGACCGCGATTCTGCGATCGACTCGCAAAACTTTGTTCCCCGAGTTCCTCGCACCTAAACGATACCTACGCGAGTTCTTGGCTCCCGGACATCCGCCTTGCTAGAATTGTCGGGGCGACTTCCGCGCGTCCAGAAACGCCTCGAATCGAATGACAGCGACGCAACGGGTGCGAGGCAACGGAGAAGACCGCGTGGGCGTCGGGCGCCGCGTCGCGTCCGACCGTTTTGTCTTCGCGCGGACAATCTTGTCTTGGGACATAATCACACCGCATATCCGTCTCCCCTCTGAATCAAATATACCATACATAATCAACGATCTCTTGACCCGATTGGAAAATTCTTTCCTCTATTGTTTCCCCAAGAATAGATAGGTTTCTTAACCGCGGGAAAGTGACGATCGAGGCGATCGCAGTCGTCCCACGAGCCGGTTTCGCGTGGTAAAAACTCGACGACGATAAAGAACGGAAAACGGAAGGACAGGATTTGCCTCGATGACTCTGTGCGTCATGGGTCTGCGTAAATCCGGAGCGTGTAAATACGCGGCGCGCACACCCTCCGCATTGATAGAACCCTCGCGAGCATTGGCGGACCGAGCGGAGGAAAGGAGGGAAGGGAGAAAGTGGGTAGGGGGCAGAGAGCAAAGAGTAACATAGTATGCAAGGAGGAGAGAGAACGAGAGAGATCGAGAGAGATGCTTAGCGAACGAGAGTAATGCAATCGTACAGGTATTTTTCAAGTTTCGCGAGTCGATAGGGATGGGAATCGAGAATCGAGACTGTGATGTTGTACGATCGCGTGAAATCTTGCGAGAAGAATGATACACGGAGTATAAGCGAGAGGTGGTGGGTGACCACTGACTACTGACGATACGAATTCGGTCGAGCGTTGTTTGCGTCACTGGACGAAATGCGGACGCGGGAGCGCGTACACGCGCGGCGAGGCGCGGACACATACCCTCCGTAGGAGCAGAGAGCCGGCAGTTTGTACGAGGCGTTTGATGCGACAGATCGCATGACCGGATGCGGGGGTAGGTAAATTGGTCGGCAATTGCTGACGCCACCAGAGTACCGCAAACTATCGGTTAGTCACTCGGTCGCTGGTCAACCATCTTCACCTGGATATCCGATTCGTTTCCGTTCGAGTACGATTCGCCGCGACCATCGGAAAACTGTGCTCACGATCAGCCTGCCGGTCGCCACACGCGTCGCGACTATTTCCGTCCGCTCCGACATCCAGTGGAATTGAGAGGTTTAAGAGAAACGAGAAGCATGCACCTAGATCTAGATCCTCGACCCCGTCAGTTACGATCCTCGTTGCGACAACAGCTTACCGCATTTTCTAATTGCGGCAATTTAATAACGCGTTAATGGACGCCAGCAAGACTGCCACGTGATCATGTTCGAACGTGCGCGTGGAATGTTGGTCACCGTCTCGCAACTGTCGCGTTCTCGTGTCCAAGAAAGTGGCGAAATTCGATTGGACGAAACGAGGAATCTAGTCCGGGGTCTCCTCGGGGTCGTTCGTACAAGACTGGGTCGTCTCCAGCAGACGGGAAAGAGGAAGTTAACGTGGAGGATCATCGAGGACGCGCGAGGTGCGTGTGCTAGCACGCACGCGCTCGCATTGCTCGGTTCCGCGAACGGGACCGGCCTGGTGACCGCCGCGACGTTAACGCGAATCCGACGCGACAAAGGCCAAGGCGAATTGCCCCGTGAAACACGACTCGTCGCGACGGCTCGCTCGCTGCAACGTGAAATTCGTCCAGCGACCGATTAACGCGTAGGAGGATTATGCAAAAGAGCGCTGGAACGCTCCACGCAACGACCCAGTTGCCAGCGACCGATTTACATTCGACCCTTTCCATAAAGCTGCAAACACCCGATCCTACCTAACTAGGGCATGGAATTCTCGCTGCGTCAATGGACGCTTGCTTTCTGCTGCAAGTCGTGTTTACCTCGGTGACGAGGGTGCTGTCGTAGTCTCGGCGGTCGTAGATCCAGCCGTGGCGGCACTGGCTGACCGGCCAGTCGGGGTTACCGACCGGTGGCGGTGGCAATCGACCCCTCAGCCGATACACCGACTCGTCCGTCACGTTCTGGAGTAGCGGCCGTCCGAGCCACGACTCGATGATCGCCGTGTAGTTGACGTCGTACATCGTGCACTTCGAGTACTTTAGCTTCCCGTCCGGTTTCGCGATGTACGGAAGAGAGAGAGCCTTCCTTTCCTCCAGCGTCATCAACTCGGTCAGATTCTCCAGCTGCGGAACTCTGCACCAGTGTTCCGGCGACGCGCTCACGAATACCTGCCGATCAAATCGCAAGAGAGAAAAGAGAAAGAAACTCGTTTCTATTGCTGGGCCGATCGTTGCGGTTGGCAGAAGCAATACGACAAGGGACTCACTTGCGAGAACGCGAGGAAAGCGGCGGGAAGAGTGGCGGGTATACAGAGAAGGTAGTACATGATGTTCTGGTATTTGCCCTTCTCGCCCACGTGAACCAGCACCTCGTCGAAGTCGATCGAGCTCATGTTTCCGGCGTTCACGGCCCGCCACGTTTCAACCACACGATCCGCGATGCGACGGTTACCCGACGACGATGCACCCTCGAATCACGCGGCATGTCCGCCGCGGCTCCTCCTCCAGAGCATCAACGCCGACTTTTAAACTCTCCCGGGAAATCCACCACCGACGCGACGATTCGACACTTGTCCCGCGAATCCCCCCGATTCGATCGCGACCACGGCCACGCTACTCTCCGCTACGTTACGATACGATGCCGTTACGTTACGTTACGATACGATACCGTTACGTTACGTTACGTTACGATACTATACGATACAATACGATACGATGCAGTTACTCCGAGCACTAAGAGTTTGGGAAAAAAGAGCGATCAAGTTGGCTCTACGATGATTTGTCCTCGATCGCGAACACTCAAGTCCGCTCGCTAGTTGATTCGCGATTCCAGTCCCGTGATACTCTCCTTCTTCTATTCGGCGCGACTCTATTATCCCGGCAAGGCGACGCGAACGCAACTTGCAGCTTCGAATTCGGAATCGCGTAAAGCGCGGCGAACGCACGTCTTCGCGCGTTCTTATATGCCGCGAGCATAGCGCCGGCTGCCATCAGCCATTGCCGGAGAACACCTCCTCTCTTCCGATCCTCCCGAACATCGTTTTCGACGGTGTCCCTCCACCTCTCCGCAGTCCCTGTTGTCGTCGCCGTCGCCGTCGCCGTTGTTATCGTCTTCGCCGACGCCTTTCACGCCGAACAACGCGTCACCGTAATCGGCGACCAGCGACCCTGCCCCTCGCTGCTTCTCTGCAAAGTTCGCGCGATTCGATCCACGTCCATCTTTCGATCGTCGGAACGAAAGCTTCGAAGGATGAAGAGAGAGAGAGAGAGAGAGAGAGAGAGAGAGAGAGAGAGACAGAGAAAGAAGCAATTCGATTTCTACCTATTATCAAATAGCTAAGCTTAATATCCGATCGCGATGCTATTCGATCGGTTTGCTGCGGATGTCTGCGGACGTCGCGACGCCAACGAAATACATGCGCCGCGCCGCAGTCCGCACCGCGTCGCAGCGTAAACCGCGAGGAAACGCCGGAAACTGGCGGACGCGAGAACGTCTGGACAATTTACCCGTCCACGCGACAGCCAGCTAGGAAGATTGCAGAAACGAGAGACGGAGAACAGATGTGTAGTGTCTCGGCCTTCGTTACGCTTCGAGCTCCTTTCGACTTTGTATATTTCTAAGCTGCTGGACAAATCGCGGCCGTTCTGCAATGGTGTTACAGTTACCGTCCCTTCGTGATCGTCGTAGTTCGCGGTGACCTCGCCGCGCACGTTCCTCCTTTCGGCTCGGCCCCAAAGCTACAAATTGAAATGGTCACGAAAGCGGCGATATTAATGCGGTCGCATACGATTCCTCCTTGTCTCTCAGAAGAAACCTCTCTCAACCGCGACACTGATCGTCCATTATGCCTCGTGCAAAGCATAAATCCGCGTCCCTGATTCCGGAACCTACAGAGGAGAGCACGCGAGTGCATGCGTGCATTCACGAGCCTCTCTAAGCTCGTTACAATTACGAGTGACGTCACTAGTGCAAACAACGTCATCCCGCTTCGCACGCTGTCCCATTCCCGATCGCGCTCGCTTCCTCTGATTCCGATCACAAGAGAGTCAAGCCCGTTCCTTCTTTTTCCACTGTTTCCGGCCAATCAATTTACGTAACGAGAGAACAAACCCATCTAACGATTTCGCGAGGGACAGAAGCAACATTCGCGTGTCAGCCGTGTTAATTTATTTAGTTTCCGTCACGGTTTCTAATGTTCCTCCTTCCGCGCTTCGTCATCCCATTTGCTACCAAGAATGCGCGACAAATTTTTCCCCACTTTCCTACCCCGTCGTTCTTCCACGAATAATTCATTAGCCGCGAGACAAGCTGCTCCGTAAACAATTTGTTTTCGCGACGGTGAACCGCGATAATGCCCACGAGACTGCAGAGATAACGCAATGGTTGTATATTTTACGGCTTAACGTTTCAGCTACCGTGTAGTAGTTAAGCAACAAGATTTATCACACGCTCGAGACGAAATCTTGGCCACCCCCTCGCGGTCTCTTCTGTTTCCAATTCGCGAGTAATTAATCCCAGTCGCGATAGAAACTTAACTTGATCTCAATCGATATTAACTCGCTTCCCCTTGTGCTTAACTCTTGACCCGTTGCTTCGCGTTTCGTCGTACCAGCCGCAACCACAAACTTCCGCAATCTCTCGCCCCCTCTCTCTCTCTGGGTCTGCCTCGTAAAAAGAAGTCCCTCGGTAGAAGTCTTACCAATCGGCGCCTCTCCAAGACGGGACTACGGTTAAAATCGACTCCAGAGGGATCGCGGCGCGGTGGAGGCAGCACCCTGGGTGGTGAGTCGCGCAAGGTGAAGATAGTAGCGCCGCGACGCTGCGCGTGTATCCGTCTAAGGCGTCTAGCAACAACACCTCGGGGCACGTTGCGTTGGGTACCTATGCGATAACTTTGCTACACGCTTGTCACACCGTCACCAAATATATTCTCGACCTTCCGATACGCGATCGGCTCACACTCGTCGGCGTGTTCCGGAAAGGAAACGTTCTCTTCCGGTTCCGCTTGCTCGAGCTTGTGATCCCACGATTTAAGCAACGCGTACACGCTCGATTCGATTACAGCTCGGTGTAGCTACTGTATTTGCAGTTGGGTTACGATCCTGCGACGCTTCCAGCACCGTTCGTCATCCCCTTGTGCTTAGTCTCCGCTAGCTAGCTCCTTCTCTCCCCGATAGGTAGTATAGGTAGCTTACGATATTTTTTCCACGATATTTCCCGCGCGCGCACAAACTCCTCGCTCCCTCTTTGCCTATTTCGTTCGCTAACTCTCCCTCAGCCTCCCACTCCCCCTCGCGTCCTCACGCCCTCGCGCCCTCACTCCCTCTCCTTGAAGAATAGACCGGCAGCTACCACTCTAGAAGGAGCAAGTAGTCTCCATCGCGAACTGAAACTGAAGCAACCGCGGATACAAGGGGTCCGTTCACGGTATACTGTCCTCCTATCTATCGTTTGTTTCGAACGTCCCCCTTCCACCCCCTCCCCCCTCGCTCGCTCCCTCGCCACTGTCCCCCTCGAACTTCTCTTCAATCTCTTCCCTTCTCTCTCGATCCCTCTCGACCGAGAGACCGACTCTCCTCTTCGCGTGTAAAGCCTCGTACGTGATTCCCTCCACGATCCTCCGGGAGATTATCCCTTACCCTCCGCCCCGTTTCGATCACCGCTCTCCTATCGCTCTACACGCTCGACTACTATCTCGACTATTAATATAAAAGGGGGTTCCTCGACACTCGCCGCCCGGTAATTGTTAGGCGTGCATCAACCGGACCTCTCTCGCCGATTCAGATTTCAACGCCACCGTCCCGCAAACCATTTCTTCGCCCCTCCCCGCAGTCCGCTCTAATTCTAGGCTCTACCTCTAACTATGCCTTCTAACCTCCTCGTAATCACCTCGTCGCGTCCAAATTCAATCTTTGTGGTTATAACCTATGCCTTCGATAACTACTTAAACCTGAAAAATCTCTAAGGCCGGTATTCATAGTTGCTACTTATTCTTAAACAAATGCTTAAGCATGCGGCATCCTCTACTAACAAAGTAGCTAGTAAAAGATGCCGAATGCTTAAGCATTTGCTTAAAAACAAGTAGCGACTATGAATACCGGCCTAAAACCGTTACGAACCAGTTCACCGACAACTTTCTTTCATTCAAATGTGGTAATCGTTATGTTCAGGTGCTTAAATTACAGAGCGACATTTTCTACCTTGGTCGCAATCATTTAATTGCATATATTGTATATATATTTCGTCTCCTAACAGCGGAGAAAAGACTTTAGAAACGAGTCGCGCGAAACGTTCGAAGAATAACGGCTGTTTCCATGTCGCGCTGTGCGCAGTTCTGTGCGCATTTCCATGGCAACATAGGCATGGTGGCCATAAGTATCTTTTTAAAACGTGATTTACGAATGTCACGATAAACAGTCGCGAGACTTTTGTCAACTTTTGTCGTCGAATGTTTCCTTTCGATGCTTCGATGAAACGTTCGACATGAACGAAAACAACTCGGAAAAGTTTGGGCTAGACAAGGGTCAGCGGTGGATGAAACCAAGTCATGTAAGAAGATTGAATTTCGGGCAGACAATTCTAACCTTAGATGCGGTCAAGGAGTTTCAGAGGCAAAAAGACGGAGCGTTGATGATCGATCAGAATGTAGCGATAATACCGCGTACGGAAAAGGGTGAATTCGTGCGCAAGTGGATCGAAACTCACAGTATTCCCGCTCTGGAATCGGACGAGCCATCTCCGCCCTCACCTATTCTGGGCTCATCTTTTACTGAAAGCTCCAAAACATCTCCAATTTTTGGTAACACACGAAAACGGACCAGGGAAAGAGATAGTTCAAACAATATCTCTATAAATAGTATCGAACATGCGTGTTCGGAAAACAGGAGAGATGAATGTAATAAACGGATATTTGACTCCTCTGTCCACAGCTTGACGCGTGCGAAAGGCGTTGCTAATGATAAAAAAGAAAACATCAGAAGGAATTTATTTAATTTTCAATCTAGTACTCGTGTTACAGCTTCCAATGCCGATACCTCGCCTTTGCTTGATAAGAACGTCTACTCGTATAAAAGGAGACGAAGAAAGTTTCAAGATGAAGGGATCCAGAGAAAAGCCTTAGATCGAATAGAGAATAAATGTACCAAATCAAACATCAGTCCTTCGCCGTCATGCGAGATGGCAGGGAATGAAAATTCATCCCCTATTCTCGATAGAAACTCCTATGTTTACAAAAGGAAACGGAGGAAAGCTATGGAAAGTAGTTACGTAGACACAAACATGAATTCTGTGATGTCCTGTAATTTAGGTAATGTTCAGTATATGGAAAGCGAACGCAAAATCATGTGTACTCAAATGCGATGTGCTCTGATACAGAAATTGGAAAGGAGTTTCGAATATGATAATATAGAACCCTCTGTTGGCAAAGATTCCAAAATTTTAGAGATTTCTATCGAAGCTGATTCGTCAGTGTCGGGATCAAAGGTAAATATCGAAGACAGTCCAAAAGATGTAAGAGATGCGGTAAAAATGGAAATAGAATCTAGCGATGAAGATAACGATCGATATAAAGATGTACACATAAACAGTGATACGGATAAAGAGTCCAGCGATAGAATAGAAGATGCTGATACGCAAGACGATGCTATTCCTACCAGGGAAACTCGTAATTGTGGATTAAAGCATAGTATACTCCGTGTTGCCCCTAAACCCGCTTCTGTGTCCTCGCAAATATCTAACAATGATTCCGATCGAACTTATTTCTCGAAAGCGGAGGAACTTGGATTTACCGTTTCCAGCGCGGGCGCTTCGCAAAAGATTTCTCAAATTTCGTCGCAAGTTAATTGTCTTCCAGATAACAAATCAAGTGAAACTGCAACTCTGATTACTACGGATTCGTCGCCGCAAAGGGCCAATCCCAATCCTTTTGCGCAATTAAGTCTGTTAGATTCGGGCAAGAAAAGGAAGAAACCAAAGAGGTAATTTTTATCTACTGTTTTCCGCTGCTGTTGGAAAGTTGGAACGATCAATTACAAATTGTTTTTATTGCAGGGGAAGTTTGTCTGAAAAATTGCAGTCGGCAATTAATAGACAAATATCGTTTGTACGTATATGGAGGCACAAAGTTAAGCAAGTGATAAAGGACAAGAGCACTCTACCGTGCGTCACCGTCTACGTAGACGCGTGTGTGGTTCGCTTCAGTAGACAATTTATGGAAGGAATCGTGATCGAAGACCCATTCGATTTGTTACCTCGCAAAGAAAAGAGTGATTCCTCTAGATTTATAAGGATTATGACGCTTCCCGAGATCGTGGGTAAACTGGAAATGCAGTCGAAAAGTATAGTACAAATTTTTCCTCCATGGGAAGTGTTAGACGGCAACGAACCAATGTTAAATGTAACGTACTTTAATATTTTATTTGACAAAGAGAGAATGGATGTTGAAGAAAGTAAAAGAAGTATAGAATGTGTTAAACAACCAGTCGTTAAAATGTACGATTGTCCTTGTATCCGTGCGGGAAATATGATTGCATCGTGCACAGATCGACTCAACAAACCGGATGTCATCGAGAAATTATTTACCGACTAGTGGGATATGAATTACGACATACTTAGCAATTTAAGTTTACTTCGACGAGATTTCAGTTACGTTATTCGTTGTCGTGTCGAAATCGTCTACAATAGCGTATCTTAATCGAGCTGGCTCGTCAATTACTATATTTTTAGTATCGTCAGTACAAAAATTCTTTTAATTCATTATGCAATCTTATAGGAAAGAGATTAATTTTCTAGTTTCTCTAATCATGGGAAGTCGTCTTTCTACAGATCGTTTTGTGATAATGTTGTTATCTATTTCTGTAAAAATATTGTAATAAATCTGTTACTAAATAAAATGGTTATTGTTATTTGGAAATTTTCTGGCAATTTTTGCGAGTCAACGAAATTTGTTTTCCGTTAAATAAACTCGAACAGGACATAAGATTAAATGTCCGCGAAAGTCCATAAGATGTTAGGTCTATTCTAATTTTTTAACCGACTTTAAAATTTAAAAAAAATCGAAACCTCCAAAAAATAGAAATGCACTAAAAAGTAAAAAAATAATTTTTTTTTTATTTAATCTATGACCCTCATATTTTTTAAGACGGCGCCTCATCGTTTGCACTGTGTAAATCTGGCCGACAAAATATTTTTTTACTTTTTAGTACATTTTTATTTTTTTTTTTAAGTAAATTTTAATTTCTTTCGATGAATCAATTAGTTATGCTGTATTAGAAAGTGCTTAAGCGTCTTGGAAGGCTTAATTTTCCTACGAATGTCGACTTTTTAATACGAAAGCTTGTTGATGCCAGTTGTACTCCAATTCTAATTACATATTTCGTGCAAACTGGATAAAGTAGATTGCATCGTTTGAAGATACATTTTATCCTACAGATGGCTGCTGTTGTTTTGTCCGATACGTGTCATTTTACACCTCACACCAGTGTTGTGAAATCTTTGTTTAGTATTTCCGAGTAGCGATATTTTAGCGCAACTTTCTCACTTGTCCCTTAATTTTCAAATATAAATCAGATAGTGCATAATACCAAGGTAGGCGATTAAATCACCATCGAGATTTACCTTGCACGTCAGTCCCGTCACTCTTTCACTCGATCAACCAAACTTGTCGAAACTCAACCACAACTTGTCATTCATTTTAAACTACAATATACACTACAAGTTATAATTCTCCGTATTAATTAGTATTAGATGCATACTGTCTTAGCTCCGTGTATCTTTTTCACCTAACCTCGCAACGTTTCGTGTGTAATAGCTTGCATGTTTTGGTTTTAGAACATTGGTGCGATAAATAATAATGTCAATTGCTCAAGACCGACCAGAACTCTACGAAGAAGTGAAGCTCTACAAGAATGCTAGAGAAAGAGAGAAGCACGATAACCAAGCAGACTTGTACGCCGTTGTAAATACTTTGCAACATTTAGAGAAAGCTTATATCAGAGATTGCGTTACACCAAAAGAATACACTGCTGCTTGTAGCAAATTGCTAGTGCAATACAGAGCGGCTTTCAAGCAGGTATTAAAAATCACCGACAATTATACAGGAATAACCCTAGAACAGCACATTGTATTTCCTTTAGGTGCAAAGCGAACAGTTTCCCACGATAGATGCATTTGCCAGAGCTTTCCGCTTGGACTGTCCAGCAGCCTTGGAAAGGATCAAGGAGGATAGACCCATCACGATAAAAGATGACAAGGGCAACACGTCCAAGTGTATAGCGGACATAGTCTCTCTGTTTATTACGTTAATGGACAAATTACGATTGGAAATCAAAGCGATGGACCAGCTGCATCCGGATTTAAGAGACTTAATGGATACCATGAACCGTCTCAGTATACTACCAAGCGATTTCGACGGTAAAGAAAAGGTCGCAGAGTGGTTGCAAACTCTCAACAATATGTCCGCGTCCGATGAATTGTCTGACACGCAAGTTAGACAACTGATTTTCGACTTGGAAACTTCCTACAATGCTTTCAATAAAATACTCCACAATTCCTAATCGCGGTCCAGCTGGTTGGATTACATCGCAACATGCGATGCTGATTGCACTCTATGGTATACCTTTGGTTGCTCCTCTAATATCGCTCGAGGGTAACGCAATCAAAGGTTCCACAGTGCTATCGTTTTGTTTTCTAACTTCATTGTACCATATATGTGCTACTACAGTTATGTATGTACGTTAATACGAGAGTTATGCAGCAGAGGCGACTATTTTATATCGGATTGTTTGTAAAGCCCATCTATGCAGTGAATTGTTAAGTGTAATATCCGACATGTGTACAGTATCGATTGAAAAAATAAAGTTAATCGTAGATGTTTATCGGAGATCGTATTATATTTCTAAACCTGGCTGACACCTAAACATTTTAACAACAGGAACGTATCGTTCTAATTGTCCTATTCGCTCGCGGAATCGAGAATGGAATAATGAAATTGCCGCGCTACAACGAGTGGAATCCTCAAAATCATTGTTATACGGCTCAAGTAAGTATATCTGCATCCGATTCGCTGACGGGCCCTCGTGCATGGAAACTGGAAACACTTAAAAAGCGTATTGTATCGGTGGAACGTGAGTGGTTTTGGAAAGCCAGTTCTCGATACGTGCCTCTCGGAAACGCGAGAGAATACATTTCTACTCCAATGTTCCGATTGCACCTCGCCGATCGACCGTATTTTCTATCCTAGTTCCATTTTCGAGATCGGCACCGCCACTCGCGAACACTGCTCCCATCGTTCAATTGTCAGCAGTAGAATTGATGAGACTTTCAGATCCTCCCCTACGATCTGCCCCTCCTCATCCGTTCGCCTGCAAATTCTCATTTTTTTTCTCGAATCTTGCCCCGTCTATCGGTTCGTTCATCTTTTTGCCTCAGCTTTCCTCCCTATTCCCATCTGTCTGGCTGCCGATAAATCACTTTCCGGCATCGTCAGATTTAATATAACGCCAATATTCTGCGTAGCAAATAGAACAGCGGGAGGAACAGTACCTCGGAGATACTGTTTTCGTAAATTTCTCGAGAATACGACAAAGGCCAGAGGGACGTGCAACTGTTGACCTTGGAACGTCCTGGAGGATGAGACGCTGATGGGTAGAAGACCCAATTACTGTCAGTGTCCCAATCACTGCCACTTTATTTATTTTATGTAATAAAAACGTAACGTATAAAGAAAAATGTACAAAAATATGTTATTATTAAACGGAGATTCTGGTCACAGGTATTAGGACCGACAGTAATTGGGTGGCAGTCATTCGGACAAGACGATTTTTGAGGTAATAGTTAAAGGTATACTAGGATCGCTCGCGAAATTTAATTAATTATTAATCAATTCCTCATATTTAATTCATAAAACTATTTTTTTTAAATGAAAGAGATATTAAATAATATTATGTTCCAAACTGAGACGATTTTTAGGTTAAAAAACACGTGAAATGATTAAATGAAGTTCAGTTATGATCTTAAGGTGGCAGTAATTGGGACATCTATCCTATACGTAGAATGTAAAGTATTTTGTACAGCTTCACGAAAGGAAGCTAAGTGGAAAGGACATTTTCCAGAGAGGAAAGAAAGATTCGTGGTAACTTTCTAGTTAGGACGGAGGCGTGGACATCGATGTCGAGACACTCTACACTTGACACCCCGTTCATATCGAATCGCACGAAACTCGTTAACATTCCGAGGGTCTGCTCGTTCTTAGGATCAGCGTAACGCGCAAATGATTCGCGAAAGAAGAGGTTGGGTGAATTGGCGGTGGCGCGCCCGTCCCCTTCTCTCCTTTTCGCAACAACCAATTGGTTTTTCTGTGGGAAGGAGTCGGAAGAACCCTGTCGAAAGCCGCAAAGGCGCAACGCAACGAGTGTCGAGTAATTGGGAGGGAATGATTATCGCGGGGAATTGGTTGAACGCGCGTTGGAGTTGCGCGCGACTACTTGCTGGGCAATCTCGTGCCGACCGGCCGGCGGCAGTGGCAGCGTATATACCATGGCAATTTTCCAACCGCGGAAATTAATTTCCGCGTTTAGCCTACCCGTACTCTCGCGCTCGACATCACCGACCATTCCAACGTTTACCGAGATACCCCGAAACTCGCGCGACACCGCAAGACTCACGACTGAATTACGATCGACCGACGTTAAAGCTCTCCCGCCCGAGTTCCCGTGCAAATTGTTTCCGGAACAGCGCGGAAACCGTCCGTCCGCGACGGTCTTTTCCACTTAACCGGTACACGCTTGCCAGCTAAAACCTTCAACTTCCACTCTATAGGCCAATATCCGGCACTCGCAGCTCTGCTTTGCTTGCCTAACTTTTTCCAACCTCCGTCAACCTGGTACCCTAAAGCTACATGATTAGCGAAACTTTCCTCCTCTGTTCTATTGTAACTCGCTCGTCAATTTCCAATTTCCACAAAGTAGAAACGATTTCGTGAATTACGCTTTCGCGTGTCGCCGCAAAGTTTCGCACGCTCGTGAAAACTCGAGCTTGCCTCGACGAGAACCATTTCGCATGCCACGCGAATTTCTGCTTCAGTTTAGAGTACTCCCATCAAGTCTCTCTGCCTTCGTTCTCGAACACGGCCAAGCTTTCGTCTCGAAGCGAACGTTTGTCGAGAGGTACCGAGAAATACCGAGAAGGCGATAGTTGGGGTCAATGAATTTCAGAGCGTCGACTTTGTCCCGCGGGTAGAACGCGGAGTGGAGCGTCCTTAATCCGCTCGCTTCTTCCAGCGACAAATCGTCGGTGACGATTATCCGCTGCTAAGCCGCGCCCGGTCTGATCCGAGATTAACTTTTACACCGTCGACCACGATTCCCGCGACAAATCTTAGAATTTGATCGCAGGTCGAATCGATCGAAATTCGAGGCATCGCAGATTGTTCAGGTGAACAGTAGCGGCATTCGTTGGTCTCGTTGGTCGTTGCGGTGGTACCATAAACTGGGGAAACATTGGCAGTACGGGGTAACATTGGCATTTACTTAATATCTATTAAAAAGGAAAAGGAAAAAAATTGTATGCATTTTCACAGTTGTAGTACAATCACAAACGATGCAATGTTATAATAGGATATCTAAACCAAATATAAAAATGTTAATTAAAAAAAAAATAAAAAAAAAAAAATATTAAAAAAATATAAAATAGAGCGCATTAAACATAAAAAGAAACAAATTAACATGTATTAAAGACGGTTAAGGACAAAAATTTTATGCATTTTGATACTTATAGTGCATTCACAAAAGCTGCAATGTTATGATAGGATACTTAAAGCAATTGTAAAAATGTTAATTTTTATATTATATTTATAGCAAAATACTCCAAAAACATGCCAATGTTCCCCCAGTTTATGGTATCGATCAAAGCCCGCGCACGATTCAAGCGGAGAGAAGGTTCCTTCGTCGGGAGTAGAGGAAGGAGCCCGGCTAACGCAATTACGTTAATTGGCCAATGCTTGCAACGGTATCGAGTGGAAGATTGACTATAGAGGAAGCCTCGGCTTCCCCTTCTCCCCCCACAGCTCGTTCTCTAATTGTAAGTAAGGGCGCGCAAGCTGTGACGAGTAAGTAGACGCTTAGAGTTTAGAGGCGCGCTCGACTACGGGGCCAACGGGGACCAATGTGAATGGAAAGGCGCGGAAAAGGAAGAGGGTAACCTGGAGACGCGACGTTTCGTTACGAAAGCACCGGGCCGCGCCTCTGCTTCGATTTCTAAAGGCGAGCCCGGAGGAGACAGGCTTTGCTTCCTCTCGGCTCAGTTTTGCGGTGAAAGACGAAACTCCGTGGCGAGTCTAGCGTTGCGCCACTTTCCTGGCTTCTAGGTTTGCTCCGCAGGAGGTAGGTAACTTGAGGCCTCTCACCCCCTAGCCAACACAGGCAACTCTTTCAATTATTTCACGACTCTACGCGAAACGTCTCAACTCCGCGAGATTCCCAGTCGACAGTTTCTCTGTTTCAATCCAAACGATCCTCGAGAATACTCTCGTTGGCTTATTATCTCCAGACGTTCCTGGTGTTCGAACGCCTGCATCAATGAAACTGGAGATCAGACTCGCGTCCTACTTATATCTTCGCGGATATTATATACGTTCCTCGAAACCACAGATTTTTCCACTCGTCTCGCGGTAAACCGAGGCGCGACAAGTTCAGGTACGCTTACTTTAGATACGTAGGGATATGCCTGGCAACTTGGAAACGATACAAAAGATATTACGATGGATCAGGAAAAATTGAAACTGTCAAATTTTCGCGTAATTTGACAGAGAGGAGAGAAACGGTGGCGAACACCGAATACGTACGTTTCGCTCGTCGACTATTGTAGTATAATGGACGGTGGATGGATACGC
Source organism: Andrena chrysosceles (assembly GCA_963855975.1). Lineage (NCBI taxonomy): Eukaryota > Metazoa > Arthropoda > Insecta > Hymenoptera > Andrenidae > Andrena > Andrena chrysosceles. Next base: position 2,729,519 of record OY979768.1, read on the forward strand.
GTCAGCTGGTTAAAACACCGCCTACGCTCAAGCACAGGCATCAAGCGAAAGCCATCAGACTGATGAGTATCGGTTTTGCGGAGGAACAGCTAGCAAGGAATCTCCACACCGCCGAGTCAGGGTAGCTCTGCAGTTTTTCTCTCTTCGAGCGTGTACCTTTGAAAGAACGCTTTTCTGCGATCCGACGTCACTAGACGAGTCGCAGATATCCGCTTCGACCCTCTTCCTAAACACTCATTCGTAAACTGCAAATCTAGAAAACATCATCGTTGGAAACTAACAGATAGATATACTCAGACTTGCGATCGATCCTACCAAGTCTAACACTGTCGATAGGATTTAATTCAAATTTAATCTCGCTTCAACTTCGAAACAGTGACATCGAATTAAATGGGATTACCGAGCGAATTAAATATCGATCGCGCTTAATCCTTCGCGGTTCAATGCGCGCGAAAACTGGTGTACCTGTATGACAGAAGTCTCGCGTGGCGAATCGACAACGCTCAATATTCGTTCGTTTCGCTTCAAGTTTCTTCGTTACTTAGAAAATATGCATTTCAAACTGACGCGAAAAGAATACTTTTTTCCACTGGGATACGAGTTCCCGTTTTTGCTACATTAATCATCGTCCTCGATCGCTTATTAATCGATTCGCAAATTGCGTCCGCGCGACGCGACACGACGGAAGTATCGGACAACATATTCCGCGACAGCTGTCGCGCGTTTCCATCGATGAAAAAGATATTTGTCAGTGTCAGCTCCGCTGGACGGTTCGTGCGTTTCATTTTTCCAACCAATTTTTCCGATCTTTCTTCTGTATTCGACGCGTCACTCCACTTCACTCAACTTTGTTCCTCGATTCATCTAGACCGCTTTCCGAAATCACCGTTGCGATTATTCGCTCGTTAATGGTGCCCTAATTCCAACCTCGATAACCCAAAAGATTGCAGGAATAAGAAATTAAAGGTAGCAAGACTGGATTCGTTTCAACCGATCGTTTCAGCGAATCAAGCAAAGGGATCGCGAGACGCGAGAGGATAAAGAACCGCGGTATTCTCTGTTCCCTGGAGCAACGCCTCTTGTCATTGTTCGAATTTCATTTCTTCTCTTCCCTTCCGTCGTATCGTTGCTGCTACGACGACGCCGACGCATCCTATTACCCTTCGTCCCTGTGTAACGCGCGACTCTTTGAGAGCGACTTCATTTCGCCCGTGCCACTCTGTTTCCCAGCAGTTCTCTCGAAACGTATTATCCTCTATCCTCGGGCTGTTCGAACATTACAAAAAGAACGTCGAACGGAAGAAGGCAGGGGAGAGGATTTTCTGTCAACTCGACGATTTCGCGAGACGGTTCTTAACGGATCATTCCACGTGGCGATAAACTTTTTCTTTAACCCTCTAGTGCATACGCCTGCTTTAAGGCGGGCTCCTGTTTAATTCAGGAATTGGGAATTCCCATTTGCCAACCCTAAAGTAGTGTCACAGCGCACATAATGGTCTAAGAAACATGTCAATCTGAGTTTTCAATTTGACAGAAACCTAGTTTGAAGTGCATTTTTGAGCTACGCACGCTGCGAAATTAATTATTATTATTATTATTATTTCCTCCAAATTGAAAACAGACATCGGATTTGGTCTTTTCATCTCCAAATTAGGATAATCTAATTTTTTCAACTGAATTAAAAATCTATGCACTAAAGGGTTAATGTCATATTACCGGGGCCATTGAAAGGACACTGTTAAACATCCTGCATTTCCAGAGCAAAGTCCTCGATGGTATATGCATACTCGTCGACTCGAATCGTGTCCACCGGACGGTAGGCTAAACCGAATCGAATCGAGCCTGGCGCAATTGACTCGAGCACCACTTTACTAATGAACTTACTGCCGGTTAACTGATACACGACAATCAGACACTCGACTCCTACCCCTCCCCGATCCAACAGGCCTATAACCTCCTTTGGGACTGTGTCTCTCCTTCTAAACGACTTGTCTTGTGTCTTTCGAACGAAAAAAGGTAGAACAAGCAGTATGGAAATAGCTCCAGAAATATGCGTAATTCGGGAGCTACGTTATGCTGGGACTTGCGCAGCGCAAGGTATCCTAAAAATATCCCACTTCCAGCTACTCTCCTCCATTTAAATCCGCGGAAGCCCTGCTTAAATAGGGATTAGAGTATTTTCGACCTAAGGGTCTGTTCCAATCAAATTAGTTGTATTTTCCTGTTGAAAAATGTTGCTTGGGGTGCGTGAAAATCAAGATGAAAAGTTCGCTCTGACGCTTCTTCAGTTCAAGAATTTTTCATAAAAATTGCGTAGTAAGCAACACAGTTTTCCCTTATGGTTTTAATCAAAGGAAAACCGGCCTTCTTTTCATCCCCGGCAATTGTCCTCCCTTTCTTTTTCCTCCGCTCTTAGTGGACTCGCCAATCAGTGAGATAGGCAGGACGGCACGATTAAACGACCCTTTGGAGCTGAACGCTCCAACGAGTACGCGCGACCGCGCGAAAATTTCCTGCCAGAGGGTTTAATCTCCTCGCCAGAGGCCAAACAGGAGATCCTTTCTCCAAAAGGGAGCAACTCCGTCTTAGTTCTTGTACTCTGTCTACGTCGCGAAGACGGAATCTTTCCCGCGCCGCGCGCCACTTCCCAAAGTTGGAGCGTTCAAGCTCTCATAAGAGAGAACACCGCCGCACAATTCGCACATTTCGCTTCCCTTTGCGCGAGATGAGAAAAACTGCGCGGCGACAAGTGCTAAACTACTTCGAAGGTAAGCTCTGAAAAGATGAAGGATGCGCGCTAACGCGCTCGCTCGAGCCAAGGTTATAAATCTTCAAGAAATGCTCGAGCTATTTTTTGCTTGCAATTTTTTAAAAATTGCAAGCAAAATCGAGGGAAGAAAAATTTGAAGGAGACGGAACGATGACCCTTGTTTTCTTTCCAAGCTGCCTAGCGATCAGAATCTGGAAAAACAAAAAGAGGAAGACAGATAAAAGACACGGCGTTGGAGATATAAGTGAAATTTTTCTTGCTTTGTTCCCCGGAAAGAAAGTATGCGAAGTCGGATTCTGGGACGATGGTTTCCGGTTGCGGCGATCGTATAGGATCCTCTGCGTTTTCGGTGCGTTTTATTGATCGAATACAGTCGTAAATACAATTGGCAAATTCGTCGGCAGTACAATCGAAATATTTATATACAATTATGTACAACGCTAACGTCGATCCTCCTCGTCGCGCGTCGGTGTGAGGAGCGTTTTCACGAGGGTGTGCGCTGCAACATCTATTTTAAATGAGCATCAACTCCAAATCTCGTAATATTCGCCTCGTCTCGAACGAAGGAAAAACGTTCGTTCGCGGGTCGCTAGGTACAAATGGATTAAGAGATGTGGATGGAATCGGTGGGAATACACGAGGTCCACGAAAGATGAGTGAAATATATATAAAAAAAAGGATGGGGGACGATACGGAAGGCAGAACTGTGTAGAGTTGTAGAGGATCCTATCGGGGACTAGAAAACGTTTACTCCATTCGTTATTTTACACTAAAGCTGACGAGTTTGCGTGCGTGTTTGCTTGCTTGCTTGTTTGCTTTGTTCCTTCGAAATGCGTCTTATTAAATAACGATAGGGGTTAACTTACGTCTACGCGGTTACACTTATACGTGTCGATATGGATAAGAATACGATCTCGCGCGATCGTTAGACGGAGAACACGTCGGTTTACGCGCATTTCCAACATCTCAGTCTTCGATTCGATAAATCTCGCAACTGGCAGTGAGTCTAGACTGCTACAGAGTCCTAGATCAAAACCCGTGAAAAATCCGCGCATCAAAAAGCTCGTACTTACGATCTTTCAATTCCGCGGAGTTGCAGTCCACAACGGTCTTCCTCTTGTTCCGCTTTTTTCTCTCTACTCCGAGATGCTTATTCTTCTCTTCTCTTGTTCTATCGGGAGTCACAAAACCTCTACTTCCACGACCATTTTTTGCTTTTCCCTTCTATTTACGTTCGATACAAAAGGCCGCGTATTTCCAAAAGCACGCCTACTATTCACGGTTCGATAGAACTGGTTACCTCCATCGAAGCTGCCTCTGTTTTTCTCCGCTTTTTTATAGCAGGACGAATTTCTCGAACCCATTCTTCTTCCTCCACTGTAGTCGAACGCTGCTTACACAAGTTACCGACCCGATATGATGCGTACATTAATCATAAATTAACCGTGGCTTCGACGATTAACCCGTTCGTCGTACGACTACGTTCAGTGACCAAGAAAACAAATTCCAAGTACCAAGAGAGAATCACGGGAATTTCGAACGTCGACAAAGTACCTTGGAAGAGATACTGGGTCGTTGTCCCTAGATTCCGGGTGTCTACAGTCTGTAGGAAAGAGAATAAATTAATTGTTATCAATTGGTCTCGCCGGGGCTCTCCTCGACGATCTTCTCGAGTGGTCCGTCGAATTCCTTGGCTCGTTCGAAGCCCGTGGAACCGGGCGAGCGGGGTGACTCGACTTCCTGCAACAGGCCCTTCTTCAGGACGTTTAGGTACCCCTAGCTCTGAATCATATCGCTCATGTACTCTTCGTGCAGCGCCAATAAATGACGGGGCACATCCAGGGCCGTGTGTAGAGTGACAGTGACCCCGCGATTCAGGCTGACAGCAGGATAAAAGACACCGTAGAGATCGCGAAACGCGATCCCACCTTGAGGCTGGTCGTTGACGAAGAAACGAAGCGTGTGGGTGGTGTCCAGGTCCAAGAGAACACCCACCGTCGAATCCTGTTGCACACCACCCTCCGTTCTTTGCGCGTGTCCACCACCGTGCATGAACCAGGAACGCTGCCGGTCTATGTACATGCTCCAACCCTTGTCGTCCTTACCTAGAGGATCAACGAATCGCTGGAGAAATCGAGCACACGCGTGGCAACCGACAAGAAGAGACAAGCCAATCCGTTCGTAAGGAAGCTACCTTTAATCAAGATATGTATGTGTACCACTCACCGAGCATCTGATCCCTGGAGACGTCGGCTCTGGCGATGCCAAAGGCTGGATCCGTGTCGCTGTGATAGCGATCGATCGACAGCTCCCAATAGTGGACGCCTCGTGAAAATCCGACACTCGAGAGGACGACTCGGTGCTCGTAGCCCTCGCAGGACGCGCTCATCGCATCCTCGGAAATTGATACCTCCTGTGGTATACCGGACGCCCCAGTCGCCCACGAAAACCAAGCCACTGTTACCCAGACAGACGGTAGTCCACGATAAATAATCCGTAAATTTATTCGATACGATTTCGATCCGGCGCGACGCGATACTCGACTCGAACGATCATTGTTCTCGAATGACGAGCGACGGAGCAGAGAGGACAGATTTAACGGCGATATATCTACAGCGACTACGAATATTGGAAAGCTTGGCACCGACATAGGGGAGAGTGGGGTAATCACGAACGCGGGGTAATCGCGAACCATTTTCAATTGCATGTAATTACTGTTGTATTAATGATATAATTTTTTTTTAAGTTGTAATAAAGCACTTTTTTAAAAACATTTCGTGATCAAGGCTTTGCTTCAATTATGATTCTAACTTCTGAAATAAATTCTTTTTTATTTTTTTATGAAGAGGAATTTGAAAAGAACATTGGGTATAGGTTGTAGCAACGTTTTTTATGGGTTGACCATTGAAATCGCGCTTTCTGTGCGACTTCTGTGATATTTAGCACTCTGTTCGTGATTACCCCACGACAGTCGGGTAATCACGAACAACAAGGATTTTTCTTTTTCACTATGAAGTTGATTTTTATTATAATTTTTCAAAAATTCGTCACAATACTTTATAGATGAATAGTTTAAGTATGATTGTAAATAAAAAATAAATCCATTTCTCACATAGTTTTCGTTTTATTTGCTTTTTGGTTTAGGTGTTCGCCATTAATCCCACTCTCCCCTACCCATCCAGGATACATACTCTACTCTACTTTTCACGGGCGAAAATTTTCACCCGTTACCCGTCTCGTTGCACCGCAATCTTGAGCACGCGATACAGAAACTCTATACGTTTCCGGTAGTGGTCGATATTTCCGACCGGGTAATCTATTCAACGAAAAACGGGTCAAGCCGAGCAACCGTTACTCTCGCTCGTTCATCTTACACTCGATACCGACACCACGCGTCCATTTCCCATTTCAGCTTCTCCACCGGTGGGAAAACGCGAGTAAGAGAGAAAAATGGAAACTCACTCACCCTCGGCAGTCTGGAGACCGATCAGCTCCGAATAGTCGCCCTCCCCAGCGCTGTTAAACGCCCTCACCCTAGCGTTGTACAGCGAGTTGAAATGCAACCCGTCCACGGTGCATATCGTTTCTCGGCCACAGTACACTTCCTAGTTAAACACATGGCGAAAAAGTGCATTGAACAAAGCAATTCCATGTTCTAAATAATAAAGTTAAAATTTCGACCGTAAAATTTTTAAAATATTAAAATATGATTTCGGCGCACAGTTTCGGTCAATTAAAAGGAATAAAAGCTAATTTGCAAATATAAGAAGTATCATCTTCCAACGTTTCGGTCAGTGTTTAGACCTTTATCAAGGAAAAGTTTGAATAACTAAATACTGCGTATGCTTTTATGTAACATGCTTGATAGAAGCGTGCGACGTGCGAGTCGGTTGGACGGTGACAATTCCATTTTCTATCGCAAACAGATCCAACCGTAAAATGCTAAAATTTATTCTCCTAACTCCGCTACCGAATTTTCGTTCGTCTATTCAAAAGAAGACCCGTGAGTTCGTGTTCTAGTAAAATTAGCTTCTATGACACCTAAGCCCACCCCGATTTCCTCTCACGATTCATACAGATTTATCGATCGATTTTAAATTTAATAAGTAGTGAAGGAAATGAAGTTGCACCAACTCACCCTGAATTCTCCACCGCATCCGTCGTCCAACTCGAGAAGGTAGCCCTCGATGGCGGGACCCCTTTGGCTAGCACAGCCAATGATTCCGTGCCCAGCCGGAGGCTGCCAGGCGACGGTCACGCTATTGTTCTCGGCGCTGCATTCCTCTGGTATCAGTAACGGTGCTCCGGGTGCTAAAAATTACCACATATACGCGTGCAACGAGTTCGATTAGCGGCCGATCGGTTTCGTTTGCGTTCTCGTGCCGCAAAATATAATATGTACAACAAAGTGAACGTGGTGAAACGAGGGGAACAGGTGCATGGGAACGAGTTTGAAACGTTTCGAATGGAAGCAACTTTCCAGGTGGACCATTGTACGGGAAGCAGTTGTGGCTAAAAAAAGCTAACTTATGATGTATGCAGCTTACCACGGCATCGAATAAATCATCCAACCGAGGACGATCGAATCGACGAGAGAAACGCGTGATTTATCGCGTCCGATGCACCATCGACGCCCGTTACCATTCTTTCCTATCGCGACATTCCCCTCGAACGTTCAACAAACCGGAAGAAAAATCTGCACAACGCGCCCCAACGTTTCCAACGGGGTAGAAAAACGCGAGACGCGGATGGAAGTAGCTCGTGCCGGTGGAAAAAAAAGCAAACTTTTCAAACTATTTACAGATATGCCTGAGACGCATTCCGTCGATAAAACTTTCCTCGATATCCAGCAGAAACAAACTTTCGTAGGTACATGGTTCGTGCATTCGAGAACGCAGCCGCGCTCTGGAGATTTCTTCGTACGAGAAAATGGAAGAAATTCTTCGTACCTTTACAAACTGAAACACGCTCCCCGAGAAAGAGAAGAACAAGTTCGAAAGCGAAGGAAAGTCCGAAAATTGTGTTCCAAGTAAACGACGCGAAACGCGTTCTAAACGGCCGTATCTAACGTTAGCAACGCCGCTACACCGGGGAAAAAACAATTTCAAACGTTAACACGCTCGAGACGTGTTGCTTTCATCCGGTTTCTCCCGCCTGGATTTGAAAAGCCCGTAACCTATTAATAATTTTTACAAAAAGAGTTGCAAGATAGAGAAAAATGTATACATAATATTTTGTTACGATCGTACGCGAGAGCAATGACATCCTCGATTCACAGATTTATTAGCGATTTTACGAGGACAATAAAATCGATCAGTCTCGTGCAGATACTTGAGAGCGCGTTCTCGTCAAGAACTCTGCCACGATTATTCGCGTTTTATGGGTGGAAGATGGATCTTGGTGATCTGGGCTTACAGCCATTTCAAAGCGGACGACAGAGTTCGTTCGATCGTTCACGGTTTCAAAATACTAGCCACCGTAAAACATAAAAATTTACTTGACGTTTTTGACGATTTCCCCTATCCAAAGAGCAACTGTTTCTTTAATTTGTAAGAAAGTTTCCGTCCGCGAAAATATACTGGTTAATTAGTGGAGCTCGATAAAGAATTTTAAGGGCTGCATCGGTACGGTAAATGATTAGATGCGAAGACATCTTTCCAGACAACGATTTAACAATTAGTCTTCCTTTGAAGCGTTTTAGCGGTCGAGAGAGGAGACGCGCCTAAAGTAAAGTCATTAAAAAAGTTCCCGTAGAGAATTCGTGTCCAAACCTTGGAGAATTCTTGGAAAAGTTAGTCGCTCGCACGGTAGTTATTAACGCGTGTAATTATCGCTCGATTAATTACCTGCAGTTGGAAATCGCTCCTCTCCCTCGGATGCTGCGTCCAACATAGGGCAATCGGTTACACTCCATCAACGATTAAAGCTAAATCGCTCTATCCGTTCGATTTTTCAACACATTCGACGAACCACGGAGTGAAATATCCAAGCATTTGCCAAAATCGCGGATCGATTATCGAGTCACGGTTATGGATCACAGAAAAATCAGGATCCCCTCCGAATCCCGTGGTTCGTTTTCGTGTAAAAAATGAAGGTCTCGCGGTATATAAGTGAAAATTAGAAAATTGATGAACGGAACTCACGTTTGAGTTGGACAAAGGTGAGCTGGTCGATGGCGCGTCGCAGCGGTTTGTCGTCGAGGGTGAGATCGAGCAGTGGCAATCTAGCGATTTCTTGCACTCCCTCGGCGCCTCCCCAGGAACCAGCAGCGGTCGCAGCTCTCACCGAGAGCATGCCTCCAATTTGGAGGAAGGCAGCGCTGTCTGTTTCCTTCAAGGCCTCGATGCAAAAGGTCAAAAGAGCTGTGGTCGTCTGCAGATGAGACGCGCATCTTGTCACTTGATCCCTTAAGGAACGCACCCTTGCCTCCCTCGTCTGTCGAGCAGCTTCGATCAGCCGAGATTTCCTCGCCTGCAGAAGATTCACCAGGGTTGCTACCCTGTCCTCCACTTCCTCTTCCAGCGCCACGCATTCTTCCTGTCCGTGCAAATATGTAACGTGAATAAATAACACTGAACGTACTACCGAATTAGTATCAAAGGTGAAAGCTAACCAAACGCGAGCTAACAAAAATTTCCAGCATCTTTTCGAGCACCGCGAAACGGAAGCTGAGCGACGCTGCAACTAACGACATTTCGACAAACTCGCTTTCCAACTCTCTTTCCAGTGATTTTCGAGGGAACATGCTAATTTCTTCCCGCTGTCTTTGCAGTTGTCTCGCGAAATTTCAGCGACTCTCCGAGGAGTAATATGCAAATGTAAAACGTCGCGGGTGGACCAGCTTCTAAATCGATTCTTCTAAAAGTGGAAAATCGAGTTGCTCGCGTTATCTCGAGGAAAGTAAGGTCTTGAGGATCTACTTGGTCGTGGTCTTTTCCACGGAATGAAATTCAAATTTCATTTACGCGTCGAGTAAGGTAAAAGTACCAATAACTGGACACGTCCCAGTACCTGGACACCAATGACATTTATATTTTTACTAAGCTTCATAGAAAGTTTAGAACAATATTGTTGGGAATATATGTTATTTTGCAACTTGTTCTTTTATATAAAAAATTAAGAAAGTCCTAGATGTAAAGTTTAATATATAAAACAGTCTTTAAATATCGGAGGTGCATGCACTTGAATTCTGCGTAGATTTCTTAAGTAATTCTTAAGAAAAATACAGTTAGTTGTTAAGATGATAATCATCGTTATATAATGTTTTTCTGAGAAAAAAACGTATGTACAGATTCTTAAGAAGTTTCTTGTCACATACAAAACAAAACATTGTTCGGTTAATATTGATTTTAATTAAAAATATACGTGTTCATGTACCGGTACATAATAATCTTGCCCTCTGCACGCTGTCCCAATAACTGACCAGCCGTCCAGTTGATCGGCCTGCCAGCATTTTAAACGGTTAGGTGAAATCCCAATACATGACGGCATTGTCAAACCGATAAAGTGTCTGTTTCCTCAAATTTTTGTATATCAAAATACAAGTATACTGTACATAAATTAACAGCTTTCTATTTTCAAGTTATATTTTTATTCAATCGCATGCTATATTTTCAAAATAACCATTCACACAAACACTAGTGGCGCCCTCTGCCCCGAGCTTTGCGACATTTTCCCTATTGACCAGGTATTGGGACACCACAAATGGGACGCTGGGACATATCAGAATTCTATTGTCCACGTATTGGTACACATAACTATTTGTATTTTTACTCAATTTAATTAAAATAACGCACTGAAAACAAGGTTTTAATAGCGCATTTGCTAGAAAGAAGTAACATTTATCTGAATATTGACAGTTTTGTTCAAAAGGACATTTATTTTTGGTCCATTTTTAAGATATACAACTTTGATATCCTTAAGTGTCCAGTTATTGGTACTTTTACCTTAGTTCGGTTTGAAGCGCGCTCGAAACACAATTGCACATAGGAATGCGGCATTACATTGCCTTGCTCGTAGAGAAGGAAAATCGTAGCTCGTTGGAGCGAGCAAGGGGGAAGGGAAGATAGGAGAATTGTTATTAGAGGTCGTCAAATGTAATTCGTTATCTCGAGTACTCCTCGCGTCGCATCCTTTGTAATTTGGAAGGATGCTTTTAGGCCGTGGCGGAGGCGGAGGTGGCGGCAACGCACGTGTAAGAGGAGAGACTGCAGGAAGAAGGAAGAGTAGGGAGCGACGACAGCTGATGCAATTAACACCGCGTCCTTCCGTAATTCCATGGAGGCGGACCTCGTCCGGCTGGGAACCCGACACTGACGCGAAATTTAAAAAGGATGCCAAAGACGAATACTCACGTGCACTTTGTCCGTCATTCCTTTGAGCCTCTGAATGAATTCCGTCGTCGAGCGTGCCCTCTCTGACAATTGTTGCAAATTTTGCGAAAGCTCCGTCTGTAAACGATAAGAGCAAGAGGTTCGGGTTAGCGCAGAGATTACACCATTCGATCCGCTAAAGCTTTACGTTCGATGCAGGAATGATAATAATTGCCCTGGGCATTATCGAATCGTCGAGCAATTGCTAATTGACGCGACGCGCGTGGACAAAAGTGCCGCGAAGCGTGGCGGAACAAAGAGAGGTGGGCGTGTGAGCGAACACATGTGCTCTGATCGCGCGTGCTCGTCTCTCCCCCTCAACCACCAGCTGTGAATCTGTCGATGCATGCAAAGTGAAGAAAAGTGACGGAAATTTGGCGAGTGAAACTACGATGAACGTTCCCATCGCAACCTCGGACCTGGCTCGAATAATTACGGAGTACATACATGTAGATATAGTAATTGCGTGGGTCGAGGATGCTTGGATCCACCCTCGAGCCGATAATTCACGTGAGTTACCGTAAAATGGGGGAAGATTGACATGTTTTTGGAAAATTTTGCTATATAATATAAAAATTAACATTTTTTACATTTGCTTTAAGTATCCTATCGTAACATTGCATCTTTTGTGAATGCACTACAAGTGTCAAAATGCGTAAAATTTTTGTCCTTATCATTTTTTAATACATGTTAAATGGCACTAAAAAGTTAAAGTTTTACCACATCTGAACTTACATTAACACGTTCGCGGACGTGAATGCTATAGCATTCAAATCGATTAAAATATGATAATCTGACTACTTTATCTGACTATTTTATATTTTTCTAACTTTTTTTTTGGCATGTTTTTGGAGTATTTTGCTATAAATATAATATAAAAGTTAACATTTTTACATTTGCTTAAAGTATCCTACCATAACATTGCATCTTTTGTGAATGCACTATAAGTGTCAAAATGCATACAATTTTTGTCCTTAAGCTTCTTTAATACATGTTAAATATGTGCCAATGTTACCCGGTTACGGGGTAATATTGGCACATCATATATAAATTGCACTAAAAAGTAAAAGTTTTACAACATCTGAACTTACATTAACACTTAAATTTGTTTTTTTTTATGTTTAATGCACTCTATTTTATATTTTTTTAATTTTTTTACTTTTTTAATTAACATTTTTAAATTTGGTTTAGATATCCTATTATAACATTGCATCGTTTGTGATTGTACTACAAGTGTGAAAATGCATAAAATTGTTTTCCTTTTCCTTTTTAATAGATGTTAAGTAGATGTCAATGTTACCCCGTACTGCCAATGTCCCCCAATTTACAGTATGCATTCCCGTCCATAGCTGCGCTCTCTGGAAAGTTCCTTTGAATCGGGTTCGATTAACGCGTTGTCAGGCAGCAATAAAAACAGTGGACCGGAGTTACGACGAAAGCGTGCACATTTGTGTTTGCATTCGCGTCTAGCCACGCGCGATCATACCTACGACAGCGCCGGCGTTGTTATCGTAGAGTCGCAGCCCACGCGATTCATCCCCATTCCAGGGATGGCAGGGGGGAGGTGAGGGTCCGAAGCACCCTTTTCATTCTGTCGGGTGCTTATATCTACTCCCCCAGCATGCGTCTCTCGTTTACCAACGCGCCCTAACCGTCATTGCCACGAGCATTCGACGCTGCCTTCGGCCCTGCCAACACTGCTATATAGCTATAAGTACGCGTAGCCGTGGAGCCAACGCTCCTGCGTAAACACGATACCCCCTGCCGACGGGACGCGACGCAAGGCTACCGATCCCAAACCGAACGCACCGCTTCGCGTTCCCCCGATAACCGCAAAACTTCGTCCAAACGAGAGCTCGTCAACGCGTCCACTGCCACGGCAGCTCATTTTCAAAATCTCGTTGCCCAGCTTGTGGCACGGAGATAGTGCAACCTGGGCGATTATTTCATTCATCCCCGTGGAACAGTGCAGTACCACACGGATACCGTTGACGATTTTATTAAACAGTTATAGGTATCAACAGCTGGGTGACATATCCATAACGACTTATAGGGATTTGTTTCAATCTATGATACCAACCAAATCGTCCTGGCAAACGTACTTCTCGAATCCCGATTCCGCCAGAGTCACGAGCAGAGATTTAAAGGGAATTGATTGTTCCGGTAATGTCGCTCGAACACATAGGGGTCGTCCTTAAATTACGTAAGGCTTTTTTGGGGAGGGAGGGGGTCGCGAATTTCTTATGTTTTCTTACAAGGGGGACGGGGGAGTAAGGTAACGTCTTACGTAATATTTTTTAATCTAATTTTCAATAAATACAAATTCTATCATTAATGTTCTAGAAAAGCTTTTTAGTTTAAATTTCCCGAAACGAGTTAAATTAATTAGATAAACCTTTAAAACAATTTTAATAACTGAAAAATTTCAATGTAAAAAGTATTACGTAAGAAGGGGGTTGCAATATCAAATCTTACGAATTCTTATACTGGGGGAGGGAGGGGGTAAGATATGGTCAAAATTACCCTTACGTAATTTAAGGATGGCCCCATATCGGTGGCGGCAACCAAACAGCTTACCAATCACAGAATTTAAAAGCTGTCGGATGATGGTGCCGCGACGCATATTTTAATCTGGAAGAGCCGCGATGCGTCAAATTAAAAACTCGGGTCGACGACCGCTCTTTACTGTCTTTCGCTCGCAAATCACGATGCACCGACCTTTTCGATAAACCGCCACACCGATTGTTTTCCCTTTGTATTTTCCCTTTCTCTTTACAACAATTAGGCTGTCGGAGTCTGACCAGTGTGCGCGGCGATTCAAAAGCGACCACCACCAGTCTTCGAGAATTTCTTACAATGCCCAAGTAAAAGTCTCGAAGTAAATGTGGACGCTTCTGCAATTTATTACGCCCTACTTTGTTCGCAATTGTTTTTAGAAATTATTTTAAAGAGAAGTGTAAGGAATCCTGTAGTAACACGAAGTATTGACCAGACTACTGCCATGTCGAAGACTTGTAAAGTCGAGGCTCGATGTCTCGCCGATTACTTATTCGAGGTTCTAAAAGATCTTATTCGAGGAACGTCTGCCACATGATGCGACGAGTTAATTAAGGTATACGTCGTAGTATAGACGTTTAATTAGCTGGTATTCCAAGTAGAAACGGAGGCCCGTACGGCTGAAAGCGGATTTCGCGATATGTATGTACGTCTCATACAATTTCGCTCCAAGGTGGTTGCCCTGCGACTTCCAGACAAACGGAAACGTACGTCACAATTAACGCTCTTGAATAAGATCCGTCGCTGGGTCCGCGTAACAGATTGTGTGAATACCTCAGAGAGTAGTTTAAATATAAGTTTAACAGAGATAAAAAAGGGGTGCAAAAGGCGGGCTTTACACCCAACTTTGGAGCTTAAAATAAGATAAAACCTTAATTAATACCTATACTTTATGAGTCGATAGAAAATAAAGAGGAATATAAAAATGATTTCGTAATGAAAGGGGCGGTTCGCTTTAATTTCATTCGCGTAAATTGAACCATCTGCTGTTCGCGGAAAACTTTCCCCCTTGATGCGAGATACGACTAACTGTGCGGCGTACAGGATCTCCCCGATTCGTGATGCTCCTGTTGTATAACGCCGACAACGCCGACGAAGACGAAGAGGACGCAATATCAAATTATCCCAATTAACGAGTTCTGGTGGATGCTTGTCAAGATTATCGACAACGACGGTCAACGGGAGACTCGGGTTCCTTGTAGATGTGCTCGACATGTCCGGCGACGGATATTATTACTTATTACGTCTTTATTACGCACATGTTATATACTAGGGCTGGGAATATTTGTCGAATTTTTCGGTATTCGAATATTCGGATGTTCGAATACTTCAGGTGCTCAATTATTTGAATACTATTCGAATATTTAATTATTTGAATACTATTCGAATATTTAATTATTCGAATACTGATGTATGCGAATAGTATGGTGTGAATTATAAATCAAGTTCATTAATAATAATAACATTCGAATACTCAAATATTCGAAGTTTATTCGTAGCATTCGAATCCTTGTAAAATATTCGCATATTAAATTATTCGAACAGTCCCAGCCCTATTATATACACGTTACGGAGAATATAAATGGGAAGTAAAAATGAACAAAAAATTGTCGAGAATGTCAATGCACTGACATTTGTATAACGATAAAATTGAAACGACAGTTGGTTAAAATTCAGGATTTACATCATGCATAAACGACCGTATCCGTGTTAAGCGAATATCTTGTGTCATCAGGCCCGCATCCCCTTCAACCTCCAATGGCAAACTTCTTTTCGCAAACTGCTCATTATACCCAAATTGATCGTTTCGGGCTACTCGCGTATCAAATCCACTCTTCCTCTCCGCCCTTTCTCCTCCATTCTGTTTATCGTAGCACGAATTCTACTCTAGTCAACAATTCTCCAACTGTTGCGAAACGGCCAACGTAATAATTGGCACGAGCAGTTGTTCCTCGTTATCCCGTCGCGCCGCCTCAAATATTCCCCAAAGAGAAATAAAATGATGTTTGTTCGGCAGAAATCGAATCGCGTCGAGAGTTTTTTCTCTTCAAGCACGTATTTTTTGCGCGCACTTGTTTCATTGTTATCGTTTCCAACTAATTGCCACTCAACGTTTCGCCAAATGTTTATTATCATTTTTTACGCTCCTCTGGAAATTCCTGATCCAGAGAGAAAAAGAGAGAAAGCGAGCAGCAAATATTTATGGAAATGTTTTCTAAAATTCCTGGGTGCTCGATAATAAGCAAAGTAACGAAATCTTAAGATTGTCCACGCAAGATAGAATTAGGGTAGATGTACCATTTGTGGCCACTTTAACCCTTCCTTGACACTCAGGGTGTGAACCACCCCTAAGCTGATTTTGACACTCTGTGCCTTCTATATGCAAAATAAATACCTTGTTTTCGAAAGACGACATACAAAAATTTGTTTTCCAAAATATTATATCTGAAGAATAACTCTGTACATTTTTAGTTCGTAATATTAAAATTTGCAAAAGTTACAATTTTTTAAGATTTTCTTCGTGTTTTCTCGACATATGGTGATCTAGAATTTCTTTACAAAAACTGTGATACAATTTTAATAAAAAAACTATTAAAATACATTCTAGATACCTTGTAATTGCCCCACGATTTTTTTCATAATGATTGGATTCTTTTGATGAGAATGGCAGTCGTTCACAAATTATTCTGGGTGTGAGCCACCCAGGTGTGTCAAATTCGATCGAAAAGGGAGGTGTGTCAACGAAGGGTTAAGGTATTGTACCAGTTTTGGCCACTTCTTAAAAAATATAATATTTTTCCGTGTAAGCAATAAATGTAAGCTTATATTTCGGTGGGTATACTAAACAAAATATTTATAATATGCAATTCTCCACATAATAATGATCTACAAGCAAATTAAAAATAAGATAATCATGCACATGGCCAAAAACAGAGCCATGGCCACAAAAGGTATATCTACTCTATTTTTGCAAGAAATAATATTGCGCTGCCTATGCGACCGAGATTGCCTATCCGAGGCTAGACATCTATTTCACCCACATACATATAGTACATGTATATATGGTACGTGATGTTCCGCTTTCCACGATATTTAGCATGCACCCGCTGTTTCGTCGGGCATACCGGCTTCTTTTCTCCGTCTATTCCCATTGCTCCCATTGCTCGAACCATCTCCATCGACGCGCACCACCCTAAACCTTGGTCTGTCACGTACTCCAGCTATGTAAAGTCTCGTTAGACCAGAAAGCTGGTCGTCGAACGCGCGCGGAAGGATTTTCCCCTTTTTCCTCGTTCCAGCTTCCAACGAACCTTCCCCCAACGAGGTGGTTCTTCTTAGGGACGCTCAACGGAATACCAGATAAATCTCCATCAACGTCGAGAAATATATTTCCCCTATAGTTCAGCTTGCCTAGTTTCGTGATAACCCATAAATCGGTAGAGACCCATAAATACGATATAGCTACCGAAGTACTTGTGTGACCGCAATTGGAATGAAGGATTCGTGGATCGTACTATTAATACGGTTCAACGATGAACAAGTCGAGTAACATTTCCAGCCGAGTCGGCCAAGTACCGGATAATTGCTGAAGCGTGGCCCCGCTGCACTCGTATTTCGTATTTCGCGTTCGCATGGAAGGGACGAACCCCTCTGGAAAGGACCGTGACCCGAGCCAAAGCTCTACATACGTCCGTCTACCGACTACCGACCAACGCTTTTTCACGGTTACGCGCACCCACGATCGATTCGGAGGAAATTCGGACCAACCAGGCTCTCTTCCGCCCTCTCTTTCCCACTACCCACGTCACACCCGTCCAAGAAATTGCAAATTCGTCCATTTTCTGCATCATTAACGTCACCTACGTGCGCTTCGACGTTTCAGAAGTTAGCTTACATCCTCGCCAAGCTGACCAAAAAGGGTACTGAGAATCGTCGATCGCATGGAAATCTTTGGTCGCGGACAAACGACGAGAACTAAACTCGATCGTTCGTTCTACGTTTACGGGAAATCGATACCGACATTGTGCGAAAAGGAGTTAAAACGCGGTAGAGTCCAGGCGTATCGGGAACGACCGGACGACAAACGACAGCGTTAACCCGAGAGTCGTAAAACGATGCGTGCGAGCCTGGAGAACGTTTGCATTCGTCTTGGCGAATCCGTTAGCGCTTGTAAGTAGCGAACTCGCGTAAAACTCAAGAAACGGCCAACGATCCCGTGAGAGTGGTCCAAGCATGGAATCGCCATCGCGATATCGCCAGTGGTTTAAACTGCTCGAGCAAACGGTTTCGTCCAAAGGGTTTTCCTCTTTCATCCAACTGAGCGTAGTCAACAAACTACACGCGTAGGTACTCCCACGGGAACGCGTATGAATTTACGTTCTCGTGCGAACGAGTAGGCGAGCTACGACGAAGAAGTACTTTTTTCCTCTTATCGCGTTCGGTTCGTTTGTCGTAATTTTCATCGGAAGACGAGGGATGCTATCCCGCGCGAACACGTTACGGCGTACGCGGTGCATACGAAACTAAGGATCCAGGATTTTACTGTCGTACTTGGCAACCTGTCTCTTCTTAAGGGGACTAGGTAGTCGGAAAATCGATTTTTCTTATTGCATTTTCCGAAAGTAGTATCTTTTCTGAATAAAATGCGGCTTGATTTATATTAAAATTCGCAAAATTGTAGATTTTACAGCTGAAAAGGTGAAGCGGCAACCTATAGCGTCGCCTTAAGCCTCTGTTTCTTATGTAATAGGGGAGAGTTGCCAATATCGTACCCCTTAAGACATTTTACGTTATATTTCATATTTGGTACTCATATGAACGCAAATGACTATTGGATATTGTAGCTTGATCTTTTAGGCACCTACTATTATATGCTTAGCCTTTTGTTCAGAACAAATTAATTTGTTATTAATCTTTTTGTCACATACTGTCAAAGGTACGATTCGGACAACCGGTCTCCTAAATCGTACCTCTCGGTTTCCAAAATCGTACCTCCACTAAAAAATAGTATAAATAACAAATAGAGAAGAAAATATTCAACATAAAGTAATGATTATTATATAGTTATACAGATACAAATGTATATGGATCACACACAGGCCGCAATAACCTATGTAAATGATATATGTACATAACCTATAAACATACGAGTTGTCAAATCCTACTAGTAGGATTGTAGTGGTACGATTTAGGAAACATGATCAATTTATTCATAAATATCAATTTAAACTTTATAATGAATGTAATATGCACTTAAAATGAATGTCAAATATTCTACATTAAACCTGCTTTTAGAAAAATACAAAAATACGGGACAAAATTGTATTGTTTGATTATTATCAGCTACGATAAACTGATAAAAAGTTACATCAATCATACCTGATTTTTTTAAATGTGTATAGCACGCACAAAATAGGGTGTAAGCTCAAAATGTTTTGTTTCTATTTCTTATTTCGCATTTACTTGATATTTTTGTTATCAAATGTCGTTTACATTCATTAATTACTTAGAAATTGATGAGGTACGATTTAGGTGACCAGTACGATATTGGCAACTCTCTCCTACTAGCTTTACTACTCAGCTTCGCCCAAATTTTAGATTCTGATTTTATAAAAAAGGAAATTTATTTATTCTTTTCTGTGAAAATACTCACAATCATCTGGATTAGCTAAGCATAATGAGCTGAGCCACATTTCGTGACCTCAAAATTTAGAGTTCGAAAATTTATAGGCGACAAACAAACACACAAGCACTATCTGCTTTATATATTAAGATTACAATTTTACTGTAGAACGGCAGAAATCAAAGGCAAGAGAATATGACGTGCTAATTCAACGATATGCTTGAAAGACAACGATAATGGGATAACTGACCGTTCCATTTCAAAGAAGGTGTTTCCGTATCTGGATACCCTCGCGTTATCTAAAAGGGTTTCAGCGACGGGATAACGCTCGTGCCCGCCCACAGAAAGAAACTCATAATTCCGTCGAGACGCCGCGCCGTGCCGCGGTCACTTTTGATTCAAGCGTTATTGCTTCTCAGGCGAGAGCAGCGCGACGTTGTTAACTGTTAACGAACCGATAACGACTCCACCGAGTCACTTAGAGCCAGAGTGGAATAAATAGTCCGAGTAGCCATGTTCCTTCGCGATCGAAATCTCGGAACGAACATCTCACATGCGTGCCAAAACAGAACAAACCAACCGCGTCCGTCCATCTTCTCCACTATTTCTTTGCTCGCCTGAAGGAAAAGATACCGATCTTCGTCTGGATTACGAAATCGCGATGGATCCAGAAAAAGACAACTCGACGTCGCTCTCGTTTACGAACCTTCTTCTATATAACTGGTACCACGCGGCTTCACTGTTCACGGTTCACGGTTGTCGAGTAAATTTAGAAAGCTGTCGGATCTAAGGGCTTCTCGAATCCACGCCACGTGCTCTGACTGAATGAGAGTTGACGATCGCGACTCTCTCCCTAAATCGAAGCTGAGTCATCCTTCCCCCGCGTTTCATTCACGACTCGTTTGCTTCCAGAGATAGACTTTGCCCGAAGTCTACTGAAACAGCCAGATTGTTCGGTGCCACTCAAACGCCGACGCGTCGATCGACGACGCGAATAGCAACGGGCTATAACGTGGTTACGCAGCTTCTTCCCTAACGATATTCGTAATTCGACGTTGAAGCCAGGAACGTATGGACCCCGCTGTGTACGTCGCCCTCGTGACGCGTTCACGAGCAGAGATAGATCTAATTACGGACGACCGACAATGGATGCAAAACGAGTTGTATGTACGGATTTTCGACCCAGCACGCCCAACACGATCGTCAGAGAGTTGAGTTTGTAGCTGCGAGCCCGCCATCGTTCCTTTGCCTATCGATCGAGCGCCTCCCTAAACCCTAAACGAACGCGCAAAGGGGCTAGCAGTTTTTACCACGTCTCTAAAAGCCAATTAGATTATTCTCAAGAAGAAGAAATCTGATTGGGAAGGTGAAGGCAAAGCGGTGTTCGAGATAAAAGGGCTTAAATATCACTCGTTTAAGCTTGCAAACAATAATTACCCTGGTTCCAGGAACAGGCTGCGAAGCAGCTTGAGCTACGAGGATCCACTTTGGTGCTCTCCGCGAGCACGCGTCGACCCACAAGCAAAACGAAACGAAATGAAACGAAAGTGGTAAGCGCAACACGCCGCGCGGTTCCAGAGCAGCTGCGATGCTCGGGCATTTTCGAATGCGAGAGCAAAGGATTCGCGAGCCATCCACGATGATATTTTTAGACGATGAAAGGAAAGGAAAGGAAACGAACTTGCAAAGAGAAGCTTGCCCTCTACGAACAAAAAGCTACAGTGCCCTGTCCTGTAAATCCCTCAAACAAGGCGAAGGTGCGAGCGATTTAAGGCGGGTTCACACGTATCAGTACCGTGGTGCTTCAGTGCCGGTAACTGACACGGACAAGTGTCAAGTGTTCGATTTGATAATAGGGAAACGATATTTTTAAACGATTTTATTCAGCTTCGGTCCTCTGTTTGTATGTTTGTATGTATGGTTCAAATCTGGCAACTAAATTTAACCCACTTCCAACTATCCAATTGTTTTGAAACTTTGCAGGTGTGCAGAGTTTGGATGACAAAACAATATTTAAAAAAAAAATTAATTTTTGAGGGGGTGAAAAATTACTGAGTCATCAATAAATATAATCCATAACTACAAATCCAAACGCCTTGAAATCAGCCACTCTCGTTCTTTACGAAAACGACAAAAAACCGCTGCGTTTGGATTGATAGTCGCATCGCGGTGTGAAATTAAATAAAATATATTTCTAAAGAAGTCTGAGCTACGAAATGTAAATCCATAAACACTAAAAACTAGAAAATAAAAAATATATAAAAACAATTTATGTTAAACGATTTTATTAAAAATGCATCAAAACCTAAAAAATAATTCTTTTCTTGTATTGCAATTTCGATGTTGTTTTTTCACTTTAAATAAAATCGTGGAGCAGGGTATCTCACAACAAATTCATTTCCACGCTTCATGCTGTATTAAATTGATTCATATTCTGTTATGAAAAATTCTGCTCCACGATTTTATTTAAAGTGAAAAAACACCATCGAAATTGCAGTACAAGAAAAGAATTATTTTTATTTTTTAGTGTATTTTTAATAAAATCGTTTAACATAAAAATTTATTTTTATATATTTTTTATTTACCACTCAATCGTCACAGAACTGATACGTGTGCCCGAACCTTGAAGCTTCCACCGCAAGAAATCCAGCTTTTACCCAAGAAGAAATAAATTACCCGGCATTTAATCCGCGAAAGAGCAGAGTGTTGAAGATAATTCGGAATCCAGGGAAAGGCGAGCCTACTCTCTGTCAATATATTGCGCTATACCTACATACGAGTGCACAAACGTCTGAAACGAAACGCAAAGCCTGCATACGAGCAGAAATTGCTTTCGGCCACCCCCTCAGCTTTCTTCCCTGGGTCTCTGCAACGAACCCACTGGCGTAGAAAGTTTTCCTAGGAAACAGCATCGATCTTGCGTCTCGGATTCTGGCGGCATGCCTATCTACTCAAGCGTATCGCACGCGTTAATTTCTCGTGGGACCGGAGCAAAGAGATCCGCCGTTTTGAAATTGAAAATCTTTGCGCCCCTTCAGAAATTGTAACCCCCGCATCAACGAACCCTCGATCACATTCCAAGATCGAATGCGACAGAACGAAACGATCGGTTACGCCAGTGTTTGCGCGGGGAAAAGCTACGCACAGTGAGCAGACGGTGCGAATGGGAACCCATAGAGCATAGAGTAGAAACGGGGAGATAGGGGAGCAGGGGTTAGAGGGGTAGATAGGAGAAAGAGCAACTTATCGACTTTGCAGGGGTGCATTTTCCAGCGTTAAATTCGAAACGAAACGTAACGTCGAGACTAGACAGAGAGAAGGTGGAAGGGTGGAAATGGGAGAGAACAGGGTAAGGAAGAAAAGAAAGTGGAAGAAGAGAGAGGGAAAGAGCGTGGGTGGTAGTGAAAACGTCACGGCATATGCCGTGCGTGACGGCACTATGTAACGCGTTTTCGTCCTTGCGTAGCCTAACCGTCCTACCACCTATCGCCCTAAGTGCGTGCGCTGCACTTACCGCCGCACAACACTGCCACCATAAATATCTGATTGCGAGGCACCGTACCGATTCGTCCATCTCTGCCGGCCCAAAGGCCCGTTAATAAATATTCACCGCGATATTCCGTGCCCAGAATAACACACCCACCAATTACCATATTTAGTCGGCGCTTTTTCGGATCGGAACGTGCACCCAAATAAATCCACACAATGCGCACAATGCCCACTTGTTCTCTCTTTTCGCCTAATCTCGGCCACGGAGTTCAAACGATTTCACGATCAAATTTCTCCACCCCCGCGTACACACGCTTGTATATACACCGGTCCAAGTGATTTAATAAATTATTACAAAGTTCGACGTCCCCTCGTGTTTATTCGACGGCCAACGAATGAAGCTCGGGAAGCCTCTCGCTTCTACTCTCCATTCCACTCTGTACAGTGTACACACTGTGTGTGAGTGCACGCGGGCACGTGCACATGCACTTTTTGTTTATTTACTAACATGAGTACGCATACGAAGCGTCAAAGGCTGGCACTGTTTCAAATACTATTCTCGTTTTTAGGTTCCCGCGTCCCCGTGGCATTCTGCTTCTCCTACATTCTCTTCGCCATAACTCTACTGCCACCGCTCCCATTTTACTCGGCCAAATCTAGCTCAGCATTAAAACTCCCGTTTCGAGCCTACCATCTCGGACTCGCTAAACGAACTTTTGCGCGACCACTTTCACGAAAGATCTCGCGCACGTATAGAAAATTTATTACCGCCCGCAAAGGGAGGAGAAAAGAGTGCAAAAGGAGTCGATTGTGATAACGCGATCCCGCGACCCACGTATTAGCGAGTCCACGCGATTATCGCGACTTAATCGAGCCACACTATTTGGGAATAAAGCACAAACCTGGCGCGGGAATCTTAAATTTTTCACTCAAACGGGCGATGCACGGAGAATCAGAGTTTGAATACTTCCACTTTCCGTCCGCCCTTTGAAGCTGAAGAGAGCCACGGATCAAATACACTCCACTAAATCGACCTCGAACGCGGACCAGAGCTGCTGCATTCCGCTTTCATGTACTTTCCTATATATTTAGGTACCTACTATATCTATCTAATCACTCATGCTGCTATATCTTCTACGAACGAAGGAATGATAAATGAAAATATTCGCCTCGCGTGATACGTTTGTACGAGCCTCAATAACTTTTCAGAGCACAGCACACCTTGCCTTCCTTCTTCTCTACTTATTGTTAGTTCCGTTCAACGTTTCGCTGGGGAAATTCGCATTTTCGTTTTCCATAAGCTCAGCCGAAGCTTCCAGCGAGTAAGCCGACATGTTTTCGGACGGCTCCGAACTTCGTTCCTCCATGAATTTTTAAACGCAATGCCGTCTAGAAAGGCTCAGAAACGAGGAACCGCAACTTGCGAATAAAGATTCTGTTCGCACCATCGAACGTGGGCTCTTAAGCCCGCTAATACAAATAACTTTCAAAACCTATGCTAATGAAATCTGCGATATCGACGGAAAAGAAGACGTGTATGAAAATCCCCAGCTTTAACCGAAACGCAAAAATAATAACTGTAAAGTCATCCTTAAGATCCCCTTGACAGAGTCATCGTTTCCTCGTTCGCGAAACTTCCATGGTCTAACTGCGCTAATTAAGCAAATAATTATACCTATTATAAAAAAGCTTTACGCGGCAGGTCCGCTTTACTGAGGACGTAAACTTGCAGGGAAAACGTCGTTTCGTCGATAAATGCTTGGGAGTATGAAAAGAAGCTGTGGACAGAATTTCGCGTGGAAAAACTGCGAGTACTTTGAACGATCTCGCTGCGCAAAGGTGGGTTCAGTTTCAAAGCGGTTCATTAAGTCGCATCGCGTCGCGGAAAGAAAGTACGTACAAGGTGAAAAGGCGGGAACGGGTCAACGAAGACGAGGTTAGACATTCGTCTTTTCCGCGAGTTATCCTCGACTTTACAGAGTTCCGCATCTCGCGGTCACCGAGCAACATCGGCCGAAAGGTGGTCTAAGCCGTGCCTCGACTAGCGCCATTTTCCAGCAAGCTTCCATTTACGGAATCTAATGGTACAACCTATCTAGAAAGTAACTCAAAATTAAAGTGGTTTCAGCGCAATGGTTCGGTCAGTTAAAATTTTAATAAAAGCTATTTTGCAGTCGTTATATTTCCGACGTTTCGGTCATTGATTGTGACCCTTATCAAGGAAAGTAAAATAAAACTGCGTTTGCCTTTAGGTGAAATTTACACGTTAGCCAGAGACGTGCGTTGAGCGCGTCGGTTAGAACGTGACTGAGGTAAACAGTAAAAACAAAGCAGGAGCCTCTAGAGGTTGAACATAGTACGTTATAAACTGAATTCAAAAATTGAAGGAACAGATATTTCAAATCTCACAACACACCGCTTAAAATATCAATAATGTGGTAAACAAAAAACCCTCACTCATGCCTGAAAAATAATTAACTACATAACTCAAATATGTAATTTGTGGTTCAATCATATTTAGAGAGTTACAGGACAATTCTAACAGAAAGACAACATCATATCATATCCTTACTGTTTCAATAAGGTTGCGTAATATTGTTGCATCTTAGGTGTTTCATATCTAAGATTTACGCTAGGTTGTTTAATCATAGGGGCCATCCTTAAATTACGTAAGGGTAATTTTGACCATTTTTTACCCCCTCCCTCCCCCAGTATAAGAATTCGTAAGATTTGATATTGCAACCCCCTTCTTACGTAATACTTTTTACATTGAAATTTTTCAATTATTAAAATTCTTTTAAAGGTTTATCTAATTCATTTAACTCTGTTTCGGGAAATTTAAACTAAAAAGCTTTTCTAGAACATTAATGATAGAATTTGTATTTATTGAAAATTAGATTAAAAAATATTAGGTAAGACGCTACCTTACTCCCCCGTCCCCCTTGTAAGAAAACATAAGAAATTCGCGACCCCCTCCCTTCCCAAAAAAGCCTTACGTAATTTAAGGACGACCCCATATGTAATGTTTCTAATAGAATCCTCCTATTTAAGTTGGTTTCTCTATCAACAATTTTTACATTGTCGAAGTCAAACTTATGATCAAACTCGAGTGAATGCTTTGTTAGTGCAGTGTGTTGGAGGGGCGATAGAAAAACATTTCTTTTATGTTCATAAATCCGTCTTTCTAATAACCTAGAGGTCTGTCCAATATATACCTGGTTACAACCCATGCAAGGAATTGAGTACACGACATTAGAGTTTTTTAGCAATGGTATTTTATCTTTAATCGGTGGAAATAGTTGTTTAGTATAACATGGTAGTTTAAAAATGGTATGCATGCCAACTTTTTTAAAAATTCTTCTAATGTCGTTCGAGATACTGTCACTAAAAGGCATGACCACAGTATTTCTCCAACTTATTGGTCCAATCTTTTTCATTTTCTCTTCTTTACGTTTTTCCCTTAATACCGGATGATAGATTTCAAAAATGCGGTCACGTATGATTGATGAAACCATTTCTGTGGGGTAACCGTTACGTTTTAGTGTATCTTTAATAAGTAGTAAGTTAGTTCGTCTAAATTCAGGGTTAGAAAGTAAGATGGCACGATCTATTAATCCCTTTATCAATCCAACTTTATGCTGCATGGGATGCGCCGAAAAAAAGTTTATATATCTACCAGACCAACTAGGTTTGTGGTACCAGTTGGTAATAAGTTTATTGCCTGATCTAATAATAACCGTGTCAAGAAAACTATCTAGAAAGTCTCTATCTCAGATTTTCGGCTTCCATATAACATCCAGTTGTCACTAACAATTAATAGAGAAGAGAAGGGCTACATTCGCGGTCTATGATCGAACAGCA
Source organism: Andrena chrysosceles (assembly GCA_963855975.1). NCBI lineage: Eukaryota > Metazoa > Arthropoda > Insecta > Hymenoptera > Andrenidae > Andrena > Andrena chrysosceles. Next base: position 2,756,190 of record OY979768.1, read on the forward strand.
AACATCCCCGTTGCTCGAGAGAATATCGACGGTGGTAGCGTGAGAACGAAAAGAGATAATCGTCAGCAAAAGATTCGAACGCGGATACGTGAAGGGGACAGGACATAATATGTATAATAAGGACACTTGCCGCGCGCGCTCCAATTTCTTTCGTGCTCTCAATTGTATGTACCTACACGTGGAAAGGCCACGTGGACGTTTTCTTTTCTACTGACGCACGTACAGCCCCTTTTTCAAAGCCCCTGGAACAATGCCCAAGAACCGAGAACGCGCGCCCCAAACCCAGCAGCGAATTTTACGCTCCCATGGCCAACCGGATGCGTCGGTTGCATAACAATAACGAGAATTAATATTCGATTCTCTAGAACAACTGTCTACGAGATCCAAGGAAGTGGAAGACGAATCTAGTAGGTAAACGCGTTTGCGAGCGCTAAAGCTCAACGGAGCATTCCCTCGATCGGCCGACTGGTCAGACAAACTAATTACCGAAATATCGGTTGCACAGAATTCGGACTTCACCAGTAATGCGTTAGAGCCGCTGGTTCGCGTTCATGTTCTCGCGGTAATTTCATTTCGGACGTGCAAGATACAGGGTGAATTGAAATAAGCCGTGAAAATGGGGGCAAGGCGAAGATGTGATCGATATAGCGGAAAAAGTGCGAGGCTGTGAGAAACGAACGTGAAAAAGCTTGCGGTTTGAAGCCGCAAGGGTATCGTATTAACCAGTATGTACCGCTCAAGCATATCGCGACGAGTTGGCTGCATCTGTTTCATCGATTATAAACGAGTCGGAGGGCGAATCGCCGTGGATGGTCGCGCTCGCTTCGGTCGGATCGAGTATACATACTACGGTATACTACAGATATACTATAGCACTACATATATGCGCGGCAGCGAAGGTAAACGCGAGAGCTGCTAGTCGACGAACGGTTGTTTGTTCGACGAGTAATTACGAAATTGCCAGCGCGGACCAGTTTTTTACCGAGTTAATCGAAGAGGAAGAGATGCGTAGCGTGGGTCGGGAAGCGAGCAGGTGTTTGTCTTGGAGGGAAAATCGGGGGGTAGGTTTCGCGTTCGTGGCACACCCACGTCGCGGGACACGCGATATCGAAGGCAGCTGTCGATCCAACCATCCACGTCTTTCTCTCTCACTCTGAGAGCCTAACATAGTCGTTGTACTTTCCTTAAGTCCGCGCGCAGAAATAGAAACGTCAATCGTGTTCTGTGAATGGACCGACGACTCCGAAACCAGTTTCGTCAAGGTCGCGAATAAATTTCTCGCGCGTGCTTTTCGAGCGATAAATAGTAGCTACCGAAACTACGGAGAGTTAGAGTTGAAGAGACTCACCTTCTGTGCTTTGCAGGCGGCGGCTAACGGCAGCACGTCGTGAGGATGAGTGGCGTGACGATCTCGAAGACAAAGGGCGCATATCGCAATTTTGCAGAGGGCACAATAGAGGGTCAACGGCTCGCAGTTGTGATCGTTGCAAACCGGTGTGGGCTCGGCGGCCAGACCGCGAGAACCTTTGGCCCCGTTCGATTGCCAGCTGCCTCGAGGTGGGCCCAGATTGTGAGCCGCCAAAGGTCCCCTCTTCGGATGACAGGATTCTCTGCAGCCGTCGCAGTACAACACCTGAAACCATCACGTCTTCAACGTCACCAAACACTCCTATGCATCGATTAAACGATCGCAGTTTGTCGAGCTTTCGCTCGAGAAAACGATCGATCGATCCATTTCGGCGAGCACGTGAAAATTCGAGACGTGAATTACGAGGCAAATGAACAACGACGAGGTCGAGGACGGGAATATTAAGCGCGTCAGCTTGAACTCTGCTCTTGTTATTCGCGCACAAGCAACGCCTTCTTGCCCTCTTTACGTTGCCACTCGAGAAAGTCAATTTCCAAGAAGCCTGCGACTCGAGGTATATATACATATACCTATGTATTCACGACCACGTAAATCCAAACAAACGAAACGAACGTGTCGTGACCGTGGACAATCGGCGATACTTTAACGGGTGAAAAAAACGACCAACGAAACGAGCCCAGCTCCTCGATTTCTATGCTATCTTCTCTGAACGAGAATACCGTACGAGAAACACGCGTCCACTAGATCGCTTCTGCAGAGAAACAGAGAAACATGAAAAAGTCAAAATACATATAGGGTAAACCAACCAGTAATTGACCGCATACCAGTGAATGACCATTAGGCAAAGAAATGTCAAGTATAAATTTAAAAATTACTATATGTTTATAAATGGAGTGTAGTTGCACGTTTAATATCCCATATTTTTAGTTATGCGTATTAAACAAACATTAATAAGTACGATTCTTAATAAAAGTATGCGGTCATTTACTGGGCTTCTCATTCAACAATTCGGTCATTCACTGGTTGGTTTACCCTAGGTATGTATATCTTTTTGAACGTGCGGATCCGAACGAAAAACGAGCGTGCAACGTTAAAAAGGAACTATTCGCGGAATCTCGCAGAAGACAAATGACCGAAAGTGGCATTCAGCGTCGGCGACCGCGTGGCAATCACATGTCTACGTATGTATATTACAGCGTAAGTACAAGGGTGTCTCGTAAACGATAACGGAGTTGTTTACGTGGCTACTATGGAAACACGACTAATTGTAAGCTACAACACCTTCGCCTAAAACTGTAAACACGTCGACGCTTTTCTCCAAATTTTCGGAACTCTATCGTGGGAGTAAACAATTCAGGTTAATGACTCTACTAGCGAGCATTCGGTGAAATACATATATGTATACAACACTCGTTGGTCCGAGCATTACTCTATGGTAAAATATTTATTCGTTTACTACCGAATCAGTTTACCTCGGGTCAATTAACCTACCATTAATTTATTTCAATGTATCAATCATCCGGTTTGAATGGAAGAGGTTAATGGAGGGTAGATTTGCCTGAGTTCTGAGTAAATTATACATAAGTACTGACCTCGCACTGCTCGCAGGCGACGGTCGCGTCCTGAGGCTCGCCCTCGCACATCTGACATTGCAGTCGCGTGTTTCTCGATTCCTGATATTTGTCAACGATACGTTGCATCGCCCTGTACTTGGGCAAATTGTGGGCTCCACCTTCATCGAAGTAAACGGTCTTCTGGCAGATAGGACAAGAGAGGCAGAGAGTGCCGCCGGATGGCGGAAAGCCTCCGTTTCCGGGCGTGCCAACATAGCTTCCGGGCCTGGAGCTCGTGGACGTGCTGTTGCACACCACCCCGGAATCTGTCTCGGAGAGTATCGAGAGTTTGTCCGCCTCCTGGTCGGATCCCGGAGCGTTGGAGGAGTCGGTCGTCGACTCTGGAGGAGAATCTGGCGGCGCTTGTAAGTTCACCGCGCACGAGAGACAAAGAGCGTGCCAGCACGGTAACAACACCGGCTCCACGAACAGCTCCTTGCAGCAAGGGCATCGTAGCTCGTCCTCCATCCTTCTACGATAGTCCACTAGTCCGCTCCACCACCGCCACAACCACTACGATATATCACGATGATCACAATCACGAGTTACCGCCACCGACACCTACATCTACACCTACACCGCGCGCCACACGCACTTCGCGCCTTCTTCGATTCCTAGCCAACCCAACCTCTCAACGATCCTCTCTCGTTTTTTTCATTCGATGCCCCAACAGATCGATTCCTTTGCTTTTCGTGCTAAACCCCGCTGTCGCAGCGAATTCTCTCCCTCGATTCACCTTTCATTACCCTTCGACGATCTTCCTTCGAATCTCCTTTCGATGGCGTCTTCTCGACTCTCAAATCACGATACGTTTCCGCCACGCATCTTCGAGTCGAACGACAAACAGCCGCTACTTTCACGCGCGATTATCCGTCACCTGTCGATCGCGCTCACATCGCACGCCAAACTTTAGCGGCATCCGAGTCTTCTACATTTTTCACCAATCGCGTGCCTAAGGGTCACAGCAATGGGATTGGTGTCCTTTTTGGTCCACTCGCGACGGACGTTGAAATATTTTTCACCACTCTAGAGAGGTGGCTGAGATTTACTCGATGCGTAAATCTATTTTTTCGCTTGATTTCGTTTGATATCGCTTGATTTCGCGGATAGGGACACGAGCGTCCAACAAACAAACCACGCCGCGAGACGTCACAGAGTTGACTGACACTCGCCACTCACCACTATAGCACCTCTGCGCAATGCAATCGCGCAGCCGTGCTCAGGGCCGCCACGCTGTTTTCTCATGCCCTATGTAACACGAAATCTTTTTTCCTCCTCATTCATATGAGTATCTTCGGAACTGTGAAATATATTTCTTTTAGCAGATAATCACCAAAATTATTATAGGCTTAAACGACGGTAACTCGAACAGATGTCTCGAATTTCTCCTTGCGCTAGTCTATTCCTAGATGGTAGACAATAACGTAATTATATTATTGCTACATTGGAAACGTTTATTCCGGCTGAAAGAGCCGCCAGAATTACTCGACGTAGGTGATAGCTTGGATTCTACAATGTTCAAGCTACGCACGCTCCTGGTTACGACAGCTATCTCGCTCTCTCGGTGCTTACTTCCCTACATCCACCTATATGTCTATCTCGCTCTTCTTCTATTTAGGAAAAGACGCTAGATCGTAAAATAGCATCAGAACGAAAAATAAAAATAGCAGAAGACTAGGTAGAACGTAAGAAAATTGCAATGCGACGAATGATACACACGCCGATCCGTTTCCTTATATACATTCTATGCTATCGTAATTTATTCTGTAGACATGCGACGCTTTCGCTAGATCTGCACATTAAGGTCATATACGAAGATCGGCATATCGAATGGCAAGACAACTTACAATGATTAAATGGATTAAATGGGAATGATGCGGAAGTAGGGCAAGAATGACGCAAAAGCAGTGTCCGATGTCGGAATACTGTAGAAATCATGCACCGAGGACAAATCGGCTTTCATTGAAAAAATACTAGATATCCCGCTGTATTTATGTAACTTGAATTCTAACCGCTAGTAGCGGTTTTAGCGTGTTCTATCCTGGATCGATAACGTTGCATGTGACAGGGAAATATTAAGGTGGCTCTAATACCCCCGAGTCGCGTGATAAACGTCTACATTAGATGTTAGGTCTATCCTTTGCCACGATTGTGACGTCACTACGGAGCTCGAGGATATCACAAGATGAACTCGGAGATCGGAGGCGCCACGTATGTACTAGTTTCATACTTACATACGTAGTACCACAGACCAGGTATAGAATAGACCTTTCACCCAATGCTATTTTCCGTCCCACGGTTTTGGGGCTCATGAACCCCATTATATATCATTTCCGTGTCACATTCAACGTTAACGGCTAAGCATAAAATAAGAGTGCAGCACTGCAGGCGGTAGGAATGAAAGTTATAATAGCGTTCAGATTTTAGATATAGGGTGTCTCGATGCCAAATTAATACAGGATATTCAGAGATATTCAAAATATTGATATAAAATTTCTTCGCTTGTTTCTCAATCAACAACTTTACAGACCCATATAACTTCGATTACGTGCACACATATGTATCATTGTTGTGCTACACAAAGAAATTATTGGCCGCGGCTCTAACATTGAAAATTGAGAAGGAAAAAAGTTTGAAAGAAGCCATAAGTAGCGTTTAGAGTAGTGCAGATCGAAAGTTCGACCTCGGGAGTCGGGATCCCCGATATAAGAAAATCTAGGCTCGCTGCGATGCGATGATCACCCTGTATATACGCGGAGTTTATATTTTTCTCGGTGATAAGGTATCTTTACCAGTATTAGTGATAGAAACACAATGTTTCCCACACCCACCGCTCAAAAAACGTAGAGGGCGCTCGAAAACCAGTGGTGTTTTCAGGAGATCGGTATTTCAGAACGTGAGATACGAAAGTCCATAAGATGAAATCACGGTGAGGAGCGATTAAGCGCAGTGAATAGAGGGGGAAATGTTATGTGTGCGTGAACTGCGCCTGCGCCAGTCACGCACACATTCGTAATACCTCGTCTGTGGTAGTACTTCTGCAGCAGTCGGACAAAGTGTGACTTTACCGAGCGACGTGTTCCGACGCATGGAAATTCACGTGACGATTTTTCTATTTGGTAAGCAAGAGAATGTACGGTTTGCAAAGGAATTTGAAGGTAAGGCAGCGCCAAGTTTCGATGGCTCTTCAGACATTCTGCCTTTGTCGGGCAACGCCCGCCCATCAGTTCCCCTGTCGTTTTGATTGATAGAAACGATTAATAGAAACAGCTGACGTTACGTAATCCAAGCACATGGTTATAAAATATAAACTGTTATAAACATATCACTGGAATTATATAACATTCAGCATAGATCGATTGTTCGCCATTGAAAATGGTAACCCCTTAAATTTAAAGTTTGATACGTGTTACATCCGCCGGGCCGGTATACGTACAAACTTTACTGGAACATTAGAAATTGTGTTTTCTGATGCGAAATTCTCTATATAACTACATTAACGGTCAAGAAAGTTATACATTGCCTTATCGCGTAATCGTTAGACGAGGAAAAGTTGATATGAAATAACGGGTATCGTCGCTCCGCTAAACCGTGTTGTAGCTTATTTTCACTTCTTTTCTCAGTAATCCCACTCCGAATTTAATGTGGACAATCACATTATGAAAACAAACATGCTCACGCCTCTGGCGAAAAGAATTTTGTCTCCAGAATTCTTGCACCTTCGTCGTTATGGATCTACTCACAGGTTAGCCGATTTCTTCTCTTCTAATGGCCTTAGAACTTTTAAACACATCGCCATATGCGTTGTTCTATCTTACCCTTAAAGCGGTTAAAAGTCACGTAAATGAGAAGAGGAACCGTGATTGAAAATTTTACAGCGCAGATGGGTGCAACGTGTTCGACCTCGTGATCGTCGGGGGCGGCATCGTAGGATGCGCTACCGCTCGAGAGCTGATAATAAGGCACCCTAATATCAAAATGGCGATCGTTGAGAAGGAGAAAGCTTTGGCGATGCATCAGACGTCGCATAACAGTGGCGTGATACACGCTGGCATTTATTATAAGCCCGGTAGTATGAAAGTAAGAACGCAATCACGATCTTATAAATTGTTCGCACGGACTTTGTCCGTTTCTCGGGAATGCAATACATATGAATTCTAAGGACACGGGGTGTTCCAAGCGGCTAGTGGAACAACGCTACGTTAAGAGATTTTTCATTCGGCAGCGAATAATTACAGGCCAATATGTGCGTGGAAGGTGCGAAGCTGTCGTACGACTATTTTTGTAAACACAATATACCGCACAAGAAGGTCGGGAAACTGATAGTAGCGGTGAATAAAAATGAAGTTAAGGGAATAGACACATTATACGAACGGGGAACCCAGAACAACGTACCGGATCTCCAACTGGTGGAGAAACAGTGCATATCAAACTATGCGGAAAAATGTCAAGTACTTATAGTATTCTGTCCTAACAAACGAATGTTATCCAAAGTCTCTGGAACAGTATAAACCGTACGTTTATATTGTACAGGGAGAAAAAGCAATATGGTCGCCGTGGACTGGTATCGTTGATTGGGCAGTGGTTTGCAGGCATTTTGCCAGCGAGTTTGAAAAGATGGGCGGTCAGATATTCTTAAATTTCAATGCAACCGGTTTTATGGAAATGACCGAGTCTACAGGAAATCAAGAATTAGCTCCCATTGTAGTACTTTCGAAAAACAGAGTATGTCTCCTCTATCGATCAATTGAAATTTCACCTTCCGCCCTCATCACCTTCCAACTTCTTCATCGCCGATTTACGTTGTAGTGTCTGCCAACGAGATACGTGTTGACGTGTGCCGGTTTGCATTCGGACCGCGTGGCGGTCATGACAGGATGCGATATCAGCCCACGAATCATTCCATTTCGTGGCGAGTATTTGTTACTAAGCGATGAGAAAAAACACTTATGTACGACCAATATATACCCAGTCCCAGATGCTAGGTTTCCATTCTTAGGCGTGCATTTCACGCCCAGAATAAACGGCGATATAATTCTCGGCCCGAACGCAGTTTTAGCATTTGCCAGGGAGGGTTATCGGTACGCTGTAATTCGTTAAAAAATCAACCGGCTTTGTAAGTGCGCGTATGCGTAAGCGTATACGGGCAACATTTCAGCCTATAATTCAATGAATCGACGATCATATGCTTTCAGATGGCGTGACATAAACATAAGAGACTGTATCGAAATGGCCCAGTTCCCCGGATTATATAAACTTTGCTTGCGATATTTTCTTCCGGGATGCAAAGAAATCATTAAATCGATCTTTTATCCACTCGTAGTGAGGGATCTGAAAAAGTATATACCCGAAGTAGGGTATAAAGATGTGAAGAGGTAAATACGAGAGATTGAATACTTGGAAATCTTCGCTCCTATCGACATGCTTCCTTTCCACAAACTTAAATTGGTAATTCCGCAGAGGCATGGCGGGTGTTCGAGCACAGGCGATGGATGAAAATGGAAACTTGGTGGATGATTTTGTGTTTGACAGTGGAAAGGGTGGCATTGGCCACAGGGTGATTCATTGTCGAAACGCACCTTCTCCGGCGGCAACCAGCGCGATGGCAATCGCTAAACACATTGCTGATAAAATAGAGACTGAATTTAAAATTTAACAACTTCGAGGCTTCGGCAATTGAAAATTATCTGAAACGCTATATATCCACGAAATGGGGTATTTTATAATTTTTTGTACTATTTTCAAAATGATATTCAAACTTTGTAACTTGACTTCATATATTTGAAAGTATATATGTATATATATATATGAGTGTATATACACATGATGTGTACGACACGTATTTACATCCGTCTCGGTCACGAATATTTTAAAGATGAACATGAAATAACAGATTAGTACATAAGTATCTTTCAAAGATATGTAATCATAGCGATATTTGTATAAAACCATTTCAAATTATTCTAAACCCGGTTCCCGATATCATAAGATGAGAATTTGCAAAGTCCCAAGCTGCGGTCGAATGAAATCCCATATTGGAAAGGACAACCCCATATTCGCTCAACGCGAACAAAGAGTACACTGCAACAACAGAATCGATCCATTAATTAGTTTCTTAGCTACTCCCATTCCTTTCCCCGATGTTCGACTTACCTAGAGGTTCGCAATATTTATTATGTCTATAGAAAAAGTAACACGCAAACATTACGCATAACACATTCGACAGCAACGATCTTCTCTTCCATTTCATGGAAGTCGTCTCCACTGATTCTTTGGTGCTGTTACGACAATTTCTCATAATAAAATATGCGACCAACATATGAATAAAAGATGTTATCAAAAATGTTATAAAAGACAACTTATGAAAGGCTGTAAGAGAAACATATGTTACTTTGCATTCTCGATGCTTGCGGCAAATAATATACATACCATAATTTTCATCGGAAGTCCAGAACGTCAACGTAACAAGAGATATGTTTTCAATAGCGTACGTAACTATCGCGACGTTACATATTCTCTGTGCCCATCTATAGATATGTTCTTTGTAATAACGATGATACATTAATAATACTAAAATCCTTACTAACGCTTGTATGGCAATTGCTATTTTCCATATATGTCTCTGTGGTTTGTAATGCCCAATTGCCGCCGAGACAGATGGTAAGAAATTATAAACCTGGCACAGAAAGATAATACGCTGTTGTGCACACTTATCGTAACAGTATCTTTTCAACGTTATAGACAGACAACGCGAGTTGACCGCGTATTAAAAAAAAAAAAAAAAAGCTTTCGAATCTGAAAGTATACTCGTCGCGATGCTAGATATCGTGAGTCCAAACAATTAACGTACCTTGCAATGAGTGGATGTAGAGTGCTCAAAATTGTATAGGACGGACCAAATGATGCAGAAAATAAATGCTAGACATGGTAAAGACACGGTGAACCATGCTAGCTTAGAGAAAGGCAGAGTAACCCGCGCTTTCGACATGTCGTCGTCTACTAACGGGATATATTCCGACCCTACTCTTGCCTTGGTCATCGTACGATATATTCCAGATCTTAATTTACGTCATAGGAAATGAGTTGATACTCCTAATAGGCTATAAAGCCTATAACATTTTATTCATACGGTCGCGACATACGTAATACTTTTTTTCCTGATTCTTTCTGCCGTAGTCTCGTGCCAATTGTGCCAACGACCATACCGAGACGTACAACCGTCCTTGAACTCTACGAAAACAAAGCTTATCGCGACATGCTGATCAGAATCTTTTAACAATAACATTTTTCAACGAAAGCATTAAGAAGACACTCGCGGTTACATCTTAACGTAAAATCGATTGTACTAGAAACGTTTCCTAAAGCGTTCTACAACCTACAGTAAGTACCTAGTGCAACTCGAACGGGCATTGTGAGGCAACGACATCGCGTGGCACTTTTTTGAAGTTTTTTATGGGTTAGTAACCGTTAGTACCTACAAACATGTCGTGTGAGCATGTCTAAAACATGATTTCTTGCCCGTAGTTAGGTTCTCCGACGCTAGATACTGCTAGTAGTACGAGTTGATCATTCATGTTGTTTGCTTTGCGTACGCATCGTTTCGCGATCAGCTGTTCTGTTTCATCTGAATGACTTTGTTCTACTGAATCTCCTAACTCGTAACCAGAAAATTCATTTCCTCCCAGCGCCTTCATAAAGAAGCGTTTTCTGCGTTTGTTATGACAGTGTGTTACGCGAAAATAGTTTCGGTGAATGTAGCCGCGTGTAAATATATTAAACGAAAGACTGTGATTATTTGAGGTTAAGCTTGCAAGGAGACGCAAAGCTGATCTACGAACATTGAACTATGTAAGTACAGCTCTTATCGCCTGCGCTTCCTGCGAATTTTTCTTGTTAACGATAGAAGCGATACTCCGTGAACAACATTTACTTTGGTGAAATCCACGTGAAAGAGGAACGCTTCTATACCGTCGAAACAGGCACGATCGTATCTATTTCCCAGTATTCTATTACATTCGTTGTATTCGCCATTGTTCGTTATGTCGTACAATAAGCTTCCTGACACATTTTCGCTGCTGATTGTGGACGTGCGCTACACAGGGAATATCCAATAAGGGAATCGACGCTCAAACGTATCATATCCTACCGAACTGTTTCACGTATACGAGCGATAAATAATCGTTTGTAAAATGATAACCTGGGTTAGACGAAGGAAAATGGTCGAATCGTATTGTGCATCGGAATCGTGCAGCAGATATACTGGCAAGTTTCGATCACATTAGACGCAGTGCGTCGCAACTGTTTACCAGGAGCCTGGAACAGCCAGGAGAGACCGCAATACATGCAACTGTATTGCACTCGAAGGCAGCGCGACCTTCTCGTTTCAAATCGGAATAGGTGGTACATACCCAGCCAGGCCCGGATTAAAGGGGGGGGATAGGGGGGGCTGCAGCCCTGGGCCCCACTTTCCGAGAGGGGCCCCGTTCTAAGCAATTAGCTCACTAAACTCCCCTCCCCCTCCGCTGTTCAACTACGGGAGGGCCTCGAAGGTTTGATATGTAGCCCTGGGCCCCAAAAATCAACCACGGGGAGGCCTCGAAGGTTTGATAGCCCCGGGCCCCAAAAATCTTAATCCGGGCCTGTACCCAGCATATGTACTCTGGACGATGCGCTGGCATGTTGTTCAGATCACTGATGCCAGATTCGGGACGGGTTCCCTCGAGAATTTCCCCCACCTTGCGCATACTACGCCGGAGCAACGTGTCCGTGAGCTCGGCGCTTCGGAGACCAACTCACGGACACGCAGCTCCGGCGTAGTGTGCGCGAGGTGGGGGAAATTCTCGAGGGAACCCGTCCCGAATCTGGCATCAGTGGTTCAGATAGCGACCGTCGCAGGTCGCTGTCGCATTGCCGTCAACCGAGTGGTCTATGCCGTCTATCTATGCGTGATTCGCGTGGATGCATTCGTACCCTCGTAATTGCACTGCTAATAGTCACGGATTTTAGACTGTTCTCGTGAAATTGCTCGTTACTCTAGATCTCGTACATAAAAAGGACCATTTGGCTCCTAAAGCGTTGCATCGTTGATCCAGAAACAACCGAGTGGGCAACTATCGAACGAATTGATTGTTTCGTTTACTCGTTACGAGCATCAAATGGCTCGTAGCTCGCGAGTAAGCAGAATATCTATATTCGTCCTGGCAAGCAAAGTCTATCGGCTTCGCACTCGAACAAAACCATCGGCATTACCGTAACCAAGTTCTATTCGTGTCAAACAATTTAAAGTAGGTAGATTATGTATAAACCAACAGATTATATCTCTCTCCCTCGCGTCCCCCCTTCTTTGCAGTTGCATAAGCGCCATAGGTAGGCATACGCGTCGATAGATCCCTGAAGAGGAACAGGCGTTTTCTGCCGATGGTGACATGACAATACCGGGTTACTTAACACAGCTATGTTCAGCCTTCCTTTTCGCTCTGTAAATACTCTACAAACGAGAAGAAGACTGATGCCTTCGCTCATCTACGCGTGCCAAAACCACAAGCAGGATCGTTATCTCTTCCTGTCCATACGTATTCTAACGTCTCTCTAATCTTCAGCGTCACATCTAGTCCTGCAGACTTACAACTAGTGTTGCGATCCTCTGCAATAACACACAGAATAATGGATATTTTTCTATCTCTCGCGGAGAGACGGAAAAAGCGAAACGTGAAAGAGGGCAACCCCTTTCCGGTGAACTAACCAGTCATCCAGCGAGCGTTATCAAAGCTCGATAAAAATAAGTATTAGTAATTCCCGCGGAAAAGTGTTTCGCGTTCGACTATCCTGTTGCCGGTATTACTCGTAAAAACTTCTCGTGATCTGTCAAAGGTAAACGTCGAGACGGAGCGCGGACAAGAAAGCGAGAGAAAAACCGATGGAATCTCGGTGGAGGAAAGTTGCGAGAAACGGTATTCGGCAAAGGCAGAAAGAACCTCGACGGCGAGAAAGAAACACAGCAGCGATAAAATATTGTACGTAGGTGGGTACATAGTAAAGGTAGTAAAGAGAGCGTAGACGCGTAGAGAAGGAGGCAGAGGAGTAAGTAAGGGTGTGCGCGTGTGCGTGCAGGACACAGGAGGACGCGCGCAGGCGCGGGTTAGACACGGTGAACGCTCGGGACCCGCGTGGCGCGAGTTAGAAGTTGGCTTCGCGCTCTTATTGTTAGTCGCGCGTCGTCCCTAACCGTTCATCCTCGTCGCCCTGTCGCCCTGTCGCGTGTCATAGCCAACGAGTCGCTATCCGAGTCGCGAAACAGAGGTCTGCTGTATTTTTCCAACTGATTATCGGCGTCCGCCCGGTGGAGATCGGTAGGCAGGCACGTGGCCGCGGCTTCAGCCGTGGCCTGGCCGTGGCCGTGGCGCGGTTCAAGGGATAGCCGGAAGCGGCAGAGTATCGCGGCGAGGTCGTGATACCCACTTACTCTCCATCCGTACGATGAAGACGATCACCCAGTCGCTTCCTCCTTCTCGTATCCTTCTCTGACCCAGCGAGACTCGTCCTTCAGCCCTATCAATGCCACCGTTTCCTCCCTCTTGAAAGTCTCGATCACGGATCGGGGGGCGAACACGTGGGCGTTCGATGGGAGACGAGAAGAAGGCAGGAAGGCAGTCGAGAAGAGATCGGAGGCGTTTCGAACGTATTCGAACATGTCTGAGAAGAGGTTCACGCACGAGATTATAGGGGAGAAGATCCCGAAGAAGAGGAGTACCGCGCAAAGGCGATGGCGTATTCTAGCGAAGGCGTTGATCGGCTCGCAGGAACCTTTATCCAGCGACGCGGAGGACGAGGTATCGGTTCGCCGATTCACCAGCTTCGATCTGTTGAAAGTGATCCGTCTGGAGAACCAATCCACCGACAGGGATTCTTCCGATTGGTACGAATATTCCGGTCTCCTCGAGAACAAGCTGTTCGCCGTTCAGATACGTCGACTGAAGAAGAACTTCACGGCTAACGAATTGATCGGTTTTAACAATACCGGGAACGTTTGCGTTTGGCCGTCGGAGGAATGCCTGGCCTATTATTTACTGAAGAATCGTGAGATCTGCCGGAACAGGCGAGTCCTGGAGCTCGGTGGCGGGATGAGTTGCTTGGCTGGCGTGATCGCCGCTAAGTACTGCAATCCTTCAGGCGTCACGCTGACGGATGGTAACGTGACCAGCGTGGAGAACGTGCGTTGCATCGTCGCTAGGAACGGCATGTCCGATTCCGTTGAGTGCAGCGTCGTTCAGTGGGCCAAAGCGGCTAGAGCGATCAGAGCAGCCAGAAGCTTCCTTCACTCGCACTACAACGGCCTTCGAGTCAAGGTGATTTCATTTGCTCGCTATCCCGCTATCCCTTTTGCAACCCCTTTCTCCCTCGTTCCTTCAACATTCCCCGCGGCGAGAGTTGCGTAATTTTCAAGGCTCCGCTCGAAATTCCATAACCGAGGAATATCTAGGAGTATCTGAATTGAATTTTTACATAGAGTTGGACGGTCGGCGCTAAGGCTGCGGGAAGAGTTCCGGAGAAACTGTACGACGTGATCCTCTGCGCGGACTGTCTGTTCTTCGATGAGGCCCGCTCGGATTTGGTGGAAACGATCCACGGTTTGCTGGCGAACGACGGCTTCGCTCTCCTGATGGCACCTAGACGCGGCTCGACCTTCCAAAAGTTCGCGGAAGCGGCGATCAAACGGGGTTTCATCGCAAGGCAGATAGATCGTTACGATGGCAAGATTTGGTCGAGACATCTGGAGCTGTTGGAGCATAGCCAGGAGTATTCTCCGGATCTCCATTATCCAGTTCTTCTGGAGCTGACCAAGCAGAGGAGAACGCCACCCGGATGATCCGCATCGATTGCTTACCAAAAACGCGAGCTGGATGAATCTTTCTACCAACGAGCCACTCGATCGCAACCCCTTCTTCCACCCTCTTTATTCCTTCCTATCGACTTAGAACCGTCTGGCTGTCTTACACCTTTCCCACTTTATCCCCCCCAAAAGCCTCGTCTTTTCCGCCTGTCTGCTTGAATTTCTCCAGTTTCGTGATACAGGGATGACCAATCGTTGAGAGATCAACGAACCTAGCCAATTCATATCTCTGTCACGGATTAAGCGTATACTCTATTCGTAGCGAGAATCATAGACGGGAGGAGTCATGAGACGATAGTATTCTGAGTACCTGAGTTTAGACTGATAGCATTGGCAAATTCGAATCACGATCCTGCCAACTGTAATGTTTATGATCACAGCATTCTAGTCTCACTAAAACTAAACATGACGGAAGTTGTGAACCGTAAACCTTGCAGTACGAGGATTAGAACGAATCCCTATGTCGCGGCATGCGATTACAAGTTAGCCACATTACAAGATCAGAGTTAGCTTCGCAATATGTAGCTACATCGAATGTTCCCGTGAAACGTAGGCGGAGTTTCTTCGGCCTGTAAACCCGATCCTTTTGCCAATGTCTTTGGTTTATCGAGAAAAAGAAAACGAGGTTTGAACAGTCAGACGTAGGTATAGATACCTTGAAAACAGTATTTCCGAGATTTTCTAGTCGAATTTCGAATTACCAATTGTGCCCGTTCTCGTGAACGTTGCGTTCGTCGGTTTTCGTCCTAGTAGAGAAGACCGTACGGCGTACACGGTGTAGGTGTAAGTAGAGTTTGATCAACCGAATCAATTGAGGGTCCAAAACTCCTGAGTAGATTTATTGATTATTACGGCTACAAGTATTTGCCACGAGGCGCAAAATGCAAAGTCCAGATTCTTGCTGCTCCGACAGATTAGCGCGACTCCCACGCGTAAACAGAAATTTTCATCCGTGTGTTTGCTTGTTTGTTCGTCCCCATCGTTCGTTTGCGTGGCAGAGTTGGCGTCGTCGCGTGGATTCCAGCAGGATCGAGTTTCATCGGGAAAACGAAATCCTTGTTTAACGGAAACAGGGTGATTAGCCCCTGAGTGTCTATCAAGCTCATAGATCTATAGAGGATTTCCTTTTTCTTCGCACATTTCGCGGCTTCGTCGTTGCCGAGCTTGCGATACAGACCTCGCTGTTACCTCGAAGGACCAATCTAGTTAAGTCTAGTCAAAGCTAGCAAGTTTCCATTATCACGTATCTACCTGTACCTTTACAAACTATGCGTATTCGTACGTGTGTACTACTAGCCACCTAAGAAAATATCACGAATAATAAATAAAGTATTTTCACTTAAAGTTAACGCGTCGCTGGGCGATCACGTTGTACCTAAAGTTGGATCAGTCACCCCTCTTGGCGATCATCCCTCTGGATGGCAACCATACACGGCCCTTTAGGAACTTATTATTAGTAAGTGGCGGATGTTTGTTTGCCTTCCCCTATCTAGGGAGAACGCAACGCTGTCGCGTTTTCATCGATTTAGAAGATGTCGCGGCTGCTCTATTATTAACCCCTTGAATGCTAATCACTGCTATCGCGTAAAAGAGCATTTAACGGCGCACCGTTACCGTTCTTGCAGCCCGTTTATTAGCTACTTTGATCGTAGCTGTTTGGTGGGCCCTTTGATCGCTACGGTCACCGCGGTGTTCTGGCCATCGACTTATAATAGTTTCCACAGTCATCGTTTATCGATCTTGCTTTTCAATTCGACAACTATCTAGAAATGTAGAAATCTAGACGGAAAATATACAGCAAAGTGAACGTTGAACGTTTGTTGATTGGTATCGTCCAACTTTACGCGAGAAGTAAAGAAACGCAGACGCTGGCCAGTCAGCGCGAAAATATTCCGAAAATATCGTTCATGTCGAGTAAGCGAACGGATGCAAAATCGATGCCTGGTCGGTTATCGGATGGATGTTGCTGGAGTTTCTGCTTCTAACGATAATGGGTAGGTAGGTAGTGTAGGTACTCGATGCCCGTGATCGGTGTAGACTCCTAAACTCAGGTACTACCTTAGGTAGTAGTCTAGAGCTCTCACTTTTTGACCCGTCGGGTACCTGGCTACCCGGAACAACTTCAAGCAATTGAATGTTGTATTGTTTGATGTTAACCAAAAATTATCGAACAATACCACATTCAATGGCTTGAAGTTGTTTCGGGTAGACGGGTACCCGACGGGTCAAAAAGTAAGAGCTCTATTAGGTACCTACTTGACTCGCTCGCCACGGCATTGAAGGTGTTCGTAGCTGGCAAGCAATACTCGCGATATGTATTACTTTCGCGTATGTCAGCGCGTTTATTTCCAAGCGGTTTAGAGGAACGCTTTTGTTTTACGAAACGTCCGCGTCGCCGTGCCTCTGCACGCGGCGACGAGCGCGTACGTCTTGAACGCCGGAAGGTGTTTACAACCCTCGATGGTAAAATTAGAACGAACTCGAACCTTTTCTCCGTTTGGGCGTAGAGCTGTAAAACGGTCTAGCGAGTGGCATTCGGCACGCGATGCATCTTCCAGAGAAATAGGAATTTTCACTGATTTTCAGGGATTTTCAGCGATTTTTGCCACACCGACCATGAGTAAAAGGATATAGATGAGTGTGTAAAAAAGATTTACGCGGCCCAGCGAAGGGGGAAAGCTCGCGAGCTGCTGAACATCAGTCAGCTGCCAAGCCAAACAAAACCATCAGCTCGTCCGCGGTTCCCGCCAACTGCTATCGTCGTTTAAACACTTTGTGACAAATACACAGATATTTCTACTATATCGTCGCCTCGTTTCTCCACAAGCAGACGTTCTCCGACGCTGTTCGCCCCCGTCTAACATCAACAAAGACGAATCCGGAGAGTTAGAAACGAAAGCAAAGCGCGTCGCGTTCGACCAAAGCGGAGGAACATTCGCAGGGTTCGTCGCCTGGATAAATGTCTGCCTTCTGATCCTTGGAGTTTTCATCGGGAACGATTTCGCGCATCATTTAAACGGGAAAGGTTGCGCGCGTCGATGAGAAAGTTTTACACTCGTTAATTAACAAGCTTTGCGAGGAAACGTGATCGTGTTCCGCCTAAAAATAAATGGTTGCGCAAAATTAAGGGCGTGCCTCGTATATCGTGGTGGAAATTACAACATCTCCTAGGTGCCAATTGTTCTTGGCTGGCCGCTCGAAATTTATCGCGGATATTTCTGACGAGGTGTAATCCCTCGAGGTCTCACGTTCTGTCTCCAAAGTACAAACTGTCGGTCAATACCTGCAGAGCTTCTATTCGGGGCGACGATTTCCAGGCCGCGCGCGATACGATACTTCTCTTTAGGCTTTCGAACCGTTTAAGGTTTAAGGTATCGCGCGGTACCCTCGAAAACATCTCACCCGTTTTGGATGCAAACGCGTATCTCGATCCAACATACGTGCCAAAAACCATGCACGAAAATATACACCAGCGTTGGCTGACTGCGAACGGCTGATCGTGTCTGACAGTTCTATTCGCGTGCCGCCTGTCTGACCAACGAGAACGGCTGTCGAACTCGAGACTGGAGAATTTTTGCCGGACACAAACGCGTAGGTACCTATGTACATACGGGTTGAACGTTTCGCCAAACGAGCAAGCACCCGATCGTTTAAACTTTAAACCGCCGCGCGGCGCCGTCCCCCGCGCAGAGTTGGGCATTATTTGGCTAAATTTTCATTCGAATGAGTATTCGACTAAATTTGTGCGAATAAATTTTTATTCGAATAAATTTGTGCGAATAAATTTTTATTCGAATAAATTTGTGCGAATAAATTTTTATTCGAATAAATTTGTGCGAATAAATTTTTATTCGAATAAATTTGTGCGAATAAATTTTTATTCGAATAAATTTGTGCGAATAAATTTTTATTCGAATAATCTTCGAATAAAAAATTCGAATAAAATGAAATTATTCGACAATAACGAATAATTGTTTATTTTTGTTTTTAAATACATACAAATACGCACACTTCCAGACACACGCGTCCAAACGTATGTTGGACACAGTACAGACTTTCATCGATAGATACCCGACAGGGTATCACATTCTTATTCGAACGAATCTGGCTATATAGAATAACGGTACAGATTTATTCGCGAATAACGAATAATTTTTCGTCGAATAAAATCGTCATTTGTTATTCGCGAATAAATCTTGAAAATTTATACGAATCCGTATCCAAATGAAAATTTAGCCAAATAATGCCCAACTCTGCCCCCCGCGACTGTCTTACTCGCGTTGCTAACAGCCTCCAACCGAATTTCGGAGAGCGTCGATCCTAGATATAACACCATAAAATAGGTACAGGCGATCCGAGGAAACGTGTTTACGATGCAACTCTAATCGCTTTGCAAGCTAGGCTTCTTCCCTCCTACCTATCTATAGAGCGCTGCCTCTATTAATACAGGCTCTATTATTAATAGACGGCGACGTTGTAGTATTGGGACAGTTGTGATTTCCTCGATGCACCTCTCGTGACCCCACACTCCTCACTTTTCAAGATCGTCGAGCAACAGTTCCGGTTACATGCCTATCAGAGGGGCGATCGTTTTCAACGCGGCCGACCATTCTCCTTCGTAAACGTGCATACATCTGTCGGCAACTGTAGCCCATAATTTTCAGGAAATTTACGTGGCGCGAAGAATTTCTCTTCGTAGGGAACTTGGTTCGTAGGCGGTGGTTCGCGAATGGCAGGCGCCACAGCGCGGCGGAAGTGTTGATTCGCGGCATCGGACGTGCCACGCGTTAACGATGTTGATAGCGCCGAAGGCAAACCTACCGATTAAAACGGCTCGATCGAACCAGCTGTCGCGATACTATCCTTCGTCCATCATACGATAAATAATAAAAGGATTCGCTGGACCCCTCGAATTTCGGAATTTCGATAACGTGCTTCCGGTTTGCTTTTCAAATCGCTTCCAAATCAGTTGATTCATTCGGCTTGGATAGAGCGGAACGGACCGATAACATCTGCTTTTCAGCTGTGCAAACTTACGTACATACCCACGTTTCGCGATTTGCCTGCATGCGCGTAGTCTACGGAGGCGTTATCGATTGGTTTTCATCGAGAGCAAGCGAACCTGTTGCTAGAAGCAAACGAGGATAAAACCTCATAGTCCTATCTCCCTCTCTGTTTGTTTCAGTGATGCCTCACAGTTCTGTTGTAACTAACTAATCCCGTTAGGAGTTTCAGAGGACGAAGGAAATGTGCGTTATCGCGTAAAGATTCGATTGACTTATTAGACGCATCAACAGGTTGAAAGATTGCTTTCGTTGGATCGAGAATGAAACTAACGGCGATCAAGGGAACGGGAGAGATGTGAATGTTTTCGTTGAAAGCTCTGCTTGAAACTCCTAGACGCGGCATTCTAAGGTCGAGTGGTTGCCGAGGTCGCCACGGCCGCGCAGGGTTGTCTAATTACCAGTTAATTTCTCAGAGATATCAAGGAATTTCTCTGTTTCACCCTTCTTCCCTTTCGTTCGATAGAAACTGTCATTGGGTTTCGTGAGAAGGGAATAGGGAACATTATCTGAATTCTTTGTTCCAGGGCGGACTATTGGAAGTCCCAGGGTCGCAAGTTCTGTGACTTTTGCAAGTGCTGGATCGCCGACAACAAACCTAGCATCGATTTTCACGAGGGTGGCAAGAAACACAAGGAAAATGTCAGTAAGCGACTTAAGGAGATACACAAAAACAGCGCGAAGCAGGCGAAACAGAATAAGAAGATCGAAGAAGATATTAGAAAGATGGAAAACGTAAGTTCTCTCACCTCTTCCCCCTTTCTCCGCTTTTCTGATTTTTTTCGCAGAGAAACGGCCAGGTCTTTCTAAAACGAAGATTGTATTTTTATTATTTAGGCAGCCATGGCTGCTTACCTGAAAGATATCGAGAACAATACGAGAGACATGACCGCCGACAGGATCATTCAGGAGAAGAAGAATAGAGTCGAGACGAAAGATGTTGGTACTTGATTATATCTATTCAATATAAGTCACGTGGATTGTCGCGAAATCTCTGTTAAGAACGTGAAAACTGTTGGTTTCAGACGCCAAATCCGAATCGCGTACCAATGGCCGCTCCAGAAACAATGCCGAGGTTCAGAGGTAACAATCAACAGGTAAGGATTTGATCCGTTGCGGCCTGTGCGCTAAGAGTTAAGCAGTCTCCCTACTTTCACGGCATGAAAAGGAGCGCGATATATCAGATTTTTTGTGCCTATATTTGTACATATTTAGGTAACATTTTAAAAACAAATTAATTAAAAAAAAAGTACGATGTTTAAATGGAAAACGATGATTTTCAAATTTGTTAGCATATCTCAAAAACCAATCACCCGATTTACTTCAAACTTGGCATATATTTTCAGTAAATGTCCCATTCTCGCCGGTACTAAAACTAAATTGGTTTTTGCAAAATTAGACATTTGCGACTTAAAAACCCAGCGATTTTTTGACAGTAATCGATGTCTATTTTCGACGCTGCTATTTTTTTTAAACGATTTTATTCAGCTTCGATCCTCTGTTTGTTTGTTTGTATGGTTCAAATCCGGAAACTCAAATTTAACCCACTTGAATAAAATCGTCGAGTGGTTTTTTTCATAACAGAATATGGAATCAATTTAATACAGCATCAAGTGTCGAAATGTATTTGTTATGAGATACCCTGTTCCACGATTTTATTTAAAGTGAAAAAACACCATCGAAATTGCAGTACAAGAAAAGAATTATTTTTTAGTTTTTAGTGCATTTATAATAAAATCGTTTAACATAAAATTTTTTTTTATGTATTATTTTTAATTTTCAGTTTTTCTCATTTAACCTAAGTATTTCGGGCGATAGCCACACTCTTACAGATTACATAAATTTTTAAATTTTCCATTTCAGACAACTATTTGATTTTTGTACGGTGCTCTGTTGAAACACTATAACTCCAGATATAACCATTATTTTTGCATCCATTTTTTTCACATTCTCTAAAGATTGACAAATAAATCCACAAAACTGGAAGTAAATATATTTAATGGTTTTGTTGTAAAAAGTTCCCAAAGTTCGCATCATTTTTCGTCCGTCAATATAGGGAGACCCCTTAACGTTCCACCGCCGCTGCCGTGCGGAATACCTATAGGTAGGTACACCTACTGTGACGAGCGAATGTTTCAGTTCCCCCAAGAAATCGATCCATGCGACCCATCTTTATCAAGAGGCACGCCAGCTCCACAATTCAGAGTTCAGCAAAAGTCTGAACACAAGACACATGGGAAAAGTAAAGGGAGCAAAGGAAAGGGAAAGGGGAAGAAGCCACAGGAAGACGATCGTGCTACGAAACCCGTGCAGAAACTTTGGTACGAAGCCCTTAGCCCCGAAGGATATACTTACTATTGGCACATCGAAAGCAACGGTGCGTCGACCTTTCTCCACGCGATAAACGCTGCCACGTTTTTCGATTTTCCATCGTTTCGTTACCCGCCCGAAGGAACAAACTTTACCCACGATATTTCCCGTGTACTCCAGAGTCTGCGTGGGAACCACCCGCAGAGGGATACATGACTTTCGCGGAACAAGAAGAGGAGGTAAAGGAACAAGCTCTTCAAGAGGAATTGCTCCAACAGCTGGAGCAGGAGGAAGCGATCGCGAACGCGGACATTCTCGAAGAGAAACGGGCCAATGCCCAAAGGGAGATGTTAAAGGAACTGAGGAGAGCAAAGGGTGCGCCACAATCTTCGCTGGACGACAGAGACAACGAGGAAGTAGAAACTACCGAAGAGGAAAGCCGGCCGTACAGAAGGGACTACAGCGTACCTGAGAAGTCTCATCCTTACGGTCCGTGGCAAACCGTTCGAACCATGTAAGCATTCAGATAGTCCTACTTAAGCATCTAATTGCAATCTCACAAATCAGTTGAATTTTCTCACGCAATTACGCTTGTCTGTTTCAGCGAGACGAAACCTGTGGATCTGCAGCTGCCGCTACAAAAGCAAACGCAACTGCCGGTTTTCGGGAAAGCGGAGGCACCCTCTACGCAGAGGACGTTCAAAGAAAAAACGGTTGCGCGCATTGAGACGGGCGACAGCGACGAAGAGCGCCGACCAGCTACCTTCAAGAAACGAAGAATCGGTAACAAGAATGTACGAAAACGCATAACCGACGACTGAGAGAGAGCCGCGCCCTCGGACACAATGGCCCGAGCCTCGTCCGCCTTATTGATAAGATAACATTCAGTCGTTCTTTTTGTATAGTATATTCTTCCACGAACCAACGTGTGGTTGGATCGACTCTTCGAATTACATCATTCGCTTGACAGTATAAAAGTCTCGACCATCGTTTTACTTCCTTTCGCGTTAGGGTATGTACTCATTACAACGACGAGTATAGACTAGAAAATGTAGGCACTCGTAGCTTGAATTAACGATTAACACTTTTTCATGGGTCGTTGACGTAAGTTTAACCGGTTATTTGAAAACTTCCCTCGTTCACGGCCAGCAATTTTATTACCACTTATTTTTAGGCATGTCCATTACCCACGGCGAGATATGGCTTTCAAATTTGTTCCGGTGGCGGCATACTTTTCTCGATAACGTCACTCGATGATACGTATTGCGTGTTGTTTAGTGCACAGGGTGTTCCACTCAGTCGATCCAAGATTAATTGGCGAGGCAGACCTTTGGTTTCCGGAATAAGCGCGAAAACGAAGGCACAGTTGAATGCGCAGAGGGTACCCAAGAGGAAGAAACAGCCGTACATTCCCAGCCAAGCGACCACGTTCGGAAAGAATTTAAGAACGAGGAACGCCGTGCTCCAAACGGAGAACAAGCCCAGAGTAACGATCAAACTCGAAACGTCCCGGCTGAGTATCTCCGAAGAGACTACATACGGACCCGGGCCCATTCCAAGGCTGAACATGATCACAAAGGTGGATAAGGCTGTAACCGGGATCCAATTGAAGGCGGTGACATCGTATCGAAGCGATTGTAGGTAGCAGAAGGTCCCAAGTACGTAGTGACAGACACACATTCCCAAGCAAGATATTAGAAGTAAAGGCCTTCTACCGAGTCGTTCCATCAACGAAGTGGACACGTACGAGCCGAACAGTTGTATCGCGCCCACAATGACCGCCGAGGCGTTTGGCGACAAAGAGCTGCCGGATATGCTGAAGATCGTTTCCGTGTAGTTTATCTGCGAATGAAAAAAGAAACACCTGCAGGCGCAGAAATTGCGAAGAGTTGATCGAAGCGACCATCGCGTATTACCATCGCAAATATTCCGCAAAATTGTTGACCACTGAATAGACCCAGCGTAATGATCAGTCCTTTGATCGTAGCTCTGTCCCGAAACAAGTCCCTCAGACCGATCGACCTCCCCGAAACTTGCAGATCTTTCGCTTCCGCTTGCAAACGCAACATCTCCCGCTCTACCGTCGGCTCGTGTCCGGCTTTCAGCCATCTCAATGATCTGCGAGAGATAGGAAATTGAAACGAAGGGGAGTCTACCTACGTTCTACCTACAGAGCAATGGAATACGACCAGAACAAGAAGGGGAAAAGCCAGACACCTTGGAATTCTTCGCTTACCTAGCGGCGTCGTCCAGTCGATTGCGTCGTATAAGATACATAGGCGATTCAGGTACGAAAAGGAAGAAGGCGAGATAGAGCAACGGCAAGGTGAACGCAACGATCGCGACCACGCGGAACGAACAGAGCGCGCCGAGGACATAAACGAACAAAACGCCGCCGTTCAGTATCAGCACCAGCAGGCTGCCTAGCATGCCTCGTATAGCATCGCAGGAGATCTCCGATACGTAGGTCGGTACCACGAACAGAACCGCCGCGGCACCCATGCCAGAAAAGAAGCGCGCCACCAACAGGTGCGTCTGCTCTGTCGCGAATATTATCAATAGCCAAGAGATGCAACATGGCAAAGCTGCCAGGCATCCGATCACTTTCCGCCCGTATCGATCCGCTAATCCGCCGATCCCCAGAGTGATAAATGCAGCCGCCAGGCACATGGTCCCGCTCAACCAAGACGCCGTTTCGTCCGTCATCGGCTCCCTACCCACAACAGGATTCTCGCTTTGTAGCTGTGGTATCGCGGGTGACGGCCAACCTACCATCATTCCGTACGACATCGTGGAGATGTTCGCTAAAACACAATTGTACCGATCGAACCTCTTCCTCTCGGCTGTATCGCGATCCGAGCCGACGAAACTCGACTGCCGAGTGCGTCTCCTCCCGAGAGTCCTGAGAAACCTACATACTTACCGATCAGCGCGAGGAAAAGCTGCCGAAACTTTCCTGGCTCTGTAGCTATCTTTCTTTCCTTCATCCCTATCTCCGTGTTAAAGTATCGACAACGAGAAAACCGCAAACAAGAACACTCTGTTTTTATAAAACAGCCGCGTTGATTTCAAGCAGAGAGTTTCCTACCCCCGCGATCGATTTTCCACTAACAAAGATGGTTCGAACTACCATTCAATTTATACCGATCGCTAACCACCTCGTTACCGAACTCGAACGAATCCAATGTATGATTCTTATCTTTCGCCTTGCTGTGACAGAAACGTAAAGCTTACCTCCTCCTGTGTGCTTGACAAACAGCTGCTTCTTTGCCTCGCTATCAGTACCGGCGATCCCCTCTTTCTTCTCTTCACCCGATTTTCCGTACGCTAGCATAAGCTATAGTATACATTTTCAAACAGAATTTTAAATTCATTCGCGTAAGTACTAATCGTTCGAGATTCGCACATGCGAACACAACTACGAGACGATTTGTAAGTATTCACACCACTGGAGTTACGGATCTTCCGGAATCTACGCAACTTTAGTTTAGGTTGCCATGCACGTAAGTTTTCACCGACACGCGAATGCAGAAATCGTTTCACCACTGTCACCACATCACTATGATTTACTAGCGGTCTACTTTATCGGTTCTAAGTAGTGGAGCTAATTTACGAACCCGCGAGAGACAGCTGGCCTTTCGAAACGCGCAGCTTTAAATTAATTTATGCGCCCGCGGGTTTACCATCATTTTTAACTAACCATGCACACGTTTGGGGTTGTTACGCAATGATGTCGCGATACCACGATGTCAAAACACTCGAAACTGTCGAAAGCGCATAAAGCTGCGTTTCTTGAATGACAAGTAGGATTCTGGAGATCTCGAGATAGAAATCGTTTTGCGTTTTCACTAATCTTTTCACTGTCATACTAGCTGCTACAGAGTACATACATGATATTACCTATACTTGCAACGGAAGAACGATAGATTCATTTAAAAAGTTTCTATGAGAATTCTATCGAATTTCTAAGCCGTTGCTACCTATGCAGGTATGTAAGTAACTAACTACTACATATTTATATCGTAGTATTCGTAGTAAACATCATCGACACGACATCGCGCTCGGTTGGGCCCGCGCGCGCGCGGATCCATTGGTTACGTTATTACGTGTAGAGTCACAAGCGCGTAACTGTCACACCGTATCTCCCTCATCTAGATAACCGCAATACAAGGTATTTAACCTCGTAAACGCAATCTTCGATTTCAATACGTGTCGCTTACTATGAAACAGTGACACCATTTCATGATAGATGCCAATATCTGCTATCAAATTCTCAGAACGAATCGACTTTGAAAGAATGCTTGCTTGCCCCACTAAAACTGCATCACACGAGATCTTCGGTGCAACCTGTCACAGCTATTTATATTAGACGTACGGGCACCTGCGATCTGCAATCTTAATTTTTCTTTTGTTTTTCTAACAATTTCTACATCACGTCTACATATACGTCTATTTATAATTTTAATATAGTTCGCTATTGTCTTTCATTTTGAGCCTCTAAGTTTTTCTAACGAATTTTGTTTGCGAAATTAGCGCGTATGTATAATTACGTATATGCACATAGTCTTTCATTGTTTCTTCTTTAAAAACAGATAGGTTGCATTTACCTACTTTGCTACGGAACATGGCATGGCACTGCAGTGGAACTACGAATCAGGAGATGGTTACTAAACTAAAAGGCAAGACTTGTTGCAAGTTGCCGCCGTTAATGAGAATCCTAGTTTTTGGAATGCATGAAATCTAATCGCATAACTTTATTACAGAAGCAGGTATTCTGGCAACAGACAGAGCAGAGGCAGCAATGCTTGCCGTTGACAGAGCAAGATATTGTCACGAATCAGATCCATATCTAGATAGGCCAAGGAGGATAGGGTATAACGTTACGATTAGCGCTCCCCACATGGTGAGTGCTCTATTTTAATTACAAGTATCGCCAATTACCGATACCTGTACATCAGGGTGGACCTTAGCTACTCTTGGTAAAAATTTGTTTGCAAGATTTCTTTTCACACCGCCCCCTAAAGTAAATCATAGACCGCATTGGCCTATTCTTTTCCAGTACCTGAAGAAATCGCTGAAATTCCAAACAATTATTCATTTCCATTGAAATTTATTGTTATAGGTAATCGATCTACTTGTTCTTTACCCATGAATAGGGTTGCCATTCGTAAAATCATTAATCTAGGACAGAGAGCATTAATACCCCAGACATTTCCAATTAAAATCTGGACACTTGTTAACTATTTCTTATATGAGACAGTGAGAGCAATAATGGACTAATCCACATTTTTTCGAAATTGAGTTAGTAGCAATAACGTATTCCAATTCATATAAAATAGGAAAAAAATTTTTTAATGTGTTTTTTCATTAATGTGAAATTTTCAGAAACACGCCACTCCTTACGCTTAGTGCGCGGTTACTTTTATTTCGAAACTTCGCATGCGATGAGGCGCGTCTTCCCGACGTTCAATCTATCTGAAATTTTGCAGAAATTATTTTTTCATCAAATGGAAGAAAATTAGGGGGCGGCGTGCAAAAAATTGTATGGTCTAAAAATAAGGTCCACTCGCCGCACAACTACTTCTAACGACACGTGCAGAGAAATAGATTAAGACTAATTCTAAAAATCTTTCTTAGCACGCGTACGCGCTGTCCATTCTATCCGATCAGCTGGTAGATGGAGCAAAAGCATTGGACGTTGGCTCCGGATCCGGTTACTTATCGGCTTGCATGGGATTTATGGTGGGCTCGCGGGGCCGCGTGATCGGTATAGATCACATTCCTGAACTAATAGAAATGTCTATGAGAAACGTACGCGAGGATTGCCCCCATTTCATCAAGGAAGGTCGGGTTAAATTTATTGGTAAGAGTATAGGGGATTCTAGACGCGTTGCGATTTTCATTCACGGATAGTTGGTGTCGGGAAATAGAAAAAGACATTGTCTGATTTGCAATTTGAAGATCACATCTCTTTCCTGCAATGTTAAGAAACTCGACGTATTCAATACGCCCACGCGGATTAGGTTGCGTACCTTGCCACGAAGAATGAAACAGGACCGTGTCCACCAACTGCGTGTGATTGCTGTGCGCTGTGCGTTACATAAAAGATAGGCCGAAGACTAACTACAGGTCATTGTAAATGCGCCTAGTGGGAGACGGCAGGTTGGGGCACGCTGCTGACGGGCCCTACAACGCGATTCACGTTGGAGCAGCAGCGGAGACTTTACCGCAGCAGGTACAAAAGATTGTAGAACTAGCGGTCTCGGAGTTTTAGTAGAGGCAGACTATGTTAGATGAAAAATCTGTTGCAGCTGATCGACCAACTAGCTCCTGGAGGACGGCTAGTCTGTCCAGTGGTCACCATAGAAGGCTTTCAAAGACTTCAAGATTTACTCCAAGTCGATAAGAACACCGATGGCGCGGTCGTAAAGAAAAAGCTAATGCAAGTGTCCTATGTTCCTCTTACCGATCCCACAACTCAATTACACACCGATCATTAGCAATGTAATTGTAAATGTTTAGAGAAATCTTTTAGCTAGTTTGCAGCTTCGCAACATAATCGTCAGCGATAATCACGTTGATCGATATAATACAAATTTTAACACGAAAGCTTTGTTTCCACAGACAACACGATGTTCTTTAGGCAACAATTTTTTTTTATCGAAACAACACGTTACACGTAACAATAAAATATATTTTCCGTATAGAAGGTAACTTCTAGTTTGATCTTATTGCCGATATTTACTCTCCTTTCATTAAAGATTTGTATAAAAGTCGCATAATATTATCTATAATTCTATATTCATTTTCGTAATTACGCGCGTTTTAACGATCGAGTATAAACGTTTATGAGTTACAGCGTTAATGAAAAGATGACGCTAGTTGCTGCACGTTTGAACGTGGATACGAATATCCAGTCTGCTATATGGCCTATATGCATCCAACGAAACCTAACCTCGTATAAATGGAAATCGATGCGTCTACGAGGTGTTGCGAGGTGTGTTGGTGCAGAAAGCTTGAGAAAGCTCGAACATATGCTCTCTTATAACATAAATCCAAAATCGTTTGTCGTGATTTCGTTGGGAGGAAGATTCGCGAATCCACAGAGAATTTCGTGTTTCGACCGATAGTACTTGTCGAATACGAGCTAAGAGACGACGTTGAACCAAGAAATACGCGACGATTTGCAACGGGATATTTTTACGGCGTGCAAAGGAAAATAACTCGAAAAATGATACTCGAGAGTGCTTGCTATCGACAGAAAATAACTGATGATCGTGGATGTGTCCGAAACATCGTTCAACAAAATTGCTACGCGATGTATTCGATTAAAGTTTGCAATCCAGATTAGACGGGATGCCGTGATCGTATAGAGGACGAACAGGTAATTAAGCTTCGGTCACTTTAATAATGTTTCCCTTGTTTAAGCATTTTAATAGGTAGCATGGATCCAACGAACATAATCTTTATTCATTTGCACGACTTTATATCGCTAGGTACTTATTGTTAGTTGTTCGTTTGATCACCTTAATGTCCCGGTGTTGGTCCCGGCGCGGTGCCGTGGAAACGCGTTTCTTTTACGTTCTTAACTTTTCTACACACGTAAACTCAAAATAGAGACTGCCTTGTCTCGTGTAGATCCAATATAGTAGTTCGTACATGCTACGTAACTCTAGACAGTCTACATGTCGCATGTAATTCTACGCATACATACGTACATACATACATGGCGCGCCTGTTACGCGACCTTCTATTTTTAACGCGTATCATGATGTTTCCAAAATGACGTTTGACCAAATTACGTAATTCTTATCGAGCCCAGTGATTTATCCAGACGAGGTAAGTAATCCTGGAAGCATCGCATGTGCTTTAGACACGCGGCATGTGCGCGCAGAATGTTTCCTGCTAAATCAAGCGCAACCCCGTAGGTACAATTCCCAGGATAATATTCTTGTTGCCGCGTTTTTTATTTACCATTTCGTAGCAGATTTCTTTCTTGCGTTCTTTCGTTCTTTTTGCGCATACAGAAATATATACTGTTCGCGATCTATCTATAAACTATACGACGTATTATCCAGGACAGCTGCTTGTGTTCCACGCGTTTATAAGTGCAATCGTGAAATACGTTTACACACCCAGAATGAACGGAAATGGATAAAAAAGAGTTTTCGTTTGCTTTGTGAGGAAATAAAAAAGTTCTCACCGGTAATCGATTGTCGATGCGCTTGGACGTTAATACTATCTAGCTGGACTTAATCGAAAGTCCATCGATTACACAGATGACGAAACTTCAGTGGCCATTCCCGTTGCGATAGAATGGAAATTTTCTAAATCATATCTCGCATTAATCGTTAGGAAGCTGAAATTGAGAGGGGCCCGAGAAAAGTCGTTTCTCGCACTTGCATTTATCGGGGAAGCGAATGGTGAAAGGCATAACCGGTTTTTTCGCGGGTAGCAGATTACATAAACAGAAGAAAAAGCATCGCGATTTGTTGTACGACCTTCGTCCGGTTTCGTTTCGATTCACAGACCTAAAAGCCAGACATTAATTTTGTACAGCGCTAGATCGATCGTGACATCGATAAAACTACGACTACGGCGCAGCGGTACCCGTCGTATTAAGACTTAATGAATTCCAGGAGGAGGTGAATGAAAAATAATGCCCTCTACGTGCGCGTATTAAAAATCGATATTCGGTTCTCTCAAACTATGCAAATGAAAGGGCTACAAGTGTAAATTCTAATTGAAGATAACCGTGTAACGTAACGGATAACGGTTGAGTAAAAAGAATCCGAGCAGATATCGTTTCGCTCCTTTTGACCTCTTACACAATCGCCAAAACACTTTTTCAACGTTGCTAATATTCGATCGAAAGATTGAAACATAAGCGATATTAATTGTAAACCCAGTAGTTTGATGCGCCAGAGTGATATATAGTGGTTGCCTTATGTCATGGAAAAAAAGCATTACATGTATGTATGTCGCGATAGATCGTGACCTTCCGCGGAACGGGAAGAATGAGCGGGACCAGCGATCGGGTCGGTTCGGTGTCGGTGGTCTTCTCGTGGAATAGAAGAAGGGAGTAAGTACAGTACGCACATCGCATTTCACATTTCGCTAACGCTACTCGCTAGCGCTAGCGGCTAGCGTTTCAGTTGGACGCCGACCGCTCTCGCGTAAACACAGACACGAGCACCGCTATCGCGATTCTGACTGAATCAACTATTTTTTAATAACTATCAACAACACTGACACGCGTGTGCTTCCGAGACTTGCATTCATCTCGTGACTCACCTGCCACAGTGCCGATATCTGCGAGGTGAGTGGTCACGTACTTAGAATCAAACAACGCAACATGATAAAAATTTCACAAAGTTGCTCGCGTATCCTATCGAATCCTGCTCCGTCACGTTCTTTCAAAAACTCAGCTAATCGTTACAGCAACGATCAAAGTTGCGAGTCATGCTTGTCGAGGAGTAGCGCTAGAATGTATTTTCGTTGATTCGCTCATGGTGCGAAACATTAGGAGTATGATAATTTACCCAATTGTCCCGATAATTGTTGCAGCACGAATCTACCAAAACCATTTTATTAACGTTATATTAGTGTTGAGTGTCCTCTTTTATATTATTTTTATTCAATAAACAATTGTGTCCCTGTGGCCTACTATATGGTTACCCAGTTCCGTCGCGTTTGCAAAATTGTGGTCGCGTGGTCGCACGCACGATTCCTCGTAAACTACGTTTCACGTTCCATTTACATACCCATATGCGTAGTAAATTAGTTCACCGTTCTAGTCGGTTAGCGAATAAAGTTGTAAGACTAAATTAGAGCCCTTAGCATTCGTCGTAGCATTCGGCGTAAAAACTAATATGTAATCGGTTAGAACGGGGTTACATGTATCCATAGTGTCGGCTAGTTGTTGACCGTCTTGTCGCGTCGCAGCGTTTTTACTAGACTAGAACATCGATCGCTCGTCCTGGCGCACGTCGAAATCGATCTTTCCACATTGTTCTGGCAATGATACGGATTACTATCTCGTTGCACAATATTCAAAAGCATTAGAAACAAATTGATTGTTCCTTCGGTACGGTGCACTTACGGCCACCTAAATACCGGTTCTTATCTTCAATCGTTTTTCCTGCTCGCGAGTGTTTTGTAATTTGATCTTTTAATAGCGTCGTTTTAAATCGTTAGCTCTAGAAGACCGGGCTCCCTTGCTCGATCCTGGCTGCACGTGCATTCTCGCTGACGATGCACAGTACATATTCTGTAAAGAATGTAAACTGTAGAGGAAGTCGGCTCGCGCGTTCACCGCGTCAAGGATGCTGGCTTAAAATATTATCTTGCCAGTCGAGGAAGGTCAGGTCATTCGATCGTTTGTCTTCACTCGTTAAATGTATATTGAACTCGTCATTAGTCGATGATGCTGAAGCATGGAATCCTTTAGGTAGTTCGGCCGAGTTGGCGTCATCGCTAGGCAGGTATCCCTGGACCGGAGTTTAAGGGGTCATGCTCAGTCACAACTTTCAAAAAATCGATTTTTCAATTTTTGTATTTTCTTTAAGTACAACATCTTAGAAATATTCTGTAAAAATTTTAAGGTAATCCGAATAAAATTGGCCGAGATATAGGCGTTCGAAGTGAACCCTCCCTTGAGCGCGCCGCCCGGGTATAAACTTGACTTGAAACTTCAAACGCGTTTTTCTCGAAACAGCATTTTCAAAATCGGTGACCAAGATATTTCAAAAACCATTCAACCGATTTACTTCAAATTTTACAAGCTTACTATAGGAACAATAAACTAGTCTTTGAACGAAGGATTTTTTTTCCAATGCTTAGTTTTCTTTTAATTGACGAAAATCAGGCACGATTTATGATGAAAATTGAAACTTTTACTTTAAACATCCGCCATTTTTCCCAAATCAATATTTCGAAAAATCCTTCGTTCAAAGACAAGATAATATAATATAATAAGTAAATTCTTTTGAATTTTTTAATTTAGATGATCGACTTTCGAACAGCAGTGGTCACCACAGAAGCCTTTTTTTAGAGGACCTTTGAGAGATGGACAATAACTTTGTTATTAATAAATATTTTTAAATAAAAAAATTACGATATACAGTACTAGATGCAATCTTTAAAGGGGAAAAAGAATTTTTGAGAAATGTGGTATAGCTTTCGAGTAAAAAATTCCCAAAGATCACCCTTTTTCGGCCTCCTGACTGAGCATGACCCCTTAAGCAAAACTCGTGGATGTTTGAAGAAGCAATTCCCTCTGTCCTCCTTGTTATTCATAGGAGAAAAATATACAAGTATGTAGTTAGTAGACTATGAGGCCGTGGTTGATCGGAGATGTAATCGGAGACTATTCTTCGCATAGGGTTTCATTAGATCGTATCATTGCTGATGTAACCGCGTCTAATCGTTGAGTGGTGTCGAGACAAATTGATCGTGTAAGGTTAAGCAACCACATCGTTTCATTGAATCAATTAACTTGAACAGAATTTGCGTCCTGAGTCTTGGACGGATGAAATTGTGAATGATGCATATAAACGCAGCCGACAAATGTAAACGACTTTGGTATTGTCAACTTTGTATTAAACGTAATTGGTCGTGTTATCACGGATATCAGTATTTCCGGGAATTCCGTGCGATTTCAGTTTTCCCGCGATAAACGGCACTCAATTACCGCGAGTCATCGTTAGGTAGGTATATGTTGCGCAACCATCTGTTCACTTGCCTTTCGATATTTCCGCGTCATCGTGAAAAGTTGTATCACGGTTGCAATTACCTCGGGGTAACTATTGGTTAGATATACGCGTTAAGGGTTATTGTCTCTCCCTTTCTCCCTTTGCACATTAAATATGTGCGCAGCGCAAATCATGTGGGAAATAAGTTGAGCGTAACTTTATAACACGACCGGCTGCCGTTTCTCGCGGTTACGATTAGAAATTTATTGTTAATTGTCTGTTGCAGTTGTTGGAAGAGAATCGAAGGGGCAGACAACAGCACGAATCGGAGGAACGATGCAAAATTGTTGCGACAACGGCGATACGGACGTCGTCTATAAGGATGTGGTGATAATAGGTATGAAAGAAGGAAACCCACACGTGCTATACTTAGGGTTGCCACCTTTTTTATAGAAAAATAACGTACATTTGCTTTCGTGGGGTATACGAAAAAGTACTCTCGAAAAATTAAATGTACATTTTAATCTTATTAGTTTTTATTTCTTCCAAACATATTTTCTATTGCTTTTAGCATTAGAGAGTAAATTTTTATTATTTTGAAATATCTCAATGGCGTCATTGCACTCAATATTCGTATTGAAATATATAAATCATCGTTTTTTATTAGATTGAGAGAGGTGTTATTTCTTTCACCCTGCCATTTCACATTCATGACAGAGAAAACATAATATTAAGATAATAGAGAAAGCAAATAATATTATTGCGTTTCGTTTCACGTAATATCATTAATTGTGAAATAAAATATTTTCGCGTACTTTATTATTATTCAAAAGCATAGAATACATTTACCTATAATAACGTAAGATACTTTATTTTAAAGTACAGGTGGCAACCCTAGCTATACTCCCCATCAACTTCTTTCAACTTCCACCAGACATCAATCGCTAGGCAATCTTATTGTTAGCGTTAAAAATAAAAAAGCGACGCGTTCTTAACACGAGTGTGTTTCATTTAGGAAATGGTCCCAGTGGAATATGCCTCTCTTACATGCTCGCCGGGAATTGGCCCTATTATACCGGCGAGCCACATCCTGGGGACGAGATGCTCACCGCCAGGCTACATTTTAGCACAAGGTCCGTGGACGAAGAGTGCGACCACACGACCGGCGAAGAGTTGAGAAACGGAACGAGCAACCGATGGCACCAGCACCAGCAGAGCAGGTCGGAACGGAGCGAGGCAAAAAGACCAGCACGGGGACTGGCCGGTAGCACGCGTTGCAAACTGGAATGCCTCTCTTCTGGGCTCGAGGGCAGGCTCGGTGGCCGACCTTTAGCCCTACTAATGGACCAGCTTCAACATCCATGCGTAGACGCTGGCATGGACCTGCCGTCTCTTCTTACTTGGAAATCCGCCGAGCAATGTAACGAGCATAAAGTGATAGATCACATTGTGCTCGGCAAAGATCAACCGGGTGGTGCCTGGCAGGTAACAAGAAATCCGTTTCAGAAATAACGATTCATCCGCTAGTTTCCTAAAACTTTCCATTCACCTTGCAGTCCATGGATCCGAACGTGTTGACCATCAGCTTGAACCGGTGGATGTCCTTGCCAGACTTGGACATAAGGCAATGGGAGATGATGGTAGAATCTGAACAGCGTATAACAGCAGCGAAATCGACAGAGGATTACGAGTTATCCGAGTACACATATCAAGAGAAACCGTCGAGCGGTTGTAAAACGGCCAGTAGAGTGTCTGTTGGTATGGTAGCCGCTTATTACAGAGATTACGTACGCAGAAAAGGATTACAGCAATACTTCCGATGGTTCGTATCTCGGTTTAGATCGAGTTCCTCAAATGAAAGAGCGACTTAAGTATGTGAAACATCATTTTGCAGCGGGACTGTGGTTACCTCGGTAAGGCGGATCAGCGTGGTGAATGGCGTGAAGGAAGACAATCGTTACGGATGGGTGGTGGAGGGGTTCGACAAGAACACTGGAAAACTCTTCCGATATCGATGCAAACGAGCCGTTCTCGCGACTGGCACAACTGATCTCTCTAACAGACTGGGAATACCAGGTGAAGAATCACGGCCCCAGTGGATCACGCACGATTTGAACTATCTGGAATCGAGATTGGACCGGCTGGTTGATCAACAGCACGGTACGCGAGCATACGGTTCTCTTGGTTTGATGCATGCTATTCATCTGCTATTTGGTAATCGCGTGGTTGGATTCCAGGCGAAGAATTAGCGGAACGAGTGGAGCCGGTGCTCGTGATCGGTGCCGGACTGAGCGCAGCAGATGCGATAATGGCCGCGCGTTTCCGGGGCATCCCTGTGTTGCACGCGTTTCGAGACACGTCCTCCGAGAAACAACACCATACCAAGTTCGATCGATTGCAGGAGCTTCCTAATTCAATGTACCCTGAATATCATAAGGTTTACGAGATGATGGCCGACGGGGGTACCAATTATCCGCTGTACAGAGCGTTGCCGGGATACACGCTGGTCGGTTTCGACGACGAGCCAAACAAGAACAATTGTATCGATGCTCTTGCATCTGAGAAACGCGTGGCCACACTCTCCTCTCCGGATGGACGGTTACACGCGTTTCGCGTCTCGATCGTCGCTGTGCTCATCGGTAAGTACATAGCGACAAAGGTAACGCGAACGGCGACACTCTTTCGATCGTAACCAAGTATTTATCCGCAGGGTATAAACCTGACCTGTCCTATCTGGAAGCCAGTGGTTTTGGTCTCGGAAGATACCCCGATAAACCAATAGACGGTAAATCGAATCCGATCGAGGTCGATGACTTTACGTACGAGGTGGCTAACGCGCCGGCCACCGATCTTTACGCCCTAGGTCCTTTGGTCGGTGATAATTTTGTACGTTATATACTTGGAGGAGCGTTTGGAATTTTAGTTCACATTTTGAGCACACCTACCACGTGAGACGCGCCCACTTGTTCTTTCTAATTTTCCGCCGTAAATTCACCAGCTTTGCCTTTGTCGTTTCTCGTTAAAAACAAAGAATTTGTCAAGGTACACCTCGTGTACATAGTAGTTCTTAAAAAGACCTTTGTTACACGTTTTTTACATTTTTAATCCTACATCGCGGTTTCTGAAACTGCACTTAACGAGTATCGTTAACTTACCTTAAGTCTATGTAGTTGATACGGGAAAGACAAGCTCAGATATACAAGGATAGTATGGCACAATAAAATTTGCACTACGTTCATACCAACATTTAGCGCATTCCATTTATTAAAATAAATGCGGTTACAGTACCATGTTACATCTCGCGCCATCATCGTGTCGAGCTGTCAACTATTTTCTCAATGAAAACTTTTTTAAAGACTAATTACATTTAATCAGATGTACAAATATGTGTACGCAGATACACGGAAACGAAAGAATGGTCTATACCTTGTACCGGTAGTATTTTTTTCAACACACGAACTATGTACAAACATATTTTTAGAAGTTTAAATAACGCGTCTATAAGGCGGATACGGGTAGAGAAATTATATTATATATATACACGTGTCGCTTAGTCTGTGATAAAAGGTGCGGCATTCGAGGAATAGCCTATCTTGTACGATACGAAGTCTTGTATCGGTCTTGCCATTTGTGGACGTATGTAACTTCCCAACCATCATTGTGCAGTTGCGCCACTCTAACAGTACGTAACGTAATGTAACGTATTCCGCGGTTTATTACTTGAAAGATGACATCAAAAGGCAAGATTAGTACATGCGATGGGGTGCAATCTTGTTGATCGTATCCATGGAAATAGTAGGATTCTGAACGAGCTTCAATTAATAAATACACCATTGTCGTGGTCATTTCGCACTGCCATATTTACGAATCTTGTTAAAAAAATATTGCCTCCCAAGCAGGACACGCGCTATAAATATCTCCTTTC
Source organism: Andrena chrysosceles (assembly GCA_963855975.1). Classification (NCBI taxonomy): domain Eukaryota; kingdom Metazoa; phylum Arthropoda; class Insecta; order Hymenoptera; family Andrenidae; genus Andrena; species Andrena chrysosceles. The sequence goes on from OY979768.1 coordinate 2,794,053, forward strand.
AAGAAACAGTAATAAATAACAACTGTTTGTATACGAAGGTTCGTTTGCCCAACTCGTTTGGATATTGTATACATATGTATATTATTATAAACACGGTAATTTAGAAATTATGTTTTAAATACAATGAAGAAGAAACTAATTAGAATAATAGCTCCAGCGAGAACAACTATACAGTACAATTTTCTATTAGCCCTTTGATAAGAGTCTGCCTTTTTTAATTGTTTATAGCCTTCTTGTACTTGCACTTGCGTTTGCTCGATGTTATAATCAATCCTATCCAGAATAGTGCCTTGATCCTCTACCATGGTGCCTAAATCCTGTTCAGGGGAGATTTTTTTTGCTTAAAACTTGCAACTACGACTAGGGTGAGACCCCCAGTTTCTATTCTCTACGAAGGATATACAATAGGGTGGCTATTATTTATTCTTGGTGAAATTTCTTTTTCAAGATTTTCTTCGGGGCATCCTCCAGAATAGTTCCAAATAATTAAAAAAAATCTGTGTAAAGTTTCAGCTCGGTGGGATAACGGGAAAAGGAAAATTGGGCACAGATATTTTTTTTTTAATTATTTGGAACTATTCTGGAGGGTACCTCGAAGAAAATTCAAAAGTCGAAAATAGGAGCCACCCTAACACAATTATCGAACTATCTTACTTTGAATATGTGTTTGAGGTCTGATATACTCTGGACAATATTGCCAATTTGTTCTTCTCTTTCCAAAGCTAATCTCGTTCTGTCCTCTGTATCTTCCAGCTGTAAAAGTACAGAGTCTTGCCTTTGCTCGTTCTCGTGCCAAGAATTTGCAATCGGTTCATTGGAATCCACTAGCCATGAATCCGTCATTGCGCTATTCGAATACATCGATTGATCTTCGGTAAAAAATTGATTGCTCCTCTCTTCCCTGGATTTTACCTCTAAAATCGTAAGAAATCTTTTGACAATCCACTTTAGAGATTTTCACTGGGCAGGATTAGTGAAAATCGATCGTACGTGTTAGGTAGTGACTCTGAGCCGATCGGTATTGAAGACCCAGTTCTTGTAAAGAGGTGGAAAGTGCCATTACCGCGCTTGTAGCTAATTGACGCTCTACAGGTTTAATAGTATGCCTTGCAGCGGTTTTTATAGTCTGCACTTGCCGGTAACCGCTAGAAAATGCGCGTCCTATTTCTCGCGTTAGCTGTTCCATTTGTCTTTCTTCCTGTAGACATGTTTTTAACGATTTGCTCTCTAACAATTAAGTAATCAAAGTAAATCAGAACAATTGCATGACTCTGTGGCATTACGTAAAGAGCACTCTGTTCAATTTCGGTACAGTACATATTACACTAGTTTACAGCTATTTTGCGCAGTAGGTGCCACTATTTTTTTCTTATGTAAAATGGCCCGCTGATACCGAAAATAAGGTCCAAAGAAATTTCTATTGATACGTTTTCGAGATATCGACGGGTGAACTTTTTTAAATGTCTCTCAAAAAGGTGGGAAAATTATCTCGAATTAAAGATAATTGAATCACTCAACGTAAGAAATGAGAAACTCGGCACATTTTTGCGATTTCGATTTTTCCAAGATGATTAAATGAATTGTCGATCTCAATTTCGGTTGAAAAAAATGACTTTTTTCACATATTTCCATCGATTTCACCAAAACTATTAAACCAATTTGAAAATGTTGTCAGGTAGATTTGTTGGTGATTCAATTATATTTAATTTAATATAGTGGTCGACCATATCAGTCATTCTCAACAAAAGATATTCGCAATTAAGTGGGTCCACCTTTTTAACAGACAGGTAAAAAGTTCACCTGTCGATATCTTGAAAATGTATCCTTAGAAAATTCTTTAGACTATATTTTCTCGGAATCAGCAGGTCATTTCATAAACGAAAAAAATAGTGGCATTTGCTGCGCAAAGATATTTTTTTACTTTGTAAACTAGTGTTATTATTCCGTTCAATTTATCGATTAAGACGAACCTGCGAAGTATCGTCTAGCGTTGGCCTAGTCAACTGTTTGGCATGTAACTCTACCAATGCCTCTATCTTCACGCGTAACCTACTTAGAATGTATTGTGTCTCCTCCAAAGCATCGGTCCAAATTGGAGGTGCGTTACACTCCAAACTAATGTTTCTTAATTCTACGTTATCGCAACCGCTAGAGTCAGGAGCCACCAATGCCATTCGGTCGGATAAATTCTGAAAACACCGACTAACATTTATACGCTGTACCAAAATATTAAAATTGCAAATATTTCACGAATCATAGGTTATATGTACGTGTCATACCTGCTCGGCGTATATATGTTTGCTTTGTAAGGCATTATTCCGCATTAAAATAAAAGGTTCCGTCAAGTTTCTCATAGCCATTTTTAACCAATTCTTTCGATTACTCGTCGTCACACAGTTCACAACAGCCTAAAATTCATTCTGATCGTTCGCAAGCAGACAAAACGAGACGATCCCCTGCCATTTGTCATCGCGCATCGACAGAAGTTAGAACTCAGAACAGCTGATCTGATGGAAGTTCTATTACAGAACAGTACTACCAAACTTAGAAATCAAATCTACAACTATTTTTCCCTTCTTATCCTCGCTACAAAAAATTTTCACATAAAACTGTTAACATATCACGCGTGATCCTTTATCAAACTTTCCTATCTCGTCACTAATATATATCTGATAAAATTCGTTTAATCTACTTATTGCACGATCATATCACACATGTGCAATTACGCGCGTCATGTTTGCCAGCAGCAGAAAATTAATACTATTTGATTACACATACTTCTGTATAAAAGTTGATATATATTTCATAAGTTACTATACATCATTAGATACACTTGCATTACAAATGGCTTATAAATAACTTACAAATTATATGGATATTGGTATCCTTTGCTATTTAGTATGCAAGTATATTGCTTTATTCGTTATACATATTTGTACAGTATTTGCAAGATTATCATGGAACCATTAACATTCTATCTATACAAGAGTACATTCTTCTTTTGCTTCTATGCATTTCTGCAGAGTGAAACTCTATTACTTTAGTTTCAAGTAACAAACATCTTCTTCGGTATTCAGCTTCGAGCTTATTTCTTAATTCAAAGTAGCCTTATTTTTATTAGTTTCGATAATTAACGGTCCGGTGCTATATAGATTTCCAATGGTCACTTGTCTTTTAATAACTTGAAGCGCTTCTTCTCCATGTCTGCAACATTCATCAATCTTTGCCTTATCCCTAAGTGCCTTGTTTTCTTTAAATTCGTGTCGAATTTTGCGCAAAGCATACATCCTATAATAAATGCAGAATATTTTCAATATTAATGAACACGGTAAATACGCTGATCGTTTACATGTACAGTTTGCTTCACTTCGATATATAACATTACAGATTAATCCGAGGATTATAACGTATATTTCCAGTATGCTTTGAATTTTCAAGTGGCTCACGCTTACCGGTAATTGTAGGAATCCCATTTTTTGCTTTCACGCATTAGATTTCGGTAAAGGGCTAGAATCGAATTCGGACTACGAGCCATCGTTTGAATTCACTTATGAAAGAGGTTATACGTAAGCCGTACTTAAGTATAGAAGTGCACGAATCCCTTGGCCTGTTTATTTGATTATTTATTTAACAATCCGAGGTCCTAAGTTTCTTCTAGAGCGACTAGAAATCATTATTCAACAATTTTTTACAATGAAATTGTTCATTTATTGCTCCGAAAAAGCGTTTCGAATATTTGTTCATTTCACGGGCACAGAAATTCTAGCGGCGCGTAGCGGTGAAAAATGTGAACTAAAGTGGGCGTTAAAACACGCCCAGATGGCAGTTTTAAGGATGTTTTCATCACGTGTTGTCTTTATTTATAGGTTCTCTTGTCTCGTTTAACACTATGTAAACTTTATCTGGCGATTATTAGCACCACTTTGCTTGAGAATCATACGGAATTTTGCAACAATACAGATATTCTGGAATACATGAAATCATTATATCACGATGATGTGAGGATGGTTATTTACAGTAGACTATAATGACTTCTATTTATGTACGATGTTTAAAGTTTCATTTTATAGGTACAAAATGTGTGCAAACTTTGGACATACTACTACAAAAGGACTGTTGCCTAGACTCTTGTCCACAGCAACAAACATTCAAACGAGCAAACAAATAACTCTGTTCGGTCACACGTATCCAAGAGACGAATGGACAAATATCACTCCCAATATCGTTTCCAAATTAGGAAGAAACTTGCATCTCACCAAATATCATCCTTTATCTCACATACGTCAACGCCTCGTTAACTACATCTACAAGCAATTTTACAATCGAATCGGAAATCCTTTATTTAGCACATACGATAACATATCTCCTATAGTTACTGTAGCTCAAAATTTTCAATCCCTTCTTGTACCGGATGATCATCCGAGCAGGAGAAAAACAGATTGTTATTATGTAAATCAAGACACTGTACTGCGAGCGCATACAACCGCTCACCAAGCGGAACTAATTTCGATGGGGTTGAATAATTTTCTTGTAATCGGCGATGTTTATCGCAAGGACGAAATAGATTCCACGCATTATCCTGTTTTTCACCAAGCGGATGCTGTTAGATTATGTACAGCGGAAGAAGTGTTTCAAAATACAAATGATTCTGATGGATCGAGGTTGTTTGAACACAGGGGTGTCGAAACTTATGAGAAACAGGGGTGTCATACTTTGGAATCGGTAAAACTGATGGAGCATGAATTAAAGAACACTTTAACAGGCTTAGCGCAGGCACTTTTCGGACCAGGTAACTCGATGCGAAGGAAACACTCGATGGGATAGTTTAAATTATCTCGGTAGATTAATATAACTACAAATTTTCCATTCTAGAGATCCAATACAGATGGGTCGAAGAATATTTCCCATTCACCCATCCATCGTGGGAGCTAGAGGTCTACTATGAGAATCAATGGCTCGAAATATTGGGATGCGGTATCATGCGCCAAGAGATTTTACAAAATTCAGGCGCAGGAGAGCGCATCGGGTGGGCATTTGGATTGGGTTTAGAAAGATTGGCTATGCGTTTATACGATATTCCTGACATCAGGTTGTTTTGGAGCAAAGATATGGGTTTCTTGAACCAATTCAAAGTTGAAGATCCTGATACAACGATACGATACAAAGTAAAGGGATATATTAAGAATTAGAAATTTTAGATTTTCTATTGGAGAAAGAAATTTTAACAATCACTTGTAATCTTTACAGCCTATTAGCGTTTATCCCCCGTGCAAGAACGACATAAGTTTTTGGTTGCCCGGAGATGGGTCTTATTCGCCAAATGAGTTTTATGAGATAGTCCGGAATGTCGGTGGCGACAGAATAGAACAAATTCTATTGAAGGATGAGTTCATTCATCCTGAAACTAAAAGATTGTCGCACTGTTATACTATAGTGTATAGACACATGGAACGTACCCTATCAAAACTAGAAGTAAATGCTATTCATTCGCAGATAGGGAAAACAGCTACTGCGGAATTACACGTTGAAGTGAGATGAACGAGAAAATAAAGAAAATTTCACCTGCTATTTGCTATGATGTATTTCTTAAATACTACCGCCTGCTTGCTTGCACATACTTAAATACAGTGAATGCAAAACATTAGTCAGACAAAGGAATATATTATTTTATTTGCACATAAATTAATTACAGGTATGTCATTAGGTGAAATAATATTCTCCTAGAAATAAACTACTTCGTCTATAGTACAGTACATATTATCAACATTAATAACTAGCACAACAATTACAACTAGCTCTACATGTTTATGTTGCACGCGTGAATATAAAAATCAGTTTGCTCTCGTTAAAGAGTTGTTGTGTATGTATTCACAGGAAATAAATTACATTAAGTTGCATTATACTTGAATGTAATGCTTAATGCTTATACTCGATATATAAAAGAGACGTGTCTCGTTAAAGTAAAGGGTGATAGTAAATAGATCTCTAAGCACTTAATTTACATAAATGTAAAGATAACCCTTGAATATTTTCTTGTGTTTATTATATGCGTTAAAAAAGAACCGCATCCAAAGTTTATAAGCTTAATATAAAAAGAAAATACTGCAAATGGTATAATCAGATATATAAAGGGTAGGTAAATGTTACACGTGAAATTCAATTAAATGCTATATTGCGCGAGCACATTTCATGGAGGAAGAAGAAGAAATGTTGCTATTCGCTTTAATAAATAGTCATGAATAAAACATACAACCGAGAAGCTCCCGTTAAGAATCTAAGATTAAGGTCCCTATTTACAATTATCAAAATTTCAATGCGTTTTAATTCCGTTTGAATCCGAATGTGAATACAGGAAAGTTTCGAGTATATTTATGTTTATACGTTAATAGAGTAAAGAGTAATGTATTAACTTATCATTAGTTTGAAATTTCAAGGGAACTAAACCTGATTTGAATTCATCAAGTTGGTCCAATACTGAAATGCTCAGTATAATATTAATATTGATAACGTCGATAACTGTAATTTCGAAAACCGTTAATACATAATTACATCGTAAAGTTGCTATTTATTTGTTGATTATTTGCAGGAGAATTAGAAAAATAGAGACAAGATTTATAAAATGCGAGTTTCTTACCTGTTTCATACTGAGCAAAGGACTCGAATCAGGAATGGAGGATAATTTTGAAAGTACTTTTTCATACCATTTTGATGCAAAGCAGACCTTTTCAACTCTCCGTATATGTATGTATGCTACTCTTACAAAGCAAGATTACTATACACGTAGCTTAAGATAACTTGGTATAACTAGGAGGTGAGAACTTTTTCCGTAAGAATTTCAAGATGTACAGCGGCATGCAAGAAATCAAAGTTATCAGCAACACTTTCCACAAAAAGTCTGTAGTCCTAATGAACTCGGCATCTGGGGATTAGAGAGCAGAAACAACTGGTCAATTTCTTTCTGGACACGCTTACCACTTCAGAATACATACACGAATATACATATACGTACCGAAGTAGTCTTTGAGAACGATCAGAGATAACAAGTACAGCGCCAACGAGAAAACCTCTGCGAGCAACATAATATGATGCCATGTTCTGATCGTTAGTGCTACCATAATTAATTCCGTCAAAATCAGCGCTGTGAAACTGATTGCCACTATATGAATGAATTCATCTTCAAACATTATAAGCGCGCCATACATTATTACACCACCTGGAACACGTACGTATCATCCAAAAGATTAACATATTTATTCCCGAAGCGAATAATAACACCGCGCAAACTTTCCGGTCGCTCACCTTGGTATATGCTTATTAAAATCCACATGAAAAATGTCTTGTAAGACAACGATCGTCCTTTGCTAAGCTCCTTATAAAGCTCTGGATAAGTGAGTGCAATTTTTCCGGACACATCCTTGTCCAATACCAACGAAAATACAGGAAACATGGTGTATATCGTTCCATATCTGCAAAATAATTCTTTTCATTACCGACATTCTATTATAAAAATTCAATGTTACTTTTCTACTAGATCTCCACGATCACGATCTGGTCCGCGATATTATCGTTCGATTTCTCCTTCTTACCCGACCATTAAGAATCCCTGATACAAGGATACCGAGGACAAGTAAAACACCGCAGAAAAGACCGCTTGCATCGTTGAAATAATTAAACCACGGTGAATGACGAACTGACTTAAAGCAGCGGAACGTTTGTAACTCCTTCGGCCGTGGACTAACAAAAGGTTAGCCAAATGACTAAATTGAGAAATGGAGAAATCTGCAGCCAAAGAGGCTTGTCTTCCTTCAAGGCCTTCAAGACCTATGCCTACAAAGCAATATGCGTAAAAGGTGATTGTTTTTTCCAAGAAGATCCAATTCAGTTCGATACAAATAATACGAAGAGAGTCCTTACCAGCGTCCGCTGCTTGGATCATAGATACATCGTTACCACCATCTCCAACAGCCGCGGTTCTTTTTCCCGTATGTCTTTGGATAAGACTGACTACTTCAGCTTTTTGCGTTGGTGAACATCGACAGCAAACTACAGCCGGTGAGCCACACGCTAGTTCCAAGAATTCTTGTTCGTAGTATTGCAAACACACCTCCAGAGAATCACCGCTGATAACTAAGGCACAGTCTTGCTTTTTACGAAATGTGTTCAACTCCAAATGCGCATCTGTACGGGTCACCACAGATTTGAAAACGTGTAGACCCTGCGTTCGCGAGACTAGACGTGACGATTTTGCTATACAAGTTGCCGTTTCTAACTTATCTCCCGTCAGCATCCAAATCTGGAATATAACAAAAGTGAAGAAATGCAATTGCAGAACAACAGAATATAACGAAACGCGATGTGTACCCCGCTTACCTTAATACCAGCGTTCCTCAACAGTTCCAATGTAGGCCTTACTCTATCTTGTAATCTATCTTCAACGCCGGTTACGCACAATAACTCCATTTCCCTTTCTAGGCTTTCGATAACTGCGGCAATTCTGGAAACTCGATCGCTCACGCTCAGTCTCGCTGCATTGTATCTGAAATGGATATAATCAATTATGAATGTTGTAGAACGTAGAGATGTTCGAACGATCTGCTTGCGTACCTCACTTCAAAGTCCAGATACTGTTCTTCCGTCAAATTCTTCTTCGCGACCACCAGCGTTCTTAAACCTTCTCGAGCCATGTTACCGCACTCTTCCTCCAACCAATCGTTATACTGCACTATTCCGGACATAACTACGTCCGCTCCTTTCAGGTAAAATACAATCTCGGAATTAGATTCCTCTTTCACTATTATCCCCATTCTTTTCGTCTCTGATGTAAATGGGAATATTTGCAAAATTGTATAGTTCAAAATTTTGCCGTTCGGTGCTTTCAGCTGCATAAAGTTCAGGTCACGTTTCACCAAAGCCAATCCCATTTCTTCCGTCCATTTAACCAATGCTACTTCATCCGGGCTCGATGCCTGATAATTGCGTTTCTGCTCCGGCAAATAGTAGTGTTGATCCGCTTCCGTTTGGCTAGTGCAAGAATAACGCGATTAAGGGGAGGTTCCGGTCTAAAAATCGATTTTTTTTATTTCATTTTTCGAATGTTCAACCTTTTAAGAATACTCGGCGCTCGCGTAAAACTTTAAACGCGTTTTCCCCCACACAGTATTCTTAAAATCGGTGGAAACTATATCTCAAAAAGTTATTATCCGATTCGATTGAAACTTTTTTCATTTTGAAGAATATATTTCTGGCTCGTAGAGGAACCAGTAAAATTGATGAAAAAATGAAAATTTTTATTTTTTAAAGGCGTTGAAAGGAAGAAAAATATAGGGAATGATTTTACACATCTATGATCGCAAAGTTCGTAAATATTACCTTTGAATCGAACCAGAATCGCCAGTTTCTCCTGTTTCCACGCTAATCGTATCCAAGTTAGGGGACTTGTTATTCACTTCATCGTAAACCGGCGTTACGTTGTGACATAACGCCAAAGCATGCACAGCATCGTATATTCTAGTACTCTCGGATCTTCTTACTTTCCCGCTGTGTACGGATGCCGATGGCTTCACCGGCGAATTATCGGTGGAGGAATAACAAGTTTTCAGCACAGCCATTACTTCGTCAAACGTCTCTTGGCCGTAGGATATCATGCCCAAGTGTAACTTTTTGAAGACCATTTTATTCTGCGTCAACGTCCCAGTTTTGTCACTTAGCAAATACGAGATACGTCCAAGTTCTTCCGGAATAGTGGTAGTCCTTACGACTGTTCCAGCAATTTCTTTATCTCTCTGTATACACCATGCATAAAATGCTTTGCCCATATCCAAGTTTACTCTCAAACTGATCGGGATTATATAAGAGAATAATAAAACGAAACGGAACATATAGCGATACCATGGCCCGTTAAACCCTTTTAAGGACATCATTACCAGCGCAAGTCCAATCACAGCGCAAAACAGAACCTAAAGTTTGATAAATGTTATAACAGTAGTAGTTTCAATCAGATCGTTTTCGCAGTCATAGAATACCTTTGTCAATTGATTTATTTCTTGATCCAATAAGCCAACTTTCGACCGTGGCGCAGAATGATTCATCAGAGATCTGGTTTCTTGCCCCGTGTACACAACAACACCAAGGGCCGAACCAGATGCAACAGCTGTATTCGCCCATAGCGTGTTATCCACGCCTAAACTTTCCTCGCTGCTGTATCCGTCGTACTGCGAGCAATTAATATCATAGGATAAATTACATTGCATTAACTATTAGCGAGAAGATACAACGCTTTTCTCAACTCACTCTCATAAACGTTCCAATAAAGCTGTGAATATCTTTCTGAGGCTTTTCGATGTATATACTCGCTTTTATATCAAACAACTGGGAATTAGTTTCCAGTTTTTGCGTAGCGGGTACAGCCAGTCGTAGCTTCCAATCCGTCTCGCCATCTAATTGATCTGTCCTCACGAAACACGCCCCAGATTTTTCAGTCGTTCGTAGTAAAACCAAATCAGCTGGTACTCTTTGGCCCTTCTCCACAATTACCTAAGTACAAAGAAAGAAAGATGCTAATGCTACCGTGTTTTCCTTCAACTTATATTTTTCGATGTTTTCAACTGGATATCTTACCAAATCACCAACTCTTAACTTGGAACTCGGCACTAGCTCTGGTGTTTCAAAACCCTTCATTAATCTATAGTATTTCTGGGCATTAACTTCCTTGTCTCTTTTGTATCGTCTGAAATCATCGACCGCTTCTCGGAAGATTGTAACTGTTAAGACGAAACATAATGGTCCCCAGTATGTATATAAATATCCTATTCGGATGTCCGGTATGAACTGCGAGATAGCCATAAGCAGAAAGTACAAATTCAAGAAAAATTTGAACTGTTGGAACAGGACCTAGGACACAGAGAGATAAATGTTAATCTTCTTGTTTCGTGTTGAGTGCAGCAGGACAGCGCAAAATCTTACCATGGGCAAAAATGTGACCACATTGTATTTCTGATTTCGTATCACATTAGTGGGAAACTTTTCGTGCATCACCTGGCCAATGTGAATGACTCTAGCTCTTAATTCCCGTTCCCTGCAACATCTCCTCCACATCCAGGTACAACACCTGCGAAAAGCAAGTAGGAAATGAACAAGGTAAGAAGCAATGGTGTCTGTACAATGACTGACTTGTTGCTACTTCTCATTTAATATATCGCGAATATTATCGAAGTAGAGAGATATAAAAAGCGAAGAAATATCGCGAATTCGTATGCACTGACCGTAAATCGAGAAAGTTACACATATTTAATATGTAATGGAGTTGGGAAGAAATTTCGCGATACTTGTTGAGAAACTTGATGAAAATTCGGCTGACTATCATAAACACAGTATTAGTCAACAGTAATCTAATTGATTTTTTCGACGGATCAAAATTTTTTCAACTGCAGCAAAATGTACGTCACCTTGTCCACGAGTTGTCATTTCGTGGCTTAGATATTAACGGGATATCTTCTTTCGATAGCCTTATAACATTGCTCTGCGTCTCCATTTAGATGTTTCTTTGTTACAAATCATATAAAGAACCACTATTATTTAGCTCGTCGTTAAGAAACACCGTCTAAAGTCTAAAAAATACCTTTTGACGTTCAACACAACACGACTCTGTCGTGACCAGTCGTGACATCATAATATCCACGAAGTACGCGCTTACAAGACGAATTCGCTCGGTAACCGCTTACCACAATCGATCAAATCACGTATTTTACTATATTTTCCAATATCTATTTTACTTATAGCAGAACAATTACAAAGTTTCTACGTATCCCGAAATTTTGCGCAAAAATAAACACGATTCGGTACTTACTCGTACATACTTTTACATAGAATCGAACAATTGATGTTCGTTAACTGTCTTCTACTTTTTACGAACAATGATTTTTGCGAAAGAATATTTAAACTCATTCTTCGCAATTAAACGCATATATACATAAGTATAAATATACCTATTTATATATACGAATATTATCGGAATGGGAAAATATAAGTAGTAGTTCTAAATAGAACATAGCACACGGAATATGTATTTTACCATACGTATCGCAAAAAGTAAGTATCTACGTAATGGTATAATTTTGGTCGGGTAGCTAAATATAAAAATCTACCCAGTGACAATACTGACAATGATTCTAATTCCTCGGAAATATGCAATATGTATATTTTTTAAACTGTTAACAAGTTTTTGAATATAAGATTAACGTTTCAATCGTTTGATTGGGGGAATTATTTACGCGTGTCGACGAATGTTAAGATATATGCGATAATTGCAATGGCACGAGTTTCTCAATTCTCACTATTCGTCATGTTGGCTACCATTGTAGTCAGTACACAGTTGTGCGTCGTCGCGAATGGTTGATCAAATGTATGATTGCTTGCTTTTGACTGTTGGCTCACGCAACGGTTGATTTTAGCTGCGAATATGCGACTGAAAGAAACTTACCCGCAAAGAAAGTTCCGGAAGAATATGGAACAATCGTTAATTCGTCGCCTTCTTGAAGTTAGAAGTCGAATGCTGTCTTCAGAGGGTTGAAGAAGATAGTCGGTTTCCTCGTCCATTTCAAAATCCCGCTCATCCGAGCTCAAACGCAATGGCATCTCTTCTAACCGCATATTTCCGACAAGTCACTCGGTAAATTTTCTGTTTCATTTACCGCGGGTACACGTCTATTATTTCTAGATTTATAATATATACTAAACTATTCTGCCACGAGTACACGTATGTATTCCTTCCAATGACACAACTTACAATTACCATAGATGTTTGTCGTTTTTCTTGTTACGATATATTATACGCGTCACGTGACAGCAAACCGTAACACTAGCTAAATGCACCATACTCATATATGGCTACGTATAGTGTGTATGTAGATGTGATTTTGCATCGCACCCCATCGAATATCGAATAACTAATCGGATCAGATTAATTCTAATTAGATCGTATCACGATTTTATAAATATAGTTAATAGAAAGTCTACAACTGTCTATTAATTTCTCAACTGAAGAATTTGAAATCACACTACAAATTAAGAATCTGTCGAACAGTGCAACTTTTCTGCTTATCTGTTTGTTTAGATTTTTAGAAAATGCGTGAATACGTAAATAATATCGGGTCTTTCCACGTACGTACGTGTATGCATCGCGAGATGCTTTTCAACCGATGGTAACAAGAGAATTCGCTACTAAGCTTTCCAATCATTTCAACTCAAGGCAAGAATAAATAACCAGGAATCTCTCGTAATTCTGATAGATCCTCCAACTAAACATTAATCAGCGTAAGATCAGCACGATACCCTCCTCGAACTTGGTACGATACGTGGTTACGAATGTTACGATACACGCTGCCACACGCGGCCATATTGATCGTTTGACAATCACGTGGTTTTGTGGTTGTTGTATCGTTGTTGGTAGGTCGGTACGCATGCTTATCAATCCTTACGTTCGCCACAAAAAACATTCATTTATTTGCCTCGTCACTTCTTGCCACTTCTCGAATCTCGATAGTCGACATACTCGGCAATATTTAATATAATTAGTACGCTACTCTAGTACGATTTCATAACATAACCCCAACAATTTGATCGCATCTCTGAGATGCTCGTCTTGATGCGGTGTTTTAGCGAGCAAATCATGGAACAGCCGCTTGCAGGTTTCTCTTTCAGCTTCTTCCATAAAGCAAACCGTCAAGTCGAATCTGTTGCATTTACTCAAAATACTAAGGATTTCGATCACAGACTCGTTATCGTCTCCAAATGCAACAGTCTCGAAACAGACATTTATTAGCTCGGTAAACAACAGCGAAGGGATTTCGACGGCAAAAATTTTCTCCCGTAGGACATTTCTGAAAGAATTCACAGAGCCATGAATGTTTTATCTGATGTCTCCATTTGTTTAGACAAGTTTCACGAATTTATTCCAAATCCTACCTTAGACTTTTCAGATAATTAAATTTCTCTCTGTGTCCCACGCTTGTTTTCCAAACTCGTAGAAATTGATCGTACATGTTGGATGATTTATCTCCCAAGATATGTCTGCTCTGGTCCAATCTCATTATTGTATTTGAATTGTCGTTAGTGGCGACAGGATTCCAAGATCCTTCCACTTTAGATGTAATATCAACGCGTTGCAAAGGCTTCAAGTGTGCAGCATTCACCTAGTAATAGATTTAGTTCAACTTAAACTGCTTTCTCAGCTGATGAGAAAGCTTATTGGAAATTTATTACCATCTGTCTGAAGTCTTCGTACGTAGGTACATTTTGTTCGACAGCTCTAAGCTTGGCATCATTTTGCAGTTTGTACAACTCGTCTGCTCTAAGCGCTTCTCGAAGTTCTTCTTCCAAACTTTTGTAATCTATAGGTAATGTTAATTTACTCATTTGCTCGAAGATAACTGTTTCAAAGAGGTGACACTTGGAAGATGGAAACTTGGTAGCTTACTCTAGAGACTCTAGGCAGCCAATGTCTAATGTTACTAAATTGTAAATGGTTACTAATTGGACTGATCTGTTGCTAAGGTTACCACATCATCGATCTAACTGTGTATGTACTATCGAGAAAGGGTACTTTGGTGAAATAATTTAAAGACGATTTGCCTAGGTAGCTTGTCAGATTTATTATTCAGAGCAAAGGAAAAAATATTCTTTATAAAAGAAGATTATCTTGAGATGTTATATGCTTTTCCATTGCCATTTTCATCTGTCGTTTCTTGAATAATCTGTCATGAGTTCTCTTCATTTCTAAAATCTCTTTCATTTCTTCCTTATCCTCTTCCTGAAAACGTACGTGTCACTCTATCAGGTGGTAAAATAATCGGAACGCGGTGATTGGGTATATTTTTACCGATTGACTCAAACGGAGAACCAACGCTCTTCGACCGTCGGACATTGGTTGCGAATAGTCCATTAACTTTTTCAGTCTCTCCTCCGGACTTACGCCTCTTTCTACCACCAACACTATGCGTGCCCACTGTGACGGAAGTTTCGATAGAAGAATTATATACACGAGTTTACCAATGGTTTATATGGTTTAGAAAAAAAAAAGGGGAAAGAGAGGGATATACTTGTCTCTGCCATTCGTTCCTAGTTTCCGCGATTTTCTGATACGTATTCCCCATCATAGCGATTAACATGTTTACGAGTAAAATCGCGACGATAGCCATGTATACAACGAACAAGAACTACAACAGGGTAGTTTGGTCAACTTTATCTTAATCGTCGCGTCGTTTCAGCATGTTCACAGGCAAAGTTAGGGAAATTAAAGAAACCTTAGCTTCCATCTCGTGTTGAGTTCTTTCAAACGCACCATAGTAGTCCCCAAAGTTCGTCATACTCATCAGAAACATCGCCATGATACTTTCCATCGGCGATGGCATTGGATTGCTAATCGAATCGTCGACACCTTCCGGTGTATTGGGATTGTCGAAAGATAGAAATATAATGTAATAGGCTGGAAGATGTAAGAACAGAGATGAGCCACGAGTAAGGAAAGGTGAAAGATGATTGAGTATCGTGTAAGCAGGTAATGATACAAATACTACAATACCGTAGAATTCCTGAAAGAGAAATTACGTAAGATTTGGAACGTGCTGGTGCATTATTTAGTTGGGTAAAATGTTGGCGTGGTGCCTCGGTCAGCGGCGTGGCGTTTCGTAGTAGAAGTGCTTCCAACTTCCAGTGCAGTAATCTGTGTCAATGTCGCGATCTCTCCGATCCAACGAAACAGACGGAGACCGAAACAGATTCAGTAATGACGCAAAGCTGTGCGTATGCACATATCGTCGCATTAACGCGACGACGCGGTGCTGCAAATCAATTACTCGAGTATTCACGACGATACAGCGATCATTAAGCAGGATCGGCCGTTACATTATCCTACTAAATACATTGCTAAATGCTTCGACGATGACGTTCGGTCGACGGACCGATCTTCTCCCACGGGTCGATCCCGAATTTATTTTTATTCGCGATCAGAAATAAGGTGCGATATATCTGTTAACGCGTGCCAAATGTTTGCGGGCCGACCGCGGCATGCGGCACTTTGAAAACTCTGACGCGGATCGATCTCTAAGAAGTAGGAGGGAGGAAATGGAGTCAAAGGAGATCTGTTTCGGATTTACCCTGAGAGAATCCCATCACGAACACCGAGTAGATAGAAACGAAACGCAGTAGATCACCCATTATCATTCGGTATATCATTACGACGAACGGGCCCACCGTCTTGAAGCCTCTGCAGAAAAACAAGAAGTACGGTGCCGTGGTTAACATCACGACAACTGCTAGCATGTCTTCGACTTGATCCGCGCAGGTCAGTCTCAGGAACGGGAATGTTAGCAATATGCAACAGGAGAAGAGGAACATTACTCGCGACGGAGCCGTCATCTGGAAATAATTTCTGTCGATTAAATATCAGTTAATTAAGAGACGTGCTTGTAGCGTCAAAGCGAGTAGGATCAATTTCAGACAATATCGTCGCGTTGCGTCGTCTTACTAGATTTTCGATGAACATGTTAAGGCCTAGGAACCTAGCCTCCCGCAGTGCTGCAAAAATGTAGAGGATTGCCGCGATTTCCATCAACACCTCTGCGGTTAATCGGATCTTTGTCTCTACCGTACTCAGTTCCATCAATCTGCAGTGTTCGGTGAGATTGCTCCACCTGATTTTAAACCAACAGCTGAGCTGAGCTAAGCTGAGTTGAGCTAATATATTATAATATAATACCAGTCGTTCCGATTACTGCTACTATCTATCGACAATTTGGTCGGCAGGAGATAACTCTCGTTTATAGTGGTCTTAAGATAATCCTTTGTCGTATCATTTCTACGGTACAAGTGTTTCGTTGATCCATGTTCTAGCTGCTGCGAATAGTTGGCATCTTTGCTTTCGTCCATGTTCCCGCCAGTGTCAATCGCCAGAGTATTCTTCAAGTTAGACATCAGGTCCGAAACGATGTCGAGTTTGAGTTTCATGAGAGAATCCGGTGTTACGTTGAAGGAAGGCCGTATATTCGAGATCAAGCTGTCGGCGACGATTCTCTCGACAAACTCGGAGAGGCTGGAATTTTGCAAGGTGTAGTTGAAAAGAGGATCCGGGGTGTGCGTTGTTGGCGATTCGGTGGAGGAAACTGAACGGACTGTGGTCTCTGAAGGCCCAGGCCGAAGGGTGAAGCTGATGAGCGACAGCACGAAATAAAAGCAGAAGAGAAAGAATTGACGGTAAAAGCGAGATTTAACAAAAGTGTTCCACTTGGCGTTTAATAGATCGATCAGAATACCGTCCATCAGTTCCAAGTGTTCGTCCTTCTCCTGAAACGCAACGGGGACGAGATATTAGATAAGTAGGAAGAGGTAATAAACAGGAAGCACGAGTGGCTTCGCCTTTTACTCACTCCGAAAACCACTAGATTCAACGCGGAATTGTGGCTGATGCTTCCCGTGTTAACGTCGATAGTGTCGACAAGCGAGAGTGGATAAGCCGCGCAAGTAATGCTGCCGATCTGCCAGTAGATTTCTCTCTCGATATTCAAAATGTGGAAAAACATCTCGATCCTGGCTAATTTCGCCGACAATGTTAATGGCGTCAAGTGTTGGGCATTTTTTATGGACACTGAGGCACCCACTTCGTACGCCATGTCGAATGTAGTCTTGAATTCCAAAGGAGTTTGTGTTTCATTCATCATCCACCAACGATTAACGATTAAACGATGGCAAAGGCTTACCAACTTCTCGTAGATCACCAACAGATGTAGAACGGTATTGCCATTTGTGTCTTGTTTGTCGGGGTCTGCACCCCTCGCCAGCACTAGTCTGTAACATTCTTCCTGGCCCAGACACGCTGCGAAGCTCAAAGGATACTCGCCCCAATAAACGTACCTATATATATATATAGGTACTTAGGGTGTTTTAATGCTCGAGTAGGGGAGACCGGGGCTAAAAGTTCCGGGGGGTAAGTTGTTCCGACGGTTCTATCTTCAAAATGAAAAGAGCGTTGTACTTTAAAGTATTTTTTCCGTGTGAGTGGCGCGATCAGCTCACACGGAAAAAATATTTTGAAGTACAACGCTCTTTTCCTTTTGAAGATAGAACCGTCGGAACAACTTACCCCCGGAACTTTTAGCCCCGGTCTCCCCTACATGATTACACCTGACACCTGAGTAGAGTGTTATTACCCGTCGTAATTGGTTTCGGGAGCCACGCACACCCACTCGTGATCCAAGCTGTCCGATCTCGATGCTTTTTGATCCTCCGGGCACATAAAGTTGCCCACGCATCTCTCGTGAACGTCTGCGCCGCTATCCAACAGCAACTTCACCAACGCTGGATCCTCGTTTACGACCGCGATGTGCAACGCGCTCTCGCCTGTTGAACCGCAGAAACAAAGAAAGATAATGCAAGGGTATAGCTACACTTTACTGTCTACAGTAGGGTGGCTCCTATTTACTCTTACAAGGGAAGATCTCGAACCCGACAATTCAGAAAAATCTGAAACTTTTTAAATATGCAGGAGATTTCCTACTGATTAAAACGTAATTTTTGTTTGCTGCCCAAATTCACTCTAAGGGGGTGAAATTAACCCCTGAAAATTCAATTATTTTCGGATTTTATTTTGTAACTGGCAATCTGTAAGAGATAGGAAAAAAGTTTCAAAGCAAAAGTTACTTCTTTTAATTAGAATTGTGAGTTGTTCAAAAATTATTTAAATGTTCAAAGGCCCAGGGTCACTTTTTCCCCGTTATCCGATCGAACTCAAACTGCACACAGATTTTTTTTTATTATTATTTGGAACTATTCTGGGGGGCAGGGGTGCCGCAAAGAAAATTGAAATGTTGAAAATAAGAGCCACCCTAGTGTACAGTCCCGTCGCTAACCGTAATACTCGTCACTGATGTAGATATCGTTGATGAGCTTCGGATAGAAACGTAACAAACGTTTGGCCAGGTCGATGTGAATAGCAGTCGCATGTAACATGCACAAGTGTAAAATCGTTTCTCCGACCGCGCCTCTCTCGCCCAAGCTCCAGCAAACCAATCTGTACTTGCTCTTATCTGCTTATGCCCATCGAATAAAAAACAAAACGATTAGTTGAACCCGTTCTCGCCTCTTCCGAACGGTTTTTACCTATTTTCGTCTCATCCTCGACATCCTCGCCGCTCATGTCCTTGTCTATATCGTAATCGGCCGGATTCTCCATAGCTCGTAATGGTGGAAGCTGCAAAAATTCAGTCAAGTCTTACCAAGTACATACCTATGTACTGCTATAGTCACTTTTATACTTAGAGCATATACTATGGAGGTCTCATTGAAAGCTTGAAACTGTCGCCAACATGATGCGAGAGAGAAAGCATCGTGCGAGAGAGAGAAATATAGATTCTCAATTCGTCTCTCACTCGCACCAGTTCGCACATGTCTTTCTCTCTCGCACGATATCGGCGCATGCGCATTACGCTAGATCGTTCCTCTATACTTATCTCTCTCGGACCAATTCGCACATGTCTTTCTCTCTCACGTGATGTTGCCGACAGTTTCGAGGCAGTCAATCTAAGACAATGAGACCTCCATGTTTATATGCTCTAAGCTTCTATATTACATACCATTTTGTGCTTCGGTCGATCTTTGTTTCGCAGTAAAACCAACTTATCGATCGGAATCCATTTACCTTTTCCATTGTTATACAAATAGGGCTCTACCTTTGTTCGGAGAGCGTGATCCAGTTCAGCGTACTGTTTAGTTTGCGTCGCTCTTTTCATCATGTCTACCAATAAACCGCCTCCTGCTCCAGAATACCAAGCAGAACGTTACACAAGTAGGTATGGGCCAACGACAACGGCACCGGGGGAAAGTCGACAAACTATTCGTATCGCCTCTTTTTTTATGTCTCTCCAAGTTTTGGAGAAAAGAGGAGGACTTTATTGGTGGTCGAGGCTCGATTACAATCTCTACGCAACACTTTGTCGGCTATCCTAACTATGTACATATCCTCTTGTGGATGATGAGTCTGGGTAACTTTACCTTTCATGTCCACTAATTTGTATAGCACAATGGACGAAGCGTCCGTCTGTTTCTTCACTCCGCTAGATACGTTGCTCTCTGTATTGCCCATGCTGTCGCGAACCGTGCGTCGATACTTTTAAGCAGCCTCGAGCAGAAGACAGTACTGCTGTTGGAAATCTCAGGCGTAACGTTTTCGTTGCCATAGACTCGTAGAGTATCGCTTAGCTATCGATCACGTAGATATACTAACAAGGGAACCTCCAGGTTTGGCAATTTTAGGATATGTTGATACGCGAAAGTCTTCACTCGGACATTAATTTCTCAAATCAGTAAGACGCGCTTTTCAGCCAAATTTGAGAAAATCTTTGGGATGATGAAAAAGAAAAATATACCTCTCTTGCTTTATTTAACCCATTTTATTGTGCCAATTTAATTAAAAATTTAAAACAGAAATTTAAAAATATTCTCTTATTTAGTATAAACTTAATAAACATCAGTCTTGATAAATAAGTGATTTTTTCTCAAAAGCCAGGGGGGCAACTGCCCCTTTTGCACCCCCCTCCGGACGCCCATGCACGTACTTACTCATTGCGTTACACGGAAAGCCCCGCCACGAAATCTCCAGATAAGCTGATAACTTTTTGGCAAACAGATTCGACAGCTACGTCATTTGATTATTTTGCAACGGACATCCTGCGGTAGTCCAATGGTTACCTATCATGAAATTTAAACCCTACTCAGAGATAAGGAACTATATTTATGAACACGCTTCCGTAAAGAGCAGAGAAGTATAAAGACCTAAGACGCACCAACGAATTCTTATCCTCTCTATCACTGCTTGAACTGATTAAAATAAACACGCACTGAGCCAAAAAAGAAGGAGGGGGTGGGAAAAAAAGAATCAGGGTGGAAGGCCCCGGAGGGATTCGAACCCTCGATCTCCTGTTTACTAGACAGGCGCTTTAACCAACTAAGCCACGGCGCCCACTTGCTGACAATTTTTTAACGTCGCTGCATAAATCTATATAATATAATTATTAACATTGCATTCCAATAAAATACCATTAACGAGATGTGAAAGTTTATTCAAACTCTCAGTAAGCAAGTGAATGGTATTTGAAAGAAGTTGTCACGTAAGACTATTCTATCTTACACACTTATTAGCAATAACTTATTACCGTTCGTACAATTCATCGACAAATTTACCTAAAATATAACAAACTTAGGAAAGAGAATCTAGGTCCAATAAAGGAATATGTCATAAGTTTCAAAAATTGAGTTGAAGCGTGGCTCGTTGGTCTAGGGGTATGATTCTCGCTTAGGGTGCGAGAGGTCCCGGGTTCAAATCCCGGACGAGCCCAAATTTTTTTTTATTATTTTTTTTATTTAAAATTCATTTATTTATCCAGAATACGAAATCGCATGTAGGTGTTAAATTTGTTGTGTAGGAAAATCGTTTCACGGCGCGAGTGTTACGTGAAGCTCGATTATCGGTTGAATCAGAGGCCTCTGCATATCCGAGGAATGACGTATCACGACGGAAGAAGTCGCAAGGAGATCCGGTAAGTGGGCGAGAGGAAAGAAACACGACCGGCACTCTGGTCACCGTCACGATCCTTCGATCCGAATCGCGATGAACCACGACACGCTGCACGCTGGCGCGTTTAGCTCGCGCTTACCTAGCGCGTCCGCGGGCCAGTTAGGCTCACGCTTTCGAGCCGCCAGCACCGGCTTATATTCTTTTCTAATCCTTGCCGACCGCCAACTCACCGCGACTTACAATTTCGCCCGAAACGCTGCCCCAACAATTCGTCTAGCATCCATCCTCCCCTTTCGTACGTTTCTATTTTTCTCATTGATAAAATCCCACCTTATCCGATTTTCTTTGAATCGTCTTCGCTTACTCCTATCACATCCTGGCAAGAATTTTGGAGAACTCATCGCGAACCTACGAAGTACCTGCATACCTACGTAGATGGTAACCGATACAAGCTACAGGAACTAGCCCTTCGTTTGGAATCCAGGAAACCCTGATAACACCTCTGACCACGAGTAAGTGACAGTTGCGTATTGAACCTTATACCCGATTCTATGTACATGTATGTTTTTCTATGCGCCCATAAAAGCCGTGACAGCTGCGTTGCCTCTGTTACGGGAATTAATGGAAATATGCAGTAGTTGTTTGTTTCGGAAATGCAGACGTACAGAAATATGTGGTACCACGAAGCGTTCTTTAGGCGCCGCAATCTCTTTCAAGTTTGTAATTTCATACCAGCGATATGCTCTGCATTCCTGTCCAAGATAATACTCGCTTAGAACAGCGCGTAAAAAATCATCGATTCGAGGAAGAACGAACATCACGGTTTTTCCAGTTGTCATGAGTACCTAATTACATACCTGTTAGATTCGAAAATGATGCGTGAGTCTATTCTTTACCTTGAATCGCACTGGATAAACAGGCAAAAAAAAGAAGGAAAAACGAGAAACAGTTAAGAATTTGGAAAGTTAGTTAGGTAGCAGTTACGATTGGTGAAACTTGAAAAAGGGGAGCTGCGCTGACTCCATATGGATCCGAGCATACGTACCAAGGATTCTGTTGCACGAACACGCGTGCAACCGGCATCAAACGATTTAGATGAAATCCATAACGCTGTAAGGGCGTTTGGAATTTGGGGCAACGGGCGCATACGCTTTAATATGACGTTCTTGTTATTTTTAGCGCGAACAATTTGAAAGGTCGCCTATATACGTGTGTAAGTATTGGCGCGGCGCGCCGCGCCGTCGGATAAACACATCGAAAGAAAAAGAAAAACGGGCGAACGGTGGGGAGTTGAAGGTGTTTGAAGGAAAGATTTGAAAATGCGAGTTGTAAACATGAGGTGTTTAGCGGGAATCTCAAACAAACTTGACGCCTACGATTACAATTTTTTTAGAATCGGTTGAATCGATTTAATCGTTTACCGCGTGGATCGCGTAACTTGACCCGAATGTAACGACGAATTCGTGCTCGACGTAACAACGAAGTGGACGCACAGTGGTCGAAATCAGTCGATCTTTGTCTCTGTCATAGTAGTTTCTTGTTTGTTAACACGTTCGCGGACAGTAAAAGTTTCAGCGAGATGCAAAAATTGACAGTCATTTTATTTGTAAATTTGTTGTGATATCCGAAATTTGATTAAACACATTTTATAAGGGTAGTCAGATTATCACATTTTAATCGATTTGAATGCTATAGCATTCACGTCCGCGAACGTGTTAAACGATTTTATTGAAACGGGATGGCTACATTTTAGCGACGCGGCGCATGTTTGTTGATACATATGTAATTGCACCGAACGCTGCGATATGATTGTTGAAGGGAATGGAATCTGGAAGAAACTGGAACCGTTGGAAATTCTGCTTTGTACCCAATCCTCGAACGACTCCTCGCGCGGGCTATAAAAATAAGCGGGGCCAGAATATCGAGGAGGGTATCTATTCGGTGGCTGGTTTCTCCGTCTTTTTGCTCGACCGTTTGTTTGATCGATAAACGAAATCTCTCGCTTCTCGAACGTTGAACACCCACTTAAAAATATACGACGCCGTTAGCCTCTTTCTTTAACCTCTTTCCGACGTTTGAGTCATTTTTAAAACAGCCCCAATCGCATACGCGCAACGCAGCGCTATAATTATAGGTATTACAGGTATACTTTAGAATTTACGAGACTGCTTTTTGCGTCAACAGTTTAGTACTCTGTTCGAAGTAGGAGCGCGCTCTGAGATCCTTGCGGACCCCGCAGCCCGCGATCCACGATCCTTCGCTAATACATTTAGTAAGGTAATTGGAATTTTAATGAGCAGGCCTCGCGAGACGAGCCAGCTGTCGCAGACGTTGACGCAAACTTTGATACCCCGCGTTATGTCATCGCGTTCATCGATGCTGACTCGTAAGCAATCTCCGGTCCCACCGATCGCGATCGCGGAAAGTTAAAGTATCTCTATCCTATCGTAAGGTCATGCAACGTAGTCAAACATCTGTTCGTCGGATGTTCATCAACCGTTTCCTGTGGATTCGAGACATTTTATCAAATATCTGTCGTCAACAAGAAGTCGCTGGAATTTATAAAGAATTCGAGTGGAAAGACGTGACGCACGGGCCAAATGCCTGCTATGTATAGATCCAAGCAATCCAAACAGATTCGATTCGATTCGGTATCGAATCGATAGCGATCCATCTTGATCGAAACCGGCAATTTTTAATTATCGCATAGTTCTGCATTGAGAGCATTTATTGAACAATTCCATCTATGACATCACACCTACGTTACGGTCGAAGTAATTGAGACTTCCCGATACGCATTCTTATCTATATAGGGTAAACTCTGGTAAATCCGTGGTACAGGTTACTCCGTGATACTTTTTCATTTATCTGTAACTCGCAATTGTCTGAGTCAATTTAGATAGATGGAACAAAAGCTAATAAACAGTGTTGATCTTCTAGTTTATGTTTTGGTAAAATAATTAGTCAATTGAAGTTAGTGTGATAGAGTGAGAGAGCATTTTGTTTCAGCAGCGCATTATTCGTGAAATTTGTTGTGCTAGTTGTGGACCATCGCTTGTTTATGTATTGTATGTGTTTTAGAAGATAAATGGAAAGTTCAAACTGCAGGTAAGTGATGATGTTAATATGACACTTTAACAAGTCTTACTCTTGAAATTATCATACAATAAAGCATCAGTGTTATTTTTGCTTATGAAAAGTGACTAAATTTTTATTTTTCGTGCCCCCGAGCCTGCGTTTCTGATTGTGCTGTTCGAGAAATTCTGATGGCAAATACCAGATACCATGTTTCCTTACGTCATACACAAAATAACAATAATATAAAATAATATAAAATAATGTAAAATAATTTAAAATAATGTAAAATAATTTAAACTAATGTAAAATAATTTAAAATAATGTAAACTAATGTAAAACAAAGTAGTTGATGGCCATATCACGGGGTAGCGAGAATTATCACGGAGTAACCAGAGCTATCACGGAGTAACCAGAGTTTGTCATGACAACATAATTTTTCAATTAAAAATACTTAGTAAATTTCTGTTAACCTATTATTTGTTTCTCCGACATCTGACCTATAATTATATCCTAGACTCACTTTCAGAATATCTAAATATTAGCAATTATTAGACAAATTCTAAAACAATCACTGATTTACCCGAGTTCACCCTACCCACCTATCTGCTTACAAAATGCAGTACCTACGCTGTGCGTTCAGCGTTGGGCGCGTATCGGCGCGGAGTGGCATAGCGCCCAGCCCCCTACTATCCGCTTCACATTCAAGGAAAATTGTATCATCCCGATCCATCGCGCAGCCATGCGCGTCTTACAATTAGCACAGTGAAAATATTAGCCTTTTTGTTAGCAAAACGTATGTAGGTAGGTAGTTGCGCTCGCGCAATCAAACCGCGCGGTTGCAGCGTCGCCGTCGCTCGCTTTATCCCCAATGAAACGAAACGGGTCAAGAACGGGTCGGTTGTTCCTTCGTTCGTATGTGTATGCTAACTTATTAAACTCGAGCCGCCGCAATTCGTTACGCGAGACGCATTAGTCTACACAGCAAATGGCAAAGTGATTTCTGGCTGGACCGTAAAACTGCCCGGCCTGATCAACGTTAGACACGATCGCGACGAGACGATTGGATCTTGTTGGCTCGCTTCAGCCGTGGTAACGATTCGGTACCAGGTCCTAAATCTCAGCTGCCAGAATCTTGATTTAACCTTGAAGACGTTGGATCTCGAAATTACGTAGCTAGCGTTACCAAGCCAACAGATCCGGGTTGGTCGGGTTCAAAAAGCCGAAGAATAATCGCGACGCGTTCCAGTCTGGTAAATGCCATTAATATTATAATGGGCTGGATAACGAGCCTGTATAGAGCCTTGATCGAGCGTCGTCGCTTTGAAACGCATACGGCGAATCCCTAGCAGAATGCCAAGCATCCGCATCCGCATCCGAGTCGCGTGCTCGTCCCTTCTCCGCAAGCGTTTCGTTCACGCGCTCGCGTCGCATCGTCTACGAGAGATTCGAAATCTCGAGCAGGTTGCACAACAGCCAAGACTACCGTGCCATGGTCAGCGCGGTCTACTTCCTTCAGCCTGTTTCGGCGAACCTTGCGTGATAATTTACGCGCGTGATATTTCATAAGGAACGGAGAGACACACATCTCAGCTTCGCTTTCAAGCAGCTCCAAACGAGTCACGATGACTCCACTCCGCGAACTTGCGATCGCGCAAAACTTGGCAGGTTCGTCGTAGAGCAGTGCCAGGTCTTACCGAATCCCGACGTATCGAGATCGAGTGCACCTCGACGAGGGCTGAATAAATTGTAACGAGAGCTGAGCAGAGTTACGCGATCAAGCTCTCTTGTTATCAAGCTGATTTGTTGATCTCTAATGAATCTATTCCAGAATCAAACTCCTGAACGATGCGGCCGTGGGCATGTCTGGCGACCGTCCTCCTCCTCCTGATTCCACTGCTGACGATCGTGAAGGGTATTCCCGACTTTTCGGGACTACCGCCTGGCCCATACTGCGCCACAAGGTACTTGCCCTTCGAATGCTGTCTGGGACGTCGGGACGAGTGCAGCGCACCGATCCTTAGCACCACTTGCTATTGCGACGATTTCTGCGACCGACCTGGAGAGGAGGACTGTTGCCCGGATTACTGGAGCCATTGCAGAGGAATCGAACCGAACGTCACCGACGCTCCTCAAGAATTAAAACGTTCGTAGCTCGATCAGACACCATTCGAAACCAGGGACTTAATACCGGTATTTCGCCAATACAGCTATACCGAAACCGATATCATTCCGAAACAGATAAATACCGAAACCGATATTGTACCGAAAAAAATAAATACCGAAACCGATATTGTACCGAAAAAAATAAATACCGAAACCGATATTTTTTCGGTACAATATCGGTTTCGGTATAGCTGCATTGGCGAAATACCGGTATGAGCGTTATACCGGTATTAAGTCCCAGACGAAGATACAACCGAAAAATACCGGTATTTTACGTACCGGTAGGAGTCCCTGTTCGAAACCGCATAATTGATCATATGATTCTACCTTTCAGGATGCTCCTTCCAAGGGAAGGACTACTATCACGAGCAAACCTTTAAAATCAACTGCAACACGTGGTATACACTCTTTTCTACTTCCCACTTATTGCGTGGCAAGTAAACGCGGAAAGATTCACGTTTACAATGTTTACATGCTTCCAGCAAATGCTCCGCGGTGAATAGAATGGCCGAGGTTCTTTGCGAGCAGAATCGATGCCTCCAGGAGCCGGAGCTGATAGAGGAAATCAATATGTTGAGTCCCTCTCTGGGCTGGAGGGCAAGAAATTACTCGGAATTTCAGGGTAGAACACTGAAGGAGGGCGTGCAACTCCGTCTGGGCACATTGAATCCGACGCGATCGGTAAGGATAAAACTTTCTACACATCTATTCGCATATCCATGTACGATACTTAGCTATTTATGTATGTATACGCATATCTAATGCATTCGTTGACGGTACCAAGGTCTACAAGATGAACTCTGTACGACGAATTTACGACTTGGAATCGCTGCCACGAGAATTCGACGCGAGAACTCGTTGGCCTCGGGATATCTCGGGTATCGAGGATCAAGGATGGTGCGGCGCCTCCTGGGCAATATCGACAGCGCGCGTCGCCTCCGATAGATTCTCAATCATGAGTAAAGGCCTGGAGAATGTTGCTCTGAGCGCTCAGCACCTGCTCTCTTGCAACAACAGAGGCCAGCAAGGATGCAGCGGCGGCTACTTGGACAGAGCATGGATGTTTATGAGAAAATTTGGGTAAATATCACATGGTCTAGGTTTGGACCAGTCCGATAATCCCATGTTTGTCCTTTCAGCCTGGTAGATGAACCATGCTATCCATGGATGGGCAACGACGGCCACTGCAAACTTCGAAAGAGGACTGATTTGGAGGGCGCCGGGTGTTCTGCCCCACGGAATCCGCTTCGAACGGAATTGTACAAGGTCGGGCCGGCTTACCGTTTGGGTAATGAGACCGACATCATGCAAGAGATCCTGGCGTCGGGTCCTGTCCAAGGTAACACCCTGACACAGACATAGACCAGGCTCATCTTCAGAGTACATATTATATTCTACTATTGATCGTGTTCACAGCCACTATGAGAGTCTATCAAGACTTCTTCTCGTACGAGTCGGGAGTGTACAGACACTCGGAGATCGCCGAGCGTTACGATTCCGGTTACCATTCGGTAAGGATAATCGGTTGGGGAGAAGAACCATCGTCTCATCGTGGTCCGCCGCTCAAGTACTGGGTAATCGTCTACTTATGCCTATTCATTCTTCTTGATTACCGCGTCCCACCTTTCAATCACCTTACTATCAAACTTTTCCAGCTGGTCGTGAACTCTTGGGGGCGTCAATGGGGCGAGGACGGTCTCTTCCGAATTCAAAAAGGCACGAACGAGTGCGACATTGAGACGTTCGTATTGGGTGTGTGGGCGAAAACCGTCTAGAAAAGCAATTGCGACGGTCATCGTTTACCGAGAAATTTCTACCACGGACAGCAGTGCATTTATCGAATCTCCGTCGAACCGTCTAATCGGTCTCAACTATAGTGATATACTATAGTTCGTACGCAGAATCACGTACAGTTCAGAATTCCTGAATATTCGTGTAAAGAACGTGCCGCTTTACTCTTTCATTATACTTGTAATTACGTTTACGCGCGACAGATTGTCAGATTGTCCAACCCTGCTTAAATATATTTCTGTGTTTGTAGGGAATCAAGTGCCAAAATACATGTGTGTTTATACGTTAAAATTCATTTGCGTCTGACAATTTAATTAGAAAAATAAGGAGGGATAAAGGAAAAGGTGCTTAGAAGGTGATTGTTCGAAGCGTGTTCATTGCCATTGACTGTATCAAGAGCGTACACTTGTCCCGTTCAACGACGCTCTTACCAGTGTGTAATCGACAAATGGCTTTACATATATTCCTGTGTCTCGGACTACTATTTCTCACCGTTAGACGACGACACTACGCCGCGCGCTTCTGCAGTGCGGACTGTACACTTCTAATTTCTCCTTCGGTGTGTTCATCGCAGAATAATCGATCGGAAAGGGTGCGTTATTCCCTCGAATTATGCAGGAGTCCGTCATCCCAAGGAAATGCTCCCCTGGACCAAAAGGACCACGGCCAAATAGAAAGTTGGCGAACACAAGCTGGTACTGCGGCCACCCAAGGGGATGATCTCCGTTCTGAGGAAAGAATAATTTACTCTTCTCCGTCCTCACCTATTCCCGATTCGCCTATTTACTTGTTGCGAAGCGATAGTCTACTCGGCGCGAAAGCTTTCCTTTTATAACCGGTAAAAGCTGTTTACCGAAGTCATAGAATCGTACGCGATATCCAGACATTTCGAGATCCTATCCGAGTCCAGGCCAACCACGGAACCGTAGAACGATTCGAGCTCCTTTCTTGAAATCATTCCGTTCGCGGAACTATTGATCGCGAGGAAGAATATCCTCGGCAGGAGTTTCAACCAAAATGGAATGTCATTGTAAGTCGCTCCGCCGGCTGGTACGACGATTCGCGCCCACCAACACAGCCAATCCTCCAGACTGATCATCCTCCCTTGGCTCCCCTCGCACTTTGTCTCCCCGAGGATCAGGTCCGCCAATCCTTGCTCGGCTTCCATCAATCGCAGATATTCCGGCCCGTTCCACGACCAGTCCGCAAATCTCCTCAGTCGCTTTTTCAAAGTACATACAACTGTTCGGTAATACATAACAACTACCACACATATGTAGATTAGGGTGGCTCTTATTTGCTTTTCGTAAAAAAATTTTTCAAGATTTTCTTCGGGCACCCTACAGAATAATTCCAAATAATTAAAAAAAATTGTGTAATATTTGAGCACGATCGGATAATGGGAAAAGGGAAACTTTAGATAGATTTTTTTTTTAATTATTTGAAACTATTCTGGAGGGTGACCCCAAGAAATATCGAAAGTCGAAAATAAGAACTACCCTAATGTAGGTATTTCATTTGTTACGCGCAGGTACCTCTGAAAACATTCGAAAATCTTTCCTGTCGATGAAACCGTCTTTGTCGTGGTCCAACAGATGGGTGAAAAAATGAGAGAATTTGTCGCACTGAATGGTCGCTAGATTCTTGACTTTTCCTCCTTTAGCAGCTGCCTCTATAGCCGCGAGATTTTCGTCGCTGGGATAACGGCTCACCCAGGTCGCTGTTTCCAAAAGAAAAACAACAAAGCCAAAGGCAACAGGCAAACAAAAAAGCAAAAGAAGGAAGATATCTTTTATTAACTAGTAACATTAAGCAAAGGTAATATTATAAGTAGTAGTAAGTGCGAAATATTGCGTTATATGTATCTCTAGCTTGTGCTTGTGATTCATATATTCTCTCTCTTTCACGCACGCACACACACTATCTCTCGCGCACGCTCTCTCTCTTCTTTCATATTATCGTGCCAGACATTTGTTTCTTTAAATTTAAACCGATCGACTTAGGAGAGCTTACTCCAAACATGTACACTCCATCCAGGATGATCCAGTTGCTTGTTAACGCTCGGCGAACCAACAATCTCGTCAACGTTAGTTGCAACCGTTCGCCATCTTTTCAACAAATCCTTGGTCCTGTCGCGCGTACGATCGCAGGCTTGTCGCCAGTTGGTGATAAATTTCCGCGGTACTTTCAGCGCGTTGCTTTCCTCCAGGCCGAGTTCCTGACTTCCCGCGGAACTTCTATTTCTTTCGATGGTGTCGGCTTGCGCCTCCATCGTCGTTTCGGATACTTCCGCCACCTCCTGCATCGGAGGATAATAAATCGGATCCTTTATGCTGTCGGAGCGACCCTCCATAGCGGACTACGCCTCCTTGCTGACAACATACATATGCCGGCTACCTCTCCTCGAGTAATCAATTTCTCGTCGAGAGGTCACCAGGTCGCTCGATGTTAATAATAGAGCCGCCGCGAAAACTTTTCGCTACTGTTATTCGTTAGTTCACTCTTTCGTCCTAACATGTGCCAACGTCCACTGTGCTTGCCCTCTCATTGTCAGGATCTATCGGATCTATCGTGTCAATCACGATATTGGATCATTTGCTAATCGATCTGCGATGGATCTCCGTTAAGGGGTAGACACGTCACGTGGTCTGCCCGATTCGGCCGGTCGGTATTACAGCAGGTTTTTCCTGCACTGAAATGGTATTACCCATAGATACGCCGCTGTCTGATGCACGCGAGAGGGAGCTGTTTGCTATTTCCGTATTCTATTCTGAATAAGGAAAGAAATTCTCAGCTATTGCGTTGTACTTATAAAAATTTAAACGGAAAGTCGGCTGGTACTGCAAACGTAGAAAATTCATTGTACATTTCAATTACTTTAAATATTTTTCTTCTGGTTACAGATGAAACTTGGGTACATTTCGCCGTGGACAGGAACTTTATATGGGCCAAATGATGAAAATCTCAACAATGAACACAAGAAAATAGTGATTTTATATAACCGACAAAGTAAAATTATATATTTTATACATTATTGTAACATTGTAAAAGTCTTTATTCAAATAAATTGGGAGAAACTTGAAACAGACAGTATTATTATTGAGAAATACCTTTCATACATACTCCTATCCAAATTCCAAACCTGCAATTTATCTAAGGCGGAGAAGTATTCAACATAGAGGCGCAGAGTTTTCGAAAGGCTTTCGACTCAAAAATTCAGGATACCTCCTTTCGCTTCATGTTCTCCTGATACATCGCTCCAAAATCTGGCTAAAATTTTCAGAACGCTCTAAAATGAGCTTCGTAACAGGATAACATGATGTCGAAAGAGGTGGCACTAAGTTAGCGCCTTCGGAGAGAGAATCTAAGGCGGAGAACTATTCGACGTAGAGACGCAGAGTTTTCGAAAGGCTTTCGACGATGAAATTCAGCATACCTCCTTTCGCATCATGTTCTCCTGATACATCGCTCCAAAATCTGGCCAAAATTTTCAGAATGCTCTAAAATGAGCTTCGTAACAGGATAACATGATGTCGAAAGAGGTGGCACTAAGTTAGCGCCTTCGGAGAGAGAATCTAAGGCGGAGAACTATTCGACGTAGAGACGCAGAGTTTTCGAAAGGCTTTCGACGATGAAATTCAGCATACCTCCTTTCGCATCATGTTCTCCTGATACATCGCTCCAAAATCTGGCCAAAATTTTCAGAATGCTCTAAAATGAGCTTCGTAACAGGATAACATGATGTCGAAAGAGGTGGCACTAAGTTAGCGCCTTCGGAGAGAGAATCTAAGGCGGAGAACTATTCGACGTAGAGACGCAGAGTTTTCGAAAGGCTTTCGACGATGAAATTCAGCATACCTCCTTTCGCATCATGTTCTCCTGATACATCGCTCCAAAATCTGGCCAAAATTTTCAGAACGCTCTAAAATGAGCTTCGTAACAGGATAACATGATGTCGAAAGAGGTGGCACTAAGTTAGCGCCTTCGGAGAGAGAATCTAAGGCGGAGAACTATTCGACGTAGAGACGCAGAGTTTTCGAAAGGCTTTCGACGATGAAATTCAGCATACCTCCTTTCGCATCATGTTCTCCTGATACATCGCTCCAAAATCTGGCCAAAATTTTCAGAATGCTCTAAAATGAGCTTCGTAACAGGATAACATGATGTCGAAAGAGGTGGCACTAAGTTAGCGCCTTCGGAGAGAGAATCTAAGGCGGAGAACTATTCGACGTAGAGACGCAGAGTTTTCGAAAGGCTTTCGACGATGAAATTCAGCATACCTCCTTTCGCATCATGTTCTCCTGATACATCGCTCCAAAATCTGGCCAAAATTTTCAGAACGCTCTAAAATGAGCTTCGTAACAGGATAACATGATGTCGAAAGAGGTGGCACTAAGTTAGCGCCTTCGGAGAGAGAATCTAAGGCGGAGAACTATTCGACGTAGAGACGCAGAGTTTTCGAAAGGCTTTCGACGATGAAATTCAGCATACCTCCTTTCGCATCATGTTCTCCTGATACATCGCTCCAAAATCTGGCCAAAATTTTCAGAACGCTCTAAAATGAGCTTTGTAACAGGATAACATGATGTCGAAAGAGGTGGCACTAAGTTAGCGCCTTCGGAGAGAGAATCTAAGGCGGAGAACTATTCGACGTAGAGACGCAGAGTTTTCGAAAGGCTTTCGACGATGAAATTCAGCATACCTCCTTTCGCATCATGTTCTCCTGATACATCGCTCCAAAATCTGGCCAAAATTTTCAGAACGCTCTAAAATGAGCTTCGTAACAGGATAACATGATGTCGAAAGAGGTGGCACTAAGTTAGCGCCTTCGGAGAGAGAATCTAAGGCGGAGAACTATTCGACGTAGAGACGCAGAGTTTTCGAAAGGCTTTCGACGATGAAATTCAGCATACCTCCTTTCGCATCATGTTCTCCTGATACATCGCTCCAAAATCTGGCCAAAATTTTCAGAACGCTCTAAAATGAGCTTTGTAACAGGATAACATGATGTCGAAAGAGGTGGCACTAAGTTAGCGCCTTCGGAGAGAGAATCTAAGGCGGAGAACTATTCGACGTAGAGACGCAGAGTTTTCGAAAGGCTTTCGACGATGAAATTCAGCATACCTCCTTTCGCATCATGTTCTCCTGATACATCGCTCCAAAATCTGGCCAAAATTTTCAGAACGCTCTAAAATGAGCTTCGTAACAGGATAACATGATGTCGAAAGAGGTGGCACTAAGTTAGCGCCTTCGGAGAGAGAATCTAAGGCGGAGAACTATTCGACGTAGAGACGCAGAGTTTTCGAAAGGCTTTCGACGATGAAATTCAGCATACCTCCTTTCGCATCATGTTCTCCTGATACATCGCTCCAAAATCTGGCCAAAATTTTCAGAACGCTCTAA
Organism: Andrena chrysosceles; assembly: GCA_963855975.1. Taxonomy (NCBI): domain Eukaryota; kingdom Metazoa; phylum Arthropoda; class Insecta; order Hymenoptera; family Andrenidae; genus Andrena; species Andrena chrysosceles. The sequence goes on from OY979768.1 coordinate 2,828,050, forward strand.
AATGAGCTTCGTAACAGGATAACATGATGTCGAAAGAGGTGGCACTAAGTTAGCGCCTTCGGAGAGAGAATCTAAGGCGGAGAACTATTCGACGTAGAGACGCAGAGTTTTCGAAAGGCTTTCGACGATGAAATTCAGCATACCTCCTTTCGCATCATGTTCTCCTGATACATCGCTCCAAAATCTGGCCAAAATTTTCAGAACGCTCTAAAATGAGCTTTGTAACAGGATAACATGATGTCGAAGGAGGTGGCACTAAGTTAGCGCCTTCGGAGAGAGAATCTAAGGCGGAGAACTATTCGACGTAGAGACGCAGAGTTTTCGAAAGGCTTTCGACGATGAAATTCAGCATACCTCCTTTCGCATCATGTTCTCCTGATACATCGCTCCAAAATCTGGCCAAAATTTTCAGAACGCTCTAAAATGAGCTTTGTAACAGGATAACATGATGTCGAAGGAGGTGGCCGAACGAGTGAATTTGCTCTTTAAAACATTGCATTAACGTAGAGTTTTAAAAGCAGCTCAACATGGAAGTTTAGGTGTTCTGTTTAGCATGTCTTTTATATGTGATTTGGAATAAGCAGGATAGGAAGTAGTGGAAAAGAAAGGCTTATTAAGTAATAGTGCTCTTTTATCACTTAACTGCATTTTATTGAAAAAATGGAAATACAATACAATGAAATCTTACAAATGCGTTTGTAATATAGAAGATAAATAGATGTGAAGATAAATTCATAATTCTGATAAAGCCATGTCTTGCGCAATTTTCAAATCCGTGACTACACTCCAAAATGCAGTCAATGATCCCATGTAACCAGTGCTGTCTTTAGGCATGTACACGCTGGGCGGTCGCCAGGGGACCCATGGCAGTAGGGGCCCACAATTCTGAATTTAAGCCCTATTCCCGTGGGTGGACAGCGGCCCCCGAGGGCCCCAGTGCATTGCTTAGCCCAGGGCCTACAATACTGTTAAGACGGCTCTGTATGTAACGCCTTTTAAAGTCCCTTACCTGTGAAGCAGAAATACACACGATTAATAATCACGTAATAAGTTAAAAAATTATTTGAAGTGGTGTTCACATTCCCCATCAATGCGCGTTTTTCGAATAAGACCTCGCCCAGCCCAAAATTCGCTCATATAAGGACGAAAAGCGTATTCTACTAAACCCATGTTTCGGGCCAGATTGTGTCGGTATACAGCGCGCTGCATTACCCGTGTCTACCCCCTTAAAAAGTGGCTGTACAGTGTGGAGTTGCGCCTGAAACAGCACTGCACGTTTGTGCAGGAAGGTGGCACGTAAGCGCTTCTGTAGTTTCGTGTCGTTTCCTTAACTTTCCTCTTCGTGCAATTGAATATTTTATTTATACGTGATACATGCAAGAATTTATATTAATGTAATTGGTATATTGTTAAACCGACGTTTTCAGTATGCCGGTAAGCAACAATTTTTAATGTAACGATGGCTAGCGAAAGGAATTGTGAATCATTGTTGGGGCGTTAACTTAACCTAATCAAATAATCGGCTGTCAATTTGTTTAGACGGTCGTTATCCGTTTAAATGATGATAATGCGAGTGTGCAGAGCAAAACTTTATTGTATTTGATTAGGTTTAAGTGATGCACTTTCATGCAAAACCAAAGAATGTTGATCGCCTTGCGTCAACGTTACCGATAATACTTTTAGTATCGTTTAACTCTTTATTGCAGGCGTATCACTCGAGTTTCGTAAACACCAATGAGAACATCGGCAATATGGCGTTTCTCCCGTTTAAAACGAATTTCAGGGGTCCTGTAACTAACTTTAACCCCGAATTTCAACTAGATATAATCGACGAAGCATTGTACTTCTTTAGGGCTAATGTGTTCTTCAGAACATACGAAATTAAGGTAATATCTAATGTTCTGCACTCGAAGTATTCGTTATTAATGCTGACTGCCTATGGTGTTACAGAGCGAAGCTGATAGAGTTCTAATTTACATTACACTGTACATTACCGAATGTTTAAAGAAGCTACAGAAGTGTGCAACTCTAGATCAAGCAGTATGCGAAATGTATTCTCTTGCTGTTAAAAAGTTTGATATCCCTGGTGATCCTGGGTTTCCCTTGAACTCTGTATATGCCAAACCAAATAGTCCTGCAGAAGCTGGTAAATATATATTTCAATTCCTACATTTAGGAAGAGTTTTTACCCTAATTGTTTGTTCTACAGACGCTATGCGACAATATCTACAACAAATAAGGCAGGAGACAGGCTACAGACTCGTGGAAAAGGTGTTTGAAGATGGCAAGCCAAGCAAATGGTGGCTGTGTTTTGCGAAAAAGAAGTTTATGGATAAATCTCTATCTGGCCCTGGACAGTAAAAAGCATGTTTCCCAATGTCACTTTAGAATGTATGTAATGGACAAATACATAAGTTCATTAATTAAGAAATGTGGTTAATGTTTTCGGCATGGAAAAAAAGAATTGAAAATTCTAATAATTTTTGGAAAGTTTAAGTTTAGGTGTATCGCGCGATTATACGCACAATTTATATTTACATAGATTTGTATCGACCTTAGCAAAAATATACGACACAGTACAGTGTTTAATAAGAAAGAGGTGTTTATTTCGCACAGGATATACCATGATATTGATAGAAAAATCGGTTTTATATCAATAAAATGATGTACCTTGTCCTCGCGAGAATTGATGTTATAAACATTTGAATGACTTATCGCTTCCTGCGAAGCGATAAAGAGTTTCTTCTCAGCCATGCAGCACGACGGGAACCACCGATAGTCTGTGAGAAGCGATGTCCTTTGCCCAATCCTCTTGAGCTCCTGCCAGCTGACGTCTTTCCACGAAGTTCACGGTGCTTATGCACAGCGTTACATATCCAGTTAACTTTCGGGTCGTTGCGAATTTCCTGAAACAGAAGCGATTAATTGATTGATAATACGGAAGTATCCGTTCCCATAGAGTTAGCTTTGTACACGATTCAGACATCCAAGGAAGATAAAAAATCATGAATTTTCAATGGTAAATAACGGTATCATCATTTCGTATACAAGAAGAGCTATATTTTTCTAGATATATTAAGCAGTGATAAAGACAAATGAAATAGATACTCTACCTTATGCGCAGGATCAACTAAGATTACTTCGTAATACTTGTACGATGAGTCCTGAGCTACCCAATAACTGTTCATCACTCGCAGACCGCCGCAACGTCGGCCGACACGTTCCTAAAAATATAAAAATAACAAAGTACTCGTAAAAAGTCATAAACTAGAGACTCGATGAAATATCTCGAGAGACATGAGAGGCACTTACTTCAGCAACAGACTGTAGTTTCCTAGTCGGTTTCAACTGATTGACACCGTGGCTTTTTGGTTTTCCATATGTTGCACCCTTAGGAACAGGACGTTTACGTCCTCCCCTCCTCACACGGATTCTGAATATGACAAAACCTGCGCATTGAAAATACAATTTCTTGTTTAACTTCTAGGCTCAACAAAATTTAAGTCATTATTGTAATTCAGAAACAGTATCAGTGTTTATCTACCATCTATCACCATGTATTCGTAAGAGTGGTGCATGGTACATATCATCATGCATGTTTCTAAAATCTTACCCAATTTCTCAAGGAAAAGAAAAAATAAACGCACCTTGCTTGGCTTTGTAGCCCAAACGGCGTGCTTTGTCAGGTCTAGACGGTCTGGGGGCACGATGCATTTTGGTCAGCTGACGGTACTGCCAGCATCTGACGCGAAGCAAAAAGCGGAGCACATCGCTCTGCTTTTTGCGATACAGCTCATCCATATACTTATACGCGCCCATTGTGTATCCCTAAAATGAAGAGAAACAAATCTGTTAAATTGCGCGTGGGGTCTATTCGAATAATAATAATAATATATATGATTAGCGATCGAAAAGGAAACGTGATGAAAATAAGGATGAACGATCATTTAAATTAACGAAGGATTTACTAGCGATGAGTGAAATGCACGAAAATAGGGTTACTAGAAATGAGAGTGAAATGCGTATCGAGGTTAGCTTTTGACGAAACAACAAATATAACGTTCCCGTTGAAATAATATTAAAAAAGAATAAGAACATTTTGCAGAGAAATGCCTGTTAATGAATCTTCTCAGCACACGTTCCGGAAAAAAGCGTGGATGTTCTGGATATACCGAGATTCCCAACACGTATCACTCACCCGTCGCGATTGAAGCAAAAGGAAAGAACCCGCCTGGGTCGCTGCCCGCGTCGTCGTATCGAGCCATGGATTATATAGTAACATCAACGATAGCACGTTCGAAGTTTGAAAAATACCGACCACGGGAGCATCTATCGGTGGAAAAACGTGTTAACCGTTATTGATCGGTAAAGCGCCAGGTAATATTGAAAATGAGGAAGAGTATTCAATCGAGGCATATTCCACTTACGCTCAAATTCTCCGTAATGACCGTGGTTCTCGTTTCAAAATTTATAAAAATTTCGACCAACGTGAATAATTTTATTCGGAGAAATAAGCACGCGTCGTGTGTGAATATAGAATGAAATTTCATTGTTCCGCAATGGCGACAAGTGGCGATATAATTTCAACGGTTTTCGAGTTTACTGGCATCATTTTTATGTAAACGATTATAAACGTTGTAAACGATACGATCGAAGGATCTAGGACTTCTAGGAGGGCGGAAGTTATCCTAGTAATTTTCTAATATACGTATCCTTAAGTTTCGGGATTGGTGGTTCTGTCCATTTGGCGTGGGAATTACTTCCGGTCATTTCCGTTGAATGGCGACGGCGATGGATAGTTTGTTTCCAAGTGCGTTGTAGTGAATCACCTTCGTGATTTAAAGAGGTTCTTTTTAAACTCTTCCTTTTATCTATAGTGATTGCATTATTCTGTTTAGTATATACGCGAGGATTCATTGGTAATCTCGCACGTTAAGGAGCGATACGTACATTTCGAAGCATAAGCGTGCCTTGTGTATGGTCACTTTTAGCACGGGAATAATGGCCGATATCGAAGGGAAAAAGCTCACCGAGCTCCGAGTTATAGATCTAAAAACTGAACTCGAACGGCGAGGACTGGATAAAACTGGCAATAAGGCGGCACTCCTCGAGCGTCTCTCTAAAGTAAATTTTCTTTTTCCTTCGCATCTTTTCCCTTCAACCTTACGCCAACGTTGAATCGTTTGCTGTTTTGTCGCCATCTTAACCCCTATCGATTTTGTTGCTAGTTTATTGCTGGCATAGTTACTATATATATATATATATATATATATATATATATATATATATTTATAGGAAATCGCAATTTAAACAACTCCGCGTTTCGTCTTTAGGAAAGGCTATTTCAAGTAGGCTTAATTGCTTATTTAGATTCATCCAGTGAGACTGCAATTTATAGGTCTTTACTAGTTTTTCTTGGGGTTTTCTATTTATCATTTCAATTCTCTTTGGTCATAATCATTTTATTCTTATTCTCATTCGCAAAGGCCATATCCGACGAAGGCGAAGATCCAGATGAGTATCTGATCGTGCCATGCGGTGGAATATGCAAAGTTAATCCGAGAAAGAACAGTGGTAAGTTGCGAATAATGTATTCGATTAAAAATCATTGAATATTCAGGATCGTTTCATTCGACTGGGGCTCGTCTTGATTTTCAGTGACTGGTACGACAAATCAAGAGGAGGCTGTCGAAACAATAGAGAGTTTGAAAGAAGAACCAGTAGAGGGAACAGATAATAATGATGTAAAGCAGAAAGTAGAAACAAAGCCTGTCGTAGAAGAGGTTGTAGTTGTACCTAAGACAGAGGTGCGATTAAAGAGCTTATAGAAACATTTAGAAAGATGTTGTATTTATATGATTATGGTGAGAAACGAAAAAAATTGTTGTAGGTATCTCAAGGTGAAGTTCCAAATAGTGCTAGTAAAGAAGTAGAGCACAAGCAGGAACCTAAAATTCATTCCAATAAAGCGACAACTGAAAGTATGCCGATTCCTGAAGTGAAAGTTGAGCCCGAAGCAGTTGCTGCTGTAAATCAAACTTTGACTAATTCAACTTTGATCGTCGAGGCTAATGGCATCGACAACGAAGACTCTATCAATCTAACTATCGGGGAAGACGAAGAAAATCTCCTTGCCGAGGAGGTAAATGGTTTAATCGTATGTTTTAAACGTCGAGAAGCAACGAATGTTATTTTAACGGTATCCATTGATTGTGTTACAGACAGAGTCCCACGACAGGCACAAGGGTAAGTCTTTCCAACAAGTTTAATCGCGTAATATATCTAGATGTAAGATTTCAAGGGAAATAGACATAGCAGTACATTTATCTGCGGTCACGAGTATGTTATCGAAATCTACGGCATCAAGACCATGGGACTCGTGTTCTTCTGCGTGTTAAACACCACATCTACCCACAACCCTGCCAACCGTTGCTGAATCTGCTTACAAAGTTGTACTACGTGCATCGCCTTACATCCACTCTCCGAGCATCCATGTTTCTAAACAAGCACGTGCACAGGATACGATGCAACGGCATGTCACACGGACATGACGGACATGGAACATGGCCAATGATTTAACTACAGACTGTTGCGGCACGGCGATCGACGAGGTTTCAGCCAGAATGAAACGCACTTCCATCGTCGCCTTTACGCCGTCCATGTCAACCATGTTCTATAAAAAGTCTATCCCATAAGTGCTAGTCTATAAGTTAGTTAAAGCTAGAGTTTGATATAAAAGTTACATTAATTCTACCTAACCGCATAGAGCATCGTTGGATCGTACTGCCTCCGAATTATCTGGATACAAGAAGACTCAAGTGTGTATCAAGCCACAAATCTCCCCCGTAAACAGTTGCCGCAGAATGATGCAACGTTGTCCGTTGCACACCGAAGAAACTGATATCTTCCAGCCACATGCGTACCATAGACTCGAGACTATCGCCTAGCTTTTGACAGATTTCTCCTGGACGGACATTCTGCTGTCGCGAACATCCCAATTATTAGCATAATGTTGTCTTCGTCTCCTTCTCTTCATCGACTCTTGGTTTCTCTCCTCTGTATTCCGCAATTCCAGCCTTCGTCCCTCTCTCCTATAGTTTTTTCTCGATTCAGAGTTTTGTACGCTGAAAGGTGCAAAGGTAACTGTTGGTCGTTCTAGAGCGAGAGAGAGAGAGAGAGAGCGCGAGAGAGAGAGAGAGAGCGAAAGAGATAGAGGAGAGATAGTGGAGAGAGGAAAAAAAAGATAAAAGTAGGGTCGCTATGGGACGTGTACCATTGAAGAGAAAATTTGTGATCTTGCGATCGTGCGATCTTCATCACATAATTCACCGCGCGCAATCTGTTAGTGGCTCGGAAAAAAGTTCTATACAGGAGATACAGGCCACTAAGCAGGAGAGTGTTAGGGAGGGAGAAGAAATCTGGCCTCGCAGAAAGTGACCATGGTACCTTGATTGTCTCTGCAGATGGAGGAGAGAAGAAGAAAGTGGAAGAGAACAAGAAGGGAGAGTCTAAAGGAAGCGGTAGAGCAGAAGCCGGCGCCAACAGCAAGGAAGGGACGACGTCCGGTGCGAACGTCGGGACGAAGAACAAGCAGGACGGTGGAGACGGAAGCAAGAGGTTGGTCTCTCATTGCTAAACGGTTCACAGTGGTACGGCAACGAAATGTCACACACCTCTATGCTAGCGATGCGCTCTCTTCCGCCTGCATATACGATAAATATACCATCAGGATTAAAAATACTGTCGGACGATGGATTCCCAAGATGAAGTTATTCGTCAGAGTCGCACGCAAGATTACTTTATTCCATTTTTTTCAATCGCATACGAAGTTTCTTTCCGCTCGTACGTTTAGGCTGTAATTCTTAACTCTGGAAAGTATGTTAAGAAATCGAGAAATTGGCTAGCAAACTTAACCGAGTCCTATACCGCTCCTATTCGTAAACGAATATGTTTCAAAAGGTGTTACACGCTCTACGATTACCGATGACAAACTTTCATGCGCTGACTTTTCCATTCCACGAAGATTATTCGTTTAAAAACGCAGCATGAAACAGCGGTTTCATCGAGCACGATGATAGAGCAAGACCTAATAGTATCTCGAGGTAAATTGTACACTCAGCAGACTGCGCTTTAAGCCCTAACGCGACAAGAAGCAATCTCACTCTTCGCCCGGAGATGCTGTGCCACCCTACCTATACATACTATCGCGCGTAAGTGTCGATATTCGTTCCAACTCGACGAGGAGTGCCCTCCCAGGAAGATCTGCCAAGGAGATGCTCCCTTTCTCTGGATAACTTACGTAGAGGGATACGCAGTACAAACGTTCCCACACGGACATATACCTTTCTTACACATACGAGTGATGAAAACTGGATCCAGACTACGGCGAAAACATGCATAATTATAACTTGAGCAGACTGGTAACAATCTTATGTAACAACGATGTACAAGTGAATCCCAAAGTGCATACGATCATGTTTAATTGTTACAAAACATTATTGTTATTATTATTACTGCTGCTGGCGCCGCCGCTGCTCTTGTTGTTATTGTTATTATTGGTGTTGCTATTACTATTATTATTATTATTGTTATTATTATTATTATCATCATCTCATCATCATCGTTATTCTTCTTATTATTATTATTCTGATTCTTATTATTCTTATTGTTGTTGTTATTATTATTACTATCATCTTTGTCGTCGTCGTCGTCGTCGCTGTAGCCGCCAACGTTGTCATCCTCATCGTTGCCGTCGTCGTCGTCACCATCATTATCATTATTCTTCTTATTATTAGTATTGTTATTATTATGATTATAATTGCGATTATTGAAAACAAAAAAGTTGCTAGCCAAATTTATACGCTTAACATAGTTACAGAGGTACTTATTAAGCCTCAAAAGATGATAGCGCTGTTAAAGTAATATCTCCTATACGCAATAAGAATTCTTTGAATGATTCGTAGATGTAACGAGAATAATAATCATTTTCAGCTTGGAGTCTAGTAACAAGAGCCAGAAAAGGGACGATAAAGGTACATATACTTGAGTTATGCGTTTCTCACGTATGCCAGCATATTGCTCGGTATATTTCCTCTTTAACCCCGATTTTCTTTTTTCCGCAGAGAAAAAGACTTCGCAGGTGAGCCCTGTTAACGCGAGTAGCAGAAACTTGTGGGTATCTGGGCTTTCTTCGAGCACCCGCGCTACAGATTTGAAACAAATATTCTCGAAATATGGGAAAGTAATCGGTGCAAAAGTGGTGACAAACGCGAGGACCCCTGGCGCGCGATGCTACGGATACGTTACTATGTCGACGAGCGAGGATGCCGCGAAATGTATACAGCATTTGCACAGGACCGAACTTCACGGACGCGTAATATCCGTAGAGAAGGTAATTAATAACCGATGCAAACGAATTCTCATTGAGTGTGCATTCCTCCTGGATCCGACCGGACCATTTATTTTTAAAGGCGAAAGGTGACACGCAACAGAGCCACATGCGAAAACGGGACACTGCCAACGGCAAGTCGGAGAAGAAGGACGACAAGGATAAGGACAAGGAGAAAGAGAAGGAAAAGGAGAAGGACAAATCGAAGGATAATTATGACGCGAGCGATCGAAAGGACAAAGAAACTAAGAAAGAGGCAGCAGAGGACAAAGGTTCGGAAGCAAGTGAGTTATTATAGCCGAAAATCTAGCTACGCGAAAAGATTGTTAATTTGGTAAAAGGATCGTTTAAACGTACGGCAGCAAAAAAATCGGACGAGAAAAACGATGCCGGTGAAGGTAACAAGAAACCAGAGGCGCAGGACAAGAAGGACGAAGTTTCCAAGGAATCGGATTCGCGATCGACTAAGTCTACGAGCAAGAAGCCAGAAAGCGAGAGAGGTAGGCGGGACGAGAAGAGAATTCGATCTTGGGATCACCATCGATCTCATACACGATCGCGTAGCCGCGAACGACGCAGACGCGACGACGTGCTGACATTCGCTAAAATCAGGGTAAATTTGAATATATAGCGCGGTATGAAGAACTGATTGTTGGGAGGATTTCACGAGATCTGATATATGCTTTTAGGAGGAACGGGAGAGGCAAAGGCTGCGCGAAAGGGTGAGAATGCTTCGCGAGGAAGAACGAAGAAGAAGAGAGGACATGGAGCGTCAGAGGGAAATAGAACGTAGACAAAGGGAAGAAGCTGCGCGGTTGGAAAGGGAACGTGAGAAATTACGAAGGGAAAGGGAGAGGATCGAACAAGAGAAGGCCGAGTTACTTCGACTCGAGCGAGAACGTCAGAAGCTCGAAAGAGAGAAACTGGAGCGAGAGAGATTGGAACTGAAGAGACAGCAGATGCGACTGGAGGAGAGCAGGCGCGCTCCGCCGCCACCATCTATAAAGCGATCTTCCAGCGATAGAAGGGACCCCCGGGACATGTACGTGGAGCCGGACAGGAAACGGATGACTACGGAACACAGTCGAAGACACACGCCGGACCGAGTGACCGATCGACGGGGCGAAATTCTGGATCGCGTCTCGGACAGACGATTGGACGCGTCACCGCCTTCTCGTTACGAGTCTAGCAGGTAAAAAGAACCTTGGTCGGGTTCATAGACTCCTCTCTCTCCCTCTCTTAACCTTGCAACGTAATCGAGACGGCACCATCAACCGGCTATATATAACGTTACAGATCTGCCCAAGATATGGGATTAAAGAAGGAATTTAAACGCAGCACTGACTTTACCTCGCGAACCAGTCGTCCGGAAAGCTTCTCCGAGGTATCGCGTGGACGAGAAGTAATAGTCCGTCGTGAACCTCTCAGCACAACAACGTCGTCCATTGATCCTCGACAAGTTAAAGAAAGGTAAAGTGAAAAAGTACTTTAACGTTAAATGCGTTATGGAATCGCTTGGAAGTTTTCGATTCATCCAATTCGTCGAATTCATCGGACGAAAGTGGCAATCAACTGGCATCGTTGATTTTTGCAGCAGGTACGAACGCCCGAGTACAACCAGCTACACTCGCGAGCGCGAAGTTCGTCGTTCCGAACCAGAAACTCATAGAAGCTCCAGGGATAGTCACACGAGATATGGTGACAGCTTCAAGACAACTGGCTCCGGGACGCCGCGTTAGTATAATACAATTGAAATATTGCTGACCGTTTCGTTTTTGAAAAGATTCACGTTTTCGATATACACAGGTGACAGCCGTTACGTGGAAAGCAACAGAACGACCAGTAGCTGGCATTCCGGGCCGCCGTCTACGAAATCATTCAATTCTGTGCCGAGCAGCGGAACTCGTGATCCGCGAAACGAGCCATCCAGCTGGAGCTCTAGGTCCTCCGAAGGTGTCAACAGGTATTACGCAATCTCTCTTCTACTTTCCCCTCGATCCAATGCGTCAAAGAATAGATTGGGTGTATAGACTCTATTTGCTATAGAGGAACGCATCGGTCGATTTCAGGTGGAGCAATTCGAGCAGCATGGGAAACACATTGAGACATCCAGTACCACCGACCTATCAAAGCGGCCCTATACAATCTATGGGGCTGACGGCACCTGGAACAACGCCGTCATACGACCGCTTCGATCCGTATAAATCATCTATGCCGAGTATGAGAAAATATTGATCTCGTCGCTCCGATACAGGCCACTCTGACGATTAACACAGTGAAATCTACGCTGATGGGGTTGCTACGGCACGTCAGTAACCCGTCACAGACGCATGTATACACTGAACACACACACACATACACACACATATAAATAATTGCCTATTCTCTCGATAGATGATGTTTGAATATCTATAGCGGCCGATCAGTGTACGCTTACTCTCGATTCTAACGATTTTTTATGAACGAACAACGTGTGCGTACAGTTGAGACCGACCTCTCTTTCGATCTCCTTACTCGTTACGTTTCAACTTGATATACCGAACAGATTGACTCGCAAATGGTCTTCGACCAAGTCGAAATCGCGTTTCGTTCTCTCGAACATCACCTTACTGTTAGTCACCGCGAGGAACGGAATGAAACGAAAGCGGTAATAGATACTTTTACAGTGACCGCCTGTGGAACGCCTATCGTTCAATGGCTTGTATGCGCGTGACTTTCCATGCGCACTCTCCGTCTCCGTCAACTGCAACACGTAACATGTACAACACACGGAAATCTCAACACCAAACTGAAATGGATTTTTGTACATTTGTTAATAGATAGGAGGAGGGATCGCAGTTAGAGATGTAATGGGTATCAGGCATGCTCGACGGCTCGCGGAATCGAACGTTCATTAAGTTCATTCGCTCGCCCGTCCCGTCCGTCGGCAATTAGATTTTCACGATGCTATTCTCTATCGATCGACACTGCAGCTTATTTCGAAAGATAATAACGCGCATCTCGTTTACGTCGATGGAGGTATTCTCGTAGTGCGTTAAGTTATCATCGTATATTGGAATCATCGGCAGTTGTATCGTCTATCTTTATCCGATTCTTAGAAATACATAGAACCAAGTACATATTCTCTAAGGGATATGACTGAATTTGTATATTGAATTCCATAACAACTGTATATCATGCGACGTTGAAGTCTACGCTCGTACGTGGTTGACACGTAACGCGTTTCAGTGTAGCGAACACTATTACAGCATAAATAAATTTATGGCATATTGAAGATTTCTGGTACCGTCGTATTTTATCTGTACATCACGTCACGTCGTGTTTGTAGAATCAACGAATGGTAACTGAGTGGGTTAGCGGGACGCGTGGTAGAGGACTCGGCGGAGTTGTGGAGTGGAAGAAAAGAGCAACCACTTTCCTCTGCGGCCTCTGATTGACTATATACTCTGTATAGCGAAGAGGATGGCGCCTGTTGGAGCAAGAAAGGTGAGAAGGAAAAAGAGAAGCGGAGAGAGTAAGGGAAGAATACAGGTGGTCAGTGAGTCGGCAAGGCGCGCGGTTGAAAGCAAAGTGTGTCGAGGTCTTTTCACGGACAGTCATCGCGTGACACCGGGGTTTGCCCCGTGCAACCACTCTTGTACGATCCGACCGGCGCTTCTTCCACTCGAATCTTTTTCTCTCTCCCTACTCTCTATCTCCATCTCCCTGTCGAGGCTCAATAGACAGACGATGGACAATTCGCTGGTACTCGAGCCGCCGCGACAAGTTTGTTGAAATAGTTCGACACCGCCAAGTGTGTCGTCGTCGGGGATATCAGGTGTACTGACAGCGCGGAACCACCTGGGAATGTGCGTGAATAGGAATCCTTGATCTATATTACTTTCTCAGGATGTCGTCGATCATCGTTCTTTTCGGTAAGTGCATCCGCGAATTAAGAGACGATCTTTAAAAGAAATGCAGAAACCGCGCGCTGACTACCCGAGTCAAATCATGATTCTGTGAATTGTAAAACCATCAAGCAACATTTATCTTGCGCTTGCGAGTGAACACGAGCAGAGTTGATTAATCGCTCGTTAATGGAATACACAAGTAAAAAGTATACATAGTAAGACTCGTGAGATTTCTTCGTTGTTCTTCATTCCGAAAAAGATCTCGTGCAACCGAAAGCATTGCGAAGGATCTCTAGGGCATGGATCCCGCACGATGCGGGCTAAATTACACGCTGTGACCTGTTTGTACCTGAAGATAACAGCAGTGTACCTATGCAATTTTATTGAACTTTTTTGGAGGACATCAGTCGAAATGAAATTTTAATGAATTGGATTCTCGGGCAAAGGACGAGTATGTAATGATAGTTGGTGAAAGTATACAGCACGCGGGTGACTCGCAGCAATTATCCCTCTTGCCACCCTCGCGGGGTTCTTTCATTCGTCGATCGATCGAGAGACAAACAATCTTGGACTGTTTTCTCGTGGCGGAACGTCCAGGCGTGGATTGGCGATGAATCAGTGAACGGAAGAAAGGCGCGCTTTCTCGTCGAGCAACTTTCACCGTCGATGAAGTCCGTGTACGTTAACTCGTTCCTCGAAACGGCCTCGTTCGATCAAGGGGGGGCCACTTATATTATTTGTACGTGTTGGATCGAGCCGTGGCTACCACTGTAGCTACACCTACTCTCATTCAACGTGCTAACCGATTATGTTAATCTGAATCGATCTGACTGTTTGATTAAGGGGTAATGTCACAGTAGAGCTCGGAAAAGTAGCCGGGTTTTGAGAATTTTTTAAGCGAGTATTGTGAATGGAATGCAAAATCTATTTGAAGGCCTTTATTGTAAATACCTTGAAGTATGATTCCAATTTTTTGTTTAATTTTTTTATTACGAAATGGCCGCGCCACAGGTCAAAAAACGAAGCTTCTGAAATACAGTGTTCCGCGGCCGGAAAGATTTCTCTTTCAATTTTTGACCTAGATCAAGAAATCAAATTGTTTGATTCTATATAAGATTATCTCGGGAAGTACACGAGGAAATTGAAAAATACTGTTTTTTTGTAAGAATGGTACGCAATTGAACAAAACGTCTCAACAATTTAGAGGTTCCGTGATTTGTTCAATCATGCCATTCTTATAAAAATTAGTATTTTATAATTTTTTTCGTGTATTAGTTTATGAAATTATATGAAATTATAAAATATTATTATATCGTGTATATAATTTTTTATTTTTAGTTCTACGTCAAAAATTGAAGGAGAAATCTTTTAGGCCGTGGAACACTGTTTTTCGCATAAAAAAAATCTCAAAATCAGGCTGTTGTTAACAAATTAATTTTGATTTATCTTAGTAAGAGTTTTCTATATTTTGATTAAATAAATTATTAATGGTTAGATTTTTGACCAAAATATTAATTTTATATTTTTATATATTATCTGGGTTTTGTATACATTTTACGATCCTGTTCCCTGAAACTTCACCTGTGTATTTCTTTCCGGGCTCTACTGTGGCATTACCCCTTAATTCGGATTCCACTAATCAGCCCCGCACGGTGCATCCGACTAGCGAGATCTCGGGAATGATAAATATTGGGTGGGGTGTGCTCCCGGCGCGAGAAATTTCACCAAGTAGTGGGTTCGTTACGCTTCCAATTCGATTTCACGCAGAATCGTGTTGCCTTCTCGTACGATTCGAGACGCTTTTCCTATCGATCGTGCTTAGGCTTGCGAGCAAATCTTGGGAAATGGTGTCAATAGGTCGGTAGGAGAGCAGGATGCGTCCGCAGCAAGCTCACGACTGATTCACGTCTGCTGCGCGCGAATAACCAACTCCAGAATTGGGGACTCTTGGAATGGCACCACCATTCATCGTCTTCGCACACCACTCCGAAGCTTTTACCTTCTTCGCTTCGATGTTGCGCAACGATTGCCGTACGCTGTACGCGTACGAGAGTGTGGACGATTGATCGTTTGGAACGCGCAATCGTTCACCGGCAATTATGGGTACCATCGGACGTGTGAGAATTTTGTAGTTAATTTTTTTTATTGATTTTTCCATGCTTACACACGAATGTTTCAGAAGTTTGTATGATCTGGGGTTCGCTGACTGCTGGTTCCTGGTCCTACGATCAAGTTACTCGCCATCGTTATCGTAAGTACCTACCATATAGGTGCTTACTTAGGGTGGCTCTTATTTACTCTTGGTAAAATGTTTTTTATTTCTACATTTCCTTCGCGGCGTCCCCCAGAATAGTTTCAAATAATAAGAAAAGGGGCCCAGGGGCTCTTGAACATTTAAATAATTATAAAACAGCTCGCAAAGTTGATTTTATATAATACTAGCTTTACTACTCTGCTTCGCTCGAACTATAGATTCTGATTTAAAAAAAAATTATTTACTAATTTTTTTTATGAAAATAGTCACATTCATCTGGATTAGTTAGGCATGAGACACATTTCGTGACCCCAGAGTTTACGTGTAAAATTTTCTGTACGCAGCATTGAGATACGGAAACACGCCGGCGTCGGGTTTCGTGGTGCCATTACAAGAATGGCCCGAAAGGGAAGGGTGGCTCGCAGAGGTCGGCGGGACGAGACGATCGCCGATAGGAATTTTCCGAAGGGACACGGAATTACAGCCACGGCCCTACGAGTTGACGAGGGTGGAGCAACGAGACGAGCCGGATCCGTTGGTTGCCATCAGCGAAACTTTGGGCGCGTTAAACACCGTTGGAAGTTATATCGTCAACATGACCAGGGGCGTGGAGAATTCTAATTATCCACCCAAGGAATTACCATCAGCGATATACACCATCTCGAAAAATATCCTAGGCATGGTTTCGATGCGATTTCAATTACTAAAAACTACTCTGCCCTCATTAGTTAAAACGTCCTATCTAGCATTTCGAAACATCCGAGAAAACTGTAGTTTAAAATTTAATTTAAAAAATGTAGTCATTATTCCGTAGCAGCCTGATATAATTTTTTATCATAGGTGTACCGGCATATAATGTATTATTAATGTGGCAATTAATTAAATGTTTCAGATAGAATATTTTAATTTAGTAAACAATGTAAGATCGGATATTTTAATATAGCAAACACTTGAAATCGTGTTTAATTCATACTTTTAAATGTACAACTTAAACAAAAATAACACCCTACGTAAACTTAGGACAATCTAATTTAGTAGATAATACATAGGACATTATAAACTAGTAAAACGATCTGAAAAGCAGTTAGGATGAATAAATTAGACTGTTTCTAGATCTCTACCAAGTACCTAGAGTTTTCTAACTTTACCTAAAAGGTAAAAGACATGTGGAACTTCAAATATTTCAACACATCTTGAAAAATGAAAAAATATTAAATAGGACGTTTTAACTAAGGAGTACACTACTATGCCTCTTATGCATCTGTTTGTACATGGTTCGCATGTTTAGGACGCAACGTCACGGACAGCATAGCGCCGTTAGTGCGCGGTGTAACGTTGCCACTACGAACAACACAGATCGCATCCAAGCAGCAGCAACAGCAATACCCACACCAGCCATCTACCCCAGCACCCCCATCCACCGCCCTGGAAATCGTCGATCGAGAAAAGGAAGCCTCGCCGGTGTCTACCGGTTGCACCACAGCGGAAGGTACACCCGGAAAGTGTCAGGATCTGAGTAATTGTCCACAGCTTTTATTAGACTTGACCAAACTGAGGCAATCGCTGTGCTTCAAGAGCTTATTCGTACCGGGTGTCTGTTGCCCGATCACCGATGGAACTGACTTAGCTAGGTAATTCTCGATCTCGATACCGATCCCGCTACCATGCTCAACCAATAACGCGTGTATATGTTTTCAGCCCGACACCTGCTGGAATATCAGCCGTGGCAATTGATTCTGGCGTTCAAGCTTCTCGACCACCGATCCGTCCGATCAAGCCGCAGACTCCCCGACCCATTCCGTTGTTCCCTGTTGCATCCTCGACGACCATCAGCCCTGTCGGTGTAACGACGGTATCCATTCTAGGACCTGGAGCCGGTCCCTCTTCCAACGAGTCCAACGGCTTCCTAGAACCGACTGCCATCACCATCGACAACAATTTCATTCAGGACGACGAGGGTAAATTTCGAGATAGACACGAATAACGGGCGCAATGTGCAACAGACAAGCTGTGTGTATTCCGTAGAATGCGGAGTAAGAAACTCGGGCAAGTATCGAGTGGTAGGCGGTGAGGAAGCTTTGCCGGGACGTTGGCCGTGGATGGCAGCGATATTCTTGCATGGCTCTAAGCGGACGGAATTCTGGTGCGGCGGCTCCTTGATCGGTCCACGACACGTTCTCACCGCGGCTCACTGTACCCGCGACCAGCGACAACGGCCGTAAGTTGACAGTTCGTAAGTAAATAGCCATCCAGCTGTCGGCTCTTGCTAGTGTTCCTGATTTCTCCATATTTTTCGCATCTCGAGAAATCAGATTATATTTCTTGAGAATTTTTGAGAATTCTTAAGAAATTAAAAAAATATCGCAGAATTTATATTTTTGGAATAATGTTGATAATATTTATCTAAATTTTTATTCGTGTCCAACGATTTTTTTGTGACAAAATCTGCGGCTGTATAAAAATTTCTTTCATTTTGAGTGGATGTTGGTTTAATTGTATATAGAGCATCGGCGATACGAAGAGAAAAGTTTATAAACATTTATTACTGATTGTAGATGTGTTTATATGTTCACGATTAGCACACAATTTGAACTAACTGCAAATTCATTTCTGAAAACAAATGGGATTTATAATAATTTTCCACCCTATAATTTTCCACCCTAAAGATTCTCGAGAAACACTGTAATTTCTCGAGAAATGAGAAATAAGAAATTATAAAATTTCTCGAGAAGGAACACTAGCTCTTGCTAGCTGGAAAATAGTGATTTCGTCAACGGGTTTCTACACAGATTCGCGGCTAGGCAATTCTCCGTGCGACTGGGGGACATTGACCTCGAGAGGGACGACGAGCCATCAGCCCCGGAGACCTACGCCGTCAAGCAGATTCACGCGCATCCGAAATTCTCGCGGGTCGGATTTTACAACGACATCGCGGTCCTCGAGCTAACCAGACCTATTCGTAGATCGCCTTACGTCATACCGATCTGTCTTCCGCAATCCCGGTACCGGAACGAGCGATTCGCCGGAGCCAGGCCCACCGTAGTCGGCTGGGGCACTACTTATTACGGTATACACAACCCCCCGACACATAGGGTTACCACCTTTTTTCAGAAAAATAACGTACATTTGCAACTTTGTATCATTTTTAAATAACTTAATGGCATCATTGCACTCAATATTCATATTAAAATATATAAATAATTCGTTTTTTATTAGATTGAGAGAGGCGTTGTTTCTTTCATCCCACCACTTCACATTCATGACAGAGAAAACTCTCTCAGTAAATGCTGAAGTGGCGGGAACAGATAGAAAATAATAATATTGCATTACGTTTCACGTAATATCATTAATTGTGAAATAAAGTATTTTCGCGTACTTTATTGCTATTCAAAAGTATAGAGTAAGATACTTTATTTTAAAGCACGGGTGGCAACCCCACCGACACTTGACAAATCCCCCGAATGAATTCTTTCAACGCGTCGCGCATATTCTACATATCTCTGTTGTGTTGATAGGAGGGAAAGAAAGTACCGTGCAACGACAAGCAGTGCTACCGGTCTGGAGGAACGAGGATTGCAACGCGGCTTACTTCCAACCGATCACGAGTAACTTTCTGTGCGCCGGTTACAGTCAAGGCGGCAAGGATGCTTGCCAAGGGGATTCTGGTGGTCCCCTAATGCTCAGAGCCGATGGCAGATGGACTCAAATCGGTATCGTTTCCTTTGGCAATAAGTGCGGAGAACCCGGATACCCGGGCGTCTATACGCGAGTCACCGAATACGTCGATTGGATAAAAAGTAATTTGAAGTGATCGCGATAAAAATGACAGAGTGATGGCTGGTGTCGCGCACTCGCTACGCTAACGCTTGTATTATAGGTATACGTGTGCCAACGATTATTATTTATATTTCCTATTATACATGTGTTGTCTACGCAGGTATATGTATATGTACATACCTAAATGGAGATTATCGATAACGCGGGTATACACATATGCGTCTATGTGTTTATTCGATTTTTCGATGACATTATATCTTTGATATAGAAAATTAATAAATTAATATTTGTTACCTTACAGGTAGTTGACGGCACCTGCTATATATACCATACATACACTAAAAACTATCTACATACTTGACAACTACTTGATACAGGTGCAAATGTAGTAGCGACGACTCTATTCGATTCGCTCGTCTCAACTGTTTAAACTCGAATCATGTATTTACATATTATCGATTCATTCCTCCATACATTCATGAATCAATCCATCCCATCAACATCGGTTCGTTCACTAAAAATATTCATCCATCTATCCACCGAACGCATCAATATGCGCGGTGTCGTTAAATTCTCGCGCAACTATAAACGTTAAAGTTAATGGCCGTCGTGCTACCAATTTCTCGTCAGATCCCGCTTGGCTGTTTTATCGAAAAGCTCCGACATTTCGACAATGATTGCTAAAAGCGTTTCGGTTGAGAACTTGGAAAATCTTGTGAAGCAAATGGTGAATGGGGCGCTCGAAGATAACGGTTAGTGGAGCGGACGACGCTATCCTCGAATACGTTCTTTTGATTTCTTCAAATCCGCCGCGTGTGCATTTAAATGTAGAGCAGCTGATTAAATTTCATCGAATGATTTACGAGGAATGGTATTTCAAAAAGTTGTCCGAAGCCAGAGGAGATACGAAATGCGAGGCAATCGAAACGAAACAGCCAGAAATTCAAGATCAGGTATTGCTATTGCCAATGTATTCTCTATTATATCTTACAATCTCAATAATTCCCTTTCACTTTTCAGAATAATGTATCGACGACCGATGGCTATCGTAGATTGCGCCGGTTCAAATACAAGCGTCGAAACGATCAATCCTCTACAGTGATTAGCCCGATCACTCACACAACTGTGAAAAATCACTCCAACGTTTCTCGTGGGAACAACTTTGCAGAGGAGGAGGAGAGGGACCAGGATAGCGGAAACGCAGACGAGATTATTGAATCTGGAATTGACGTTTCTAATGATTCGATTAAAGATAAAGTATCTCGTTCGCTCGCATTTGGCAAGCGCTTTAACCCCGCTACCAGTTAAAATTCTACCTACCCTGACACACCTTTCCAGGAAATCGATGAAATTGGCGACAGGAAAGTCATTGAACTTTGGAGCAGCTCGGTTAAACGATCCGAGAAGAAGGACTCGGTGAGCGAGAAGAAACCTACATTGAAGGAAACTCGTCTACGCGATTGCGGCAACGGGTGACTAGTTTACTATGTATAACCGACTGACTGTACACGTAGTATGTACTGAAATACAGACCTATCGTTACAGGTCAGCGAAAAAGCAAGAAAATCCTCTAAACTTGTCTTTCGAGGCTTGGAAAAGAATGAAAACCATAGCGTATCGACAAGTGCTAGTCAACAGGGAGAAGAAAAAGCAGCAACTGTTGATCGCCAATCTGGCGAATATGAAACAGAGAAAAATAGCTGAGCAGGTGACTGTTTTTTAAGGAATTCAGATATTCTTTTAATAATTCAAGATATCCGTATAATTTTGCCGCCTTTGTGCAAAAGGAACATGCACGTAAAAAGCAACAACGAAGGCTGATGCTGTCGAAAAAGCGGCTCGATGCGGTAAAACGAGGAAACGCCGTGATACCTCACCGTAATCAAAGCAAGGAGAAACCAAAGGTTGCCGAAGGTGGCGTAAATGATGGACCAAGAAAACCGACAGACACGAAACTCGACAAACAGAAAACAACGAAAACGGGAACGCGGTATCATCTCGTAGATTAGTTTCGTTCCTACAATTTCCCACGTTATCGTAACAGTAAATAGACGAAGGAAAGAGAGAATGAAAAGAAACGAATAGAAAAAGATATCAATAGTCCGTCTATACTTTTCAACATTTTCAGGAAACCAAATCAATTAATAAATACTAATCAAACGGATGAAACGAATTGGATGCAATATGTGGAAGGTGCTGCGTTCGATTCTTGGTTAAACCAATTGAATTGGGTGCTGCATGAAAAGTATTTACGAGAACGACGGCATCTTGTACGATCGTTCTATTGTCAACCCGTTTACTACGGAGGCACGACTTGTGCAAGATAAGTGTAGTACACTTCTTCCACGTACAGTGGAACGCAATTATGTATTGCTCTTCCTATTACGCCGGTAATACGATCCATCGTTAAAACATACATTCCGTAATTATAATAATATTGCATTAAATATAAACTAAGCGCGGACGTGCCTCATTATATCCAGCATTTCTGCATTCGGTTAAATTTACATTTTCTCCTTGTCGTTTTCCTTCAAGTTGTTTATTGCTTTCTGAACTAAAACTCCCAAATTTTTCGGAAGGCTCATTTGTATGGAATGTAATTGTTGCATAACTTGATTTTCCAAAGGAGAAACATTGTGGGTTTCTACGACGGCGTCACTAGTCACGATATCATCGCACCCTTCCACGTGATCTACACCGCAGCCAGATTCCCTCTGTATCAGCTGCTCGGTAAATTCGTTCTCGCCTAACATGAGATTCACTGTAAAATCTATTCACGCCTCCAACAAACTCATTTACCATTACGTCCAATTATCGATACTTACATTTTGAATCAACACTCGCGCTTGTATACCCTTCCAATAACTTCGTGGTCGGCGATTGTACGGCGCTGTCCAATTCGCATATACGTAATGCCAATATTCTGTAATTAAAGATGTACGATGAAGCTCGCGTAGTCTTTTATGAATGTCGATTAAATATGTTACGAGAATTATAAATCGCATGTCTATATTCCACCTACTTGTTTGCTTTCTTTTGATGCGCCAAAGCTAAAGTTTTATCATTCAGTGCTTCTAGCAGTGCTATGCACAAACATCTCAGGTCCGATATCGCCGCTGCTGATTTCTGTGTCGGTACGTGAGGTTCGTGATGCAGTAACTGTTCCACTAGCAACAAAATGGATGACAAAACGCGATAACAAAATTGGAGAATGCTAGTTTAAAATACGACCAATGTACCGACGTACCCTGTTTATGGGTCATAATGGTCCCAGCTGCTGTATTTGCGCCTAATTTCACAGATCCTTTTACCCGTTTGCTATCCAGCATGCTCTAAAAATTTCATTGCTCTGTCAACGGAGGGCTAGCAAATTCTACTTAAGTATGATAACGAGAATATCATTCGTATTATGTATCGTTACTTTGTATTTTGATAGCGATTGTCTTGCGAGTTCCTTCTCCTCCAGCAACTGCTGCAATCTTTCTTGAAGATACCTATAAACCATCGTCAATTTAAATCTCTTGTACTCCACGTTTATTCTTCTTTATAGAAGAGAAATAGAGTAAATAGAGAAATAGTTTGCCAGCATCTCGTTTCTTACCTATTCTCATTAATAAGCGCATCTAGATCCACCGGTTTCGATGCGCTCAACGCTTTTGACAATTCATAATTTAAACGATGCGCTTTACATTTGAAAGCGTCCCTTTCCATTTCCAGCTCATGCTTCTCGTCTAGAACTGTCTGTAGATCTGTTTGCAATTGAGTGCACTGTCGAAATGATGCTTTTTAATGACACTCTATAATGTCTGTTATATTCTGTTTAATTGGAATCATGAAAATTACCTTGATGTTCAATTTCTCCAACTGTTCTATCATCTCTTCTCTCTGATGGACAGCAGGAGCAGACTGTGCTTCTTGTTGCTGCGCATAATTCGCATTGCCACTTATGGAAAGTAGTTTAGCGTCTCTTTGAGCTTGTGCCAATTTCTGCCTCAGCGTTTCTACTTGTAGTCTAAGACACTTGTTTTGTTCCCTGGTTTCTGTTAGTAAATCTAGTGTCTCAAAGTGCTCATCGGAATCGTAACATCTATCAAGTGTTTGAGTATCTTTTTAATCTCTAATCGTTTCTGTATTCGTGTATGATAGTAGACTAATATACAGATGATTCTTACCCTTTCGAATCCTTTGTATTGATCGTTAGATGTAAATATTTCTCTTGCATTTGTTCGGCTATTGATTTCAAGTGATCCCTTTGCGTTCTGCACTGAATCAATTCTCCACTTAAAGTCGCGAGCTTTTCAGACTTTATTTCTAATTGTTTTCTCAACATTTCCTATAAAATCGATCAATTTAAAACATCACTAATCGCTACAGTGAGTACTTACTTAAGGTATTTCGAATGGTAATCAATGGTAATTAACGAGAAAACATTTAATAGCAAATAACCCACTTTCGATGACAGATTATCCTGATGCTCTGTTTGCGTAAAATTTACAGTCTTTCCGCTCATCCCGCTCATTTTCTAATTCGTACTCAAGAAGTTCAATGTATGTATGTAAGTATTGGTAAGTATAAAGGCAGCTGATTGTGAGGTTCTCCCTTTGCTTATTTTGAGAGAGGAGGGAACAGCGCGCGCGCGTGAAATTACGTGAAACTATAATTCGTTCGTTGTCTGTTACAGGATTTGTGGATCATTCTTCCGTTGACAAACCTCAACTGTATCGAATAAGGGAAAACTCTATCGATCTAAGAACTTGAAACTTTGAAATCAAGATTTTATATATAAAATAAAATGAAAATATACTTATTACTTATTTAATATTCATTTGTACATACTTGTATCGCTCCATTGCAATGCACTGAATGTATTTTAAAGACAATAAACTGGAAATACTCTACGAAACCGTATTATTATTGTAAAGATCCTCTAAAACATTCCTATCCAAATTCCAAACCTACCATCGTCAAATATCGAAAGGCCTTCGACGGTGAAATTCAGGATACCTCCTTTCGCTTCATGTTCTCCTGATACTTTGGCTAGAATCTGGCAAAAATTTTCAGAACGCCCCAAAATCGGGTTTTGTACTAGGAGAACATGACGTCGAAAGAGGTGGCACAAAGTAACGACTCCGGAGAGTGAATCGAAGACGGAGAACTATAATCAACGCAGTGGCAGACTTTACTTGTGATTGTGAAATTTGGGATTTAATTAGGAAATGGAAGTTATAGGGTACATTTCTAAATTAAAAAATGCGGTTTTTCTCTACATGTGGTTTTCTCCACATGATGTAAGGACATAAGGTGCGTTACATCATGGGATTACACATCGTCCTTGCATTTATATATTTATCGGCGCCCGCCCCTGCGTCCGGTGTCATTTCTACAACATCGCCAAGTTCATGATAAGTTGGGGGAGTACTAAAAAAATTTATTAAGCGAATAAAAACACCACGACTACCTACATAGATATTATTTAATCTGTGTTTGTATGATTTTAAATACATAAATATTGTTATGCTTTACAAATAAAATACAGTAGCATAACCACAACAGCCGACAACTATGGACAAGCAACGTAAAATACTTTTTTTATTTATTTATTTTTGAAAATATGACATTTTATATATTTATTACCTTTCCAGAAATTTGCCAGTACTTTAACAACATTATTAAAGATGAGAAGGATGTTTCAGCAGGAATGGCTGCTATTCGCACGTTACTTAGGGTTTTGGAATATTCGACCTGTAAGCATACATCGGTAAACATTCAAATTTAAGTCGATATATTTTTTAAAGTTTCCACATGTTTCATTCAATCGCAGCGGAAACAGTTCAAGAACTTAGATACTGCCTACAAAATGCAATAGATGCAATGAGGTCCACGGACAATCCTGTTACTGCCATCGCATCTGGCAGTGAATTGTTCCTGCGTTTTATAACCCTGGCTACATTAGACACCCCAGTAAGAACATAGATTAAAATTAAAAGTAACTCGAAAAATCTAAAATATTTTATTCGAGATCTCTGAATTCTTTCTGATCAGTCATTTGCAGAATGCAAGGGAATTATGATACACAGGGGAAAGATGTTCTATGAGAAATTAGTGGCTGCCAGGGGAAAAGTTGCGAGAGTAGCTGCACATTTCATTACGGATGGTTCGGTAAATTTCTTTTCTTCTTTCTATAATTTTCTCTGCAATCAGGTGCTCCTGTAATATTATACTGTATATTCTAGAGAATACTCACTCACTCCAAATCTAGAGTTGTATTGCAAGCAATGAAAGAAGCTGCTGCGAGCAATAAAATATTCTCAGTATACGTAACGTCTTCTTCGCCGGATAATAGCGGGTATGGCTTTTTCTTACAACATTTCCTACCTTCTTCCATGATGTTACATCCCGCAACAAGTGTACAAGCTTCCTTTCAATGCCCAGAGAAGAAATGTGTCAGAACCTATCCAAGTTTGGCGTGTCGTGCACACTGATATTAGATTCTGCGATGGGATACGTTATGGAGCAGGTGGACATGGTCATGGTCGGAGCGGAAGGTGTTGCAGAAAGTGGTGGTGTGATTAATAAGGTATATGCGATTGCATATATATCTGTCGCACAATGATATATTGTTAATTCTTACACACTTTTGTTCAAGGTTGGCACGTATACAATGGCCATGTGTGCCAAAGAAGTGAAGAAACCTTTTTATGTACTTACGGAGAGCTTCAAATTTTCAAGAATATATCCTTTAAATCAAGTTGACTTGCCAGATGAGTTCAAGGTATACATTAATTACAATTCACTATAAAAGAAAACGAAAGGGAATACAGTTCTTCTGCTTTTTCTTTGCAGTACACAGCGAGCATATTAAGGAAAAACTTACAAAAAGAACATCCTTTAGTTGATTATACACCTCCTCGTTATATCAGTCTTTTATTTACTGATTTAGGTATTTTAACTCCTTCAGCTGTGAGCGATGAACTTATTAAATTATATTTGTAAAAAAACTTGTACACTGATTAAAACTGTTCACATTTTTTAAGGAGTCCCGTTTAATTTTTTTTAAAAATTCTACTTGATTTGTATAATATATATTCGTGTATCTGCAAGTTCGATCTTAATGATAATAATTCGTACAAGTTGTTTGAGTGAGACGAGCAGAAAGAAGCCAAACAGCTGGAAAACATGAACTTTTCCAAAAAGACTGTACGACAACAAACTTTATTAATTTCTAAGATAGTATTGAGTATTTGAAAACGATAGCATACAATAGACAATTCTTATTAAATTACATTTCTCCTTACAGTGCGATTCAGAATAACAAGATATAAAGTATGTAATCAGTTCTATTATACAATACAAGGGCAAGACTGCCTTAATTAAATTTAGAGGAAGTCTGCTCGGATACATTTCGCTCGAATGTACATATTAGCATTTTATATTCGCGCACATTATCTATACATTAAATCATGAATTGTATTCATTTTAATAATTAATTGACGTTGTATATTCTACAGCAACGATTAACGTAATACAATAAGTAAATGATTCCTCATAATTGTAATAATGGACACAAAAACTTTTTTTTTCGCACATTTCCATCGATTTCAACAAACTACTGGACCGATTTGAAAATTTTGTGAGCTACATTTGTTGGCCATTCAATTATCTTTAATTTGATATCATTTTTGACCATACTGGTCATTCGCAACACGAGATATTCGCAATTGAGTGGGACCACCTTTTTGACCGACAGCTAAAAACGTGTCCATAGAAATTTTTTTAGACCTTATTTTCGGAATCAGTGGGCTGTTTTACATAAGAAAAAAATAGTGGCATCTGCTGCACGATTTTTTTATTTTGTAAACTAGTGTAATCTACGACACTGCTTGTGTCTATAGTCTTTGAATGCAGTTTAAATAATTTAAATCTGCTTTACCATTTCGAGACAGTTTCGAACAATTTGCAAATACATACATACATACATACATACATCACCTAATGAAAAGTAAAAAAAATCACTATCATCGTAGCAATTTAGAAATTTTTCAAGGCAAAACCAACGGTTGAGATGAAAGTAAAATGAACATGAATTATAAGACATGTATATATGTATGAACGCTATAGTGTAGCGTATACAGTTTCTTTGTGTATTATATATATATATATATATATATATATATATATACACTATAGAAATGAAATATGTATCAATGATTTATTATGAAAATCTTATGCTACGCTCTGCTGATACTTGAGATTTCATTTACTGTTGTATTATACGTATCATATTTTCATGTTAAAGAACAGCAAGTTGACTTTTATATATACATATGTATGCAGCTGGAGAAAGTGATTCATCAGCGACTAGTTGAAACGCAGTAGAGCTACTATGTTTCATTTTATCATGTTTTAAATGTTCATTCCAAGATAATCACTGGTAATTAGAAACATCTCATTCTTACCCGAACTTGATTAAAAATTCTCAGGATCAATAAGCACGAGCACATGAAATTCTTGTCTCAGTTCTAAACTCTGAAAAGTAACAAGTGGATATGATGCTTGAGATTTTCATAGCAAGCCACAGGTACATATACATAGATGTATATTTTGGCAATGAGCATCGATTTTTAAAGCTCATTGTACTTGCATACTTTCAATCTTAGCCTAAGATTCATATGAAATGATCTGAAATTATATCAACATCAACGTGATAGTAACGTAATTTCTAATACAGATTAGCACCGATTCTTTATAAATACGCTTGGGACAGGGTCTCGACTACCGTGTAGATCTGATCGAAATGAGGACGTTTCTCAGGTTCGTATTCCCAACATCGTAACATTAAACGGTATATTTCGTCGGGTGTGCCTTCTGGTGCTGGCAGTCTATAGCCTGAAAAAAGTATATGGGCACAATTTTATTCGAGCTCCAGATTAAAAGATACGAAATGGAGTATATGTATGTATAATGGATATACGCATCACCTCCATCGATCTTTTCACGAGCCTGAGAATTCGACAGTCCACTGTAAGGATTTCCACCCTTGGAAAATATTTCCCACATCAGGACTCCATAGCTCCACACATCGCAGAGCGATGTATATTTACCTATAAATTTTAATATTATTTGCATGCCAAAAGCGTGTATGTTTGCGTTACAGTTTGCGAAATACCGAAATTTAATGCCTCCGGAGCAGTCCATTTAATTGGAATCTGTTTCATGCCGTCTGAAACTATGTACTCTTCCTCCTCCCGTGACATTCCAAAATCTGAGATTTTTACTATCGAATCGTATCCTAAAAAACAAAAGAAGATGTTTGCTATAAATTTCTCTCGCATTATGTGATAATAGTTACGATTAAAGTAAATCGTTTATTTACCCACGAGACAATTTCGGGCTGCCAAGTCTCTGTGAATACAATATTTCGATTCCAAATACCGCATACCTGCCGCTGCATCTTTACACATACGAAGCTGTTCTTGTTGCGTGATGGAGCTAGCATTTTTCCTTAAATAAGTTAACAGGGAGCCACCTGTGATGTACGTTGATTTGGCATTAATAAACGACAATGCTTTGCGATAAAGAAATTTCACAACTAATTATAAACTACAGGCGATAGGCCAAGTGGATCGTGAACTTACCGGGTACTAATTCCATAACGATCATAATAGGCTGCTTTTGAACACAGATCCCAATAAGTTTTACTATATTTGGATGATCATATTGCTTTAATATTCGACCCTCCTGCAAGAATTTTCGCTTGTGTTCATCTGGCAATGTTACTTTGCAAGTTTTCACAGCCACGTCAGTCTTACAAGTTTTCAGCTGTGCTTTATATACATCTCCAAAGTTACCCTAGAAAGATATAGCTCTCGGTTAAACATACAGCTTCACCGACACTATGCAGGTACTACATCATACATATATAAATTCATTGAAACAATGAACTCTAGGATCGTAGCTCGATCGATAGATGTATGGCTTTTGCAGCCACAATCTGCGCCAAAACGATCCGAGAATTATTGTGCGTTTTCTCTTTCAATTTCGATATACCCGTCCTATTTTGTCGAGAAGATTTACATCGTCGTTATTAAGCTCCCAGCGTTCGCGTAAAATTGGCGTCTTCAGAATAGCTCGTGATCGACTAGTTACAGGTAATCCAGACATCCATTGATGACTGATCAAATCTCGAATTGACGGAAATGTAGGACCTTCGAATCTGTAATGTCCCTGAAATTATTACAAGGGAATAAGTTTTTTATCTATACTCGTGTATAACACTAGTTTACAGCAATTTTGTGCAGCAGATGCCACTATTTTTTCTCATATAAAATGGCCCGTTGATTCCGAAAATATGGTCTAAAAAAAATATCTATGGATACCTTTTCGAGATATGTAACAGTTTTATGCTAACAGATATGTTTTCGTCGATATGGTGGGCCATTTTACATGAGAAACAAATAGTAGCATCTGCTGCACAATTTTTTTTTTATTTAAAACTAGTGTAATCGGAGGAAGAAATTATTGTGGATTACCTCGGTTGTTGTCTGTACAATGAAATGTTTATGTCCATCCCAACAGACGGATAAAACTATTTGGCACTCATCGTTTCTTGTTGTTTCACGTACTAAAAAATCTCCTTCGTTCACGAGTAATCTTACCACTTCTTCTCTGGGTAATAGACCATGGAACCATTCCTCCTCCATAAGATCCCCGTTTCCATTTCCCTTTTGATTACTCGTTAAGTTCGATATTCCACGTAATGGTGCCTACAATAATGTTTTCGTAATATTCGTATCAAGAATCTATTTTAATCGACAGAGCTACGCAATTAACAGTAATTATAAACTATCCGATTTGTATGCTCGGATACTTTCACACGGATGTTGGCTTCAGAATATCGAAGCATTATCGATCCGTAGAAAATGGTCATGCTTGATATTTATTAATAGCAACAATCCACGACGATGATGACAACACAACACAACGACATCAATAATTATAATAATATAAACTCGTAGAAAATTAGTTTTTTCTTTTATATGCATTCTCTTTAAAGAGAAAAAACAAGAGAGAAAGAAAGAAAGAAGAAAAGAAAGAAAGAAAGAAGAAAGAAAGAAAACCGAAGCAGTATATTAAAGCAGGTAGATATAAAGTATATAATTATTATGTGTATGGGTGCATATTATGTACTAAACATACAACTGGTAAGGTACTATCTGCTTTTGAAGTAGGACCTTCGCTACGCGATCTAATCGTTCCATCTTTTCTATCGTTTATCAGCGGTAAAGATTTGAAGGGAGACCTAAATATTGTCATGAATCGTTGATTCCTTCTTAATGTAAACAGACCGATAGTATCTGCAACTGCACTTTTCTGGAAGGGCAGTGGTACGGTACAGTAACTAATATCAATCCTCCAGATAAAAGATACAATATAATACATTGAAGGATTTTGCGATTAAAAACCATTCAGAGCAGAGGTACATGAAAATGAAACACATATAATATTTCTAGTAGTACAAAGTTCTCGTAACATATGTTGTGTGCTATTCTTATTACCTTACTAATGGCAGGCGATTCAACGAAAGGAGTCTCCATAGTAAGATCGTATCCTAATGGTAACTCTTCGCAACCCAACTCATTCAATGCGGATCTAATAACGTCCACTTGTCGTTGAAGTTTCTTTTCGTCCCAGCGCAATTGTAATTCTTGTCTCTCGCGGGGATAATCCAGAAGCGAAACCCTAATACCATTCAAGAGATATAAGCACACGCATAATAGAGAAGGGTGTGGAATTAAAAAACACAGTATTCTAGCAGAGAGCTCTTACTTGGAATCGCTATTTTCCGGTGAATACTGAGAATTTTGCCGACTCTGTTGTACTTTTTTCAAAGATATCTCCAGTTCCGTCAACTGATTTCGTAACCAGTCTATTGTTAAATTGTCTACCGTCAATTTGTTCGGCAGCAATTTTCCGGAAGTATCATCTATAAGGTTCTCATCGAACACGAATCTTATCGGCGATGCTGGTCGCGTTCTGCCAAGTTTAAAATACTTTTTCGTACAAGTGATTTACCGCGATGAAATGAATTTATACCACAATTACCTATGCTTTGCTACAAAGTCCCTATATTCTTCTATGGGTTTCACAGAATCAACAGCCTCTTGCATCCGCAAGTGTACCTCTTGAAATTTATCTGTCGTAAAATCGGAATACTTCACCATGTCCTGAAGTATGGCTTTCCTATCGTACAAATAACAAAAACAGCTTTTAATCAATTCATAACAAGTAATCAACATGCCTCTTACAACAGTGATTATTAGCATTTACCTTGAACCTGACAAGTTACGTGCTTGCATAAACAGTTTATAGAAATTAGATGAGCGATTTATGTAAAGTTTCCTCTTTTTACAAAACAACAAAAACTACACAATGCTTACCATGATGTTATAAACTCTTGATGAATTGCCTGTTGTCGGTGAAGTAAGCTCGGTAGATAACAAGTTCTCAAGTCATGTTCACACTCTGTTACAGCGCCCAAAAGTAACACATACTCATTATGAGTATGATGAACTCTTCTACAAGCATTCTGATACCTCTCCCTAACTTCATCCAACTTTTTGCCAACTCTGCCAGCTAAAAAAGGATTGTGATTCATAAGAAACGAAATCGAAATCGACAATACCTACAACCACTTACATTTAACATAATATTCTTCGAAGCGGGATCTCGTTAACTTGTACATCTCCAGGTTCTTCTGATATTCCAATTTTTTCTTCCCGACACCTTCGCTTAACTAAAGGATACGATATAGAAATATGGCATCAAATACAATACATAGAATATCACGGTAGCGAATCGAGTTATTCCTGTTCGTCTACCTGTTGAAACTGACTGTTCAACCACGACTGCTCCTCTTGATACAGTTTCCTAGCTTTCCTTCTCTCAGCATGCATGGCAATAATATGTTTCACTACTATAGCTTCGATAGAATCTGCTTGTAGCTTGATTAATTTGGCAGTCTGATCGATCGAATCCATGATATCCCTCCAGCTCTAAAAAAGTTAATAAATCTCAAAAGAACGCCGCTAAAAAGCCGAAATTCGAAAGAATAGCTACCTGCGTTATGAGACTACCAACGAGATCCTCTGCACGATCGATCTTCTTCCCCTGTATCGCTAAAGAGGAAATCGTAGAAGCGTATTCGCGATCGGACTTGACTTTACTCGTTAGGCATCGCCTCATTGTTTCCAGAAGCTTGATTTCGGCATCCTGACGGCCAAGTAGCGCCTCGTGGAACGCTTGTTCTTGTAAACTCGTAGAATAGTCCATTCCGCTTGTTGTACAGAACGAAATAACACCGTCTTACCGACTTTTCACGGACGTGTCACGGATTAACATTCATTCTTACGCTGGACGAATAAATAGCTATAATGACATTAGTAGCAGCCAGTCGTGGCAGTCGAATTCATTTCAACGAACTTCTCGTTGAAATACCGCATTTCAATGGGCAAAATCCAAATCCATGTGCACGTTATTTGCCCCGAGTCCAGTGCATCGTTGCATTCAGTTGCATTCGCTCAGGTGGCTGAGATCAACATTTATATTTATACAACAGACCTCGGACCGTAAAAAATCTACTTACTTTTACTCACGAAATACCGTCACGGAACAATGCAATCATGATAGGCGGTGCATTCTACATTTCTATCATTTCTATTTTGCGAATCCTGTCAGGAATCTGTCGTCATCGGCCATCGCATACCTACAACCTACTTATGTATATAGGTATTGGAATATAGTATATTGGAATGGATTGGAATGTACGTACATACATAAATACATATGTAGATCTATCGAGGAAAATGATTGTATAGGCTGTATCGCATTGAGCAATAATCAAAGAGGAGATATAATAAGAGGCGTCACTCGACAAGGACAGAAATAACCTAGGGAAATCACTAGACAACCAATTTAAATGCCCATTCGGCAATGATCGGTAAACTTCGGCAATAATTAGCCAATTGCGTTAAGGTACATTTTGTCGATTTGAATATCCCGCTCGAATGTACAACCAATTTAAATGCCAAGGTCAAGCAAGGACTTCAAAGGTTCCGCCCGGAGTGACGCCTCTTATTATACCTACTCTTTTCAATAATGCCAGTTTTAGAAGCTTCCCAGATAGCACAACGTCTGATAAAGTCTTAAAGACGTCCAAAAGGCGTCTTAAAGACGTTTTAAAGACGTCTTGTTACAAATCAAGACGTTCAGACCTAAAATAGACATAAACTAGACGTCTCTAAGACGAGGTATGCTATTTGGGTTAAGGTATTCTCATTTCAGATACATGTATGAGTATGGATGCCTTTGAACTGCGTAGTATCTGGTCGTGAATAGTCGTCTGCAGTCGTCTCGAGTCGTCTGCGGTAGTTGCAGCTGGTTGGAGGGTTGCGGCTGATTATTCTCGCGATTTTAGTGCAGGCTTAAACATGCTGGGTGGTAAAATGCAGGGGCTCACTGTAGCCAGTTTGAAGAAGAATCCAATGGTAAGCGGAACCGGCAGATCGAAATCGCGTGCATGGCGATAATATACTGTCTTGTGTGCTTCTTCAGCTGCTGCCATTGTTCTTTTGCATCGGAGTAGGAGCAGTTGGATCGACGTTGTATCTAGTGCGACTTGCTACACGTAATCCCGACGTTTCGTGGTTCCCTGGCAAGAACCCCGAACCATTTAACGAGTATAGGGACAAAGAGTACAAGGTACGTTTAAGTGCAATAATGCGAACAATTCGAACGATTAAAATAGACCAGGAGAGAGTATTTTAAAGAAGTATCTTTAAATAGATTGATTATGATTGTCTGATTATTATCTGTTCCCTGATTATCTTACTAAGAAAGATTCTTAACTAAATGAAATTATGCTTTTGGTTTCAGTTTATAACGCTTCATCATCGTAATGCCAAATCTCAGGCTCCAGAGTACTAAAAATTATAACCTATGTACCGTAGTGTAAATTGCATACAGTTAAGTGAAAGTTGTACTATTCTGTAATATAATTTATGTTCGTGCTTTGCAATCTTTTCAAGGATAAGCAATCACGAACCCTGGCAAAATGTACAACACTGTTAAATGTTATGTATAAGATTAAATAAGATGATCATGTAAAATAAAGATTTCAATACTTGTAATATGTGTTTGCCATCCCAAAGTTAGACAAATTAACTTGAGAAAATGAATAGTTTACTAATTTTCCGTGACAGTCAATAATTCATTGAAAAGCTAGATAATATGTGATACACAAAATGAATACAAGAATTTATTTCATTTATTTTCAATCCAATGGTAAGTTATTCAGCGTCTTGCGAAAATGCAACAAACTTGCAAATGGAAAACGTTTTCAACATTGTTGCAAATGAATTGTTGTTTCGAATTTAAAATCGCGCTTTGCAACTTTGTGCATTATTCAGTGTTACTGAAAGGCAATACCGTCGGTAAAATGTAGCAAGTATAGAATAGATCTTTCTATCGTTCAATGTAATTTTCTGTGACACGCGTAGGTTCGCCACACGCGAGTCCTCTTTCAATCACTTTCCATTTGCGCAGCATTCCGTATTTCCGTGTCGCATGTACTTAATGTTTCACTAATGTTACGTTTGGTTACGTTGTTGCGTGACCACGCGAACGTAGCCATGGAAATGTATATAATCGATATGTAAATTAGGAGCGAAATTTGAAAGTAGATGTATGCGTGTGATTGAGAAAGTATGGTCAAGGATGCGTGACGCGGGGTGGCATGTGTGGGAAAGATGTTGGGGAGATCTCGAAAACAGAAAGAGGACACCAATTTTAACAGACGACGAGACGAATCGCGAGATTTAGTAAAAGTCACGAATTTCTTGTGATGTCTCTGGCCTTTGTTAGCTGTTACGAGTGCCAGATCACTCCAAAGGAACGGATTATGTATGCATGAACAGTTCGAATAAACCCTCAAGTCTAACTTGAAAATAGTTTCCTTGCAGGCCCGGATTAAAGGGGGTGCTGGCACTTTTCGAGCCCCACTTTCCGAGGGGGCCCCGTTCTAAGCGATTAGCTCACTAAACCCCCCTCTCTCCCGCTGTTCAACCACGGGGGGCCTCGAAGGTTTGAAATATAGCCCCGGGCCCCAAAAATCAACCACGGGGGGGGACCTCGAAGGTTTGATAGCCCCGGGCCCCCAAAAATCTTAATCCGGACCTGTTTCCTTGTACTTTGTTTTATTTGAAAATCCTCAAAAAATTTTATTCGAAGAATCCATCTTAAAATCTTCCCTAAAATATGCAGCAACGGTTAGTAATCTTATCCAGCGAATAGATGATGAATCCAAAGTGATTCAAGGATCGAAAGAGCAACTTGGAGCGACCCGTGAATGAAATTAAAGGGCTTTCTCGAGATTATTCCACACTCTTAGAGACTAAGAAAAGCAAAGAACCTCTGAAAAGGTTTCTTGGCTACAACTCACGACTCGCAGTGGCCTGAATGTTTTAAATACAAAAGGTTTTTCAAATTTTGCTGTGTATAAAATCTCGATATCTCGATATTTCTTTACCTACACCTACATTCACATCAATTGACATTATATAATTAACAATTAGTAATATGTTGCGTAACATATCGTGATATCGGTATATAGTCAGTGATAACTTATATAGTGTCGAGACGAGGCTCGCAACAGTAATTTCTCTGTCGTCTACCGGTGCGTAAGTATGTTGGTATGTATGTCTACTCTACCGCACTACTCAACACTACCGCTATCCGCATACCACGCATACCATCACACAGACTGTATCGGCGTGAAAAGTCGCCACTGCCAGCGTTAAAGCTGGTTAAAGCGTTCATAGTCCGCGAACAGTAGTATTTGTTTAAATAAACCTTTACAAATATTCTTATAAACGTGTTAAGTTCAGTTAAGTTTGTCCATAGAGAATGTACTATCTAAGAAACGCTCCATACATTCCGTAGTGACGAATTTTAATTAGTTGTCACGTTTATACAATTCATTGCATTTTTTTAAAACATTCCCTGTTTCGTCCTTCCTCAACATTCTTCTTCAACATCCTTCAACGTTTATCCTTGGATTTGTATGCGTATAATAATGATACGGCGCTATGTAAATTTACACAACAGGAAATCAGCTGATACATGTCTGTTTTGACTTTTGTGTGATAGAATAGAGGGAACCTTAATCTCATATAATTCATCTTCTTGAAATTACATTCTTAATAATATACAAATATGAGTCCAAGTTGGGAAGATTTTTATGCCACACATCCACCACCTCAAGATCTTCCTCAGAGCGAAATATCGTTAAAAGAATTTGTAGAACGACAATCGAAAAGGAACAGGACTGTGGTATTAGTAACGGTAAGTTATAGTTATTAGATGTTATATGCTCCGTTATTTTCTATCTTTGCGTGTTATCATTACAGAGTGGTGGTACAACGACACCTTTGGAACATAATACAGTACGATTTGTTGATAACTTCAGTGCAGGATCAAGAGGATCCATTTCGGCAGAATATTTTTTACAGAATGGGTACGCTGTAATTTTTATGCACAGGTAATTATCACACTACAGATAGGATCTGCAAAAGGAATCTGTAGAAAGAGAGTTAATATTGGTATTGTTTGTTCGTCGACAGAGTGAAATCCCTAGAGCCATTTTCAAGACATTTTATAGGGCAGAAATTTTTAGATATGTTGAAAGTTGATGAAAAAGATGGAGAATCCGTCGTTACAGGTATATGCTCTTTTTTATTTCTTTCTTGTATTTGCATTTAATCCTATTGCATCTTTATGATTAATATTATATTTATTCTTAGTGCTACCACAATATACGGAGCAATTAGGATCGATTTTACATAAATATAAAGAAGCTCTAAATGAAGATAAAATATTGCAGCTTACATTTACAACTGTTACCGAATATCTGTGGCTTCTTCGATCTGCGTGTCAAGCATTAGCTTGCCTTAAAAATAAAGCTATTTTATACCTCGCAGCTGCAGTTTCAGACTTTTACATTCCATCAAACGAATTGGTATATCTATTCAAGACCTATTTTAGAAGGCTGCAAATCAACTATGAACTCAAGATTTTAGCATTAGAATTTCCCTTGGAATTTATGCATGCTTAAAGTTCACTTGAAAATTTTCAGTCGGTCCACAAAATCCATTCTTGCGGACCACCAACGATATCCCTTCAGCTAGTACCAAAAGTATTAGCGCCTTTAGTAAGTTTATGGGTTCCAAAGGCCTTTGTAGTGTCTTTTAAATTGGAAACCGATGAAAATCTTTTGATCTCACAAGCGAGAAACGCACTCAACAACTACAAACATAATGTGAGTAATTCTCTAGTCATTCAAGCGAGGGAAACTAATTAGTTAATTAGTTATCCAATAAAAAGGTTCTGATCTGTTTCGAATATATTAAAAAAAAATTTCCCACAGTTGGTCATAGCTAATATGTTGCAAACGCGAAAGCAGCAAGTAACAATCGTCAGCCATGAAAAAGATTACGTTATATCTCTCACGAACGAGCAATTAAACAGAGGTGAGGAAATCGAACAATTAATCGTCAATGTCCTCATCGATAAATACCGAAAATTCGTAGAATCTACGGAGAAAATGTAGAGCTAATGTATTTTCCACGTACGTTTAATTAATAAAATGCAATTTCATTTGGGAAATATTAAATAACCATATCCGATAGTGGATAATTAATATTATATTGCCTGCCTTATCGAGCTACGTGAGAGGAGAGATGCGTTAAAAATCTTATATGCATATACATATCTTTACTAATATGTAAAGACAATATAGATAGAAAAATTGTTTGTATGTTCTCGGTAATCTCGAAATCTATTGAACCGATTTTGATCGGATTTAGTATATATAGATACATTCCTTACAATTGCGAGGGACATGGGCTTTGTTTTATTGCTCCATCACCTCAGGAAACTTATTGGCGAACAAAAATCTTAATTAATGCCAATGTCTTGGCGCGGTAGTAGCGCGGAGCAGGTCACTGAAACGTTGTGGTATTCCACTACCGACTCAACAGCGCGACAGTGGGGATGGCTCAGCACTGGAATAGTGGGAATGGTATTTTTCGTAGGAATTGACTATTTTTCGTAGTCAACCAATTCAAATATGCTGCTTTTCGTAGCGCTACAGTCGGAACATTGTACTTTTCGTGGCAAACCGCTGAAACATTCCATAGTTTTCGCAGCGAAACTCGAAACGTGATAGTTTTCGTAGCACCGAAGACAAACGTGCTACATTTTCGTAACGCACGTTGCCATAATGCCATATAATACATGTATAATAAAAACTTTTGCAGGCAATTAATAAATATTAATTTTTCAGACTCGTTAGCAACATATTAATTTTGTTAATCAATTGCCTATCCGATGGCTCGCATTGGGCCAACACAAAAGATAACGCGGCACTATCTTTTTGCTCTACTGCCACCTCAACTGCTTCATTTAGCATTCTGTAAGATTGCGATAATTATTTCCCGTACTACTTACATATAAGTACATATGTAGAACAAATCATTGTGGTCTGTATACTTACTTCAATGTAACCAAGTATTTCACTTTTAATTCATCCTTCACTTTCGGTAAATATTTTTTTGCTTCTCCCTCTTCTTTATACAGTAAGCATTGATCTATAAACGGCTGGAATGAACAAAAATTACTTATTTACATAAATATTACTTGTCTGTTTGGGAAATCAGAAAATATAAAGTACCTCGTAGCCAATGGGAGATTTCTTACTCTTGGAAAACTTTTCCAACTCACTCCACATACTCTGTTCTGCTAAACATTGTATTCGTAACCACCAATATCTAATAATAAGAGAAAGGAGATTCACGGTGTGGGGATGACAATATGACAACTAGGAAGTTAGTTCTAGGAGTGTGTGACATTACCTTCGATCTGATATTCGATATTCTGACCTCAGTTTTTCAGCTAATTTCAATTCATTATGTAAAAGTAATATCTTTACAGTATCGTGAAGTGGTTTTCCAACAATCGATTCGTGCAAAGTCTCTTCCAGTGATCTTTGATAACGCAATAGCTTTCTTTGTTCCTCGGTTAAAGCTGCATTCGTATCATTGCGAGCCAGCTTGAAATTCTCTTGCGCGGATTGTAATAACGCTTCTCTCGACGCTGCGTTCTGAAATATACATATATGAAACGCATTTTAACGAGATTCCAGATTTATGGATGATAGAATAATATAGATAATTTACAGTTCACACCAACCTTTCTTTGATAACTCTCGGTAATGAACCACATCGCTTGAGAATGATAATCATCGTACTGATTATAAATATCTCGCAGTGTCTCCCGATTTTGACTTTGGCAATATTTAATGTATAACGCCATTGCCAGAGGGCAATGCTTTATCGACGTCTACGAAAGTTGAATAACACAACTTTTAACTACACTCACATCTCTTACTTTTTTATAGTACATACAATGGTAATGAATTGGTAATGAATAATATTCACCTGAAAATCACCAAGCGTCATGTTTTCCCTGAGATGAAGTATTACCATATAAACTAAATCAGTATTGCCACTTTCAACCGCTTTGCGCAGAGCAGCTCTTTCCTCGCCGAGCTTCAGCAAAAGTGGTACTTGTAGGTGAGCGCGTGGCTCGTAGTCAATTAGCTAAAACATGCAAAATAATAAAAAGAAGAAGCGGAAGAAGGAAGCCAGAGAATGGCTGCTTAACACAGAGAAACTTTGTAGAGTATTTACTTTAATAGCTAGTTGCTTTCTACCACAGTCGGTTGCTCTCTTTGCAATCTCACTGTAAGACACGCCGGGCGCGTACCCTAATTTATCGGCTATTTCTTCCGCTATTTGTTCCTTGTCCAATTGCGTTTGCTTCACCTATCGCACGCAAGGAAAAGAGATTTTAAAATTGTAAAATTCCAATTGATATTCGCGAGGATCGGTCGGTGTGCTCTCTTACTTTGTAGCAAGCCCATTGAGCTAATATTCTGCTCTCCCCATCGATTTCAGGTAGCTGTAGGTGTCGTGCTATTTGTATACTCAAGTAGTAGTGTCTTCTCGCAACGAGTCTGTCCAACAACACTTGACTCGTTAAAACGGTAAATCTATCGTATTTTATTGTTAAGAATTATGAAATCGAGCACTACTTTCCAGTAGTGCGAGAACCAGGGCGTATGATACCGAATATTTTACACGTTTCGTAAAAGGATACTGTGTATACGTTAATGGTATACCAATCGCAGGATGTCTAACAGCATTTAAAGCTCGCAGCGTACGACACATACTGACGTAATAGTCGGGATCGACAGTCCTGCTAAATCCTTTTCCATATTTGGCTGCCTGAGAGATAATTGACGAGTATGATACTTGTGTTCTTTGTAGCTATCGCAGCAATGAAATATAAGTGTCTGGAATCTTACTCTCATTAAAAGCTTCTGCGTTTCAAAGTCAAATTCGTGACTAGCTGCGTCGATACAAGCCTTTATCGCCGCATCTAATTTATGTTTCACCAAGTCTATATAGCTGTCGGCTTTGTGACTTTTTCTTTGAAACTGTTTAGAAGCTTCCAACAAATAGGAAGCGGGGTCGATCGAGTTAATCCGAAATATCTTTTGAACCACGCTTGGTACTTTCTGTATCATTTCATGGGAAGAACTGGATATCACGCGTACACCATCGATCTCTGTAACAAGATGCACTGGACCGTCATAAGTATATATTATCGTTTCAGCTGTCCGCCCGATTACCATTACGGTACTACCCCAACTGCAGACCACAGCTTCTGTTCCACACCTAGAAATTTCTACGCTGAATATCACTGCTCTCGTTTCACTATATAACACAAACATAACATTACCAACCATGTTATGCCCGTTAACGGTTCTTTTGTGTTTGCATAGTGCTCGCAATATTTATCTTTAAAGTCTATCGAGCCTAGATACAAATGTCCGGTATCCGTGTAAAGAACAATATGACGATTATTCTCTGATACAGCCATCGCTACCACGCCATATACTTTATGCCTCGTAAACAAAGTATCCTAACAAACAAACATGGTTTCAACTTTCAATATTCATCTCATCTTACTATTTAGTATACATATACGTTACTTATATGTCGTACAAATGGTATATGAGTAGCACTCTGATGCGTCTGTGGCACTATAAATATTCCATCTTTATTCGATAAAATTACTCGAGTCTCCCTATCGCTATGTACTAGACACCAGCAATCTATCGGTCCTCCGTATCCTAAAACGAGAACAAACAATTTAAGAGCATGCACAACTATGCCGATATGTATTAAAAACGATCTGGCAAGCTCACTTGGAACTTCCGATATTTGTCGAACTTTCGGCTCGATTATGTTATTCACTAGATATATATGATTAGTCGATGTCAAGACTGCGATACCAGTGCCGCTGTGAGTTACAAAAAACTTTGCCTCTACGACTTTGGTATCCTTTACTTCCTGTTACACAGAAAGACGGACATGCATAATCTTAATACGTTGCACGAATAAATTCTATATATATATAATATATAGTAAATGAAACGTTACGTACATTTCCCATAGTGAACGCATGTTGGTATGCGCCGAACATATCGTATATGTGTATCATGCCGTCATTTTGAACACACAACAATTCCTCTTGCTGGGACCAACCTAAAGTGACCAGCTGACCGCTGCTCCACTAAACAAATTAAGATCCTTAGATCCTTGGATGTTTGTAATAAAATAAATGATATTGATATTAAACAAAGAAAATAGTGAATGTAAAAAGCGTGGAGGTTTACTTGTAACTTGGCCGTTAATCTCCCAGAAGATGTATACAAATATATGACAGGTTTATTTAACCCTTGCACTTTAACCAATTTCTTCGGATTTCTTGTGACTGCGATAGAACCTCCGTAAGGAGCTGCTACTAATAGATTGTTATTCGAAACCTCTTGTTGAAAAGACAATGCATACAGTTCGAACTTTCTGAAAAACGGTTATACCTAGTTATTGAAAATCTGCTTTTCGTTCGTTATAATGTTTTATTATTACCGAAAATACACATCGCGTTTTAAAGGGAACCAGTCAACAGTTAACATTGCCAACATTTTTACAAGCAATCGAAACTGTCAGAATGACGTTAAACGTGTTAAGCCATGCACTTGATCTGGTCTGATTATAGTCGCAAGCGCAACCACTCGCAAAACTGCGCAAAACTCGCAAGTCGTAAATCGCAATCACGCAATCGCAAGCAACGATCATGAACGAAGTATAGAATCTCAACATATGGACGGCTTGTGATTGGCGGAGTAGTACGCATGCGTCGCGGTTTATTTGAAACGGTACGCTTTTATAGGGTGTATTAAAATATGCTTATATGTTAAAACTGTATATACATATGGAATACATATATGTGTATACTTATATATTACTTATATATATGTACTTACATATGAGCCCCTCAATTGACGAGTGGCGTCAGTTTTAACAACTTTTAAGAGACCAAAATATAATGTTACAATTAAGTATTAACGTTTCAAACGTCGAACAAAAAAACTCGCATAAATAAATAAGGAATTTTTTTAATTAAGTTAAATTATTAATGTATCTGTTACAAACGGGAAGGTTGCATTTTTAAACAATTAAAGCATAGTAAAAAAATTTCAAAAATGCATATGAAGATTGCGATGGATTTATGTAAATCTTTACCGGAAACAGTAAGGACCGCGTACTTTGCAGAAGTGAATAAATTGATAATTATCATGATTTGCACTTATGTAAAGTGTTTATTATATCATAAAAGGTACAAATTTTATGAAAAAATAGCAAAATAAGCACTTTTGAAACGGTTCCGTATTTTTAAAGTCAAACCGAAAAAATGCCTTAACAAAGAGAAAGAGGGAGATAAAGAGGGGGAAGAGACAGAGAGCACACAAGGCCCCTGTATGTTACTTAAATATTTTACCAACAGCCTTGTTTATCGACAAATAATGTTTTCAATATTTTCTGACAAATCAGTCTCATAGTATGAGTAGGAACTATAGATGCATATAAAATACAAAGTACATGATCTCCGTATTTAACTGCATGACACTTGTGATATTCCGAGCACAAATAAGTTTCTTTAGCGCCAACAAATTTCCAAACGTCACTCTTTGTCCCATCATTGGAGTCGGAAGACAATATAAAAGTTTCAACGGCTTGATGATAAAATGTTCTCAATATATCTAATCTGTGGGATCCGCTAATTCTGTTTTTAGTATATTGAGTATTTCTGCCGAGTACAAATTTTTGCACCTTGTAGTTTACCAAGAGAAATCTAAACAGACATAAGATAATACATGTACTTCAACCATGTTTGAACAATAGATTTTCTGTTATAGCGAATCTTTATAGTACCCAAGTGTTTCTGAATCTAAATTTATAGAGATTGGTAAATTGCGTGGATAGCATTGTTCTGCGCTATGTAAAGCATCGATGCCAGTCTTCCAACACTGCACGGCGAATCTCTCGATCTCCGGTAATTCTGGATTTGGTCCGCATAATGCTAATACCTCGATATGATTGACCAATGTAAGAGACACTAGTCTGAAAGCCACCTGCAGAGTCCCTTGTGTCACTGTTATATGTATTTGTATACCGTTATAACATATAGATAACATTAGATATAAATTTTCTTGCTACCTATCCGAGCGATACTTACATTTGGACTTTTATAAGGTAGAAACACTGGAATGTCGCGTGTAGTGCAAATACCTTCAGCAGCGACAGCTATTATTAGCAATTTTCTTTCGATAGGATGTAAATTCCACCATCCGTCTGTAGCTACA
This sequence comes from Andrena chrysosceles, assembly GCA_963855975.1. NCBI lineage: Eukaryota > Metazoa > Arthropoda > Insecta > Hymenoptera > Andrenidae > Andrena > Andrena chrysosceles. The sequence goes on from OY979768.1 coordinate 2,872,245, forward strand.
GCTAGGCAGCCATGTATTAAGACGCAGCCGTATACAGAATCCAAACAATCCATGTAACCTTCTAAACATGTCTTAAACAAATTATTATTTAATATATATATAGAAGGAAGTTGGCGGCCTAGGTAGTAAAAAAATCTGATTACCATGAGCAAATTATTTTCTGGACAAATCATACACTCTGTCATGTTAACGATATCAGTTTTTGAGCAAATTCCATCTCCAACATTCAGACACTGCAATAGACTGTCCACAATTGGACCACATAAACGCATATCTTTTTTAAGCTTTTCAATATTTCTTGCAGTTTTTAGTTCCTCGATACCAACAAATAAAATCATCGCAGCAAAGATAGCATCGAGAAACTTGTACAAAACATATTTTGTAGTTCCGTTAGCGATAACTATTAATGTAACGCTTTGTTCAAACTCTTTCCACACTATAGTAGTGTCTGGTAAGTCTGTACTCAAAAGTTCAACGTCTTGCGATTTTAGAAACATATGTATTCCATTTAGAGATGCTATTTTAGAAAAGGTCATCTACAAATATGAATAAAATCACCAAGTCGTATCAGGTAGATATTTTTAGTCATAGTTTTATACTATTGCCAAATCAGTTTTCCTACCGTATCTCCTTCCCCTTTCTGTCGGGAAAACAATGGAATTCCCCCAGAGGAGGTTAAACACATAACGTGAGCTACCATAATATCATAATACAATTTTTCTCCAGCATATGTCAAACATTTAATACTATACCCAAGTGTCAATTTTAACAGTCACTTTCTCTCGCCCAAGGATAAACCTTAAATTCTATTTATCATTAACCTCACTTTACCATTTGTACGTAAATAAAAATACCTAGGTATATAAAATATGTAGTCACTCTATCGGGTCTAAAATTTCCTCCAATTTCCTGTAAAGAGAAAGGAGTAGAAAAAAGAAGAAAACAAGAAAAGAATATCTCTTTGTTCGTACTCTGCACAATTTTTATAAGGAATTACATATTATGGAATATGAAACAGCAGTAAAAAACTGTCATTATTTTATCATATTACAGACTATATAAATAGGTAAGTATATGAAACAGTTTTAATGTGTGCGTGAGACGCCACGGCCAACCAGCGTCGAGAACATATTTCTGAAAATTGAATCTGAAATCAATTAGAGTCTAATGAAACGCATGAATTTGGCAAACATAAACAAATTAAGCTAAAACTTTCTATTTCGATGAAATGTACTAGGAAAATTGACGTTACGAATGACGTTGGAAATTTTGATTTCTTAATCGACAATAATTACACCACTGTGGCATAACAATAATATTTTGGAAGGATGTTAAGTCATAAAAAGTTGAGAAATGTCGCGTAAAAGAAGGAAATAGCATCTAAATAGGTTATATTTTCTGTCACTTCGAGGAGGGGGACCACATAATAATCACGCGCATCCAGCCTGCGCATTTCCCCTAGCCCGGGTGGCCGCATGGAAGGGGTACATTCCCCACCCTGTTTAGTAAAGCGCGAAATTGAATCGCATTTCTGTTGATGTTTCTTTCTTTTTTCATTTTCAACAGGTTTACCTAAAGTTCTATACTTCTGCCTACAAATAGCAATGTAGGTAATGTCTACGCCAAATGTACTGTATAATTTGATTGTAATAATTAAGTATGTATGGGTGTATATAGTCGCTTATAATAGTATTGAGAATATTCTTCTAACGTAGTGCAATTCTTGTATTCATTTTTTTATTGGTTGACCATATTCGATTATATCTAAATACTCTGCATGCATGTATATCGATATCGAAATCGAAATCGATATCGATATTACAGAAGCAATGAATGAGGAGCGCGCAGGGGATTAAAAAAAGATGTATGCATGCGTGTACATATGTATGCATAAACGTACACAGAACATGTTAAGATTTAAAAAAGCGATCCCACTTGGAATGAAATGATTGTAAAAATTGATTAGACATAGGTATAGAGGATAGTTGTCGAACGGCAGAATAGAAGCGATTATTAAAAAAATGTCTACATCCATAATCCATTATTTGGCATGAATAGACGGTCGTCATTGGTCGTCATAGATGGTTGGAAATGATTGGAAATCGTAACTCGTGGAACAAGTGCTTGCACGATGAATCTTTTGAATGTATATAGCTGTTGAAATAATATGCTTCGTATAATCGTATCCCCGAGCAACAATAAATGACAAAGATTATTCATTGAACGTATATTATAGCGTTAATTGCGGAGATAGATTTCTTTTTCATGTATGTACATACGAGCTGTGTACATACATATACTGTAAATTACGAAAAAGAGTGTCAAGTCGGTGTAGGAATGTGGCACTTCAAAATGGCTGCCAGTTACTTTGGTAATTTACGGCTGTACCTTCCTTTGTTGTTGCTGATGTAAATACAATTGTGTATCGGAATATCGCGGAGCTGATTTTAATGGAACATAGTAGACCGAAGATTTTACGTACACGTTACCCTCGTCACACGAGTTGCGTGGAAACGTGAAAATAGAATATGCTCTAAAGTCATTCTGTTACTGCTCTGATTTCTGCTTGGATCGAACTGATTTCAAGAAATTTTCTCAGTCAATGTCTCGTAAATCTGCGAAAAAAGTGTGTTTTACTGTGACTGATTGAACGTGCACAGGAGCCTTTGCTACGATCTGTTACATACTCAACGAATAGGTTAGATTTCTGATCGATCTCAACACCATGTACAAAAATACAAAGAAACGTCCATGAGATTCGAACCCATAGATATGTTTCGCTCTGGTATACGAGCCTCCAACTAACATATATACGAAATTATGGATGAACAAGTAAAACAATTTTATAGAGCAATTAATACATTTATAATAACGAATAACATACTTTGGTATTTGGCAGTATAATAATACTAATACCAATCTATCATTGTTACCGTCATCTAGTTACAAGTATTTGGATTGAAAGTAGCATTAGATGTAGCAATGTGCATTGTGGTACCTACAGTGGATCGACATTTCTGTGGTGCATGGCATATTATACTACTGCTGCAATGACACTGTCCAGAGTCAATGCTAAAGTCTGTTAGCATGAACCTAGTTCAGTAAGCATTATAAATATCTATTTAGTCGATGCTAATTATCGTAAACTACCTAGTATGTAAATATTTCTATGGCCAAGATTTTAAAAGTTCTAGCTTTTGCCTTTAGGATAAATTAAGAGGGGCGATAGAAATATACACATATTACGGGAATATTAATACACTGTGAAAAAGCAACTTAATATTATGTTTTAGATGTATGTATGTATGTATATATATGTCACAGCCGGATTAAAGCTAGGTCTTAGAAGACCTAGCATGGGCCACCATGAATCCGCCCGCAGTTAGCAAATCGAGCACTCGTGGCTCCGGATATCATCAAAAGGCGTTAGCTGAAATTCGCAACTCTCTACTACCTTTTGCAAATATCGGAGGAGCAGGCGACGTAGGTTCCAGCGCCGCTAGTACTATATCTACGTTATCAACGACTAGCGGCATTAGTTCAGCCTCTGGCCTTAGCGGACTCTCTGGAACTTCTGGTTCTACCATCGATAAATCCGATCAACGGCAATTGTTGGTGCAGCTATCAGCCATGGGATATTCAGAGGTATGTTCTAAGGTTGAAATTTTACGTAAATAATACGTTTTCAGTTATGAAACAAGATGTTTGAAGATGTTGTTTAAAATTCTGAATCTATAGGAGATTGCATTACGAACTCTCAAGTTAGCTGGCTGGCGTTTGGATGCTGCTATAGAGTTCTTGAAACAAGCACAAGGAGAATCTCTGAATGGACTTGGTAAACTTAACAGCAAGTTGATCAGAAAACCTAGTTTGGAAAGAGAGTTAAGTCTACAACGCGGTAGCCCCGCGTTAGACAGTGGAGCAGGAAGCTCACGGTCCGATAGTCCCCGTTTGACGGAACTTAGTCCACATCCGCAATTGAGTCGACAGTATTCACCGAGCAATTTCGTAGAACGAGAACCACCACCTCCTCCGCCTCCTAGATGCAGTTCCACGCCACCGCCGCCACCACCGCCTCATACTCCGTACAATCAGCCGAATGTACCTAGTAATATGCAGCAAATGCTGAAACGCATGTCTCCTGCTCCGGTTGTTCCTACACGACCACCCCCTACCGCACCTGGCAATACCGGAGTGACTTCGAGCTCGGTAAATTTACCGCAAAGGGGTACCAGTCCAGTGGCGAGTTCGACCAACAGTTCGAATAATCGTCAACCTATGATCGTTCAAAATGGACCCCAAGTTCAGCAGCAGCTTTCTCAACAAATACAGGCTCTCAGTATATATCAATCGAACAGTAACAACTCTAATACTCAAGTTGAACCGCCACCTCCGTATCCTATAGTTTCTTCTCCGTCGAGCGGCCCTGTCCAACCACCGTCTTACAGTGCCTCTATACAGAACAGGCAGAGCCCTACGCAATCTCAGCAAGATTATCGCAAGAGTCCTTCCTCCGGAATCTATTCCGGCACGACATCGACTGGATCGCCAAGTCCGGTCACCGTTTCCGCTATATCTCCTAGTACACAAGCTTCTATGGCTAGGCCAACTCCGCTGCAAGCTTGGGGCGCGAGGCAGGCCAAGACACAGCCGCCGATCATCATGCAATCCGTCAAGAGCACTCAAGTACAGAAACCCGTCTTACAGACAGCCATCGCACCAACTTCTCCGCAACCGATTTCCACCACTGGCAATACACCTGCGGCTCCTCCGTCTTACGCTTCCTCTATTCAACAAAAGCAGCAACCGCAACCGCAAGAACCACAGCAGCAGCAACAACAACCACCGCCGTCACCACCACATCAACAACCATCATCACCACCATCACCACCAACGCCGCCACCGTTACCACCGCCATTACCACCGCCACTACCACCACCACTATCACCACCACTATCACCACCGCCGCCACCACCACCGCCCCCATTACCGCCACCCCCACAACAACCTCCACCTGGGTATCCACCGGCGAATAATACTGGGACAACCGTAGGTGTTACGGTGGGAATACCGACTACGGAGCCACCGAGTTACGCGACTACGATGCAGGCATTAGCGGCGCAACGAGGTATGCATCACCCGCTTCCTCCTCCTCCCTATGGGATACCTACTACCGATGATTCATCTGGAATCTCAACGACAGAGAATAGCGCGACTCTTAGGTCGTCTCCGGTTGCTGCTCACCCTCCTTTGCAAAGAAAGTATTCACCCGCTGATACCTGCCAGCATTCGATAGAAACGCCGCCGCCTCTACCTCCGATAGCATCAACATCCATAGCTACGAGAAATGTTAACGCTAGTAACAGTAGCAACTGTGTCGATGGGGGTGGCGACGGTGATGGTGACGATGGCGGTAATGGTGGTTGCGGTGGAGATGGCGGATACGCTAACGGTAACGTTGGCGGAGAATGTGACGCAGATGGTGGCGATGACGGTGACAATGGCTATGGCTATGATTGTAGCTGTAACTGTGGCGATGGCGATGGCGATGGTTACGGCTATGGCTATGGCTATGGTTATGGCTATGGCGATGGAGATGGGGATGGCGATGGCGATAACGATGGCGGCAGTATCGGAGTAGCAGGCAGCGGAAACTTCGGCGGCGGTGGTAGTGACTTCAGCGGTGGCGTCTTCAGCGGTGGCGTTTTCGGAGATGGCGTCTTCGGCGATGGCGTCTTCGGGGACGGCGTTTTCGGCGGTGGCGTGTTCGGCGATGGCGTGTTCGGTGGTGGCGTCTTCGGCGATGGCGTCTTCGGTGGTAGCGGCTTCGGCGGTAGCGGCTTCGACGGTGGCGGCTTCGATGGTGGCGGCTTCGACGGTGGCGGTAGCGGTGGCTTCGGTGGCGGCAGCGGCTTCAGTGGTAGCGGCTTCGGCGGTGGTGGAGGCTTCGGCGGTGGCGGAAGCTTCAGCGGTAGCGGCTTCGGCGGTAGTGGAGGCGGAGGCCGAGGCCGTGGCCGTGCTGGCGTCGGCATTGGCGGTGGGGGTGGTGGTGACTGTGATGGTGGCGGTGGGGATGGGGATGGGGATGGAGATGGGGATGGAGACGGGGATGGGGATGGAGATGGTGATGGCGATGGAGATGGCGAAGATGATGATGATGACGATGGCGGTGGCGGTGTCGTTGCTGTTACTGGTGACGATGGTTGCAGTGATAACGGCGGTGGCTGTGGCGGTGTTGCTAGTGGGTTTGCCGGTATTTGCGGCAACAGCGGTAATAATAATAACATCAACAACCCTCACAGCAACAACAACAACAACAATAACATTGATCATTCACCGGATAATAATGGAGCAAAGGGTGGTAGTAGTTCACCTGCGACTTACAAGATCAAGCATCAGTCTCCGATCCCCGAGCGGAAACACATGAGTAAAGAGAAAGAAGAAGAACGCAGGGATTGTAAAGTTCGTAATTATTCTCCTCAAGCGTTTAAATTCTTTATGGAACAGCACATTGAAAATGTATTGAAGTCCCACAAACAACGGTTGTATCGTCGCCTACAGCTGGAAACGGAAATGGCCAAAATAGGCCTTAGTACGGAGGCGCAGTGTCAGATGAGAAAAATGTTGTCGCAGAAGGAATCTAATTACATCAGATTGAAGCGAGCGAAAATGGACAAGTCGATGTTCACGAAAATTAAGCCCATTGGTGTTGGCGCTTTCGGAGAGGTAACGCTCGTCAGGAAACTCGACACCAATCAATTTTACGCAATGAAAACTTTAAGAAAAGCGGATGTATTGAATCGGAATCAAGTTGCCCACGTGAAGGCCGAAAGAGATATACTGGCGGAGGCTGACAATGAATGGGTAGTAAAGCTCTACTATTCTTTTCAAGACAAGGACAACTTATATTTTGTAATGGATTACATACCTGGCGGTGACTTGATGTCGTTACTGATTAAATTAGGCATTTTCAAAGAACCATTGGCAAGATTTTACATTGCCGAGCTGACCTGTGCGGTAGAAAGTGTTCATAAAATGGGTTTCATTCATAGAGACATTAAGCCGGATAATATTTTAATCGATCGAGACGGACATATAAAATTAACAGACTTCGGACTGTGTACGGGATTTCGTTGGACTCACAACTCCAAATACTATCAACAAAACGGTAAGGATGATATGTATAAATGAACTTGAAAATGAACAATAATTGCCTTCCGTGTTCGACACTCTTACAAATTTCTTCACCTTTTCAAGTTGCCCCTCGTATATAGATAATTAATATTATGACGAAAACAGGTCACGGGAAACAAGATTCCATGGATCCCGCCGATGACTGGAATAATGAATGTCGTTGCATTCAGTTGAAGCCGTTGGAACGAAGGAGGCACAGAGAACATCAAAGGTGTTTAGCGCATTCGTTGGTCGGGACACCGAACTATATTGCGCCGGAAGTGCTCCAAAGGACAGGGTACACTCAGTTGTGCGATTGGTGGAGTGTCGGTGTAATTTTATACGAAATGTTGGTCGGCTCTCCACCGTTTCTTGCGAATACCCCCGCTGAAACGCAGTACAAAGTAAGTAGAACAAGCCTACAGTTTCCGATCATTCTACAAAGTATGTAGAAAATATCTACCAAGTAAAAGTATTGTGCAAGGAACGAGGCTCTCCTCGTACCTGTGTACTCACTCACTAACGCGCGCTGTTTGCGTTGCAGGTGATTAATTGGGAAACGACTCTACACATACCGAAACAAGCCAACCTCTCTGCGGAAGGTATGGATTTGATATTAAAGCTTTGCGTGGGTGCGGATCGTCGGTTAGGTAAGAAAGCGGACGAAGTGAAAAATCATCCGTTTTTTGCGAGTATTGACTTTGAGAAAGGGTTGCGTCGACAAGTAGCCCCTCATATACCTCGGATACAATATCCTACCGATACGAGTAACTTTGACCCCGTGGATCCCGATAAATTACGGAACTCGGAATCTTCCGATTCTAACAAGTCGGACGAGTTGTTGGACAATGGCAAACCGTTTCACGGTTTCTTTGAATTCACTTTTAGACGCTTCTTTGACGACGGTGGTGGTCCTGCGTATCCTAGTCGAATAAGTTTGGACGATAACGACAATCAAGGTCCTGTTTACGTATGACAGTAGGTATGTAAGTTTAATTTGTGTCAAAGATAAGATAATGCAATATTGTTTCACGTTCAATTAGAAACAATTGCTTGTAAATATTGTGTGAAAGGGTTTGTTCAGGATCGACAACGGGTAGTTGGAGTAATGCGTACCGCAAGGAACTTTATTAAATCGTTGTCAATGAACGAATACCGTACTATGTTAACGAGCTGAACAAACACCATCGTAAAACGAGAACCCTCGCGTTTGTTCCTTAAACTCGATAATACGATATATCCGTGCGTTTCGTTATTCATATTCTTTTTTGTTTTCTTCTCCATCACCTGCGCGCGCGCGCACACACACACACAGACACACTACCACGCACCCACTTCCCCAAACACAAACACACGCATCACCACTCTCGCTATCGCTCTCGCTCTCGCATCCACCCCTCCTCTGCCACCGCTCATTCATCTCGCACTATTTTTATAATAGAAGACGAGTTCATTGGAATCGCCTTTTCAGAGATACCTATTTGATTTTTCGGCTAAAAAATCAACTATACGATAATGAGACGGAATTAGGTACATATAATCGCGAACTCCAAATTCATGGGCATTTACCGTGCGTTTATGATACAGTTGCTATAATTTTACGGTCACAACGTGGCACGATATACCTTGAGTTAAGATTTTCCGTTACGATAGCTCTTGTGTAATTGTGTGAAGTGTGGCAAAAATGTACGACTTTTAAAGAAGAGTATCAAATTTGTTTACCGCGAAGCGCGTATAATCTCGAATAGAATTATTGAACGTGATATGAGTTTCCTCAATCGAGAGAAAGAAAAGTAAACGATGGATGGCTAGGCAATATACTATACTCTCACATAGTATATTGAGATTGAAGGAAAGGTATTGTGCTTGCCATTTTCATTGGTACTGGCTTTCGTGCCTATTGGAAATAAGTGTTTGTATGTTTCAGCAAGTACTGTGATATTGCATATAATTAGAATAATATGGCTTTTAAATGTATCAGTCTTATTTAACTTCTTTTTTACATTGAATGCTACAACAAATATAAATAATAATTATTGCTAAATATTAATTATTACTGTATAGATTTTTGGATGAATGTAATGTGTTGATTGCATATTTTATGTAGCTTTTAATCGTCAAGCCTTCTTTCCTTCTTTCCTTCCCCTCTTTCTCTCTCTCTCTCTCTCTCTCTGCCTTTTCCTTTCCTTTTTTCTTTCTTCTGTCTTTATGTTTTTATATATCTATTCTTCTGCCATTTCAAGAAATGAAGAATTATAAATTTAAGAAATACACTTCGTATATGTTGACGGACCAATATTTACATCTTCTTTGACCTGTTAGATATAATTAAAATTAAATACCCGTGAATGAACACGCGTTGAATTTAATCGAATTGTCGACGCGGAAGTGAGAAATAAACAATTGGAAGCTTTGATTAAGCTTTGAACCAAGTATAACGAGTGCTTCATTTGTTCATACTTTTTACGAAATCGATTTCTGTAAACGAATTTCAACAACAGCTTATTTGTATAATATCAATGACAAATGAAGATTGAAGAATTAACACGATAGGTATGTCGTATGTTACATTCGAAAAACTATGCTTATGAGGCGTTACATCTGGTCTTTGTTTTACTTACTTTCTTTTTTTTCTGTATTACTTTTCAATTAATTGACTCGTTTAAATTTTTTGCTCGCCGAAGAATCTAGAGCCAGAGTCTAGAGTAATATGTAAGTCGTTATAGCTTTCTACGCGTTAATTTGTTATTCAAATTCATACCAACTCGCATAAACGTGTACTGCAATCTGTAATGAACCAGTCTAAAGCAATGAAGGATTTAATCATTGACGTTACTCCCTTCGATAGGAGAAGAGGAAAAGGAGGAGGAGGAAAAGGAGAGAAACGCTGCATTACTGAGTCGAGAATACGCATACGTATATGTAATAAATCTTTCCGTTTATATATGATTAACACGTCGACAACAGAAACTGTAATTGTTAATGTTTTGTAGCTAATTATAAAAATCAACAGATGGAAGAGCGTGTTTCGCTGTACCAGTAACGATCAGAATCTTAAAAATATATATTACTCAAACTTGATCCAGAACTAAAACTAAAATCTTTCCCCAGTTTTATAGCTATTTTTATATTTAGATGGCTTTAAAATTAAATAAAGTAATTGTTATTACTCCGTGTGCCTTTTACATACTCTGTATACTCAAGGAAAAATATAAGTGCCTCTTGTACAGACTGAGAGTCTGTTTATTCTCCTCGCTTCTTGACGAGTATCTGAACGTTACTGTATTGATAACAGATTAATAATGTTTAAAGAATTTCATGTCAACAATAAAGCATGTGTATAAGACAGAAGAAAGAAACACTTGGGCAATGTTTTTCCTCGAAAATGGATTCTCGATATACATACAGCGGCGGACGAATAAAAATGTTTACAACTTTTAAAATCGCATAACATTTATAAAATTAATCCAAACGAATTGAGTTGCATGTATACAACTTACTTCAATCTACAAACGGGTTTTTTGAATTTTCATTACATGCTCACAAAAGTTTAAAAAATGATATTTACTATTTTTGTTTGCTATTCCGACTAAGTGCATTTTTTTTCAAAACGACGAAATACGTCACTTGGCAAAATAATTCTTGTAGCTTCTCAAAAAATCTCAACTCATTTAGATTAATTTTATAAAAGTTGTTAATTTTCTTTCGTCCACCACTGTACGTATAAGCAGTATCAGAAAGGAAAAGGGAAATGTCAAAAGTATTTGTAGATTATCAAGGGTCCTCTAGCGATAGATCAGCTATGAGATCGATTAAAGTTTCAGTGGTAGTCGGAAGGGAGCAAGGAAAGAAAAGAATGTGTATTTATATAATTTGTATTCATATCCGATAGTTTATAAACATCTATTTGTCGTGTTTGTATTCGTAGAAAAAGAAAACAATCAGGTTTATGTACTGCACAGAGCACAGAAGATTGTTGCTCGATTAAAAACCAAGTATTTTTGTACATCACATATGACAAACAATGAATACCAAAGGGATTAACTTTTATAACGATAAAAGTAGTCCTTGTATACTATAATATGTACAATTTATAACTTTACTCTTATAAATTTGCATGCGCAATTTTAGATAATGGATGTGCGAAAGGCAATAACTGAAAAAGCACTGCGAGTGGTGCAGTTAAGTGGACGCGACGTTAACCCTTAACTGATTCGCTGGAAAATTTTTGGTTGCTAAGTTTGTAAACTGAATGTCTAATTAATTTTATGATAATACTTTAACTTTCTACAATTCTATTATTTTATACATTACCTAAGAACAAAATATTCATAAAGCTTGATTTAACGTGAACTTTACAAATTTCTGTGTCCTCTTTTATTTGGGGTCTGCTACGACCCTGGTATACTAGTTTTAAAAAAAAGAAACAGTATAGCAGTTAAGGGTTAATATGAATTTTCAGCAAACATTAATTTTGAATCTCTGTCATAAATTGTAAAGTGTAAACGAATGGTGAGAAATTAGCACGAAGCATAGAAATTATTATTCTACAGATATAGTCACACCTAGACTATTCATAGACTTTGCGGGCACTTGTTTACAATACTACTTATTTACAATTAATTGCAACGAACCGATAATCTGTTTTCATTCCATTACATACCCTACATTGTAAAAATGAATTCTGGCCCTGTTAACACGTTGCATGCGCCGACGATATGTAATAGACAGTAAGAAGATCGGATACCTAATAAGCTTCCTACTATAAGGCTGAATGCTATGATACATACATAGGTACGAACAGACATTCGTGTAGTCACTTATACGCAAATGACATTATTGTATTAACATTTTACATAAATGAATACAAGTGGAACGATAGTTGTAATTACAAACTACTGGCAGACAACGTGTTAAGCTCTAAACATTTGAGGATCGACAAGATCGATACCTCTTGTTGCGCATCGATGAGAAAGAAAATATTTTTATACCATTAAATATACATGTATATAATAATTCACTTCTACATGTTATCCATAGATAATTGTAATGTAATATCCATTGATTTAATTACATGCTAAATTAAGCTCAGCTCTGTTAATAAATAAATATTGTAGGATCTTTGCGATTGCAAGATTATATCTATTGGGATTACAACATAATACACAGATCTGTTGACCCACGTGCCTGAGGAAAGTGATTTTGAATTATACGGTTGTACAGTTTGTAACATCTAACATCCTTTTCTGCTTTGTAATTACTAATTACGTATATTAAAGAATAATGTAAGAGGACAGAGACAAGTTAGTTCTGTGAGGTATTCAAATTTATTCATCTCTGTATATTTTTTGGATAATTATTCTAAATTAAAACTATTTCACGCTTATATGCTTGAAATTACTATTTTTCATATACATACTTGCTCGTAAAATTTTCAATGTTAAATTCCCCGAATTCGATTAGAATACCTACTTAGATTTACAGAGATAGTGTTGTGTACTATACGATGTATAATAAAACAATCAGGATTACGAGTCGAACAGTTAAATTTTTCGATTCATCATTGCCATTAAAGTCAACATTACACCTACATAGGTATATGTACGTGAAGTTGAATGGTCAAATCATAATCGTGTACGGGAACTTCCATCAAGCAAGTACAAAGTAGTTTGTACTAAAATTCCAATGAGATCAACTGAATCTGTAATTACACGACTCTTTAAATTATCGCGCGCATCAGAATTTTTCAAAAACCAAAAAGTCCATTGTCAAATACAGAGCCGGATTTACCTTTCAGGGGGCCCCAGGCTGAATATTTGGTGGGCCCTCGGTTAAATGTAAAGAATAAAATGACGCTGATTTGATTTGTTTTATCATAATACTCGTATAATCTAAATAAGAATTTAATTAAGATACAAGTTAATAAAGATAATATAAAAAAATGCTAATTTTTCGAAGAAAATATTTAGAATGAGGGGCCCCCAGCTAAACGGGGCCCTAGGCTTCAGCCTTGTTAGCCTAAGGGCTAAATCCAGCACTGGTCAAAGACGAAAAACACTTTACACTGTCCACTGACGTGCATTTATGTGCATATATGCATATGCATGTGTGCAACTTTTACTGAAAATGCATTACATGTATCAAAAAATATTTCTCGTGCACGTGGCGTGGAGCCTTTATCAAGTATCGAATGTTTTTCGCTCAGTACTTGGAGGAATATTTCGTTATGCTGATCGTTTATGTAACTATTTAGATCGATCGAAATTCGCACGGCACCAGGCACGTTATGCCTATGCTTTCCAAGTGCAAGTTACTTCGTGTCGCTTCGCCCGCTTCCAAGCGTATATTACATATATATATATAAGTATATGTATGCTTGTATTATATATACGTGATTGTATAGTAAATAGTACATATATCTCTAGTTTGCTTCCCTTTAAAAAGTCAGTTCTTTGAAGAAACGAAAGGAAAAGAAAAAGCTCGTCAGAATGAATCGTGTTAGGAAACTCCTATCGAGTAAAGAAACTCGAGATTATTTTTTGAGGCAAGCCACCGGAAAATTTCTATACACATACATAGATGTATTTAGTATATAAATGATATCTCGCATCACACTCACTCGTTGTTCTTTAATATTTACATGCACATATTTATTAAATTGCAAGCGATTTAAATATTTAAAAATCGCGTTTCTATTTTTAGCACACATTTCTGGGGGCCCGTAGCTAATTGGGGGATTCCAATTGCTGCAATTGCCGATATCCGAAGAGACCCCAAATATATTAGTGGAAAGATGACACTTGGTTAGTTTTCTAATTTTAACAGTATAATTATTTCCCAATACGATTAATTATTTCCCAATTCTTTTACCAATATAAATTCAATATAGCTATAAGATTGCACGAAACTTGAGAAACATCAAAATATCTTTTCCAACTTTCTCCTACATAAATACATATATAGAACAGGGGCGATACTATTCGCAGTGTCTATAAAAAATGGCCTTAGGAACTTATATTATTTTATCATGACTGAAAGAATGAAGAATATTCATTTTCATACACAAATGGTTGAATGGCTTCATTCGCGATACTTGCGAATGAATTGAAAATAACGTATAGCATAAATTATATATGTATATATGTATGAGGGTGAATCAGTTATCAATTATCGTTAAGAATATCTCTAATAAAATCAACATCCATCTATCGACGTTCACAAAATATGCTATTAAATTAATTTCTTTCAGCTTTATGCTTATATTCAGCAATGTTCATGCGATTTGCATTCAAGGTCCAACCAAGGAATATGCTTCTCTTTGCCTGTCATTTTGTTAACGAAGGCGCACAAATCACGCAGGGTTGTAGATTCATTAAATATCACTTTACAGATAAGAAGGAATCATAGAATATCCTACTAATATCATTATTACTCTGTAATGTGTCTTTACTTTTAACAAGCATAGTATGATGTTAGTTTTAGGATGAAATGCAAATGTACAATAATAGTAATAAAAAGAACAGCTGCTTGTGATGAAAATAGAAATTTAGTTGCAAATAGATAATAATGTACATGGATAGAAACTGTTGATAAAGATAACATCATTTTTCCATCAATCATGTATATGTAAATTGAACAGCACAAAAAAATAAGAAAGGGATTAAACTATAAATTGAAACAGGGATTAAACTATAATTGAAACAGTCTGGCATATTTATATTTACAATTTATTATCATTATCATAATATAAAAAGTAGAAAATTTGTGTAGAAACGTATGTTACAGTTTACATTCTGAACAATGCTATTGATTCGATATAATATCAGATTTAAAGAGACAAATATAATTATTTTCTCTTGATCGCTGGCACAATTTAAACACGTCGAACTCTACATACTTACATACAGTCATATATAAAATAATATAGAAGAATATAAAATATATACATATGTATATGTAATATGTATCTATTCTCTTATAATATTAATCGATTATAAGTAAAATGCCTTAAAATTAATGTGATCGTTAAAATATATAGAATATAGCAATTAAAAAGGGGATCGTACATATACGTACTGGACGGCTTTGGACGCATTTGGACGGACAATACTGCTAATCTATCGCGAGTTCACGAAACTTAAAATGCTATCTGTATGGACGGAGTAACGGCATAGCCAATTATTTACTTCTAATAAAATAATAGATCATTGTCGACACAAGTAGCAATATCCAATTAGATTGAGCCGATGCTGCACCAGCTACTCGACACTTGAACATATCGTACCTGTGAAACAAACATCAAACAACATTACTTGTTGTATGTATGTATATATGTATGAATTTATGTATTGCGGTTCAATTACCTAGTTTCTTGATCGTTGATTAGATTATTGAATTCAGCTTCTACCAACTGGCCATCGTAATACGTAATTAAATCCTCAAACGGATACTCGAAACCTTGTTTGCATTCGCATTTATAACCGCCAGTTTCAAAGCCTCTGCCAAGTATAGGCATGCACTAATAACAGAGAAAGAAAAGGGAAAATGAAACAGAGATAAGAAACGAGAAATATGATTATTTAACTATTTGGATGTTAAATCTACGATATTTCTTACGTATGATGTTTTCTTATCGCATTTGTGGGTATTCTTAAACGCATTTGGCGCGTAGAACTCATCGTTGCATTGATTGATATCAAGCTGAAGCAGGTCCATGGTAACAGCTACGACACCTCTGTAAGGATTTTATTTTAATATAAAATGCGATCTCGCTTGTCTTCTCCCTTATAATCAAACTGGTTTTCCCATCCTTGTACAGTGTCTCACATTCGATTTATGTATTATACACATACGTAGCACGATTCTGTTCGGTTGTCTGTGGGGAGAGAAATACTTACTTGAATTCCAGTTTCTCTTTCAAGCTGTCCCAGCCGAAAAATGGGGATGCATAGGTAATTACCCATTTCTTCACCTTGCCGTTACAATCGAAGTACGGAGTTGTCCAGTGGCCGTGGTTCAGGTTTGCAGCCCTGTTCCCACACATTAAAATAAATCCTATTTAGAAGATGAAATTCCTCTGGCGTATACGTTCCTCGTAATAAATTCAATGTCTTAAAATTCTTTTAAATTTGGGAGCAAGAGTTCCCGTTCACAGAGATAACTACAAGTATATATATACACACCTGTAAGAATTCGGATAATGCTCATATTTCTTCATATATTCTCCAGTCTCGTTGTATCGAATTTTGATTTTCATGTAATATGTCTCCAGCTCGTCGAAATTTGTTGCCCATCTTTGTTTCAGTATTTGGAAGTAATCTCGTTTAGTATACACCTCGTCTGTAAGCATATCATCCATATATATTGCGGATAGCGTAATTACGTAATTATATTAGATTTCAGATTCAGATTATAATTGAATGGAATTTACGTTAGCGTTACCTGCACCGCGAAGCCTGGCTAAATCTTCGACTTTGAACTTGCGGGTGTTTAATTGAGTCTTATAAGCGTAAGGCGCAAAGAACGTTCTATTGGTGAATTTGTTACGATCCCAAAATGTCCCAGCAGACCAAATTTTAGTGTCTCCGAGAACTAAAGCTAGGGTTTCGCCGATCATTTGGTCCTCTGTAAGCGGCCTGTCTGCTACCCTTTTACCAGAATAGACCTCATGAGAATCAGAGATTTGTAGAAACGCGCTAATAAAATTTGCCAATCTACTGGCCATTCTCGCTTCGTTTTCAAAGAATTCTTTAGCACCGAAGCCTATATCTCCGCGCAACGTTAAATCTTCTTGCGTGTATCTGTAATTTTATACATCGAATTATCATAATCTACCACATCTCGACTTTCCACACCGCTACCGATAAAAACCACACCTTTTGCAAGTTTTTGCATTTATACTCAAGATAAATTTAACACATTGGTCTATGTTTACTTTCTCGGATTTCAATGCTTCCGGCCCAACAGAATAATTCCTATAATGATAAAATCGCTCGAGATATTTTTCTCGAACATGTGGCTTTGCCTTTGCCCATTCTACTGGCATCTTATGAATCCCTGAAAAGTCAACGGCCGATCAATGTACGATACGGAAATATTAGAGGTATAAAGGAGAAGGGAGAAAACTACTTACAACCTATCCGAGTGCAATCAAACCCATTATAATATTGTTCTTGAGTTGCCCTCTCTACTATTTCTCCAAGATACGGACGTCGCACTACAGTGGGTAGTCTAAAACCTGGCTTACACCTGCATTGATACCCTCCTCTTCGAAAACCCCAACCTTGTAACGGTTCACACTGCACGCAGAGTACAAATTAAAGTGTCGGCTAAGACGATATTCTAGAACAGTAAGTATATAACAATTCCTTTTATGGCTAATACCTCGGTAGTTTCCATTTTACATCTCGTAGTATTTGCAAATCTGTTTGGTCCGCTATTCCCTTTCCCTTTAGGACACTGATTTATATCTATTCTTTCAAAATCCATTTCTATTACGGATATGGCGGTATATCTAAAACAATCGATGCAACATAAGCTTTAAATAAATAACAATTGAGAGTCTAGCAATTCCATTTCATACGTTGGATATTCGATGTGTCTGAATCCTGTATGTCTTGGATAAATATCTGCGATAGGTACAACCGCTGCCACAAGCCATCGATTTGATCTACCACAATCGAAATATGGTCTGGTCCAGTTTACAGGTCCTGGATATTCATCTGCGCCTGTATAAAAGAAGATGGCGGGTTAGTAATCTTTTAGCTTTAACGATTTGCTGTTGTTACCGTACCTCGTGGCCCATGGAACGAAAATGTTTCGTTAGTATTATTAGCGTATCGAATTTCAACTTGGTATGTGGTTTTAGTGTCGTGTCTCCTTTGGACATTGTCCGGTAACCATTTCTTATACCTAGAATTATAAAAACCATAAATAATTAAGAACCTATGCCCGAAACATTGCGAATCAAATGTTTACTTGCCATTCGTTTATACGATAATAGTCTGTTGTATAATCTTGGCTAAGACTACTGCTGGGAAATGCTCCAAGATCTTGTACGGTAAATGTGTTTCGTGTAGATATTCTCTCCAGATGTATCGGATCGTTGAAGTCGTCTGCTCTAAACGTTCGTGGAGCAAATCTAGGCATAGTCTTGTTAAAAAAGCCTCTATAGGATGGGGAATAGGACATGTTCGGTGAGAAATATATACTAGAAGCATTTATGTACGGATTCGCGGAAACGTCGGCCACTGTTGACAAGAAATAATACATCATGCCTGGATCGTATGTATCGTTGATAGCTGGACGAATAAATCGTGATTGTAAAATGTAACTCCAGAAGAAAGATCTACTAAGAGCCATGTTGTGAAGATGCAGCAAAGCAGTTCTATTCGGAAATACAGGATTGATGTTAATGTCCTTTATATCGGGTAAGTGAGAGACTGTGTCCTGCGGTAAATAAAGATCTCCGAGATGTTGAATAGGACAATTTTCTTCATTGATCTTGTCCATTTTTAGTCGAATTTCATCGAACGCATCTCTCGCCTGCCATTCGTATTGTCCGACAACGCCCAGACAGCAGAAGCAAACGATCACTGTCACATATACTTTTCGGTCAATACGCTCCATTTTTTTAGGCTTTCGTTGGATAACTCTTAATTATCTTTCTGCACCCGTAACATTATTTCACTAATTTACTGCGACATGAACAAACGGTACAAGAGGAGAAAAGAAGAACACAGTCTTTTCTTTGCTTTTCTTTACGCCACGTTCATTCTTCAGTCTTCAATTCTTCACCCACGCCCCACGCCAAGCGAACAAGCTAGCTACCGCTACCGCATCGGAACATTCAACGGAGAAACGAGTAAACTCGGTAAACACCCAATGACCCAATCCGCGTTTCGTAAAGCCTACTCTTACACACTATGACGTCATCCACACTAGAGTGTTGGCTATAGCAACTCTAGCCTCGTTCAGGTTGACCTATGCCGTTCATATCCAGATACCTGCTATAATAGGTAGGTATGATGCGGTGGCGGGAAAAAACCTGCCACCGTTTCGGAGTTTTAAATAGAATAAGAAGAAAATTTCATTTTAAACAGTAAGTAGGTATATTCTCTTGCCAAAAAGAAAATTGGCGCGAAAGCTGTATAACCGCGGCATCTTGGAAAGACAAAAAAAGGAAAAGTACTAAACTATAGGTTAATAGAAGATAATATTTAAATATCTTTTGTTATGGTAATTCGCTTAGCGCCCTGGTCCAACGACCCCCTAGGGGTTTGACTCTCCCGACTACATAAGTATTCCGCTTGCTCTGGCATTATTGTCCCAATACAGGTTCACCCCTATTTATCTGCGAAAAAAAGAGAATTTCTCATAGCTAAACAAGTATTTCGAGGAGACGGCTTGCTGGGGGTCTTCTACTTCAGGCCTTAATGCGACTGGTGCTGTGGCTGCTCCTGCTGCTCCTCCTGCTTTAGTTCCTGAGAAAATTTCTCCGATACCCGGTTCGAGGTTCAGCACTGTCTGTATATTAACGTGGGAAATAATCTTCCAGAACTTCATAATGACGAATTTCACGATCTATCATGCAACTCTCTTAATTCAGCCACATATTTTTCCGCTACGATAATCAGTGGAAAATATGTAACAATAAGATTCATTTCTCCGTAAAATAAAACGTAAGAAACAGGGGACAAATTCCAGTGTGTAATCCATAATTCAATTAAATACCAGAATTTTTCTGCATTAAAATCTCTACCAAAGTACTTATACATACTGCGATAACGACTCGCGCGCGCGCGAGCGAGTACGAGGGCCAGAGTTAGGAGGGGGAGGAGGAGAAGGAGGAGGAAGAGGAGGAGAGAGAGAGAGACAGGGGGCGGAGAGAGAACGGATCTTAATAGAGGAAAAAGAAATAGAGAGAAGGGAAGGAAACAAAGCGAGAAAGAAGACGAGATAGAGTAGAGTAAAAATAAAAGAAAGAGAGAAAGGAAGAAAGAAAGAAGTAGGAAACAATGAGAGTAACTGAATGATAACCCATTGACGAATAATTATGCATAGTTTTTGCGTTGGTAGTTTATTTGCAATGGGCAGGCTATTGGAACGAATAAAAATCATTGTTAAGAAAACGGAAAAAGTTTGGTAGGAACAGGTTTCTGCAAGTGAGTGTGCAAGCGGTATCTTTCCTTGTTGCTCCTTCTCATTTAAGGGACGCGGGTGCGTGCTCAACCAGACAGGCGGTTTACGGTTGAACTCAGGACCGTATCCTGTTGTCTATATGTATGTACTCTGTTCTCATACCGTGTACATCGCTCGTCAGATTCAAGAGAAATGAACTACAAGAACACACACACTGATGGTTTCATTTCGATTAACACCATTTATCTTGCGATATAAATATAAAATATAATCGACAATAAACTGAATAAACTATACGGACCACGGTACAAATTGTTCGATTTCAATGGTTTTCCTTCAAGTTATTGAAATGATGCGCTCTTCTATATGCACACTTTATCCTCTTACCGTTTTCTCAATCTATCACGTTGACCTTCTACGATCTATCAGCATCATAAAAAATGTAACGTTGCAAGGATATTTATATTGGACAATGCAATTACATTCCATAGTAAATGGAAGTACATATGTTGGGGAAACGGAGTATAATTCGTAATTATCTCGTAGTAACTGTAATTCTATATTTTCTTGAAAAATAACGACAATAAAAGATATCTTATACATATTTGTCTACCTATACGCCTATTCACCATGCATCAAGTACTTACACTCTGTACGTACAGAAACGTACGTGTATCTTTATTCGATCTCTTTATGTTACCGACATATATATATATTTAAATCTAGCGCATGCACGAATGTATAGTCTGAGATGTATTAAAGTATGTATATACAAGTTACAGTCAAGATGATAGAATAATTCTTGTAATTTATTTGTGAGTCAACTACTATATATACATGTATGTATATGTTCACTGTTCAAGAGTGGTTGTGTGTTATGTGGTAGGTTAGTTACGAGAAAAGAGCAGAAGTTGTAGAAAAAGGAAGAACGGACGAGAAGACAGAGAAAATCGTAAAAAAAGTGAAAACCCAGAGAAGAAATAAGAGGGGGGGAAGGGGCTGAAGAAATGTTGCGACGCGCCTGACTAAGGCGGGGCTCTCATATACCGCGAAGAGAGGTAAGCGGTTGAATCGGATTGGATCGTGGCGAAAGCAGCAAGTAAGCGAGCGAGGAAACTGGTTTGGTTTTGTGGGGCTTGCACCGCTGCACCGCTCTTTCAGTGAGACAGTCCAATTTATGCATTACGGCTATGTAGGCACTACACGATATCAAAACGCTGCGCCCGGGCTTACTCCACTTACCGTCGTCATTGTTGCAATATTATCAGAACTTTGCGAGTGCCTACAAGACTAAATTCACTGCATCGCAACTTCTTTGGTTATACAACAAAGTGTTTATAATTTCTCAAGCACGTTAGAACAAAGTGGTATATAATAAAACGCGAAAGTGAAAAGAAATATACACGTCACCGTTTGAACACGCGTTTCGGCATTGGTGGAACCTGGAAAATGAATTTTATACCAGTTAGAGGATTGTGATCGTTCTGTGACGTATCTGGTGCTCCGTCTTAATTGTCCTCAAAATTAATCTTCCGAAGATTTCGAAATTCGTACAGGTACATTATTTTTATATTTTATAATCTTTTCATTCGTATTTTTGTAACGGCAGTCGGAGTGTATTTTTCATATATATATATATATAATGGAGAAAGAGAGATGGAGAAAAAGAGAGAACATGTGCGTGTGTGCGTATATAAATGTACATTAGATATATACTGCGAGTGCATTTATTTTCCATGGTGTCGTTGCATTTAAGAGGTTATGGTATCGTTTGGCCGACTCGTTGCTCGTTGCTCCTGGATAATGTTTTCGTGGTTCTTTCTTTTTGTTTTTCTTTTCATCTTTTTTATCGTCTTTCGACAAACAGTATCGTCTGAATGCTTTGCGCACACGTATATACACGCAATCTCACATATACTACATATACTTACACCAGAATTATCGTAATGCTCGGATATTGCTGATACGAATTACTACTACAAGTCTGAATTAGGACGCTATAATTACACGCGATCGTTTTTTAAACAGAATTGAAAGCCACAAGCAGTTTGGGTAATTGTTTATATATTTTATTATTTTGCTGGTGTATTCGAATGCGATTCTTTTGGTAGGCCTCGTGTCTAACAACAGATTGCTTTTGAGTTATGGGGGCAAACGACTCGGCTTGTGAACGAAAATATAAGTACATGCACACATGCATATATAGGTAAATAGTTCCTTGATAGAATCGTACAAATGTTCAGCCCGGCCCGGTCGTATAGAGTTATAGGCTCTATTAGATTCCGTAGGAGGTATTCTATAGAATTAGAGATTCTATCGTTATTCATAAGAAAGACTAAAAACAAGAGATATAAAAAGAGAGCGAGAGAGAGAAATTTCTAGTGTACGTGAATGGTTGAAATTCGCACATGATAGGTAATCTGTACGTAATATTTTGTATGCACCACTCAGTCGTGAGATTCGTTATTTTATATGTAGGTACGTGTGTGCATACTGCATGGTCAACTTTTTCTTCTCAGTTTTTGCATCGGCCAATCAGAATTCGCGAATGCGCTTCAAAAGAAAATGGCCAACTCGTGTCGCTGGGTTCGAGCGTATCTTTGCGCGTCGTTTTGTGAACCCCGTAGTCTGCAATCACGTTGACGTCTATCGCCATTTCCTCGCAGGAGGATTCCATTCGTTTAATTTCTAAGGTATATGCAATTTTCTTAGCCGTAAAACCCGGATGATTTTCTAATCGGTACTCTTCTCTGATAATGTGCTTCTAAACGCGAGTGAAAATTCATGAATTAGAAAGGCAGGTGTGATGTTAATTGTGAGTGCAACAGTGCATCGTATTCTTCAAGAAATATGGATGCAGTTTCATTGCCGGCCGGCAAGCTACACGCAAAAAATATCAGTAATGTCTCTACCGAAGAACAAGTCGCCCCTCGTACATAGAAAATACATTATTTCAAGCCCTTGTCACGCATTAATTCATTTATTGCACCTCGAAGTATTTTTCTCAGCGACAGATTTTATTATTTTCTTTTTTTCCTCTGATTTTTTATCTCTGATTAAAGAGTATATAGAAAATCAATTGTCATGGGTTTAAGCGTCGGTAGAAGTGAGAAAAGTCAATCTATCTAACGTTTTCTTCTACGTCCACTAATGTGGATAGTATTTTGAAGACGACGTGGCTTGTTCGTTAACGCGGGAAATTGCAAGATTCCGCGCGTTATGCGTCGGCGATGAATACCTGTAGTCGGCTCCGAGTTCAAACGAACCGAAATTCCGTTTCGTTTCCTGCCTTTCGTATACCTCCATTCTTCCTTCTAAATACATATCAGAAAAATATTAATTTTCAGATTTCTTTTATTCTAATTTTACTGTCTCCTCTTCCATATGTTGCATTTATGTTTCTCATCCAATTTTCGTTTGCACGATATGATGTTAATGTTCAATCTGTTATACGAACAGTTTCTTTAGCAGAAGGGACATATCTACATTAGGGTGTAGAATATGTCCCCCTTATTGGCTTAGGTAATGGAAGAAAAAAGGTTTTATCAGACTTGTTGAAACATGAACTTATATATTCACATTGGTGTCTGCTAGTGCCATCATTGAGCGAATTATGTATTAACAAGTTTTGAAAGTAATCTTGTCTTCTAAATGTTAAATAAATTGAGAGTGATTTTTAAATTGATGAAACTTAATCTTTTCTCTCATTAGCTTGGTAGAAACTTATGCCTCCTACTAAGAAATTTGTGTATATTTGATATTTTAAATTCTTTTAAAATAAAATTTATACGAATTTGAATATTACAAAAATATGAAAAATTATTTAGAAGATTGTTGTAATTATAAGTTGCGCGATACTGTAACAAGCGTTTATTACTTCTTTACTTAAAAATGTAAATTCTCTTTTTACAGCTATGGCAGAAGGAAATGGGGAAATAAAAATGGAAGAAAAACAGTCTAAAGAAGAATTGGAGTATGTAGAAAGAACGGAAGACTTTGCAAAACTAATTCAGTATGGATTAGACGAGAAAGTAGCTGGAAAATTGGATGAAATTTATAAAACAGGAAAGTTGGCTCATGTGGATCTGGACGAAAGAGCGTTAGATGCTTTAAAAGAATTTCCTGTCGAGGGTGCATTGAACGTACTCACGCAATTTCTTGAATCAAATTTAGAACATGTATCGAACAAATCTGCGTATCTTTGCGGTGTAATGAAAACCTACAGACAAAAGAGTCGGGCCGGTCAAGGGACTGGTACTAGTACAACTCCTAAAGCACCAGACGAGGATAAGATAAAGGTAAGCTTGTATTTCCCTGATATATGTATTTCTAACTTTGTTGTACACGTCGGCCGAGAGATATCAGTACGAGCAATAATATTCTAGATGATTCTCGAACGGACCGGTTACCCTTTGGATGTAACAACTGGTCAGAGAAAATATGGAGGGCCTCCTCCGAATTGGGAAGGTCCTACACCTGGAACTGGGTGTGAGGTACGTAAATACAGCGTTACATTTCGTCCTCTAAGGATAATATGTATTTTCCTACCATTTTTCACAAAAAATCATGCAATTATTACTGTTACAGGTGTTCTGTGGAAAAATCCCGAAAGATATGTACGAAGACGAGTTAATTCCTTTGTTTGAACAATTTGGAAAAATTTGGGATTTAAGACTAATGATGGATCCAATGGCAGGTTGCAACAGAGGATATGCATTTATCACATTTACTAACAGGGAAGCAGCGCAGCAAGCTGTTAAAGAGGTATGTAGACATTCTTTGGTTACTTTATCGTTACGTACATATACATAGGTACATGTTTGTGAAGCGTACAATTTTTGTTACCCTAGTTTACGATATCTTGTTATTGACAGATCACATCCCTTCACTTTTGTTTACGAAATTTTTAGAAATGTTACAAAATTGTTATTGCTACCAAAATATGTGATCTTTCGAAATGTTTATATTTCCTTCTTTATCTCTGTTTTTCTCTTTTGTACTCGTATTGTGTCAGGATTTATCGCTTATTTTATTAACTTTTCTTATTTATCACCACCGTATCCGTTCGAAACGAGCAACAATTCCGGACATACTTCTATTGGATATTAGTATGCCTTATTTTCGATATTCAATCTATTTGTCAAATAGAATCAGCGATTTCCATCATTTTGCATATAATATACTACTCTTCTTTCACCCTTATGTTTTTTGTATTAAACATTTCGAACGAATTTTTGCATATTCCCATGTGGCTTGTTCTATGTTGTTCATTGCGTTTTCTTGCTTTTTTCTCCCCGGTAGTTTAAACGCGAATGTTATGGCATTCTTTCACTAATGATACAAAGTAACGCCGAAAATCGAGATTCAATGTTTTTAGTTAGGAACAATCCACATAATTGTCTCATACGTATATGTCCCTGACCATCGATTCGTGTTTAAGCACATAATAACATCCAACACGTCCCAAGTATTCAACAACGAAAAACACTGAAAACCTAAAGAACATGTATCCGTAAAGACACACGACATACATATGTTTACATATCTGTACACAATAGCACGTGCGCGCTCGCGTCTCTCTCTTTCTCTCTCTTTTTCTTTCTCTCTTTCTCTCACGCTCTCTCTCGCGATCTGTCTCGCTCTCTCTCTTTCTCGTTCTCTTTCTCTCTCTCGTACACCGACCACGTACACGGACACATACAACCATACATAAAAAAACATACATACATACACTAATTATGATCCCTATGGATGAGTTTCTTTTTCCAGCTCTCCTCTTTGCTCAGTGGGCAAAATTGGGAGTGGAGAACCTTCCTGAACAATGACGATGAAAAAAAGTCTTGTGATCTAATTGGTTAGGGGTATATTTACATAATTGGTTGATTTTCATTGGACAGTGACAATTTTTGTAACAAAATTTTAAAAATTGGTAGGCTTAAAATTTGTTTACAGGAGCACATGATACGTGAACGCCGGTTTGCTATATTGTGAAGACTCGAGCGACAAAGCGCATGCCACTTTCTCGCTTTCATGGAACCAAGCCATGTTAATTATTTCACTAAATTGCACATTTTGAAAAAAATTTTTCCTAAATTCTCCTGTTTGTCGTAATTACATAAAATACGAAGAATCTCATTGGAACAATATTAGGCATGTGTCTGTTTTCTTCATCCCACAGCTCGATAATCACGAAATAAAACGCGGCAAGAATCTGAAAGTAAACATTAGCGTTCCTAATCTACGACTTTTCGTGGGGAACATACCAAAGTCAAAAGGCAAAGAGGAGATCTTGGAGGAATTTGGTAAATTAACAGGTAAAGTGAATTCGAGGCGTGTGTACCTACCTATTTACCTATACCTACCTGTCTACCTGTATTGTAACTTAAGAGTGGTAGCTTTTAAGTAGTGGTTGTAGATGGTATGGAAGTATGGAGCATCCAAGAGAAAAAAAGGCAAACGATCACGCGTGTGTGACCGTGCGATCTGCGATAACCTGTGGCACCTTCAGTTCTGGTCAGCTCCTTGCCTCTCGGTTTATTAGTGAACAGTAACACCTCTCTGGTCCAAGTCTTCTTTTCCTCGCATATTTAGGTGGAGTTAAAAGTTATTCGTTTCCTACTTCTATTCACGGTGTTCCCCTACCTGCACCTTCCTCCCTTCTTGCTCTCGATTTTTCATTGCCCGATGTCACCTTAGTCACTACAACCAATTTTCCCATCACTATGGTCATTTGCGCCTCACCGTCCACATTACTACAGCTCCACTCATTGCCGTCCTCTTTCTTTCTTATTTATCTATTTCATCTCCTCCGCATCGCCACCAATTTCTCCACCTCATTCCACTTCATCGAAATCCTGATCTTACACATCTCATGGTCGACTCGTCGAGTTCCTCGCCTGTAGATCTATACCTGCGTTCTCTTTTTTGCCATTCAGAAAGAGAAAATGTGAAAGCAATAGAGCACGTTTATTATTATCATCAGCATCATTGTCATCTTCTCATCATCATCGTCATCGTCATCATTATCATTATCATCGTTATAGTTGTCGTCGTTGTCGTTGTTGTCGTCGTTGTCGTCGTTGCCGCTGCCGTTGCCGTTGCGGTCGTCGTCGCCGTCGTCGTTGTATAGTAACGGTCACCGTTACTGTTATCGTTACGATTAAATTCGAGGATCGTTAGAAACGATTTGATAAAGTTGAGTAAAGAGACCGCGCGCTCGCGCATTGCCCCGCGTAACTACGAATATATCGCGTGTGAAACGTTAGCACCACGATTCATGACTGGGCCTCGAGCATGGGGATATGGGAGATTTGCGTGGACCGCTGGGGCGTTTGGCTCGCTAACAAACGGACAGGCACTCCCACCCATCCACCCACCTGTTCATCAACCGTATTCAGTATTCCTGGTCTAGCCTCCATGGTAGATACACTTTCCATGATCCTCGGTCAACTTTCGCTTATATTATAACCCCGACCTTCTCCGTGCGATATGTACAAATCTCCTTGAAGGTCGCTTTACGAAATCCCACGTTCAGACAGCCAATAAGCAGGTGAAATTGTAAAAGGCAAGCTTAATTGGCACTCTCCTTCCACATTATTCTTACAGCTGAATGATTATGAGATTCGGAATGGGAAAAAGATTGGTGTTACCGTATCTTATAACAATCATCGCTTGTTTGTGGGAAATATTCCAAAGAATCGAGACCGAGATGACTTGTTCGAAGAATTTACAAAGCACGCACGTAAGTTGACAATTGTCCTTAAATCAGCAAAGCAGTTACCAAAAAACAAGTTCTATGGGAAAGATGGTGGGACGAAAACTTTTATCTGTTAACAATCGGTTGTTTTTACCCCTTGATTTCGTAATCAGACGGAGGTATCAGGTGGACAAAGTCTGGCCCCTATTGTATCATTATCAACCAGGAAAATTTCATTTCAATTTGATATTACACGCAACATGTGATCTTTACACCACGTTTACAAACGTTTCGTACGTGTTCTCGCCACGTAATCCTAGCAAAAAATATTTTTTAATTCCGACTCTTCACTCTATAATCCCATCGTTTTATTTTCTATTTATTCACTTTCTAATGAAAAAGTTACCCGTATAACTGACTAACGGTGTTCTCTGCTAAACTGTGTTCCACGGTCGGGGAAACTTTCTTACGATACATGTCCGTATACGCGAATTCGCGAATTTTCCTCATTCATGCTCTTGTTTCTTTTTGTTTTGTTTTTCTAGTCCCCCCCTCAATTTCAACCACATTCCTGTTTTATTTTTTATTTTTTAAGAATAAAAATTTATCTCTTTCTTCCCTTCACTCTTTAGTAATCCAGTCACTGTTACAGTCACGCGCGCGCCCGAGAGAGAGAGTGGTTGTCTGATACACTTTTTCCTTTCCTTTTTGTTTGTCTCCCCCCACCAACACCCCCTGCCCCCTTCGAATAGTCCACTATTTCTTGTATGTGGATGTAGCAAAGTTTTTGACCCGAACGAATTGATTTTGGGACACACGAAATTGCAAATCGCAAACAAGAGTGATGAAGAGTGGCGTTGAGTGACGGAGAGTAAGCGAGGGAGTACAGAAAGACAGAAATGCGTATCGTCGCATAAAATGTCAGAGATGTACATGTACGATAGCGTGTATTAAGGTACATAGTATGTATATCGGGCGCCGCGTGTACCGGGAACGTCCGCGGCGGAAATACGACGTTCTGCTCGGCGCGGCGGGAAAGTTCTATTCGCTCCTCGAATGTGTCGTGTTCTCGGATTTACATCATTTACATTGCTCACCGACCGGTGTAAGGTCGATATCGGAGTGATTGAAGCGAATGTGTATGGTTCTTGTTACATTTTCTGTGTGATTTGCATAGTATTGTTGCATGTAATATTAAAGTCTGGACACAGAGAGGAAATAGGATAAGGAAATGAGAAATAACAAAGTGTAATCGTGATATTGGATTTACAAGGTACGAGGTGGTTGACGTAGAAGATATAAATCTCTTGAAGAAAAGGTGACACGAGGCATCCGAGTGATTTTAACGATTATAACTATTGCTAGTATTTATACGGAAGCTTGTTTGTCGGCTGTTTTTAATATTCATCGGATGCCTTGTTGTCTCTGGGTGCCAGATATACGTTTATACATATGTACAATTGCCCGTCCATACATATGTACACATACATACGCACGTGCGCGCAAATTCTTATATATAACGTGTATATGTATGTAGGTATATGTATATACAGGCCAGCTTTTAAACTGAGAGGAAGGAGAAGGAGAACTATGTTCGAAAGAACAGGGCAGAGAATGGTGGCGATTAATCGAATAACATTTAGGAGCGAAGTAATTGTTCGAGTAGCCGTACAGATACTTATTGTTAGCCGGGGGAAAGTAAATCCCATACCTTGTTTTTACATAGAGAAGCGTTTGAACGCGCCGTTATGATTTCTCATACTGTCAACCTTTTGTGTATTCGTGGTTCAATCACTGCAATGCATGTCGATTCTAATAGCATGTGTAATTATTTTTTTTTAACGGTATATTGGTATATATTTTGGTATCTATTGGTGTCGTATGCCGTGCCGTGGATCGTTTGGTAGGTCCTGTCAAAAGAGGATCGACCACGCGTGATATCCGGAACGGCAAATGATACCGGGCCTGCGGTATAAATTGTACACCGGATATACACAATGGTAAAGATTACCAGATTTTTTTCGAGGATTTAATTTGTGGGAATTAGTAGAACGGCGTTCATTTGGTTTTGGTTTTGCTTTTGATTTTGCTTTTGATTTTGGTCTTGATCTTGATTTTGGTCTTGATCTTGATCCTGATTGTGATTCTGATTTTGATTTCTAGCAGAAATTGAGCTTTGCAATTCTTCTTCCGACGGTTGTTCCAGATATTTTTGTCACGTGTAACCGAAAGACAAAGCCCTGGCTTATGGGAAAAGTATTTTCCCAATAATATACAGTAAGCGGGGATGACTTTGTGTACTTCTTTATTTCCCTGTGTTATGTATACGCTAAAACATTGTCAGAACTTGCCTTTGTGACAACCTCAAATTTTATTTCTCACTTAGCTATAAAAGTATTCACTGATTTATCTTAAACTAGTGTATTGGTTCGGGATTATAATGTACAGTCTGCGTCTGATATTTAAAAAACATCAAAAAGTGACGCAAAACCCCCCTCCCTCCCCCTCGTTTACGGTACGAATTTTTTATTTTCACAGAGTTATCTCATTAGTTTGTAGTACCGTGGACGCGAATATCGGTTGCGACAGACAGGGACGCAGAGAGGGAAAGGAGTTAAAGTTGTGAATCGAATTCTCCATTCGAGAATTAGAATACTTTTCAATGAATATAAAAGTTTGAGACTTTAATAATGTATTGACTAACTACATGATGTATTATCCACATTACATACACGCACACACACGCCCGTATGTATGCATGTATGTATGGATACATGGATGGATGAATGGATAAATGGTTGGATGGATGAATGAATAAATGAATGTATGGATGAATGGATGGATGTATATATGTATGCTTGTGTGTATGTGTGTATGTGTGCATGTATGCATACGAAATGTAATTTGGGAGTTGGGTAATGTGATGACAAGAGCCGTGAACAATCGCGTATTTTGGCTTACTTGAATCAAACTCTTAGGTACACCTTGTGCATTAGTGGTAGAAAGTTGGAAGAATATCTGACTGCTGCTTACGTGAAGTCAACAACTACTTGTAATACGGAAACAATTACTTCCCTTCTTGATCGTACTGTAAATTTATTATCTTTGGTGAAATAATTGGTAATTTCTTAATGGTCATTGAAGCGTTACCGCGTAGTTATATTTCTGATATTTTCATATTTCACACGAATCGTTGAATTTAGCAAAGTAAATGATAAATTTACACGGTGATTTCCTTTCCCTTTTCTTTGTTTCCATTTTGCATCTTTATCCCTGGATTTTTCTTTTGTTAAATATCGTAAACATCCATAGTATGTGTGATAGAATCATACAGATTGGTATCTTTGATCGCATTCTATATTATTATATCAAAGAGAAACGAAATATTAATGGCGTAAATAATTGATTTAACGAGTAACAGATTTTTTTGCCCGTGCAATGTGACACTTCAAATTACATAATACAATTGCCTAGACTCATTCTTTAGGTCTCGGCGGTCGAAATTTGTTTCTCTCTCTCTCTCTCTCTCTCTCTCTCTCTCTCTCCCCCCCCCCCTCTCTCTCTCTCTCTTCCTCTCCCTCCCGCTCTCTCCCTCCTAACTTTTATCCCGATTTGTTTGTTTACAGTAGATGTACGTACGCGTTATACGCTCGACACTCCGACAAGTTTTACTGATTTGTTTTGTATAATTTCCCCATCGTATAGCTGGCCTGACCGAGGTGATTATCTACAGTTCACCGGATGACAAGAAGAAAAATCGAGGTTTTTGCTTCTTAGAATACGAATCTCATAAAGCAGCTTCCTTGGCAAAACGAAGACTGAGCACGGGACGCATCAAGGTGTGGGGCTGTGATATCATAGTCGATTGGGCAGACCCGCAAGAGGAGCCCGACGAGCAAACCATGTCCAAAGTAAGGCGACAGACGCTACTCGAAAGGGAAAAATTTACTGATAAACTAGCAAACTATCTATACCAAAAATTCTGCGTTTCAGGTGCGTGTGTTATACGTAAAGAATTTGACGCAAGATTGTTCTGAAGAGAAACTGAAAGAGTGCTTCGAACAGTACGGTAATATCGAAAGAGTGAAAAAGATCAAGGATTACGCTTTCGTACACTTCGAAGAAAGAGACAATGCCGTTAAGGTATGCTGATAATGATAATTATAACGATAATGATAACACTAGTTTACAAAATAAAAAAAATCTTGTGCAGCAGATGCCACTATTTTTTTCCTATGTAAAATGGTCCGCTGATTCCGAAAATAAGATCTGAAAAATTTACTATGAATACGTTGTTGAGATATCGACAGGTAAATTTTTTACCTGTCTGTCAAAGAGGTAGACCCACTTAATTGCGAATATCTCGTGTTGAGAATGACTGATATGGTCGGGTCATTTTACATAAGAAAGAAATAGTAACATCAAAATCGCTGTAAACTAGTGTAATTAAGGGTTTCGTATGTTAAATTGTTTTTTAACATTTTGTTGCTGTTTGTAGGCGATGAACGAATTAAACGGTAAGGAAATCGGGGGTTCTCACATAGAAGTGTCGCTAGCAAAACCACCATCTGATAAAAAGAAAAAGGAGGAAATGCTTCGTGCCAGAGAGCGAAGAATGATGCAGTTGTTGCAGGCTCGAACGGGGTAAGTCACGATTCCCCTATAATAATTAAAAGCAACCTTTCGTGTGGGCCTGAGTCGTAACGATCTCAACTATTATTATTATTATTCCGGAGATGCTCCACTAATATTGACACTTGTATTTGCTGATTCAGAAGTTCTCCGTCGCATCCGAGCATGATCGTGGGACCAATGCCAGTTCGTGGACCAGGCCAGGGCCCCCGAGGTACTGGCGCAGGTATGCGAGGACAAATGGGACGAGGTGATTATGGTAAGTACCGATTAACTTACTCATCGCGATTTATTTGCTGGCACTATGTATTTAGATCACATTCTCACCCAGGAATTCTATATACATGTATTACATTCTGATTGCATTTCACCGTCATTCCTTTAACGATACATCGGCAAACACATAACGTGCACGTGTACGTAAAAGTTCACGTTCACGTCCATATTTTCCGTCCTGTTCCAATAAATTAACGTTTTATAGTGAAATTTCTCTATCCTTGCAATCGTCGGTTCTATTCACTTTAGGCTTAGACCATAACGTTCGCATTCGTGCCGTTTGTTTCATTGATATGCGCCATATGCGTACAGATCACGCGATCGCGTTCTGAAATTGATAAATCTTGAAAGAACAACGGAGAAACAAATCAACTGGCCGTTGAATTTATCGTTAGATTTAAAACATTAACGATTTATTTTTCAGATTTATGTAAACACAAATCATTGTTGAATCATTTATAATGATAGCGATAACGATAACGATAATGATAGTGTAATGGTAATGTTACGCAACACAGATATCCCGCATGCTTTTGGGGATCTATCACTATCTCATTACATACCTTCGCTTACACGCATCACGTGATTACATGCATACGTGAGAATTTATTCATAATCGCAAACTTTTATCCAATGTCAAACGACCATACCATATTCTTACTTGACATGGAATATTTTATTCTTCACCGCGGTTTATTAATCTATTGATTACGGGACAAATATTCGCCGTAGATCGATATGTGCAACGCGCAACATACTGCAAATCTGCTCGCTGCTAGAGTCGAATAATTCTCCCCTCTGTCGATTAATTTCCATTGAAAGTTGTATCGCGAGGTTGTAGTGAGAAAGTGTTCAGATGATGGAACTTTCCCTTTTATTAAATCGAATACTGGTATTCGTACAGTATCTGTATTAGTTGTTCAGTTGGTAAACTAAATTTTGGTCTGAGCCTACTTTACTACTACTACTACGTGTCCGGTCTTTATCAATTATTTATTTGTTTTTTGTTCTTCCTTTTTTTGTACTATGGTTCCCTCCGACCATCGTGTAACACTTGAGTGTACGAGACACTTTGGGCGCAGTTTCGCGTACCTGTAGAATAATTAAATATTTTAACAATATCTTTCCGTACACTTTCATACATATGCATATTTTCGCATATCTATGTAATGTGTCGCTTAACATTGTAATAAGAGCACCTTACCACTACCACTACCATTTCCTGTGACACCACCTGTTTTCTTTTTCGTATATATGTATATGTGCTGTATTTTGTCCAATATACACTCATATATATACATATTTAATTTATGTATGTATTTTACCGAAAAATAACTGCATGCGTATTGTTTGTTTTGTATTTACGTATTACGTACTAGTGAGATTTATTTTGTGGCAGTGTACAGTCACACACATTCTCAATGCGTTTACTCTGTCTTTATTTTCTTTTCTTTCTCGCTCTTTTTCTCTATTCTGTTTGATCTATCCCACTTTATGTAATTGTGTGAATTTCGTTAATTTCGTTACTTTCGTTTGTGTGCATCATAAATTGAAAAAATTTCTTTACAGCTCTCATGGAAATAGGTAAGATAATGCTGAATGATGAGTGGAACGTAGTAGAGAGTACCCATGTCCGTAGATTTGTGTATTTTTTCCCTTCTTCAATTACGCTCAAGGTTGAACGTATACGCTATCGGATCATCGAAAACCGTAAAAAACATACGCTTCGGTAATTGAAGGGTCGTTTTGGATATGCATTTCTGATATGTGAAAGTTTTAGCGAAGGAAACAGAAAGATTCGAATCGAAAGTATTGAAAATAATGTTTCTATGGTCCGTACAAAGCGTAGAATCTATCAGGATACGTGATGGTGGTAGGGTAATCATCGACAAGATTTTTTTCTTTATATTAGTATCGTAATGAAACGGAACAGATACACACACGCGCGCATACACACACAGCCACACGCACACAAGCGCGCGCATTATTTAAATACACCCATATATGTGTGCGTATATATATGTGTGTATGATGTGTATATATACACACACATATATATTAGGGTGGACCTTATTTTTCGACTTTCAAATTTTTTCGGGACATTCCCCAGGATTGTGTCATTGAGGGAAAAATACTGTGTGCAAAATTTGAAATCGATCGGAGGACGCGAAACCGTGCCTCATCGCATTTTAAATTTTTTAATATTTATAACACGCTTTTCTCCATTGAAATATATTGTTGATATAGGTACATGCTTAAATATCGGTGAATTTGTCTTTTTACGCTCTGTAACAATATAGAATCAAAGTATAAGATTACTTAAAAAAAATCATGATCTTGAAATCTCATAAACTTCAGAAAAAAAATTTTCAAACAGTACAACTTTTGTCTAAGAAATTTTTTCATATATTTGTAAATAACAAATTTCAAAATGTCTGCTGTATCGCCTGGAGTAGTCAGATTTTCTTTTAGACCCCTAGTTTTTAAAATAAATTGAAAAATATCTGCAAAAATTGGTGCATTTTGGGTGTACTTTTCCCTTTAATCTGTTATTTATAATTATATGAAAAGAATTTCGACGAAAGTTGTACTGTTTGACAACGTAAATATAATGCCAACGTAAAAAGTATTTTTTGATGGTTGATTTTTGAGATTTCAAGGTCATGATGTTTTTTTAAGGAATCTTATACTTTGAGTCTATATTATTATAGAGCGTAAAAAGACAAATTCAACGATATACAAGAATGTATATTAACGATATAGTACAATGGAGAAAAACGAGTTATGAAAATAAAAAAAAATCAAATATGATGAGGCACGGTTTCCCGTTCTCCGATCGATTAAAAATTTTACCCACATTATTTTTTCTCCCAATGGCACAATTCCGGTGATGTCCCCATCAAAAATCTCAAAAGTATTTTTCGAGAAGAGTAACTAAGGTCCACCCTAATATATATATTATAATAAATTATATATAATATATTATAGTATATGTATTTACGATATTCGATCGAGCCGTTTCATGGTTTGTTCTCGTGTAATAGTTGTCACACGATTCGGACATACGCTCTTTTTCGTTTGATTTTTTTTTCTTTTTTTTTCCTCTCTTAAATTCTATTATTGGATTTTTAAAACCATCTTTTCCCGGCATGCCTTTTCTTATACGAAACACAAGTATTAGTTTTGAATAAGTTTTCAATTGGATATATCGTGGCTAAATTTGGGTCTATTTGTAATGTGTGTTTTTATAGATTATGATTACGACTATTACGGTTATGGGGATTATCGAGGTGGCTACAGTGATCCATATTACGATGACTATTATCGATACGAAGATTACTATTTCGATTACGCGCCGCCTCCACCACCTGCCAGAGGGAGAGGCAGGCAGCCTCAACCGGTGGGTCGCCTTTTTTAATCGTTCTAAAGTCGTTTCCGTTCTTTGAATCATTATTACTTTTAATGATTATGATTCGTGTACGTATGTGTGTGTGCCTGTATATGTGCATATATATATGTACCTTACGCATACATATGTATATACTCATGTACATTTATACACACATCAGCGGTAGTTTGACTGTGGCACAGTGTTCGCGGATATTCCCAAGTACATTACATTATCCATTTTACACTCTCCAAACAACCTGCTCACTTTATCGTTTAATAAGAGTGCTTATTAACTTACTGCTAACTGCTAGTGTAAGTATACTTACAGGCATATATGTGTATATATATTGAAGGCGTGTCTCAGTGCATACATAACATCTTTCACCTGCGTAACTGTCTATATTCATGACATGTGCGTAATTCCCAACCTCCTACCCCACCTCCACACTTATATGTGATGGATGTATGATTTTCTGTGCACTGTGCACGTTGTCGAAGCGTACTTTATGCACAGTGCATTGTCAATATAGTGTTTATAACGATAATCCGGAATGCGAGAGAGAGAGAGATTGGGGGGAGAAAGAGATTATGTATCTGTGTGTGTGTGTGTGTGTGTGTGTGTGTGGACAAGTGCGAGAGAGAAATAGAACGAGAGAACGATAAAAGTGAGAGTGTGAGTGAAGGGGGGCGGGGAAAGAAGTTGTAGTGCATTCGAATCCGTCTATCGATCCTTAATTACATGTGTCTAATATTAATTCCATCGCTTACACTAACGTAGTCCTGTAATCCGAACACATTGCCACTTTCAAATTGCTTGCCAATCATATCTGAGCCATAGTAGACCCATTCTAAATTTTTCAACGAAAGTACAGCCGGGAAAAGCCATTAGTCAACGGAAAGTAAGAGAGTAATGGGAAGAAACGAAAGCAGGAAAGAAGGAAAGACAGAAAAAAAGAAAGAAAGCAAGAAAAGCAAGCAGTAAAGTGACATTTTGTGGTAACGAGAGAGACAATACAGGGCAACAATTGCGGTCTCTCTCTCTCTCTCTCTCTCTCTCTCCCCCCCCCCATTCCCCCTCTCCTCCTCTCTCTATCTCTCGTGTTTTGATCTTCTTCCATAAAGATGGAAAAACAAGGTTGTAAGTGTATAGTGTCGTAAGTTTCCTTAATATTATCTGCACCACACTGTCAGTAATGTTTTGACAAGTTCCAGCCGTAGGCAGAAAGCATTATAGGAATGCCCGCATTGTGCGTTTTTCTGTATGCGATCTATTTATAATCGCACACAGGACGCGCGCACACATGCGCGCAAATGTATAATACTTTGCATACATAATGATCGAGAAGTCGATGACGTTTGTAAACGCACACGTTTGTCTTCTCTTTCCTCGGAGAGCGACGTTCGTCTCGTGGCTCGGATATGATATACATAATAGATATTTGCATATATATATTTGTATGTGCAGTTGCAGGGTTATCCAAATACTGTAAGAGAGCATTGGGCACCCTGTAAACATTATTACTACCAACCATGCCATAACTATACTAGTCTGGCGGACGTACTGACTAATTAACTGACAGATGGACATGATAGATAGGTAGATAAATAGACAGGCAGGCAGGCACTCAGGCAGGCAGGCAGATAAATAGATAGATTGACTGGTTAATTGCGACCAACTTTTCCTCTTGGCAGTTCTGTAAAAGATATGTGCACACGATTGTATATGTTAACCTCGACGCTGCTGTATTCTATGCATCGTGGTTGTATGTAGCTGTTTCTACGTTTCACTTCGTCGCTTCGAACAGTCTTGTTTCTTCGAGTTAAATAGTTCTCTTCTTTGTTATTTATTAGACCACAGTCCTAATTATTCCGTACCTAGTAGTTGAATCCTTAACGTGAGTTACTTGTCGCCTTTATTTTTGTTTTTTGAATCGTTGGTCGTTTGCATTATGAAATTATTCTTCTTCGTACGTTGTTTAATTGCGTAGTTAATGAAACGATACTCGTTATATACGCTCCCTTCGAAAAATGATTTCTTTTCTGTCTCACTTGTCTGATAAACTTGAATCGTTTCTCGAACATGACAAATTCAATGGTCTTAAAGTCGTTAAAAACGCTTGTCGCATTATAAATGTAAAACATTTCTCTTCTCTTCCTCGATAAGTTGTCGTTTTCGTGCAAGTATCTATGGAAGCTAAATAGTTACATATGTTGGTTGATTCAATGAACTCTCCTATATGTATGTACGTATGTATATCGAAACAGTATGATGCTTGTTTGCTTGAAAACAAATGATACACACGTTTAGAGTGTGACTATCTTCTTATTTTTTAACAAGTGGGCGAATCCTGGTACGATGCGTTTAATCTGTAATTTAGATTAAACGTACGTATAAGTTGACGATAACAGGGGGAAAATTTTCTCGCAAATTGTGCCCGACATTCGTCGAGTATAAGAAAGTTTTGAATGTGTACCGAGGTTGCATTTGGAATGCTTTAGATCGACTGATCGCTAAGAGAGGAAACGAGAAGTGGTAAAAGAGTAAAGTTATTATTATTATTATTGTGGTTGTTGTTGTTATTATTATTATTATTGTTATTATTATTATTGTTGTTGTTGTTATTATTATGCACTACCCTTGTGAATAATACTCGGACGGGCGTTGAGTTACGACTCGGTGGATACTATAAAAATATGTGTATGAAACAGTAATAAATAAGGGAGGATCGATTGAAAGAAAAGTTACGACCTATAAGCCTGTTGTGTATCAGTAATCGGTAGCATCGATAATAAAGTTTGATGACTGTTGCTTGCTTCGGTGTATAAAAATACCGCTTACGCTTAAACTACCCTGCTGTAATGCTGCGCCGCTTATATTTATACCTTGACTTGTTGAATTTTGTTCTAGCTGACAGTGCAGTAGGTTGTGTCGCTTAAAGTTCCCTCGCCAACCCAAAACAGTTCGCTTTTCGCTTTACTACATTGGATAACTCTGCTAATACTACTACTGCTGTCTGTAAAAAAAATGTGGTTAGTAAGATTTGGTTCTAGGTCATCCCTTCCATTGCATCATTATCTAGTACATATTCATCAACGAGCGCGCGCGCGTACACACACGATACACAAACAAGCATTTATCTCGCATCTTACTCACCCTCTATATTCTCTGTCTCTCTCTCTCTCGCTCTCTCTCTCTTTTCTTTTTCCACGCAATGCGCACTCTGTCTTTGCTTACCTCTTTCCCTGTGAAATAAATCAATAAATATATGTGTACATATTCCATACACGTGCGTGTATATTCTATCATCGTAATTCATCCACACATACAATATGGTACTATCTATATGTACTGATCTACATGCGAGCGCGCGCACACACATAAACAGACACATAGGCGCGCGCGCGCGCGCACAGTTCTACACGATACATACATGTATAGTTCTCTGTACGTGTACGTGTGTGTTTGTACATAAAATATTTTTTACATATATATATATATACACATCTTTAGTGGGTATAAAAAGTATGTACAAGAATAGGAATTAGTGTCGATTAAGAAAGTTGTAAGCTATGTAAACGAATCAAATGCTGGTGTTTGTTGTAACGTCCATACGAATAGACGATGTACAGATCATGATAAATAGATTAGGAGCCCTAATAGGGTGAAGTGATGGTGGAAGTGTGTTGGGGGGGGGGGTGTCTGGAGAAGCAGAATGTAGGTACGAAGAAAGATGTTGATAAGGAGAAAAAAATGTTCGGGATTAAATAATGCAAAATGAGCAGCGCGTAAGAGCGCGGTGAAATACGAATCAGATGGGGTAACGATTGGGTGTGTGTTATTTGGTCAGGCTGGACGTGGCCGTGGAATACTGCCGCGTGGCCGAGTCGGTGGCCCGCATGCCCGTGGCCCAATCAGAGGGGGACGCAACCCCGCAACTTCAGGGGCCCGTGGGGCCCAGCGGCTGACCGTTCGTGGGGGGGTCCGCGCCAAGGGAAGTTTACCAGGTGAGGATGGTCTGTATCTTCACAATAATTCATTTGTTTACAC
This sequence comes from Andrena chrysosceles, assembly GCA_963855975.1. NCBI lineage: Eukaryota > Metazoa > Arthropoda > Insecta > Hymenoptera > Andrenidae > Andrena > Andrena chrysosceles. Next base: position 2,912,600 of record OY979768.1, read on the forward strand.
TATCATCTAGCCGCCGCCGCCACCACCGCTGCCGCTCTTTTACTATACTTTTTTCTATTCTTTCCTTCACCTTTAGTCATCAACTTGATTCGCTTGCTCCGCGTTTCTTATTGACGCGCTTTCCCCCTTTCATTTCTCACTCTTTCGCTTCATCTTTATTTTCTCTTCGATTTATTTTCTGTTGCACTTGGGCGTGTGAACCCGACCACGCCTTCAAAATCGACTTGCCGACAAGAGAATATTAGTGTAATTTGTCCTACGATCCATGATCACCTTTATCCCATCTTTCCTTTCGATTCGGCTGATCTCTCAAGAAGAATATCAACACCTATTGTATCGCTACTCTCTGCCCTTTAATGGCAACGCAGCGTTTTGTTTCGCATTCTTCTCCTCCCGAATGCTCGCGTTTTTTACTTCACCACGAGTCTTCGTTCGCTATAGCATTCATAAATAGATAACTTGTACAATTGAAGACAGTACGCGGAGAACGTGCGTAGTTTCGATAGAAATCGTCAGTGTCTCCATTAATCGAATTTAAATCGGTGCTGTGTAATCCAAACGAATAGTGTGTATGCGTATTTCTTCTCCTCTTTTCAACATGGTCCGTCATTTTACTATCTTATCAATCCTTGATCTTCTAAGAGTGACGATACAGGCCACGATATATTATAATGGTGTAGCTAGCCAATTCGAACAATTTTATCTCGCTACCACCAAAGTCATCGGATTCTCGTAACGATCGATACATATTCCACTTCCCGTCCATTTATTCCTGTTCCTCAGGATCAAACGACCGACCAGCGACTCACCCACCAAACAGACTGACAGATTCATCGACCGTTTCATAACATATTATGTTGTTTGCCGAGCAACAGCGGCCGGAGAGAAGGTATTGGATGCGAAAGGGTGACGCACGAGTGGTGTGCGTATCGCCAATGATAATCGTAATCGTGAAGGTGATGGTGGTTTGTTCGGTTTGTTTGTACAGCAGGTAAACGAAAATTTGACGGGGGTCACCAGAACCAGGGGGAATCTAAGCGTCGCTTCCAGAGCAACTGGGGAAACCAACCCCTCGCCCAACAACCACTGGGCAATGCGTACGGATTGGCGAGTGTGAATGGTGGTAGTGGTGGTGGTGGCGGCGGCGGTGACATGGGATTTGGAGGCAGAACCGCCACGCTCGGCGGGCTTTCCAGCGACGATCACGAATGGTATCAAGATTCCTACCAGTCGTGGAGCTAACTTCTGCAAGTCTGTGAGTGAATACGCACGCACGCAAGCACGCACGCACGCACGCACGTACGAACGAACGGGAACGAACGAACGAACGAGAACGAACGAACGAAGAACGAACGAACGAACGAAGAACGAACGAACGAGAACGAACGAACGAACGAGAACGAACGAACGAACGAGAACTGGGTGGAACAGAGCGAAACTGAGCGGAAGTGAACAGAACTTAGCAGAACTTGGCGGAAGTGAGCGGAACCGAGCGATATAGGTCGAAGAAACGCATACAGCGGACATGTACTAAACCCAGAGGTCGTCGCTGCTGAAGATTTGAGAGAAGGCAATGAAAAGAATGAGATGGGGCGAGGGTGGGACGGAGAGAATGAAGGAAACCGATAGCAATAGAGGGAAGAGGGATGATGCCCAGTGTAGTGAAGCAAGTAATTCGTTTATACATTGTTTACTTGGTCGATTCGGTAATTGTAAAAGTAAAAGATGAAGAAAGACAAGCGCGAGTCGTCGTGCTCGGCGCCACCACCATTGCCCGCTATTATTGTGATTACGTACACAGTGATGTGCCACTGGGACTAATTATTATATTGGAGTGACCACCCAATAACCACCCACCCCGTACTACTACTACTATTACTACTACTACTACTAGTACTACTACTACTATTATTACTACTACTACTGCTACTATTATTACTACTACTACTGTATGTATGTATATATATGTATATATATTATATATATGTATATATGTATATATGCATACAACGCAGTAATAATAATCCAAGTACCGCTACTGCATTGTCACATTGTTTACTGCCAAGTGATACGAAGATCAGCGATGTTTACGTTGGGATTGTGATGGTTCGTATCAATTAAGAGAACTCATGAGAGCCTGCGGTTTTATTATGCGTCGAATTCGAGTTTATAAGTCTACGTGAAAGAAGAGCGTATGTGCTTTCGATAGACCGAAATGAAGGAGGGTACGCGATGTATGGAAGAGAGGGCGTGAATGAACGGACGAATGAACGCGGTGACGGACAAACGGAAGGGGGATGGATACGTTTGGCAAGTAGTATATCGGCGCGAGCGGAATATTGTGCACGGGATAACGTATCCGTCTCCGATTCTGTGTCCGTGTCCAGTCCGCGTACGTGAGCGGTGCGTGTTTGCGTATGTGTGTGCATGTTTGTGTAAGTGTATGCGTGGGAGCGCGCCAAGCGCCGCTAGACCTTCTATTGTTGGTCTATAATGTGTACAGTCAGTGAAACTATTATTATTATTATTAAGGGTCAGACAGGTTCTACGGATATAAGAAATGAAACGTTGTAAATCAACGGTTCTACAGGAGCAATGACTCACATTGATTTCGTGGTTATATAGTGATCGTGAAAAGAGGGCTTCTCGAGTCTGCGGAATGGAACGAAGAGAAAATTGAAAAAAAGAAAAAGAAGAATATCGATTAGAAAGAAACGTATTTCGCGTAGGAAATTTTTCGACGACAGTGCCCAAATAGCGAGGATAAATTAGTCTAAATTAATCGCGCGGTATTTATTATTTATTTCACTTCTTTTTTTTCTTGTTTTGTTTTGTTTTGTTTTTGTGGTCGAAGGACGAGATGAGAACCGTTGAGAATACAAACAGACGGACGTACGAGACGATTAGGAAAAAAAAAGTAGAGTTTATACGTTTCGTTTAGAATTTTGTCTTGAATTTTACAGTGAAAAATTTTTATGTCGCATTCGTCGCGTGATCATTCTCGCTGCACGCGCTATCATTCTCGTCTGTCTTTGTTTTTCTCTTCTTTTTTAGAAACGACTGACTACCGAGGTTGATAATGATAGTCACGGATTGATTTAGGATGTGTAAAGTGTACGCAACGTTTACAAATGCATGAACACATACAGCACACATTTTGAGTGTGAACTCGTTGTTATTGTTAGCCTGTTAGTTAATTAGTAAGAGTTGTAAGTGCGGGCTGTAGTTGGTCCCTGTCCCTGGAGCCCAGACACCCCCTGTTCTGGAGGATAATATTCGGAAAAGGAAAACATAAGTAAAATCCGTTACTGTTTTTTACACGCACCCCCGATTTATGACCGAATAGACCGAAAGACCGAAAGACAGAAAAAAAGTTAAATGACGGAGGAAAGGAAGAAGGAAAGTGAACTAACAGAGGACAGAATATTAACTTACAATTAGTTACATTCATGTAACTGTCTATCTGGTGATATGGTATCGTCTTTTCGTACACCATCCACGGAAATACATACATTAAAAATGTTATGTACCTATTGCGCGTTTCGGCCCCATCGAAAGTTGCACAGCAATAAAAGCGACTAACGCCAATTCGGACAGAAACGAATAAGAAAAAGGGAAGGAACCAGATAAGGAATTAGACGCGTAGGCAAGAAAGCACGATTTCCATACAATGAAAGTACGAACCGATCGACTGTCGCGAATAACCTATACCTTGATGGCGATCGATCGTTCGCAGACTCTCCTATTTATGAGCAAACATTTTGTTACATTTTATTCACGTTTTACTTAAGTCTAATTCTCCTTCGTCGTCGCTACTGTTTTAGTAACGACGATGTAACTGTATCTAGTAGCGTAACGATTGAAAGCCCCTCATTTTAACTTCCTGTCCCCAGTTATGCGATCATTGTTTTACGAATGAAAAGCAACGGATAGTGAGAGAGGAAAGAAAACGAAAGACGCGGAGGCACCGCGTCGCGCCGCGCCACGCCAAATTAGTGGCGTGCGCGAGGCGAGGCGAGGCAAACAGTCGAAGGAAACAGAAATCAATCTTATCTATACCAATCAATATTATTACTTTTCATTTCTTTAGTCTTCTCCCACAATACACGCATAACGCATTATTCACTTACCGTACTTTATACCTACCTACCCTACCTACCTACACACCCTATTTATAAAAGAAAAACATAATATCGAGGATATAATAATGATAATGATAATAATGATAATTAATATTAACGATATAATAAGGATTGATATTGCTAATCATGCTGAGTGGGTTTTTATGACACGATAACGTTTAACTGTAAATTCTGGTTTCCCGTCGAAATTATAATAAACAAAGATTATATACGTATATAAAGCAGACAGGCAAGCAGGCAGGTAGGAAGCAAGCAGACAAGTAAACGAAAATGGAAAGGATATGGATGGAAGGATGGAAGCAGGGAAGGGAGGATGGATACATGGGTGGAGGATGATGGATGGACGAATGGACGGATGGATGGATGGATTGGATGGATGGAAGGGAGGAATGAAGGAAGGGAGGTAGGAAGAAAGGAAAAAAGAACGAAATAAAGGACGTATAAAGAGAGTAAAAATTAAGCTTGCGGGGGCAAGGAAGCATAACTGGCAAAAGCGGAGGCAGTTCACGGTGACGAGACTTTAGACTGATCTAGGTACTAGCGTTACGATATTGGCCCTGCCCCAGCATTAAGGCGCCCCAATATTCTATCCACTTACCCTTCGCTATTTTATACATTGACCGGTGTTGTGGCAGCTGGGGTGCCTGGGGGGGTAATCGGTCGCATTTAGGATAATGCACCACTGTGGCTGACGATGCTGTAGCCGCGAGCGCGCCCTTTTTACCCGGTCATTGCCCTAATTCGCGGCACACATCCTTTGGGAACTTGACTCTTTTTGGTTGGCCCGTGTCAGGCGGATGTTGTGTGATTTTTGGGTCGATCAATTTATGTTAATAACGGCCCAAAGACGTGTTTTTTTATTATATATAAATATATTATATATTATATTCCTGCGAATATGCATTTTGTGACGTGATGTTATTTAGCACTAAAAACGAAAAACAAATTTCAAAAATGAATTATTGTACGAACGAAAAAACAGAAAACATATTGTACGTAACACTATTCACAAAAACCATATTACATACGGCTTATGTTTCTCACGCCACATGTCACGTGTCAGCTCCACGGCTAAAAACGAACAACAAATTTTTTACAACCAAATTCTTCTATTGTTAATAATTACGTTTTCAAATTCTTTTTCTACTATTCACCTTCCAATTGCTTTGCTTTTTTTAATTCCCGCAATTTTAAAAGTTGCCCCTAATTTTAGTGTGACGTAGTTGAACGTAATGATTATCGATGAATTTAAAACAATGTTGAAATGGTTCCTTTTTCGGGCTAGGAGCTTGATTTAAAGTGTCAAAGATTTTTGTGTATGACCAGATGTATTCTACATGTCTCAATAAACAGTTGTATGTGAATTACCTTTCTTAACCGGTGCTACGTTTATTTCATACCTTCAACATTCCCACCGTTTAATAATATCTTTAATTCTAGTATTTTCTTTACCTTCTCTTTCTATACTTTTCGCATTCTAATTTCGGACATTTTCACAGATAGCCTCTCTACGAGAAGTTTCACCCGCTGGAAATAATTTTATTCCTGCGTAATATAGAATTTTTTAAAAAACGGGAGGGTACGACGGACGGTAGGTATTGTTTCAACGAATCAAGAAAAGGGGAAAGAAATTATTGCGCTATTTAACCCTTCGTGGCCACACGGGGTGTATGGTACCCCAAAAGCAATTTTCGATTTGAAATGTCGCACATTTACGTCTTCCAAAGGGGATTTATCACAAAAAAATAATAAAAATTTTTTTTAAAAAAATCGGTTTTTCCCACAACCATGGAAAATCGCTCATTTTCAACTACAAATTTTATCATATCAAAATTTATGTTTCTAGAAAAAGACTATTAGACCATGACTGTATAAGTATTACGAATGTACAATTATCACTAAAAAGTTAAAAGATTCAAAAATACGAAAATGGTAACCCAAAAAATGACGCTGGGGTACAGTGAATCCCGTGTGACCAATGTGTGATTATAAGAAGGTGTGACCACGAAGGGTTAATGTTAAATAATATTTAGTATTTCCTTTTTGATCCCCCCACTACGCTATTTACCCACTCGTATTCTATATTCTGTACGGTTCTAGCGGCCTCTACATTATCGTTTGGGCGTATTGGGGTAGCCTAGCCACTAGTCAGTGCCTCCGTAGAAGCCGAAAGAGATTGGGGGTTGGTTAACGCTGTATATATTTACGTGTGCTCTGCACCCCCTCTCTCTCTTGGTCAAACATCGCACAGGTGCTCGCGCACACGCACGCACCCACCCTCAAGAACTCTCTGTTTTCCTCTTTCACGTAACGTGATTGTAGTGATGGTGCTGCGTGGCTTTGATCGTAACGACGGTGCGAGATTATATCTGCCTAAAGTAGAACATGCAATTTGGTGCAATGAGATTTGATAAAATTAGTGAACGTCGCGAGGAACGGTTTGCGCGGATCGCATCTATTCTACGATTGTATCGCGCTAGTGCTGGGACTCGTGCTGTGTGACCGTCCGTCTGCGTTTATCGCGAGTACGAATTTTCTTACAGACGGTTGTTTCTCGTCTCAAGTCTTTCGTCTCTGACACTTGGACCAGCATGATTTTGAGAAATTGCAGTGCACCATAAAGCAGAGTGTACGCATCGCATTTTCGGGTGGTAAGCCCGCTGCAGAAGACATTCAATAATCCTTTCGACGGCATCACATCCCCTCGTTCAGGGTGCAGATTTACGCACAAGTTTCCAAGCACCAGATGGTATTTAAATCTCGGACTGCTGGCCTGTCGCGAGGTATGTATTGACATAGAGTGTTATGCATAAGGGAAGGCGGGTAGTAACATATGTACGCAGCTGGGGTAGTCCTTCGTTTCAGGCAACTCGAATGGGTGTGTTAACCCGGTTCAGTTTTGAAAACAAATGTTCACACCACCTGATATAGTTATGTGTAAATAAAAAGGAACGAGGGTACTTCTCCTATAAGTGAATTAATAAAATGTTCCGACGAGACGAGATTTTTGGGTCGCGTTAAGATTGGTCCAAACTACTGATTTGCCTTCTTTGCGGGGTGAGTGATGATAGGCTTGGTCATCAAGTTCGCACAGTCTGCGTGTGGACTGTAATTGTAAGGACTGAGCAGAGCAGTGAGCTGTCGTGGATTGGTCGAATATCGAGTGATAGGGTGCGTGGACCGAGGGTTCGCTGTGACACATCCTGATCCCCCAGGAGATGAAGAAATGGAAGCAATAAACATGGTCACGGGCAGAAGTACGCGGCAGGAGCACGATGAGCCCAAGGGATGCGACTGATATCGGTAGTTTCACCCACAAGTAGTTTGGACCCACCTTTGAACAGTGCGTGTGGAATTTAGGGAAGGTGACAGAGGTGTGGCAAGTTGCGCTTGTAGATATTTCTCCTCGATCTCTTCAAAATCGGGACATTCTATTACGCGTTCTACGGAAATGCAAACTATTCGGTGTGCAAAATGCAAATCAATCCGAATATTTCATATGTTTCTCAGTTGGTCTGGGACCACAGTTACGCGAAAAGACGTCCGTCATAGTGTTAAGTTTGAGTGAAAACTTGATTTTCTCTATCATATCGTTGTCATAGATTTAAGCCCCACGCGCTATTTGACTCGGAAAAATTTGATAGGCTCAACATGGAAATTGCGCGTCCTTACACAGGAGGTTAGTCCGTTAATGTGCAGAAACTAACGTTTATCGTTATAGAGGCGCTACTATTGACCACCCTCCTCTGTAATAGTACCTTTTCCAACCCTTATCGCATCCTCTGCTATTCCATCCTATTCGTTTTTATATTCTCTTCTATTCCTTTCTATTCTCTTCTATCCTGGCATACCTTACAAAAAAAATTCGATCACGGTCGATTTCTTCGTGTATTCCGTTCATTGATTCGATTTCCCGCTAATTTCCAGTTGAGCTTTCCAGTTACAATATAAATGATTCAGTTTTTGCGTCTAACTATTGGGACGCGTCTGATTACAGATGATCTTCAGGATCGAGTTTTCATGTGCTTCCTGTGCGCGGAATAGAGACTGACGATATGGTAAAGTTACCGTTGCCGCTATTAACGTTTTATTTACAATTCGATGATAATCCACTAAAACTTAAATGTATATTCCTAGGATGCAGTATGGCTTCAGTACTTTGGCATGCTTCTGGGAATAGTATCGTCTCTCCGGCCTTTATCTTCTTCCTACTACTTTGTCCTCGCAACAGCACAGGTTAGTGGAAAGCAAGTATGGATTTAAAGCATACATACAGTCGCTGTGGCACTGATTTTGTAATTTTATGATTTTGTGTTTTCGTGTCTAAATTGGCGATGGGCGTGGACATGTTTGTCGTCGCACGATAATCGATGCTCTGCTATTTGAAAGAATATCTCTACCACCCTCTAGTCTTGCCAATAGAATCATCACCTCGCTATATAGATATTTACCACAGACACTATCCACGACCCATCGAAACGTCTCGATGTTGATTTATAGTTATACATAAGTATTATTCCAATTTGGCTTACCCGATCACCTCGGGGACAGCTGAGATATAGAAACGATCATGTTTTAGCGAAACGGTGTTTGTTTCTCCACAGAGTGTGATCAAAAGTTTGTAAGCACTCCGGATGGGCCATTGAATGGAACATTTCATGCTCCGATGTTGATAAATCCTGAAGGGGATTCCCGTCAATGTGTCTATACGTTTCTCGCTGGCCCTTGGCAGCGAGTAGAAGTGGTTTTCAATTCGTTCAGTCTTCGAGGGAATCAACCGGCGTAAGTTTAATGTGTGCTTCTTTAATTACTCTAGTTTACAGCAATTTTGTGCAGCAGATTTCACTATCTTTTTCTTATGTAAAGTGGCCCGCTGATTAAAGATGAGGTTTAAAATTTTTTCTATGGATACATTTTTGAGATATCGACAGGTAAATTTTTTACCTTTCTGTCAAAAGGTGATCCCACTTAATTGCGAATATCTTGTATTGCGAATGACCGATATGGTCTAAAGTTATTTTAAATTAAAGATAATTGAATCACCAACAAATCTACCTTACAATATTTTTAAATAGGGTCAGTAGTTCGGGTGAAATCGATGGAAATATGTGAAAAAGTCATTTTTCAGAGATGATTAAATAAATTGTTGATGTCAATTTCGGTCAAAAAACATGACTTTTTTCACATATTTTCATTGATTTTACCCGAACTACTGAACCGATTTGAAAATGTTGTAAGGTAGATTTGTTGATGATTCAATTATCTTTAATTTGAAATAACTTTCGACCATATCGGTCATTCGCAATACTCCCAATTAAGTGGGATCACCTTTTGACAGAAAGGTAAAAAATTTACCTGTCGACATCTCGAAAACGTGTCCATAGAAAAATTTTTAGACCTTATTTTCGGAATCAGCGGGTCATCTTACATAAGAAAAAATCAGTGGTATCTGCAGCGCATTTTTTTATTTTCTAAAAAAATTCGATTCACTCGCTCACTTGTTCCTTTGCTCACAACGTGCTGCATCGTTTCCTTACTCGTGTTTGACAGTGGAGCTGCCATTGGAGAATTACCTGCGTAAGTGTTACATAATTTAATCATGCATATACATGTTGATTTGGTTGTTGGTTACCAATAAAATATGCGCAACTTTCCTTTCAGCTGTGTCCACGAGTATCTGGACGTGTATGCGGAAATACGGTCGGAAAATACTACCAAGCTGATCGAAACTCCATTCGGTGGACGGTTTTGCGGCCCGATTCCGCCTCGGAGACGCGTATCCCTTTATCAAGGAATTGCCCTTAGTTTCTACACCGACAAAAATATCACGGTACCCAGCCTCTTCAGCGGCACCTACGTGTTCATCAATGCCTGTACGTTTGTCTCGTCTGTCCCCTTCTCTCTTCTTCTTTCATTTCTGGTTTTCTGGTTTTTTTGACACTCGAGGAAATGTCAGAATATGAGGAATTTTTTAACGTTGCTTGCAGCCGAATTCGAGGTGGGAACGCTCGCTCCTAGCACGCCATGCACTTTCACCGTAGATTCAGAGCACAGGCGTAGCGGTAACATATTATCTCCCACATACCCCGGAACATATCCGAAAGATCTTGGCTGCAGCTATCAATTTATCGGGAAACGTAGCCAACGAGTGCGCTTGGAATTTCGAGACTTTGATTTGTTCTTCGGAGGTCCACAGTACGTAATATGTACACCAGCAAGCTATGAAAATCTACCCAATCTGAATTTATCAATCTTGTTTCGCAGCTGTCCGTTGGACTATGTAAAAGTGTACGATGGTATGGATAATACGTCCGCCGTAATTGGAACGTATTGTGGTCAGCAACGAAATTTAGTATTGTATTCGTCGGAGTCCAGCCTATTTGTATTGTTCGTTACGCTTCAACGTACAGCCAACACACAGAATCGAGGATTCAAGGGGATCTTTGAATTCTCGGAAAGTTTCGTCAAGTTAGGTGAGTCGAAACGTTTGCACAACTCTTCATTCAACAATTCCCCTATGCATTTAACGTACCACGTACATACCTACCTATCAAATATCAATGAGGATGAATATGTAGAGAAGTGAAGGTACGAACAAACTGTGTGCCTACAATCTACATATTGTATTGGCTGTATTTACGTATGTATATGTGCGTTTTTTTGTTTTTTGGCTGCCTTAACGTATGCATATGTGCACACGTGTACGTGTGCGTTCGTATGTGTACTTGTACGCGCTCGTCTCTTCGCCTACTCATTGTCAGACTTCATAACCGCTTACAAGGGTGAGCACATCCGAGGTTCGGAATGTGATCAGAAGATTTTAAGTAAAAAGGAGTCTTCCGGACACGTCGTTAGCCCAAACTATCCATATCCGTACATACCGAAGGTTGTATGTCGGTATTTCATTTATGGAATGCAAGATGCTCAGCATCTCGAGCGCGTTCGATTAGACTTCATCACGTTTAAGATACCAAAAAATAAGACGACCGGAGAGTAAGTGTATTTACAACATTTAAACGCAATTAGAAAAAACACGCGTTGTCCTTAGTGGCAACTGACAACTATGTTATTACGCTTCTTTTATTCTTACCCCTCCCCGTCTAGTGCGTCCTGTACCGATGGATACTTGAAGTTATATCTAAAGGGCCAAGAGGCAACGGATTCTTACGACAAATTTGATCACGAACTGTGTGGGTTTGCGAGCACGCCAAGTCAGGTGGTTAGCGATGGGCCGAGGCTAGTCATGGTGTTTAGTAGCGGAGAATCCCAGGGGCAGGGTTTTAAAGCACGGTGAGAACGAGAGAAAATAAAAGAATTCTGTAGTGCAAAATCTTGGTCGCGATGAACCGCTTCAAGTTGTATGTAATACATTCGCTAGTTAGTAGAACTTGGAGGTAAAGTAATTTCCAGTCTCGTGTCAATCTCGTTGAAAGAAACATGGGAAAATAGGAAAATGGGCACGCGATGGGCTCGCGTCTGATTTAGTTTCGTTTCCATTGATCGCATTCTACAGCGGGTTTATAATAAAAGTAGCGGCGCCATATGTAGATAACTGCTTAATTTACAACTTGATTGCCTTTTTACCTGCCAGTGTACATTAGGGTGGCTCTTATTTTTGATTTTTGAATTTTCTTCGCCCACCCCCAAAATAGGTACAAATCGTAAAAAAAAATCTGTGTAAAGTTTGAGTCCGATCAGATAATGGGAAAAGGGGCCTAGGGGCCTTTGAATATTTAAATACTTGAGGACTATTTTTTAAGTATTTAAGGGGGGGCATGTACCTAGATGTTCCAAAAAGATAATTTTTTTCTTCATATTTTCAGTGTTTGATATGTCCTGAATGTTTGCTGAAAATTTGGGACCGAAATTCGCAAAAATATCGAAGATATAGACATCAGAAGCGAGGTATTCAAATGCATTTTTCTCGAAATCATGATTTTCAAACATGTTACCCACGATTACTCAAAAACTATTAAACCGATTTACTTCAAATTTTGCATGGCCATATTGTACACTATTATTCAGTTTTTTGACAACCCGGATTTTGTATTTTATTTATAGTTTCTTTTTTATTCCGTAAAAAGTGCAAGATTTCGTGTGCGATTTTTTTTCAAGTTCTGAAAATTTAAATGTATTTCGAACATTTCTTATGTATGAAGACTAAAAGAAATGTGTATTTTTTATTTTCAACCCTAAAGATTAATGCTGTTACGTATCTGTCACCAATGAACATACTTCGATTCCAATGTCTATATCTTCGATACTTTTGCGAATTTCGGCCCCTAATTTTCAGGAAACATTCACGACATATCAAACACTGAAAATATGAAGAAAAAATTTCATCTTTTTGGCATATCTCGGTATATGCCTCCCCCCTCCCCGTTAAATGTCTAAAAGAAATTGTCCCCGAAAATTAAAATTACAATATCTTTTTTGCCTTCACAAATAAAAAGTGTTCGAGAAGGATTTAAAGTTTCGGACTTTTTTCGAAAACCGTTTGTTGCACGAGAAAAAGGAGCATAAAAGATGCTCCTTGTCTGGATCTACAACTTTTGTTTGAGTAATTGTTTTTATGTAATTAATAACTTGGAGAATATTATATAAAATTGACTTTGCGAGCTGTTTGAATAATTATTTAAAATGTTCAAGGGCTCCATTTCCCGTTATCCGATCGGCCTCAAACTTTACACAGTTTTTTTTTTTATTATTTGAAACTATTGTGGGGGGGTGCTGAGAAAAAATTTCTACCAAGAGTAAATACATACTTAAGCACAGTCGTGCTTCCCCTTATACCTAGGTACAATTTTGAAACGGAATACAAGATACCAGGTACAGCGGCACCTGATGGAAGCTGCACATTCACATACCGCAGTTCCTCTCGCAAAAAAGGAGACTTTAATTCTCCACGACATCCTAGCAATTATCCGAGCGACACAAATTGCACGTATTTCTTCCTGGCGACGCCAAACGAGCAAGTTACCTTGATATTCGACTACTTTAAGGTTCGGACGAAAAACACAAATTTGACGGATGGTCATTACGGGTGAGCTACCTACGTTTATGTGTGGGTGATGAAGTTAACCAACCCACCATCTTCACTTGTATTCGACTGTTTGCAGGATCGACATTTGCCAGGACGACTGGCTGGAAATATACAACATGTATCGAGACAATACAGAGAAATTAATAGGTAGATATTGCGGCAGCACAGCTCCAGGACCGGTGGAGTCGAATCTCGGCGCTCTTGGTTTAAAAGTGATCCTGCACTCGGATTCCGAGCTCGTTTACAGCGGCTTCAAAGCTCGGTATACGTTCGAGGTGGCCAAACCTATTTTCGGAGGTATCCATGACAAGTTCTAGTCTAGATCGGTAGATAGATTGATGATCTCGATCGTTTATGAGAAAATTCTACGTTCAGCTAATTCGGCTTCCCTTCCCCATCTCCTTGTCCCTGTTTCTTCATTACAGATTGCGGCTCGAATATAAGCAGCTTAAATTACGGAATCATCGCTAGTCCCAATTTCCCTAATAAATACGACGGACCGGCGAGAAACCACGCTAGCAAAACCTGCAATTGGTTTATAAGAGTACGACCGAATCAACGAATACTCTTAAACTTTGAATTGTTTTCCGTGGAGGGTGACCAGGCAGGTACATATCTACATACTTCACCAGATATCCCATCTACTCCCTTAATCACATTTCTACATATGAGTTTTTCTGCCCCTGTAACTCGTATAGCTCGTGGTTGTCCAGCTGCAGTGCTACGCATGTGGTACTCCACATCTACGACGCCCGTCGAGCTCTGCGGCGTTAAGGCCCCGGAAGTTAAATGGGTTTATCTTTCCGAGGATAACAACATGCGCCTTAGGTTCGTTGCACTCTCTCTTTCTCTCTCCTCTTTGCCCAAATTGCCTCTACGTACTTTTCGTACGCGACAAAGACTATCCAGTGAAGCATTAGTGAACATACTGATCACGGTTGTTGCCTTTTCTTTTGTCTCCTCTTTCAGCTTCATACTAGCCGATAAAGCGGTAGGACAGCAAGGGTTTCGAGCGACATGGACCGAAGTAAGCACAAATACCGATTGCCAGAATCAATTCTTGTGCAATCAAAGTAAATATTGCATTTCTGAATCGCTCCGGTGTAATGACATATATAATTGCGGCCCAGCTGATACTTCGGACGAGGAAAACTGTAAGTTTCGTAAACGTTAGAAACACCGAAAACAAGTCCTTACAAGCAGTGTGGTTGGTTTCTTCTTCTCTTTTCCTTCTTACTCTTACTCTTTGCTTCTACGATTGTTATATCTACATGTCTATATAACTAGACATCCGCATATCCACACAAATACATATACCCATATACACATATACACATATGCTGATATACATATGCGTATGCAGATCTCCACTATAAACTATACTCCAATCTAACGAGTATGTAATTCTTTCGGATCGTTCAATAGACAGTATGTTCTACAAATTCTTCGAGCGTATTATCTTCTTGTACTTTAATACCTTAAATCGATCCTTTACGACTTACGTGTATACATATATGTATGTATTTATGCGTATACACGTTAGGGTGGACCTTATTTTTCGACTTTCAAATTTCTTTCGGGACACCCCCAGGATTTCAAAGTCATGATTTGTTTTAAGTGATCTTATACTTTGATTCTATATTATTACAGAGCTTAAAAAGACAAATTCAAAGATATATAAAAATGTATATTGACGATATAATACAATGGAGAAAAACGAGTTACAAAAATAAAAAAAATTCAAATGCGATGAGTCACGGTTTCCCGTTCTCCGATCAATTTAAAATTTTGCCCACATTATTTTTTCTCCCAATGTCACAACCACGGGGGTGTCCCACCAAAAATCTCAAAATTATTTTTCGAGAATAGTAACTAAGGTCCACCCTAATACATATATATATATTACACATCCGCGTACATATACGTATCATGTATACATATAATATATAAAATATATGCACATGTAAATATACTTAATAGAATGATAGGATTGAAAGACGTGACTGGTTCGGTAGAAATAGGACTCGCGTTCGGGAGATGGGTTTCCTCTTATCTTTCTTTATCATAAGGAAAATTTAATAGCATCCGCCGTGGTACTGTTTAAGCGGTTTGCGAGTTACATAATTTGAGAAGAAAATACGTGTTTGCTAGTCAAAATTGGTAGATACTGCATGATAAAAAGCATGCGCGACCGGGTTTACCTAATTGAAAAATCCAAGTAAAACACATTCTACTCCGTTCTGGAGTAGTTTACTGGACGTACTCGGGTTTGAGTCGGAGCTCGCGTTATGTGTACCTCCAGTTATATGTATGTATGTATGTATGTTTGTATGTATGTAAAAATGATATTACATATCCGACTCGTTGCAAACAAAAGAAATTGAGTTATAATGCTACTCGAGGACTTGTACAAAAAGTATGTACAGAATTATTGTAATTTGCTAGGTAAGTAGTATGTAGCTGGTTGTAGAGGAGAGAGAATGAAGGGATCGAGTGGATGAATGACTGTGTGTGGTGTCGCAGGTGCAGCATCAGCCCCATTGTCGCCAGCACTGGCTGGAGTCTCTGCCATGCTTCTTCTCTCTCTGTGCTTTGTGTTCGTGGCCATCTGAGCCCCTCATGAAGCTTCCGACGATCCGGCATGTTATGATCTCCCCTACCACGTGAGTTCACTCACAGTATTGCACATCTACCGTGGTTAGATTTTACACGTAAACACGTATGTATGTACTAGCGTAAAATTATATCTACGCTTCTTTGTCGTTCGCGGATGTCGAGGATTCGGTAAACGCGGATAATCGTTAATAGTTTTCGTCCAAAATATACGTCAGTCTTACCATCAAATCATTTAACTGCCGCTCCGACAGCTCTTCTATATTAAATATATTTGTAACTAATAACGCGCACCCGGCAATCCACAAGTTTCCATTAATCTCCCGCGAATCGCGAATGTTTAGAAATATTGGCCTGCCCCGTATCGATGTTTCAATTTACCTTTCACTACAGAAATCCGCAAAGAAACGCATGATTACGATGAATGCAAGTTTCTTCATATAAAATAGCATGTGATTTCTTTCCCTGTAATGTCTACTTCACAGGCACTCTGTCAACTACCCTTTACATATTCCGCATTCGGCAACATGCAACTTTCGTTTATTTCCTTTCGAAATTTCAATCACGACTGACCATTCGCCCCGCGATATCTTCGATAGCTGTTTCAATTATATTTCTTTTTCCTTTCAAGTCTATTTAGAATGCGCCAACTATTAATTGCATAAAATATTTTGTAAATCGAGGAGATTAGCGATTCTTTGTTAATGTAAAACAAACGTGTTGTTGTTGGGCCGCGAAGCGTTTAGATTTGAAAAGAACGCGAAAGGAGGGAGGGAAATGCGTTGATGAGCCGAGAAGTCAGGTCGGGTCGGATCGGTGAGAGCGAAGCTCATCGGTGGCGATGGCGATGACGATGGCGATGGCGATAGCGATAACGATAGCGATGGTAATCGGGGTGGGGATCGCTCGCGCTCGTGCGTCGCTTCGGTTTCGCGCGGTTGACAGTGACCGATTGTATTTCAGGTGATACGGATGTTGTGCGGACGGATAACTACGGAGTGGTCGCGGGGTATGTCGCTGGTGCCATGCTGGTAGCAGTGATCGTTTGTTTCTTTTACCATCGAAAACTTAAAAGACGAGTGCAAACGGTGCATCTAGACAGCCTGCGTCAGCGCGTAGACGAGAATTACCGATGTTGCCATCATCATCATCATCATCATCACCATCATCAACAGCAGAAGCAGCAACAACACCAGCACCAGCATCTGGACCAGGCGAACGATTTCGATCAAAGATACCAGCTAGAGACATCGGCAAGTCCGGCGAGCGATAGCGAAGTCGAGCAGGTCTATGCTGAGGAAGCAAGTAGCTTGGACAGTGCTTGATAACGCGTGCTTGTCCGATAACTGGTCGGTTTTCTTTTTCCCCCATCGTCGTCGTCGTCGTCGTCGATGTGCCGGTACACATAGTTCGATGGTGTTTACTACACAGAAGGATGGTCGAAACTTTTGCTAGATGTGTAGCGAAATTCGGGAGCATACGCAGATTCACCCACCATTGTGTTTCATCGAATATTGTATGTCAGGCTATTGCCATTCGATACGTACGGTATGAGAAGCTTCTTTCTGTAAACGTCCCAACTTTTAGTTTCTCATTGAAATCGCGCGAGTTACGGGATCACCATGCTCGGCATACTTTATACGATATTATAGTACATACATAGTTGTGTCGCCGACGTTTTATAATATTATGTACGTACCAGTTTTGTAAACATGCGTGATGTCCGCACACGATGTATGCATTAACGGTGGCAATGTTGTCGAGCATGATGCGCTAAGCAAAACATCTGTCAAGTTAGTGAATTCTAATGGGAATTTCGGTCGAGTCGATTAAGTAAAAGTAAGGGAAAAAGTAACGGTATGTTTAGCTGTAGTGTAAACGTCGGCAATAATCTTGACTATTTAGAAGTGTTCTTTCGACGATCATTTCGTGAGGGAAGAAGTCAAGGACGATGAGTAGGTAATCGGTGCGGTTGTTCTCGGCGACATCGCGAAACTCTTGTTACTGGGATAGAACGTGAAATCCATATATTTGTTACACCGCGTTAACTCGATTCGTTGTTGTATGGTGGTTGTTGTTGGTTGTTGTTGTTATTGTTGCTGTTGCTGCTTCTGCTGTCGCTGCTTCGTAGTCGACATCGGTACATTTAGTTCGTATCCCGCAACTTGTCGATCTCGTATATGGTAAATATCGCTTTAAAGTAACTCTGTTTTTCGGTGCTTGACATTTCTATAGATGTATTTCTCTCAGTCGTGTTCCACGAGTGCCATTTCCTCGTTGTCTCGCGTAACGACTAACGATTATTACGTATTTTTACCACTACGAAGCAGGTGTGTATCGTAAAAATGTTTTATACGCTTAAACGCGAAAGTGTAGTACATTCGGTCCATCCATGTTGAAACGCCAATCGGTTGAGCCTTATGAACGCATAATTACCGCGTAATTATAACTGCGTTTACGCGAGTGTGACACGATCCTTTGTCAAATGCGTCATGTACCCATAAGCTTAACCAGGTTTATACAGTCGAGCATGCTCGCCATTTCCCTCCTCCTCGGACACCTTTCCGTCGCATCCACGAATATCTTGAACATTACCTCACTATTCTGAGATGAACGCTTGTAGCAGGTGTGTTATTCGCGTACGTTTATTACATATATGCGCGTGTAGTAGCGACATGTGCACGTATTAGAGGGAAAGGAATATACGTAAGAGCGTAGGGGTGAACTGGTGAGATTGCATGGTCGATTGATACTTGCGAACGGTTTCAAGTGCATTTTCGATATCGAGATACCCCCGTCATTTGCGATTCAGTTGCAATATCAACGAAAGAGATAATCGGCGGGAGTGGGATTTTTCTACATCTAGCCGCGCTGTGTTCAGTTTCTTTAACGTATACAACATATTGTATGTCACGCTTAACAGACATCGCGCGACATGTTCTTGACTTCTAGATAACGATAGATCGATGCGAAGCGTTACAATCCGGGAACGATGCACACTGAGCCACTTTGTAGGAGATTCGGAACTGCGTTTCCCGATGAATTTGTGCAAGTTTCGCACAAAACTGGAAAATATTCCGATTTCACCGCACCGAATAGTCTATTGACTATATTGTTTCTGTCGTACGAGAAGGTCTGATCCCGCGTCGATCGACAGATTGAATCTCGGTCAATCTCTCGTATAACATGCATAATTATTGCTATTACGGATAAACGAAGCTCGATCGTGTGCTCAAAACAATGTGTCAGACCAAACAAGTAGCAGAAATATATTTGAACCAACGTCAAGCCCCGTCAGTTGAGGGCGAACACGAAATTATAGAGAACAGAGATGAGAAAGAGCGAAAAATTTTACTTCTAGTAGAATGAACCGCGTGAACGCGGTTTCCACGTTACGTTAGGCGAACAAGACGCATGTAACCGTATTTCGTGAAAAGAAATTGTAGAAAATATGACAAGGGCGAGAGTAAAGGGAAAGAAATTGTCTGCAACTCGGTACACTCGTGCCGTTTTCACTCCGCCACAGTCTACCTAAAAGCCTACAACGATACGGTTTATTTATTATGTACATGTGTATATACTTTTTTTCGTACCCTCGCGTTTCTTAATGCGGTGCATAGGCGCATAGACGCATAGAGATAGATTTAGGAGAGGACTCACTTTCTACCCGCCAACGGTGGTACCGCGTGCGTGCAGAAACTGCACCGACGCCAACATATTTACATATAATATACATAAATAACTGTTTGACTGCCGCCACGCCTCAAGGCTTTATCGAACCTAGCAGGCCTTTTCACGTACGTATGCACATATGTATGTACTATATTCGCTACTAACGGGGAAAGTATTGTCCACCATATTGCCATACTTCTTTCTAACCGTATAATTGAGAAATTATATCGTTTAGTGTGTACAGTGTAAATTTATTCTGCAATTATGTTACACAGTTATAATGATTTCGAGTCGGGGGGACATTAGCCTCTTACGAAAACTTATTATCTTTAAAGGAATATTAAAAATCTATTCAGTTTATGGACCAAAAACAGCTATTTAGCCATGAAATGTATCAACTATATAGCATCTGATTCTGTATCTTTGTCTTCTTCTAAATAGCCCCCCACCTGCTCTATCGCGCTTTCTGTAAAACCCCCGCCATTTATTCTTTATTTGCAAGTTTGCAAGCCAAATTATAAGCCTGATCTACGCGAAGGGTGTGTTGGAATAATGTGATGCAAGCGCAGAGTATTCAAAAAGTAGAAAATTTTATTAGTAAACTGGTAACTTTAAAGATTACACGCCGCAGACACGGCGGAAAGCATAATATAGTTCAGTTTCTTCCCGTCACTTTCAAACGAAGTAATAACAGAAAGACGTAACGAAACTCGATTATATGTACAATGTAGGTACATCGTATATCGTCAAGTTGTAAGCACTGTAAGCGTGATGTCGGTGATTTTTCTTACAAAACCATACAGAATAGAGGTTTCGTTTGAACCACTTTCGATACTTTTAAACCACTAATAAAACGAAAGAGAGGAGTAGGATGAGAAGCAAAGGAAGGGGGGTGGATGTAAAGTGGAAAGTAAGGGGAATGCTGAGGCAGAGGGATAGAGGAGCAGAGTACTACATTCATACATGCATACATACATTCATATACGTTTACACTTGCACGTACTGTTCATCGTCGGTATCTCCATTGCCGATCGATTCCGTAAAATTCTCCAACTGTACCTTTTCGTAATCGGAGTTGAACAAATGTTTCTTCACCTTTTCGTATCCATCTAGATCTATTTGGGATTGATAAGCGTTCACTTGTTCGTACGGTGGTTCTTCGGTACGGTTCACGCTCATGTATTTAACGCTCTCGTAATTAGGATCTCCGTGATTGACCGACTCGTAGTTGGGATCGGTGTCACTGTCACCGGGACGGCATACCGATGCATAATTCGGTTCACCTGAATCGTGCGGCATACTCTCGTAATTTGGCTCAGAATCTGTGTCCTGGTCCGTATCGATTCTTCTCCTTAACCTGACCTTCTCATAGCCGGGATCCTCGCTGCTGGCGTTACTCGTTTGCCTCTGCTGTTTGAACGACACAAAATCTGTACTGTTCCGTCTGGCTACCGAGTCGGAGACAGAGACGGGGCCGCCGAGGCTAGTGCTCGCCCGATAATCCACCTTATCCCCGGCCGAACGCTGCGGACGCAACACTTCGTAGTTGGGATCACAGGGTACACGACAAATTGCATTCTTTTTCGAGAGATCGGAGCCGGAGCTGACCGCTTCGTAACCATGATCGGCTACCGAGGTCAATTCTTGAGGCTCGTCCTCGATTCTAGGCAACGTTGGCACCTCCGCTTCCGGTTGGATAGTACCGACGGTCGCTACGTTCGACGTAGTAGAGTATTGCGCGGCGGAATCGGTCTCTTTCTTTTGCACCTCCATCGAGTCATGACTAGACCATGAAGTTCTATTTATCTCGACCAGACTAAGCTTCCTACATGAAGCAATGACAATCTCCGGATGCAGACCAGCGTGAGAACTTTGATGCGCCTCTGTTTGCTCCTCTACGTCTTTCTTCTTCTTCATTACTTTCGCGTACATGTCTTCCAAAGATTTTCCACTGGACAAGGCTGTCTTAGATCGCTCGTCCGTCTTCGTTCTCTTATCGATCGACGCGTATATATCCGCGGAACCTTCGGGCGGAGGTGGCAACGGGGAATTCGCTTGACGCTTCTCTGGTTTCGGTGATGCAGGGTTTACTATGGAACTGTTTGCACTCGAGGATGAAGCTATAGCGGAAACCAATGAACATTGTGTGAAATGTGAATGTTTCGTGCGATATGAGAAATACATGCTTACCTTGTCTGGAGTGAGCGTGCGCGACGTAACGTAAACTGTCGACACTAGGTGGTTGCGGAGCAGGATGGACTTCGTCGGAACGCGACGGAGCTCGTGATGATAACGTTTGTTCGCTTTGCACCGTGCGCTGGCCCTCTGCTATCGTTGGTTGTATCTGAGCGTACGTTTCGCTACCGCTAGTGTATACTTTCTCCTGTTCGTCGATCGCAGCATACATTTCGTCTGTTAGAGGGGGGAAGAGAGAAAACAAAAAAGTGTCGCTGGTAAGAATGTATAATACTAATATGTACGATTTACGATCTACGTAGATCGTAAATTCTTTTTCATGATTTTTTTCGGGGCACTCCAGAATAGTTCCGAATAATAAAAAAAATCTGTGTAAAGTTTCAGCCCGATCGGATAACAAGGGAAAAGAGGCTTAGGGGCCCTTGGGCGTTTAAATAATTATAAAACAGCTCGCAAAGTCGATTCCCGTTATCCGATCGGGCTGAAACTTTACACAGATTTTTTTTTATTATTCGAAACTATTCTCAAGGGTGCTCCAAAGAAAATTCAAAAGAATATATATATATATACCAGAGTCATCGGACACGGTCGCGTAATGTGGATCCGTAAGCGGCCGAATGGACTGATTTTGACGACAAATTGTCTTCGTTTGCGCGATTATGTTAGCGAGAGGCTCCCTCACGCTTATGCTCGTGTATCCTTCTGCGAAGAAGGAAAGTATATAATATTCCATGGATAGTTGTAACCGTTCAGGCTCGCAAGTTGCATTTGCCAGGTATACAAATGCTCACTCGAGTCTTGGGAGTCTCCGCTGAAATGCTGCTGCGGACTATTAGATTGAACAGTTGGCTGGAGCGGCTGAGATGGCTGAGGCAGTAGCATTAAAAGCGGCGGTGTCATATAAGGTAAATCTTGATTAGCCTGTATACCACCAGATATGGCGTTTGCTGCTTGGATATCGCAGGGAACAGCGTCGACGGAGAGGAGGGAATTGTGTGACGACGATCGACGAGTTCTAGGTGGAGCAACCGGATTTCCACTAGCTTGACTCGTTGATGTGGATGGTTTCTCGGTATCGATCCCTTGTTTAATATTATTCCTGCAACGTTAACATCAAGTTACACAAACACACACATTTCGTGAGGAGTCGGTGAAATTGATATCGGGATAATGTAACAAAAATTCCATCTATTACCTATTTAATTGACTAGTCTCAGTCTTTTGAACGTTCTGAAGTTGAGCATACGGGTGTTCACCTGGAACAGATAGAATAAACGAACCGAGAACGTTCAAGAGTGTAATAAGCAGCGCGAGGAAGTCTGATACTATTATGCATAGCTTCGATACATACCGTTATCAGAGTTGGAAGACGCAAATCTTGAATACTGAGAAACAGAGTTCTCTCGAGTTAAAGATTTTTGTTGCGCGCCTTCCTGTACTTGCTGCTCCGATACTTGCTCTTCGGCGCCTATGTTAAGTACACAGCATTGTCATTGACATAGACATGGGCAAAATTTATGAGAATGGTGGACGTGTCGACAAGTTGTTCTTACCTGTATCCTGTACTGTAGCATAGAGCTCCGAGTGATCGCCAATCGCTTCTGTAGTTTCATAGATGTCTTGCGATATGGGTTTAGCTGTACCCTTACGCCCCTTCTCCTTGTCTTTTGGAATATCTGGAAGACTTCTATTGGCACCAGTTGTCCTACATATACGACATAAAAGTACATTAGATATCAAGTCCAAGATTTTCCATATAAACTGCTTGGATGCTATGTAGAAGAACGCGATAGCAACCTTTTTCCACAGTCACTGACATCTTGCGTTACTGCGAGCGACACATCTGTTGTCGGAATTCGATCAAAGCCCTCGTTTTCAGAATTGTTTAACGTTACCATACCCGAAAGGCCAACAAACTCATTCCTATCGAAGGGAATTACGACCAAACATGTACATGTAAATAAGAAGATACGCTACGACAATTTTAGCCTTAATTCTGCGTAATCCTTACAGCTACATACGAATCTACTTGTTTACGTAACGTTAAGATACATTCATCATTGTAATTACTTATTCTCGTTACGACGGCAGCTACAAATGCAAGCAACGATCAGACCAAGAAACGACAGCAATGCTCCAACAGAAACGACCCAGTAACACCAGGCATCTTCTTCCACGAAAGGGCTTATCATGTTATAGTAGGTATTTTACGTGTATCCTATAAAGTACGAAGATTAAACAACGCTGAAATCTAATGCATCATTGAATATTGCAGAACGATAGATGAAATTACCTTCCGATCGAGTCATTGTTAGAAACAGCGAAGAACTCGCGTTGCCTGTGATATTTTATCGAGGTAATAGTTTTGTTGCATCTCTATGAATGCAAGGTAGTTACTGTGGAAGTAATGCGCACTCAAAAGTAAAGGCAAATAGATCGTTTTTAATTTGAAGTTTTATATCTCTCTACATTAACCACTGAACATTATTTTGTTACTCTTTTCTGTCTCTGCTACCCCTCCCCCTCTCAGACCCACCCACCCGCGCATTCAATCATTCACTCGTTCGCTCAGTCATGTGAATCCCCTGCTGTCGCATTACATTTTCAACAATCAAGTTAGGGAATATGTTTCCTCGGGCATCTAGAACGTTTGTGTGTACCATTTGGCAGGAAGTAGGCGTCGCGTGTCTGGCAACTGATCGAAAGCAATCTTAAGCATCTTGTATCGTATTATTCGTATGCGCACTTGTTATATGTATGTATTGCACTTTTTACCGTTTTTCAGTCTGCAAAGAAAACCTTGACAAAGAATTTACGAAAGTGTTCGAAGAGATAAGGACACTGGTGTATACGATGTATACGAAAGGAGCATCAAGCGGCCTTTATACTACTTCGGTTGAATATAGTGTGTCGTATGAATTAGTTACGGTTACGTTCGAATCAATCGAAATAGAAGCATCAAGAACGAAATGTTGATTTTAACATGGATGTAAGTACATACGTACGTGCTTTCGCATCGATCTACCGATATGTCACACATATATATATGTATATATATAATTATGACATACGATCCACGAAATAAGGTTACGTTACTAATGCACACCGTGTGCATTCACTGTAACTACATGACTGATTGGACTGAAGACTGCCATGACTACTGGAGTGCTGATCAGTTTGATCACTCCACCCACACACGCGTGCCTTGCGATTCTCGATTGTGACCGTTCGATAATCGACGAGAGGACGTTTAATTCGAGAGCACTGCGAAAGCAACATAAAAGAGCTGTCAGCAGTGTCAGCTAACAGTATCTATAGGTCTATCAAGGCTTATAGGACAAGATGGATGGAGGAGGATCGTTAGTTTCACTTCGGTAAATATAAAAGTTCGATGCGTTCAATTTTTTCTAAGAATATTATTATATTTTATAAAGAAAATAATATACATGTATAATATACAGTGAAATATCTGTACATAGAAGTGTGTGTGTGTGTAAATGTAATTAAGCAATCGAGCACCAACTTTTGAGTAGAAAATAGAAGTTGTTACTGGATTTATGAGTTGAAGTTACTATACATCTATATATAATATATGTACAGTGGCGGACGAATGAAAGTTTACACTTTTAAAATCGCACTTTTTTAGAATTGCTCCAAACGCTATGAGTTTTTTTTTGAGACGCTAGAAGGATTAGTTTGATAAGCGACGTGTTTTGTCGTTTTGAGAAAAATGCTATTGTCGTTTTTTAAAGTTTTTTTGCGAGCCTGCAATGAAAATTCAAAAAACCTATTTGTAGATTGAAGTAAGTTGTATACATACCTAAAATTTTATCTAAATCGGTTAACGTTGCTCTGAGTTATAAACGCTCAAAGATCGCAGAATAAGTCGAAAATCGCGAAATTTATAAACACAACGATCTTTAAGCGTTTATAGCTCAGAGCAACGTTAACCGATTTTGATGAAATTTTTGGCATGTATACAACTTGCTTCAATCTACAAACGGGTTTTTTGAATTTTCATTGCAATTGCATTTTTTTCAAAACGACGAAACACGTAACTTGGCAAACTAATCCTTCCAGCTTCTAAAAAAAAGTCATATCGTTTGGATTAATTTGAAAAAAAAGTTATGCCATTTTAAAATGTGCAAACTTTTTTCGTCCGCCACCGTACATGTATAGTAAGCGTTTGTTTTCTCAATCGATATCGATCGATCATTATAATCTACAATATTAGTAATTAACATGATGTCGAAAGTTGCGTGCACGATGCAACAATTTGATTAATTTGATTGCCCGCATACGTTTACAACACACATGTAAATGTGTACAACTAGGTACTATGTGTTGCAGTCTGACAATGAGTCGAACCATCGAAGAGCTGGCTTTCCGATCGAATACAAAGAGAAGAATTGCGGTCGATTCGCCATCTAGCACGGAAAGATACATTTCACTGATTACTTACTCCCATTAGTAGTTACGGAGGAAACAGATTGTAATGGAATTAAGAAACAGTAAGAAGGACGGAGGAAGAAAGAGTAATTATCTGTCGCATTTGGTATCCGTCGAGCAGGCAACGTACATAGGTAACGAGGAACCGTCACAATATCCATAAATCGGTTGCTGTTGCGACGGTGGTTGGAACTGCTGCAACGGAGTCGGTGTTAGAAGCGTATGCATGAGATGCATCGGTTGCACGAGTGGCATCATTTGAACTGGAGTATTTGGAATGGAAGGGGCAATTACCCCGTTTCCACGATCCAAAGTGGATCCGTTGTACGAACCGACATAAAGGTCGTGATTGATTTTGCCGGAATAAGTGCTGGCTGGTCTGATGATCGATGCCTCATGAATACTGTTAGCCACCGCTGCGGCTGCAGCCGCGGCGGCAGCAGCCGAGGCTGACGCCGGAGCCATCCGTACTTGATCAACTCGGCTCGACCACCTCAGCCGACAGATACAGATGACGATCACGATTATGGCTATAAGCGCTACCACCCCGCCAACGATACCGATGATCAACGTGTCATCGGTCCCCGAGCCAGTTCCCAGCGTAGATCCGTTCATCACGTGATCGTTATTGTTATTGTCGTCGTTGTTGTTGCTATTATTGTTGTTGTAGCGATGCTTATTCCGAGTATTTTGAACCGTAGGTGCTACCGTCCAGATGATCTCAGGCTCGGAGACAGTAGCAGAGACGGTGGCCGCCGCCGTGGTTTCAACGAGTATCGTGGTCCGGTGGTGGTTAGTTGGGAAGTATGGACCGGTAAGCTCGCAGGATAGCTGATCTTCGGTAAGGCTGGTCAGGACGGATTCCGCGAGATGAGGAGGAGCCACGCAGAGGACGTTGGACGAGCGAGGACCGGTGGTCTTTAACCATCGCCAGAGCTGTCTCGCGTCGCAACTGCAATTGATCGGATTAGTTTGGAGACCTTGGATGTGGACGGTGCCACTTCGTTCGTCTAGCGCGGCAAGGAATTGCGAGGACAAGGTGGTGAATTTGTTGCCAGAAAGGTCCAGTTCGAGGTGCGTGGAGCGTGGCACTGGAAAGAATAGAGCGGCTGGTATGGAGTCGACGGATGTGTTCTTGAGACCGAGCGTTAATCTCGAACCTCGAACACCGACCAACGAGCTGGATAGAACGTTCCTTAATCGTTCGCCTCGCAGAGTCAGTTCCCGTAGACGAGGGTGAGAGCGTATCGACAACTGCTCATTGCCCACCGACGAGTCCTTGATCTCGATGTCCAACACTTGCAAGCTGTTCATTCCCTTAAGAATCCCTTGGACGTCGAAGTAGCCGAGCTTTGGGTAATTGTACGCGGCTAACGAGCGGAGCTTTCCCAGCGGCTTGAAAGCGTTCTTCTCGATTCTGGCGCAGCTCGGCAGATCGGAGATCTTGAGGGAACGCAACGAGGTGAGTCCGTCGAACGTGGTCTCGTTAATGGTTCTCGCGTCATTTCCAGACACGTCCAGCCATCGCAGGAGCGGCAGTGTCTTGAACGTGCCGATCGCGTTAGTCAGATCCGTCAATTTGTTCCTCGAGACGTCCAAGCTGTGAAGCATGGTGGTGCGCTCGAGGACGACGGGCTTCACCTCGGTTATAGAATTACCGGAAAGATTGAGTCTCGTTAAGAAAGGCGTCTCGAGCCTTGGTAGAGCGTGTACGCCGGTGTTGGCGATGTTCAACGATCTGAGAATCTTTGCCTCTCCTAGTATCCCGTTTATCGCGTTCTCGCTGAGAGGATTGTCCGACAGGTCCAGACGTTTGATGCTTGACGCGATGTCCTGGGTGAAGATTTCGACCACTCGATTCCGAGCGACGTTCAGGCTGGACAGAGAGGCGGATTGTCTTTGCAGGCTTCTGATCGGGATCTCGTTGAACCTGTTACCAGATAGATCTATACTCTCGACGGACCGGACTCTGGTTGGATCGAAGATGGTTTCCGGCAGAGTAGCCAATCTATTGTTCCGAAGGCTAAGATGCTCGAGACGCAGCAACCCCTCCATTGTTCTTTCGCTTAACGTCTCGATGTCGTTGTCGGACAGGTCTAGCCGCTGGAGCTGAGTAGAATTGTGAAAGGCTAGATCGTCCACCGACTCGATCTCGTTCCCAGACAAATTCAGGTCCCGAAGCCGACTGATTTGGGAGAAGGCGAACTCTCCGACGCGTTTCAATCTATTCCCCGACAGGTTCAACCATTGGAGAAATTGAAGGGGCTTCACGTAGTCGCCAGGAAAGTGGAGGAATCGATTGTCGGAGAGATCGAGGCCCCGCAATCTCGGATGGATCGCGAATGCCGTCGGGGAGAGTTGACCGATTCGATTGCCAGACAAGTTTAAGATCTCCAAACCCGTGCCAGTGTCGAAGTGCTCGCCGGCGAACGAAGCCAGCCTGTTCCCTCGCAGATTCAACTCGTACAGATTCGTTAGGCCCGCGAAAGCCCCGTTCTCGATAACCTCTATCCGATTCTCCGACAGATCTATTCTTGACAAATTCTCAAGACGCTGAAACGTGCCGTGCTCGATTAGCTCCAAGCGATTCCCGGCGATTGATATCTTCTCGAGGGACTGAAGGTTCAACAGCAATATGGCCGGCAGGACGTTTAGGTCGGTGTGCGACACATCCAGATTCAGAACTGTGGCTGGGAATAACGGTGGGAAGCCACCGTACAGAGGATTCGAGCTCAAGTTTAAATATTCCAGTCTTTGGAAATGCCTAAAGGTTTCCGGCGCGACTCGCGTCAGCTGATTGCCCGCCAAATTAAGGGAGACTAGGTTTCTCAGAGGGAGCTCGCCGCTAATCGACGTCAGCCTATTATGAGAGACGTCCAACTCGAGCAACGTGTCCTCCAACCCGGCGAACATGCTCGGAGAGATTGTCGAGAGCATGTTACCCGATAACTCGATGCTAATCAGCTTCTCGAATGAGTGAAACAATCTGGCTGGTATCTCGCGCACTAAGTTCCGTGTCAGCGCTAGCCTAACGAGATTCGAGGATGTCGCTTTTATCAGCTCGGTGGACAACGCGGCTATGCGGTTGAATTGAACCTGCAGATGAGTCAATGACGGTAGTCTGGTGAGGGCCGCTGCAGGTACCAGCAGAATGTTGTTGTCTTGCAACGAGAGCCATTTTAATTTAGTTAAACCCTCGAAAGACGATTCTTCGATCTGAAAGATGAGCCGTGATGGTTTAAGAATTATCGATACTTGGTGCTGATATCTATGTCCTACATATAGGTGCGTAGTGCGTACCGTGCGTAAAGCGTTCAAACTTAAATCGAGCCTAGTCAAGCTGCTTAGACTGGAAAACGTATTGACACCCAGACGGCCGATATTGTTGCGGCTCAAATCCAATACTTGCAGGTCTCTCAGCCCCGACAGATGCGCCTCTTCTATCTCCTGAAACACCAGGCAATTATCCAACCGCATCTCATTAAGTGGCTATGCCTACCTGTCAGGTCTGAAAAAAACATGTAGGTATATATTCGGGAATTTATGCATTCGAAAGTGTACACATGTTAAACTACTTGTAGTTATTTTTTCGATGGAAAATATAAATAAATAAATAAAAGAAATATCAGCGATCTCGCGGCAGCGATTTTTTTGTCGGTAGTATGCGGTTACCACACTAATTTTTACCAGGGTCATCTGAAATAAAAAATTCGTGGGAATTTAGTTTATTAGAAAAATGAATTTGCTACAAAATGAACAGAATCGCTCTCATTTTTCATCTGTAAAATAAAAACTATGCAACGGAAGTGAAAAAGCCACGATTAAGGACTACATAAACTAATATACCAACTACATTTGGTCGAATTTTTTATTTCTGATAAACCAGCTCAAAGCTACAGTGATTACCGTAATAAAAAGAAACGCTGCCGGGAAATCGCCTATAATTCCATTATTTATTTAGATATCGTATTGTAAAAAGAACTACAAGAACTTTAAAATATACACGTTCGAATATACAACCATTTATTTAAAAATGTCTTCCAGTTTTTAAGAGAAAAATCCCGGGAATACTTGTGTTTTCAGACATTACAGGTAGGCCAGTATCTTCTATAATCAATTCATGGCACTTACAGTAATCAAGTTGTTGGAGATGTTGAGAAATTTCAGATCCGTTAAGCTTCTTAATGCATCGCTTGGAAATTCTTGGAAAAAATTGATCGAAAGATCCAATTGCAATAAATTATCAGCCCCTGAAAATGGCCGACGGTTTAATAATATATTTCGCGAATAGAGAAAAGAAAAAAGATCATTGTCCGTTTGCCCACCCCTATCTTTCTCTCTCCATCAGACATGTTTGTCGTACGGCACAGCAATTCCGATAATTCGTAACAGGAGGAAACTGCTCGTAGTACTTAATAACTAATCATAGATGAGAGTGTGGGCAATGGACAAGTGTTTTGTAGCGCATACATTTGAATGCGCACCCTTGAAAACGTCACTGTTAAAACGGCCAAGATCGTTGCGGGAGATGTTTAGAAGCAGCAATTGTTCCAAGCCGGAAAGAGCACCGTCCTCCATATGAGACAGTTCGTTCTCGCTTAAATCTAATCGCTGCAACGATTCACCGACCATCGAAAAGGCAGCTCGTGGCAGCGATCCTGTAACGAGCAACGATATTACTCTATCCGGTAAAAGATGGAAGGAACGCGATGGTCACCCTCACCCCGACACCCACCGATATTGTTACCAGAGAGGGAGAGCACCCTGATGAATTTGGGCCCTTTTAACGACACCGTCGGTACCATGGTCAGGTTGTTACCGTCCAAGTATAGTTCCTCGAGATTCTCGCACCCCTTGAAAATTCCTTCCTCGATGCTCCGCAAACTGTTTCTGCTCAGATCAAGCAGCTTCAGTTCTTTCATGCCGTGGAACTCGTTACTCGAGAATATTGGATTCAGGCTGTCGCCCAGAAGATTATCGGCGAGTTTCAGTTCCTCGAGCCGGCTCTGCGCTTGGAGCAGGCGGTTCATTAATTTGTAAATTGAGTTACCGGATAGGTCAAGTTTCCTAAGACTTAATCCGGAGTCGAGCAAATCTTCCGGTAAGGTTTGGTATCCGCTGTTTCTTTGGCTAATGGAAACGATCGGTTGTCCCCGTAGACTGTCCACGGTGTCCCGTGTAAAAATCACTGCGTCGCAGTTCATCTTGATCGACTGGCTCGCGGATTCGAATTCGGATTCGCTTTCGATTTCGGTGGCGATCGAACACCTGCAGGGGATGTGTAGATTTCGATTTAACTCGACGCATGGTGCCCATTCTGCTCGCCTTAAAGGAACACCGCTCGATAGCAGAAGCATCAACCACATATACCACCTGGAAGCGATTGGAAAACTTATTATACATGTATCTATACACGGTATCAATATTCTCTTAAGGTGTCTTCCTACTTTGACGGCCTGAAATAGAGCGCGATATTATTTGGGATTTTTTTATGAGAAACCCTCAAATTATATTAATTGAAAACTTTGTGCCTATATCTCTACATATTTAGGCAACATTTAAAACAAACGGTACTTTAAACGCGTTTTTCTGAATACGATGTTTTTCGAATTTGTTGACGTGGTATCTCAAAAACCAATCACCCGATTTACTTCAAATTTGGTACATACAAAATTACACTTTTGCGACTTGAAAAACCAGCAAATTTTTAATGCAGAAATCGATGTCTGTTTTAGGCTCTGCCGTTCTTTTTTTAATTTTCAATATTTCTCATTTAATCTAGTTCGGGCAGTAGCCACACTCATTGTAGATTATACAAATTTTTAAATTTGCATTTCAGACAACTATAGCGGCTGATTTTATGCCAACAATGCGCATATGATTTTTGTTGGGCGCTTTATTTGAAGCATTACAACTGTGGCTATAACTATTTTTGCCTACAATTTTTTCTCCATATTCTCTAAAGATTAGCACATATAGCCACAAAGCTGGAAGTAAATACATTTAATGGTTTTGTTTTAAAAAATTCCACAATTTCGCATTATTGTTCGTGAAGGTAGGGAGCCCCCGTAAGGTACATGCATATGTCAAAGGCGTGCCCAAGTTTGAACGAGCCTCGCAGGACGAATCTGGAAACGCGACTATGTATGTATGTAGGTATATGCCATCGTGTAACGGTGATTTCATCTGTACAACATACGGATGGATACGTACGGGGAAACCTGTTCGTCGCGGATGCCTACGCGACCACGCTCCCTTCTTTTTCTCAAAGCAAACGGGATTTCTCGGCAGAGAGAAGACATGGAAAGGAAAGGAAGAATCCTCTTATTGTTAGTTTCCGTGTTGACCAAACTCGCCTTTTATTCGATACTCTAACACGATCAAAGGACAGATTACCTATATACATACAAACTGCCCGAGTTTCATCAATTTCGCACATTTATCTATCTATCCATCTATCTATCTATCTCCGCGGGAATTAGAACCAGTTTAAAGATAGAGCTAGTGGTGAGGATTTTGCCAGCCAGACAACATTAGGACGCAACAAAATAATCGCTTGGTTTACCGCCGATTAATTAATATTCCCTAGGTCGTTAGAAAGTATTTATTTTCTCGCGCAACACGGACTCGAATTCACCTTGAATTGGCTGGATTATTCGTGCAGGATTTGCGCAACGCTTGTAATCCACGAGGCAAACCTTACGTATTCCATCGAAGCCCGTCCAAACCGACAAGTTATGCCTTCTTTACCGGAATGACAATTAAACACACTGTACACCACACTAACTTACACTGTTCCCCTCATATTCGATGCTTCGCGCGTGTATCGGCGATCGTGTATCGCATCGACACCGTTTCACCGACACTCTTCTCTCGAGGTCGGCATCACCTTCGAGGTTATCGCACCGATCAAAAGTTGCCTAAATGCAGCTCAATCGCTAAGAGCTTGTCTCCATCGTTTTCTCTCCTCTCCGTTTCCACTTGCAGGCTGATCAAATTTCAAAAGAAATCACTGTTTGGTTCCGTTTGGTATCTGCCGTGCCGCGCCGCTGAGGCACGCAACACACACACGCGTCCTCCGACCGTCGCGTCACCTCGCGTAAGTACGCACTCGTCTGCCTTTTTCCCCCTTTCTCTAAAGAAGGTTCCTTCTGTTCTCCGCCCTTTCTTCTTACTGCCCCCCAAAATGAATCTTCTTCTCTATCCAATTGAGTATTAACACGTTTCTTTATCCGGTGATCCAAGTAAATGTTGGAAGCAAGCTTAATTTACCAACGAACTGACGTACTTATAAGAATAGATCACGACACAGCGAAATGAAAGAAAACGATCACGAAACTAACGAACGAACGGAACACGCCAGGACGTTCTGAAATCTGTGGAGTTCGGGCAGCCGTAGCGTAGAAATGAAAAATTGTAATGGACGAAAGAAGGGGAGCTCGGGAGAGTAACGTGTACTGTACCCTTCTCCGGCACGCGATTCGCGGACTCGAAGATAACGGGTTTCGCGCGGGTTTACCTACACTGCTGGGCAACCAGCTACCATGCCTATGTATTTAGTACACGCAGTCTGGGAAAAGAACGCAGCGAGATGGAATCGGATGGCCGTAGAAAAGTATCTACATTATACATACATACAAACATACATACTACATGCATACGAACGTTTGCTCAGCAACCTTTCACTACCACTGCCTCTGCCTCGGCCACTGCCTCAGCTTCTGCTCAGTACCGGCGAGTTCTCTACCAACACCGTTACGATACGGTTCAATGTCCATTCCCTGAATTCAGCATCAGTATTTCTCAAACGATTAGCCGTCTTAACGATCTTGTGTATCGTCGCCACAATGACCATTACATTGCTTGACAGTCGTCAACCTTAATATATGTTCCATATAACAACATCGTGAGAGAAATGTCCATATTACCTTTACCGATGCGTTACTCGCGAAGCAAGAGGGGAAAGTATCGTTTAAAGATGTGAAATATTTAGAGCCTGTACAAGTACTTATGTAGCAATGTACGCGTAACGCATTGATGCAAGGAAACGAGCTTGGGAAAGCATTCCCCGAATGGCCTTTCACTGCAGTAGTAGTATGCAACATCATTGTGGACATTGGATGCAAATCGCATATCGATTTGTCGCATCCATCGGTTACTCATCTTTTAAATATCGATACAATGAGACCATGATCGTTTAACAGCGATGAAAGTAATATTTTACATGCCAACAATACATCTACGATAGTTTTTCTATAATATATACGTAATAGATTTAATAATTCATTTTAGAGCGTTCTGAAAATTTTGGCCAGATTTTGGAGCGATGTATCAGGATAACATGAAGCGAAAGGAGATATCCAGCATTTCTGCGTCGAAAGCCTTTCGAAAACTCTGCGCCTCTGCGTTGAATAGTTCTCTCGGTTTTCAGATTGTCGGTAAGATAGGGAACGACATTGAAATGATAAAAAAAAAATTTCGAGTCGCCAAAAATCCTTCTCGCAAACGTTATTTTTATGCAAAATGAAGCTATTTTCAAAATTCCAACTCAATCGGAATAGACCAGTTTTCGGACTGTCGGTAAGGTAGGGACCGACATTGAAATGGTACAAAAAAAATTTCGAGTCGCCAAAAATCCTTCTCGCAAACATTATTTTTATGCAAAATGAAGCTATTTTCAAAATTCCAACTCAATCGGAATAGACCGGTTTTCGGACTGTCGGTAAGGTAGGGAAAGACATTGAAATATGCTTGAGAATAATTAGCGACTATGAATACCGGCTTATATTTCTAATTCGTCTGTTATAGGTAAGCAATCCTTTCCTTTGTAAGCGTCGGTTCGTGTCAACTGGTGTAACGAAAACGCACTGGATGGGTGCAGCATTTGCAAATATGTGGTTTTTAAGTGGAAGTTAAACTTCAGTAACTGAACAATGTAATTATTATATATCACTGTACATTATTCAGAGTATTTTAATAAACCACACGTAGAGAAAAACCGCATCATTTAATTTAGAACTGTAACCTATAACTTCCATCTCCCAATTAAATCACAAATTTCACAATCACAAGTAAAGTTGGCCTCTCCGGTGATTAGTTAGTTCTCCGTCTTCCATTCTCTCTCCGAAGGCGCTAACTTAGTGCCACCTCTTTCGACATCATGTTCTCCTGTTACGAAGCTCATTTTAGTGCGTTCTGAAAATTTTGGCCAAATTTTGGAGCGATGTATCAGGAGAACATGAAGCGAAAGGAGGTTTGCTGAATTTCTGCGTCGAAGGCCTTTCGAAAACTTTGCGCCTCTGCGTTGAATACTTCTCCGCCTTAGATTCTCTCTCCGAAGGCGCTAACTTAGTGCCACCTCTTTCGACATCATGTTCTCCTGTTACGAAGCTCATTTTAGTGCGTTCTGAAAATTTTGGCCAGATTTTGGAGCGATGTATCAGGAGAACATGAAGCGAAAGGAGGTATGCTGAATTTCTGCGTCGAAGGCCTTTCGAAAACTCTGCGCCTCTGCGTTGAATACTTCTCCGCCTTAGATTCTCTCTCCGAAGGCGCTAACTTAGTGCCACCTCTTTCGACATCATGTTCTCCTGTTACGAAGCTCATTTTAGTGCGTTCTGAAAATTTTGGCCAAATTTTGGAGCGATGTATCAGGAGAACATGAAGCGAAAGGAGGTATGCTGAATTTCTGCGTCGAAGGCCTTTCGAAAACTCTGCGCCTCTGCGTTGAATACTTCTCCGCCTTAGATTCTCTCTCCGAAGGCGCTAACTTAGTGCCACCTCTTTCGACATCATGTTCTCCTCTTACGAAGCTCATTTTAGATCGTTCTGAAAATTTTGGCCAGATTTTGGAGCGATGTATCAGGAGAACATGAAGCGAAAGGAGGTTTGCTGAATTTCTGCGTCGAAGGCCTTTCGAAAACTTTGCGCCTCTGCGTTGAATACTTCTCCGCCTTAGATTCTCTCTCCGAAGGCGCTAACTTAGTGCCACCTCTTTCGACATCATGTTCTCCTGTTACGAAGCTCATTTTAGTGCGTTCTGAAAATTTTGGCCAAATTTTGGAGCGATGTATCAGGAGAACATGAAGCGAAAGGAGGTATGCTGAATTTCTGCGTCGAAGGCCTTTCGAAAACTCTGCGCCTCTGCGTTGAATACTTCTCCGCCTTAGATTCTCTCTCCGAAGGCGCTAACTTAGTGCCACCTCTTTCGACATCATGTTCTCCTCTTACGAAGCTCATTTTAGAGCGTTCTGAAAATTTTGGCCAGATTTTGGAGCGATGTATCAGGAGAACATGAAGCGAAAGGAGGTATGCTGAATTTCTGCGTCGAAGGCCTTTCGAAAACTCTGCGCCTCTGCGTTGAATACTTCTCCGCCTTAGATTCTCTCTCCGAAGGCGCTAACTTAGTGCCACCTCTTTCGACATCATGTTCTCCTGTTACGAAGCTCATTTTAGTGCGTTCTGAAAATTTTGGCCAAATTTTGGAGCGATGTATCAGGAGAACATGAAGCGAAAGGAGGTATGCTGAATTTCTGCGTCGAAGGCCTTTCGAAAACTCTGCGCCTCTGCGTTGAATACTTCTCCGCCTTAGATTCTCTCTCCGAAGGCGCTAACTTAGTGCCACCTCTTTCGACATCATGTTCTCCTGTTACGAAGCTCATTTTAGTGCGTTCTGAAAATTTTGGCCAAATTTTGGAGCGATGTATCAGGAGAACATGAAGCGAAAGGAGGTATGCTGAATTTCTGCGTCGAAGGCCTTTCGAAAACTCTGCGCCTCTGCGTTGAATACTTCTCCGCCTTAGATTCTCTCTCCGAAGGCGCTAACTTAGTGCCACCTCTTTCGACATCATGTTCTCCTCTTACGAAGCTCATTTTAGATCGTTCTGAAAATTTTGGCCAGATTTTGGAGCGATGTATCAGGAGAACATGAAGCGAAAGGAGGTTTGCTGAATTTCTGCGTCGAAGGCCTTTCGAAAACTTTGCGCCTCTGCGTTGAATACTTCTCCGCCTTAGATTCTCTCTCCGAAGGCGCTAACTTAGTGCCACCTCTTTCGACATCATGTTCTCCTGTTACGAAGCTCATTTTAGTGCGTTCTGAAAATTTTGGCCAAATTTTGGAGCGATGTATCAGGAGAACATGAAGCGAAAGGAGGTATGCTGAATTTCTGCGTCGAAGGCCTTTCGAAAACTCTGCGCCTCTGCGTTGAATACTTCTCCGCCTTAGATTCTCTCTCCGAAGGCGCTAACTTAGTGCCACCTCTTTCGACATCATGTTCTCCTCTTACGAAGCTCATTTTAGAGCGTTCTGAAAATTTTGGCCAGATTTTGGAGCGATGTATCAGGAGAACATGAAGCGAAAGGAGGTATGCTGAATTTCTGCGTCGAAGGCCTTTCGAAAACTCTGCGCCTCTGCGTTGAATACTTCTCCGCCTTAGATTCTCTCTCCGAAGGCGCTAACTTAGTGCCACCTCTTTCGACATCATGTTCTCCTGTTACGAAGCTCATTTTAGTGCGTTCTGAAAATTTTGGCCAAATTTTGGAGCGATGTATCAGGAGAACATGAAGCGAAAGGAGGTATGCTGAATTTCTGCGTCGAAGGCCTTTCGAAAACTCTGCGCCTCTGCGTTGAATACTTCTCCGCCTTAGATTCTCTCTCCGAAGGCGCTAACTTAGTGCCACCTCTTTCGACATCATGTTCTCCTCTTACGAAGCTCATTTTAGAGCGTTCTGAAAATTTTGGCCAGATTTTGGAGCGATGTATCAGGAGAACATGAAGCGAAAGGAGGTATGCTGAATTTCTGCGTCGAAGGCCTTTCGAAAACTCTGCGCCTCTGCGTTGAATACTTCTCCGCCTTAGATTCTCTCTCCGAAGGCGCTAACTTAGTGCCACCTCTTTCGACATCATGTTCTCCTGTTACGAAGCTCATTTTAGTGCGTTCTGAAAATTTTGGCCAAATTTTGGAGCGATGTATCAGGAGAACATGAAGCGAAAGGAGGTATGCTGAATTTCTGCGTCGAAGGCCTTTCGAAAACTCTGCGCCTCTGCGTTGAATACTTCTCCGCCTTAGATTCTCTCTCCGAAGGCGCTAACTTAGTGCCACCTCTTTCGACATCATGTTCTCCTCTTACGAAGCTCATTTTAGATCGTTCTGAAAATTTTGGCCAGATTTTGGAGCGATGTATCAGGAGAACATGAAGCGAAAGGAGGTTTGCTGAATTTCTGCGTCGAAGGCCTTTCGAAAACTTTGCGCCTCTGCGTTGAATACTTCTCCGCCTTAGATTCTCTCTCCGAAGGCGCTAACTTAGTGCCACCTCTTTCGACATCATGTTCTCCTGTTACGAAGCTCATTTTAGTGCGTTCTGAAAATTTTGGCCAAATTTTGGAGCGATGTATCAGGAGAACATGAAGCGAAAGGAGGTATGCTGAATTTCTGCGTCGAAGGCCTTTCGAAAACTCTGCGCCTCTGCGTTGAATACTTCTCCGCCTTAGATTCTCTCTCCGAAGGCGCTAACTTAGTGCCACCTCTTTCGACATCATGTTCTCCTCTTACGAAGCTCATTTTAGAGCGTTCTGAAAATTTTGGCCAGATTTTGGAGCGATGTATCAGGAGAACATGAAGCGAAAGGAGGTATGCTGAATTTCTGCGTCGAAGGCCTTTCGAAAACTCTGCGCCTCTGCGTTGAATACTTCTCCGCCTTAGATTCTCTCTCCGAAGGCGCTAACTTAGTGCCACCTCTTTCGACATCATGTTCTCCTGTTACGAAGCTCATTTTAGTGCGTTCTGAAAATTTTGGCCAAATTTTGGAGCGATGTATCAGGAGAACATGAAGCGAAAGGAGGTATGCTGAATTTCTGCGTCGAAGGCCTTTCGAAAACTCTGCGCCTCTGCGTTGAATACTTCTCCGCCTTAGATTCTCTCTCCGAAGGCGCTAACTTAGTGCCACCTCTTTCGACATCATGTTCTCCTCTTACGAAGCTCATTTTAGAGCGTTCTGAAAATTTTGGCCAGATTTTGGAGCGATGTATCAGGAGAACATGAAGCGAAAGGAGGTATGCTGAATTTCTGCGTCGAAGGCCTTTCGAAAACTCTGCGCCTCTGCGTTGAATACTTCTCCGCCTTAGATTCTCTCTCCGAAGGCGCTAACTTAGTGCCACCTCTTTCGACATCATGTTCTCCTGTTACGAAGCTCATTTTAGTGCATTCTGAAAATTTTGGCCAAATTTTGGAGCGATGTATCAGGAGAACATGAAGCGAAAGGAGGTATGCTGAATTTCTGCGTCGAAGGCCTTTCGAAAACTCTGCGCCTCTGCGTTGAATACTTCTCCGCCTTAGATTCTCTCTCCGAAGGCGCTAACTTAGTGCCACCTCTTTCGACATCATGTTCTCCTCTTACGAAGCTCATTTTAGATCGTTCTGAAAATTTTGGCCAGATTTTGGAGCGATGTATCAGGAGAACATGAAGCGAAAGGAGGTATCCTGAATTTTTGAATCGAAAGCCTTTCGAAAACTCTGCGCCTCTATGTTGAATACTTCTCCGTCTTAGATTCTCTCTCCGAAGGCGCTAACTTAGTGCCACCTCTTTCGACATCATGTTCTCCTGTTACGAAGCTCATTTTAGTGCGTTCTGAAAATTTTGGCCAAATTTTGGAGCGATGTATCAGGAGAACATGAAGCGAAAGGAGGTATGCTGAATTTCTGCGTCGAAGGCCTTTCGAAAACTCTGCGCCTCTGCGTTGAATACTTCTCCGCCTTAGATTCTCTCTCCGAAGGCGCTAACTTAGTGCCACCTCTTTCGACATCATGTTCTCCTCTTACGAAGCTCATTTTAGAGCGTTCTGAAAATTTTGGCCAGATTTTGGAGCGATGTATCAGGAGAACATGAAGCGAAAGGAGGTATGCTGAATTTCTGCGTCGAAGGCCTTTCGAAAACTCTGCGCCTCTGCGTTGAATACTTCTCCGCCTTAGATTCTCTCTCCGAAGGCGCTAACTTAGTGCCACCTCTTTCGACATCATGTTCTCCTGTTACGAAGCTCATTTTAGTGCATTCTGAAAATTTTGGCCAAATTTTGGAGCGATGTATCAGGAGAACATGAAGCGAAAGGAGGTATGCTGAATTTCTGCGTCGAAGGCCTTTCGAAAACTCTGCGCCTCTGCGTTGAATACTTCTCCGCCTTAGATTCTCTCTCCGAAGGCGCTAACTTAGTGCCACCTCTTTCGACATCATGTTCTCCTGTTACGAAGCTCATTTTAGAGCGTCCTGAAAATTTTGGCCAGATTTTGGAGCGATGTATCAGGAGAACATGAAGCGAAAGGAGGTATCCTGAATTTTTGAATCGAAAGCCTTTCGAAAACTCTGCGCCTCTATGTTGAATACTTCTCCGTCTTAGATAAATTGCAGGTTTGGAATTTGGATTGGAGTATGTATGAAAGGTATTTCTCAATAATATTACTGTCTGTTTCAAGTTTTTCCCAATTTATTTGTATAAAGACTTTTACAGTGTTACAATAATGTATAAAATATTATCATTTTACTTTGTATCATTTTACTTTGTCGGTTATATAAAATCACTATTTTCTTGTGTTCATTGTTGAGATTTCCATCATTTGGCCCATATAAAGTTCCTGTCCACGTCGAAATGTACCCAAGTTTCACCTGTAATCAGAAGAAAAATATTTTTAGTCATCTGACTTGTCTACTATAGAAAATAGGACAAATATTACAATATAATTTCATGGTAAACGTATAACGAATTCAATCATCTTCCGAATTTAATCTTTATTTCATGTAATATACATTTAAACGCCGTCAAATTCTAGAATTCTACGACACGAATTCCGTTTAAATTTTTATAAGTACAACGCAATAGCTGAGAATTTCTTTCCTTATTCATAATAGAATACGGAAATAGCAAACAGCTCCCTCTCGCGTGCATCAGGCAGCGGCGTATCTGTAGGTAATACCATTTCAGTGCAAAAAAACCTGCTGTAATACCGATCGGCCGAATCGGCCAGACCACGTGACGTGTCTACCCCGGACATTGCTCTACTAACATGTGTACCGCGGAAGCGCTGATTACCGTGGCCGAAGAATAGGGAAGACGAAGAAGAAAACGAGATGCCGCGCGGCATCCCGTGATAACAACACCTGTGATGTGATACCTCACCGAGTGTTATAGTTGTACTATAACGCAACATAACGCTCCCTTAAAACTACATACAAGCATGGATACGACAGGAATTATAGTTGATGCAAAACTCTACCATCTAACAGACTTTTATATAGGTTTAGGATTAGCCATTAGTTCCAGCATATTTATAGGTTTGAAACTTGCTGAAATAAACAAGATCACAACCAATTAGTTAACTATTATCATTGCTTACCCCGAATCGTTGTATTTATTCAGGAGCTAGTTTTATTGTAAAGAAGATAGCATTGATTCGCCTTCAAAGACGTGGCATGGTGCGTGCTTCGTCCGGAGGGATTGGATACTTAAAAGAATGGGTATGGTGGGCTGGTCTTCTTTCAAGCAAGTAGAAAATCTTTACGTAACAAAGATGTGTCCAAGCGTTCGATCTTGTTAGAATTATATGTATTCGAATTAAAGTGGGAATCGGAGAAGCAGCTAACTTTGCCGCATACGCCTTTGCACCAGCTTCATTGGTTACGCCATTGGGAGCGCTCAGTGTCTTAGTATCCACGATATTAGCATCAAAGTACCTGAACGAAAAACTTAATTTACTAGGAAAGGTAAGCTTGTACTATATATCAAACGATGTAGTCTTTATGTATTAAGTATCGACGGAAGCTAGAAACATCTCTTCTCCCAGATTGGCTGCCTTTTGTGCATCTTGGGTTCTACGATTCTTGTACTCCATTCTCCGAAAGAGGGAGAAATCAGCACATTAAACGATCTCTTAGATAAGGTCAGGGATCCAGGATACATCCTGTATGTTTCGGTTGTAATAATGTGCAGCCTTTCAATAATTCTTTACTTTGGTCCTGCTTATGGAAAACAAAATATCATGGTGTACACCTGCCTATGCTCTTCCGTTGGTTCATTAAACGTCATGAGCTGTAAAGGTTTGGGACTGGCACTAAAAGAAACCATTACTGGGTTCAACAATGGATTTGCTAGCTTATTCACGTGGGTTTGTTTGATTAGCGTGATACTTTGCGTCGTTGTACAAATGAATTATTTGAATAGATTGTTGGACCTGTTCGAAACGACAGTCGTAACGCCAGTATATTATGTGTTTTTTACAACATTAGTAATAATCGCGTCCACCTTGTTATTTCGGGAATGGGAAAATATGAGTAGCAAAGATATTTTAGGCTCCTTCTGCGGCTTTTCTATTGTGATAATTGCAATATTTCTGTTAAATGCATTTAAGGATATAAATATACACTATGCTAATATTAGGCACATGTTTCTGCCTAAAAGGGAACGATTTGTAAGCAGCGATACCCAGTGGAGTAATAGAGATGAAGAAAGATTAATAACCAGAATGGATCCGGAACTGGAATTGGGCCAGACGTCCAGAATTCAGCGTACGACAAGGATTATATAGCGATTGTATCCGAAGTTTATAACTCAATAATGTATTTAAATGTAATTGCTAATATAACCTTGCCTCAAATAGAATACTATAATTCTACTTTCTTGTATAAGCACTGAACAAGTGCCATATTGCGGCGCCATATAGGTAGTATTGGTAAGTACCTAGTCTCCGGATCCCCGAAATTGATTTTCGGAGAGAAATCCTGCGTAGCGAAAGCGGAAAGCCTGCCCTCTATGTCAAAGTCAAACTCTCCTCTCAGTCCTCTCACTTTAAACAAGTCACACGTACATAAGCACGCACATATGTACCTTTCAGCATTTGAACACATTTCAGAGTAGTTACGCAGTTGGACGCTTTTCATGAACAGAGGCCGCTAAATTCAGTCCTCATCCTCGTGTATTTAGTGTGTTTCGCGTTTTCTATTGGTCGACACAATTTGTGGCAAAACCGGAAGTAGAGAGATGATATTTAATTCTTATGATATCGGGAATGTCCACTTCTACGTTAGCTAACCACTTTTTCACCCTTCGTACATTTCTTTTTTCTAACATACAATGAAATTAATGAATATTTTTTTAAAAACTTTATAATAAAAAACCATACATCTAGTTACACGCTTCTATTTTTATATCTTATCTTTAAAATATCAATACTCGACGCCTTCACTTTCATTGGATGTATCGCTCGTTGGTGAAAATTCGAACGAATTTATGGATTTGGAATACTTGGAATATTATAATGAATTTAAGTTCGGTCGTTTTCCACTGATACTTTTCGACGAATCTTTCTTGCGTTCTAATCCTAAAACATTTATAAAATCGTTTATTCATTTATTCGTTATATCATTTATAGACACTTTTAGACACGCTTACCGTTCCTTTCTTCTATAATCTCATTCCTCCTGTCTTTCGCTGTAGTAGGTAAATTCTCTAACATACTTTCGATGAAGTTATCGAGAACTATCGACCTGTTCATTGCTGCCACTCGTGCTCTGCACACAGGGCATTCCTTCCGTCTCTTGTTCCATGATACTATACAATAGTGGCAAAACGTGTGCATACAATTTAATGTGGTCGCTTTCACAAACAATTCTGAACATATACTGCAGGTGAACTGTTCGTCCATTATATCGCTAATTTTATTAAGTGCAATTTCTTTCTTCTCGGGCTGCGCATCGAACTGAGTACCAATCGTTAAATCTATTGTGTCTAAAATAGGAAAAGTCGAAGGATCGTTTACGAATTCTAGAAATATACAATTGTTGGCAGAATTATCCGAAGGTCCCGCAGCTGTAAAAAGAAGAATAATCAATGTCTTATATTTTATTCCAATAATCTCGTAATGATAAAAATAAACTTCTATACCATTATTCTGTATTGTCTCCACTTTCGCTTCCTGCTCTTTTAAAGCCTTCTCCGTTTCCTTCAATTTCTCCTCCAACATTGTCTTCTCATTCATCAACTGAGCCTGTATATTCCTCTCTTCTTTCACCTTACTTTCCATAACGCTCTTCCACTCAGCCTGCTGCTCCATCCTCCACTTCTCCATTTGCTCTCCCATTTTCACTTCCAATGCCTCTTTCTCTTGCTTGCTGACATTCAAAGCATCCTGCCATTTCTGTTTCTCGGCGTCCAATCGTATCTCAAATTGGACACGTTCGTTTTCCAACTTTTCTAACAATTCAGCGTAATTACTTCGCAAATACTGCTCTTGGACGTTACCACTTT
Organism: Andrena chrysosceles; assembly: GCA_963855975.1. NCBI lineage: Eukaryota > Metazoa > Arthropoda > Insecta > Hymenoptera > Andrenidae > Andrena > Andrena chrysosceles. The sequence continues at coordinate 2,957,004 of OY979768.1, forward strand.
CTATTCTGCCCTCTAACATTGTAATTTGTTTCCTAAGGTCTTCCGTGTCTTCTATCGTAGCACTCTGCTGTTTCAAAAGCAATTCCAGCTGCTGTTTCAATTCGTCCTGTTCCTTCTGCTTAGTCTGCAATTTGTCTTTAAGAATCCTCTTCTGGCATTCTTGGCTTTCGGCGAATGTCTTTTGCTCTATCAGAACGTTATCGAATATCTGTTCGTCCAACTTACGTCTCTTAACTTTCTGCTCTTCTCTAGAGGTAAGAGTGAACTTGTACTTGAATGCATTGGACATAGTGAACTGTATAATGTCTCCATCGTGGATCCTTTGACTCACTCCAGGATTAAGAGGGACATCGTTGACATATATGGCCGAGGAGCTCAAGTCTTTAATAACCCACTCTTCGTTCCCTTCGCACCTTAGGAGACAGTGTCTTCTAGAAATCATTACGTCTAAAATGATTTCATCGTTGTCCCTTCCGCGACCTATTCTGAACTGTCGAGAAAAGGTTAAATAGATGCAGCGAATAATACGAAGTTTTGCTAAAGAAAACGTGTAATTAAAGTTGATTAGTGTACCTCACTTTTGTCGATGCGAATGTCATGAGGCGCAAAACCACTTTTATCAATTTTCACTAAAATAGGTTCGGATGATCTCGCGTCGGAGTCATCCAGTGCCGTTCTCTTTTCAACATTCGAATCTTCCATTATTAAAGAATACACTTTCGGAAGTGGGGTAACTGCGAATAATCATCAAATAACGCGTGTCTTCTTTCAATTGTGTTGCCTTTTTTCAAGCACGAATTAAAACGATAAACAAAAGCTACCGGCACTCGAGAGCTGGCGCCAGTTACGAATGTCCCACCAAAGCATGGACATAGAAATATGGGGTTGGAGGGTGGAGGAGGGACGGGCTCCCACCTAGGGCAACCCAGAGATGCCTGGAGGTGGTTGGTTGCATTGCTGCGTATGCTCTGTACCGCTAATTACGAAACACTATTAACCACAGATTAATGCAAATGTCTGAGTTAATACTAAAAAGGGATTATTTATGAATTTGCAACGGATCACAGGCCCGGATTAAAGGGGGGCTGCAGCGCGGGCCCCATTTTCCGAGGGGGGCCCCGTTCTAAGCGATTAGCTCACTAAACCTCCTCCCCCGCTGTTCAACCACCGCGGGGGGGGGGGGGCCTCGAAGGTTTGATATATAGCCCCGGGCCCAAAAATCAACCACGGGGGGGCCTTAAAGGTTTGATAGCCCCGGGCCCCAAAAATCTTAATCCGGGCCTGACGGATCACCTATGCAGTGGTAGTTAGCCCCCTTGCACCGAAGTGTCTGTTGCAGTTTGCAGTGTTGGCTGTGGTTGCCTGTTGGTCCCTGTCGACCGGGAAATTGCGGGAAATAGAAAACAAACTGCGAATCAAATGCAAAAGCGACATCTCCTGGCGAACTTTAAACAATCACAGACAAGATTAGGTGGCATCTACTGTGCTTAACCCATTTGAGACGGCGATCTTTTTCGAACACGGTCCCCAGGAGCGAAACATTTTTTTTTCTTTACATTGTTGCACACACGGTGTTCAATCGGTCTTATAGCCTCGGAAATCATTTGCACACACGGTGTGCAATCGGTCTCGAATGGGTTAAGAGATGATCTTAAGAATAAGAAGCGACTGGGAATATCGCCCTAGATTAATAACAATAGCTCTGAAAAGAATATAGGTGATTTGTAAATAACAATTTTTATCGCACTTGAGAATCTGTACGATAGGTAGATGTCCCTGTTCTCTCCGAGAGCCGAAGGTGCGCGAAATTTAAAAACTACGAACCGGATGGATATGTTAAAGATCTGCAATAAATTGATCATTCGTAGATTATGAACAAAGGCCTTACTCATCCATTCGCTGTAAAAGTAATGAGACTTGGAATAAAAATAACTATAGTTTAAGCCCTTTGCTAAATGTGATTATTAATAAGAAATGGTAGGACGTTTGGAAGGTTTACCTTAATTCAGATAATATTTATTTGATAGGTATATAATACATTGAATTTGCCAGCACATGTGAGAGAAAACACGCTTCTCGGCGAATAATACTTGCTTTTTCTTATAATCGACACCTTCCAATTATTCCTATACTACTGCTTTTAAATCGACCATTTCATCCAACCGACCGTTCTGCGATGCTGGTAGTCGGTTAACGAGTCGCACCTGAAATAGCATAGTATCTGTAGATCCGATGATGCTGTACGTGAAACGGGAAGAAGGTACAGATAAATGGTTTCATTCGTACGTCAGCGTTTGGCAATAAAACGTACAAGTTTATGGGCTATCGTTCGTTTTCTCTCCTTCCGCGTGGAACGTTTATCACGAGCGTGACACATTCTCGCGATGCATTACTGTTAAAATAAACATTTCAACGTCACGAGGGAAAAAACAAATCATTCGTTTCAATATAAAATGCGTTACGTTTTTCGAAGGAGGCGACGAGGGAGCATGGGGGTGGGAATGGGGGCAAAAACCACGATGGCCGTGTGCTGTTCGGTAAGCTTGCGGTATCATCGACGACGAAACTGCATTTGATTCGTGAAGCACGGCGAATCGGCTCGTCGACGTATTCCTTCTGATTTTTCCATTTCATTCCGCAGCAGCGGGGGGGAATCATCGATCTTGACGGTCGTTGTCTATTTACATTAATTGCGATAAAGACTAATTAATTTATAAACATCGTTGTCGTTTATGTACAGACGTAATATAAACGCATTATACCTTATAAAACGGACATGTGTAAAAGTGCGTCGCGAATGAAAAAACAAACGGTGACCTCGATACGATTCGGTTCTGAGAAACATACGGTGGCGCGTGGCCGCGGGTATAGCCCGTGTAAATGGTCTATATGTCGAGACTGACAAGAAATTTCCCGTTAAACGAAATCAATCGAACCCTTCTACGCGCATTTTTTCTATTCTAAAGGGATCGCGAGTGATTCTCGGTACGCTTGGAATAAAATCATGCTTCGAATACCTAGGATCGCAAAATATATATATATACTTCACGGGTAGAAAATACGTACATATACATTCGGAACGAAATCGGTACAACGTACGCGAGTTGTCAAGAGGGACCATTAATCAATTTGGCGATATATGAGCAGCGGCGGATGGTCGCACAAGTCGAATAATTTCACCCGCCACTGGCAAAGACACAGAAGTCAGCTCCGTAAACGTAAAGGGTCATAATTTGAAAACACCGCCACACACCGTAAAAATCATCTCTAACCTAAGTGCATACAAATAAAAACTAACTTCTTTATCTTCGCATTCATCTGGTTATCGATCCGCGATTGCGGCAAAACGCGAGTGTACGATCGATGAAGTAGGTACTCCTCGATCACACTGCACCCCGTTCATCCATCGACCGTGATCTGAACCTGTTAACTGGGACAGACGAACAAACTACGCCACAGAAATTCAATAATTACACTCGTACAAAAGGAGTAAGTAGATATAGAGTCCAGTCAGGGGGATGTTTACAGAGAAACGACCCAGTCAACAGGCTTCAGGCCTCTGCGCACGTATCGGTTCGGAAGTGATACTTGCGCAGAGACATTTAAGCTTCTCCGTCCCTTCGCGATCGAGCGTACACGTTTACAGGTACAGAGGTAATAGAAAAATTGCGCGTACAACGTTTGAAAGAACAGTTTATTATCCTCAGTGATGACGGCGGCCGAGGGCGAGCGATTACCACGAGATCACGCGGAAACCGCCCGGGTGAATCTGTTGTCCCGATTGGAATCGCGTGTCCCGTCGCGATTAAAAATAAGCAATAGGGGGGAGGTACCTCGAGAATCGCGTTACTTGATCGGTTTACCCCAAGCGAACTGTATGGGCAACGGAGGGATATCGCTACTGGTGGAGGACTCGTCGTCCTCGCTGCTCGTGGCAGACGTCTCCTCCGAGATCATAGCCTCGCCGCCAGCTTCCTGCGGTCTCTGGCCAACGCCACAATCCTCGGCAGCCGCCGCGGCGGCCGCTGCGGCGGCCACAGCGACGGCCACCGCGGAATTCGTCGTCACCGCCGCCGAGGACGAGGAAACCGACGACGAGGTGGACGAGGACGAAGAAGACGGATCGCTCCTTGGTCTTCGCCGAGGGTTCGGCGTGGAGTTGCAGGTTGGCGTCCACGCAGACTCCTCTACACGCGCGGAGTCCGTTACGGAGATGCTCTTGGACCTCGCCCTCATATCCACCGATGGCCTTCTCGCGGCCAATCTGAGGGATCCCTGCCGCGACACTGAGGTGGATGTCTCGGGTCTGCTCATCTTCGGCGGCGTCGCCGACGACGACGACGCGTCCGTCGCTCCCTTCGACAGCTCGTCGTCTATCTCCAGCGTCCACGAGACCGAGTCACCCTTCTCCACCATAAACTTCACCATGGAGGACGACTGCGGACCGTTCTTGTCGGGAGAGAGTGTGTGCTCGACGTGTTCCGGGCCCAGGGACCGCGATAGTCTAGGCGTCAAGTTCGCAAGAACGGTCACCACTTCGTTTTTTTGACGCAGCCTCCATTGGAGCTCCTCGTTCCTCTGCGCCAGACGCTTGTTCTGCTTCGAGATCTGATGGATAGACTCGTGCAGGCTCTCGTTGTCGTGCGATATCTGCCTCTCGAGAGCCTCCTTGCACTGAAGCTGCGCCTTCAGGTCCTCGCATCTGGCCTCGAGAGTGTCGACGCGCTGCTGCAACGCCTCTTTGTCCTCGATCTCGCGCCTGAAGTTATCTAGATCCGATCTCAGGTTGGCGTTCTCCTGACTCCGGAGCTCCAACACCGATCGCAGGGACTCCACCTCCGCGATCAACGCCGCTCCTTGATCGTACACTACCGATCTCCTCTTGTACTCCGTGTCCTTTCGTACGATTTCCGCCTCCTGTTCCGCCCGCAGCTTCACCATCGTGGCGCGGTGCTCCTTCGCCGCCTCGTTCAAGGAATCGCGAAGCCTCAACTCGCATCGGCGCCTCTCCTCCTGCAGGGCGGCCTCCAAAGTGGCGATCTGCTCCGCGTGGCGTGCTTCCACTGGAGAAACATTCACAAATTATTCCCTTGGCGTGTGATTCACGTCATTCGGAAGGAAAACAAAACGTCAGGGGAACCAGAGAGACCAGGAGAGAGGGAGGGTACAGATTAAGGTCCGTCGAACGTGCCAACCTATAATTAACTACGATGAAACGTTACGTGGCCACTAAATCGAGCGTTTCTAATGTTCGAAGCTGGGTAGTGCGTGTGTGGCAGCTTTTAAAAATTCTATCTCGGAATTGTTTGGTGAGTTGTCCCTGCGACCTGCGTGGGCATCGGTCCCGCGCAGATTTTAATTAACAATTGCTCCACTTTAACACCACCTCTGTCATTCGCCACGACATCGGGACTATTCTATTATGCCTCGTTACCAGGAGAATATCATTATCATATGATACGCGGTGCCAGGCACAGAGCAGGCGAATTAAATAAAGTCGAACGAACAGAGCCACGGAACAACCGTAAATCCCGACTACAATCGTAATTCATGAAGGGAAGGAAATTGCATGACGAGCCAGGGGACCGAGAGAAACACAAATAAAACTCTTGGCAAGACTCACGATCTTCGCGAAGCTGGTCCAAGGCTCTCCGATGGTCCTCCCTATCCGACTCGAGCCTCTCTTCAATGCCGAGGTTTCTAGATCTCAGCTCTGCGATCTCCGTGCACGACGACATCCATTCCTTCTTCATGTTCTCGCAATCCTTCTTTAGCTTCGGCGTGGAGAACGCGTCCAACTGAACAAAGTAACACAACGAATAATTAGAACAATTTATTCCTCACGCTGCAAAGGAATTTAATAGAGAAGGACAAGTAAATCGTACCTCGTAGGCCAGATATTGTACAGTGATGGAGAGGGCTTGCACGACTTGTTCCGCCCGTTTCGCGCGAAGAGCCTCATAAGGGGGTATGTCGGTCTGAGCTGCCTGGTCCCGCGTCTCCAAAGACGCCCTTGTCACCGCGTAGCTGTTGCTGTGCTCCTTGGTTTCACGATCTGCAACCAACGTCACCGGGCCCATCACCATTACGATCCCTCGAACCGCGACGAAAGCTCGATTCCTCCTCTATCCGGTCGACACACCCCTCTAATTCCACGCATCTAGTCGCCGCGCTCGCATTCCCGTCCTGTCCAGGATCCCCCTGTTATCGGGACCAACGGTGGCTTCGAGCGGACCGTCATCCCGAAGAAAGCTGACGAATGCCTGTTTCTCTCTAACGGACCGCCGGATCTTACTATCTCCGCTCATCTTACACTCGTCGACAGATTTAGATGTATCGAAGAAAGTCGTCGCGGAAAACTCGTTTCGAATAGAGAAAACCGTCGGGCCTCGGTGTTGGAAAGTCGGGCTACCTGTTTTTCAGGATCCTTCGGATATTTGTCGCAACGAGCCGGCTTAGCCGGAGGCTCGCGGTGAAAACGCGATCATCGTGGCGCGGGAAACACGCGCGCACCTCGCCTCGTTAAATCGTAACGAGGATTTGGCCTGGCTGCGTCATTTCATCCTCCCATTATCGCGGTGATGTGGTACGTGAAAGCACGCGGGGACTCCGCTCGCCGCCCACCCGCTGCAGGTTCTTTCGCACCGCCTTGGAGCAGGTTAAAAAAAAAACAAAAACTTCCCCCACGCCGTTTGGATCGTTCGATTTTATTTCGACACCCTGCCAAACAGGTACAAGAGCACCGGCCCCAGTCAATGAAGACACTCTGGGTTAAGGTCAACCGTACGACGCAGCCGCGCGCGAGAACCCGGGAAATCCAAGGAACAGGTATTGCTCCTTTCAGGCGGTCGAGGGAAATTTCCTGGTCGCCAGAGTTTCCTCTTAGCGGTTTATTTCAGGCACTTCCAATATTTATCACTTCCACACGCGTGTTTACGAGTGGACGACTCACCGCGCAACGACTTTTTCAACGCGGAAGATTTCCATGAATTAAATCAATCGCGATTGGAAAATTCTCCTGTTTTTCTTAAACTGGATTATGTTTATCTTCTTGTTAGAATGATGGTCTCTGGTGAACAGGTTTGAAGAGGAATGTGCATACGAGGATTTTCACTGCAATTGACCAGATGAGTTACCGATCGAATGTTCCGATTAGGGTGAAAACGTTCGATATGGGCGATTCAGGGAGAGGTATGAAAGATATCTAATCGTGTTCGTCATTTGTAGCGATTTGCTGGCCAAGTCCGCACTTCGACTGAATTAGCACGAGCCACAGGCTGCCTCGCGGAGCGATATATCCCTCCCCCTCCTTTCCGACGACCACTCCTACCACCTTGAAACGAGGTGTAACCTCGAGGAGGAAGACGAAGACGATGGACACGCGGGAAACGGTGTCTGGCCGGACACGCGCTCTACACACATGGTACACACGACTTGAATATGACCCACAATGTCTGCATACGTTTCCATAATTGCATCTATACCTTCGCCAGAGGCAGAGGCTTCGCCAGGGTGCCTTTTGCTTGTCTATTACTTAATCTGCCGTTCGATCACGCTGGTTTATGGGTCACGAATATGGGAGCGACTGGAGACTTTGTTCCAAAGAATACATTCATGTGGTAATGATGAAAGGGAGTGAGTACAGAAGACAGTGACAGGCACACGAGCGAGCTCGGTGAGTTATTTCAAGGAGCCGTGCTCCGAATAAATTCGCCTTTTCCATTTGGAATTGGCCACCCTTACATGGCGGGAGGTGGTGACGATACGTGCCCGAGGTATAATCGTTCCAAGATAATGGTCCCAGTGATCGACGATCGGATAAACCTCTTCCGCCAGGACCTCGGTAGAGGATTGTTTATTCCAGTCACCGATATCTAAGTAGAATTAATAATTAGATTGCCCCTTTGAGAAAGATTCCTACCGACTTCCCAAAACTGATTCCTAATTTTGAGTACAGTTGAAGAAGAGTTATCGAGCTGGTATTGATTGATTTGAAGGCTCGTGGTATGTGCATCAACAGATCCAGAAACAATTTGTTGGAATCCCAGGCTTAACCATTTCCCCAATTTACTCGGCGGAAGTTGCTTCATGAATGATTAATAGGACACTAAATTAAAAGGAAAGGAAGTACAAGACCGTGACTCGTAGAAACTCGACCTGCAATTCGGTGGTTTCTAGGACGCCATCGATGATAATCTTTGCTTCGGTAATTTGTTCCAGATAAGCACGTGCGGGCCACGAGTGGAAAGCTCGGTGCCTTTGGAACGATTAACCCTTAATTAACTCCACTGACACTGGGAACTTGAAACTGTGGAGCGACGAGGTGACTCCCGTTGAAAGTAAAAATCCCAACGAATCATCGGAAACCGTTCGAACGGAATTATACACACACTTTCGCTCGCTACGCCCAAATTCACTCTACGACGCGTCTGTCCCCGATTCCCCCCGCGGGTCTCGCGAGAATTGACGCCGGGAGAACAGGGAACAGGGTTCCCCGTGGACGAAGGACCAGTGAAAGCTGTGACTTTCTTCGAAACGACAAGCCGCCACGCGGAGGGACACGCACGTGTGCGTCCCCGTGCAGAAACACTTGTGTAGTGCCGTATTATACGCACCGCAAAATCACCGTGGGACTTTTTTTAGAAACCAGCTACCGGCGGAGCAGCGCGGTCAATGAATTAGAAAGCCGCGATAGGACGATGTTCCCTCGCTGTATTATCTCCTTAGGGAGACAATAGCGCGGGGAACTTACTTCTTGAGTTGCTGCGCACGAAATATCGTTTTCTAGGGTGTAGGAAAAAATTCTAAATTACGCGTTGACACCTTGTTGCAGCAAACTTACGATTTTAGGTATCTTGCGAATTTCTCAGCCATTCGCTAATTCCTGGACACACGAGCAAGTTTTATATAAGATTGACGGCTTTCAGATCGAAGTCGTGAATTTACGTAGGAACGTACGAGGAACAGTTAAGGTGTTAACACTTTCTACTTCACACCACGAATGACGAGGATGCTCGATTTCTTCCTTTACTGAAAGTTCAAAGCTGATGATATATCATCGTCGACTTCTTCTTCACCTGACCTTTCGCCGACAGACTTTCATTATTTTAAGCATTCTTATCGGTTCTCACGGAGCAAGTTTGTCCAGAATCAACAATCTATAGATTTCATTCAACTGTAATACTTAAGATTCCATATTAAGTGTACTTGTGAAGCTTTCGGCAAATCTATGTCCTCTGAAGTTTGACGTGAAAAAGAACGACGCGTCGTTGCGCACCAACTTTACAAGAAATAGAAACGGCGACGCGAAAATATCGATAGTACCTTTAGTCGATGTCGTTGAACCGTGCTGCTTCGCTGGAACAGTGGTTGCTAATCTCCTGGTTATTGTCGGCTTTCGCGTCGCTGACGGGCTCTTCTCTGCGGAAAAAAAGAAGAGAATTCGCTACGTTAACGAGAGCACGTTGCCACGCTCACCGGCGGTGCCTTGCTTAAATGATGTATCGTCGCGTCCGCGAGTACCGTACGCCGCGGACCGTTCGAGATAAACCGCGTACGCACGAGCGCGGAAACTTTCACGTAAAAATTTGATATTACAAAACCGCGGTGAATAACATTTGCCCCGTGGAAGCCAGAAGAACAATGTTAACAGAGTCAATGTCTACAGAGAGATATTAAATGGGGCTACGATTGCTGAACACCTTTGGAAACCTTTCACCCTTCACAGTAGACTCACTCGAGATTTAAGATATTTTCAATATCCAAAGTTTTCAGAGAAATTAATGGGGAATAATATCGTCAATCTAATTTCCTTTCGCAGATTCGCCACCGATCTCGCAACTTTCGAACACAAAAATAGTTACTGTAGTACGACGACACCATCGCTGCTGAAACAGTACAGTCACCCGAACTATGCACCCCTCGTATCGAAGCCGGCTATCTGCTTGTCGTAATCGTCCTGCACGTTCAAAGATCGCGTGACGGTTAACGATGCCGAGATCACCGCGTGGCGGGCACGTAACACAACCAGCTCACGTTCGCGAAGCGGAATATTTCGGCGTCGAGCACGACTAATCGTAAGTATTCAGCCAGACCGAGTGGCACTCGGTTGTTTTCGCGTTTGTGGCCGACGAAGGACTGACGGAAATCGTTTCACTGCATTAGCAGCGCACCAGGGGTTTAAATGGACGGCGGCGCGGATGTCACAAGGGGTGCGTACCGTTACGATTCTGACCTGGCTCGTAAACAAAGCCTCGTGGGTCTACGAGCGCGAGTAATTATCGGAACAGCGGTCGGGGGTGCCATTCGATGAGTTCCGAGGGGCAGTCTATTGTTCCCTGGGGTCTATCAGTCATAAACGAAGAAAGTTGATTTCCAATTCGTATAGAAAGGTGATGATCCACGGATAAATGCGTTTCATTTACAAATCGGCACTGTCTGTGACCTTAGACATTAACCCCAGGACTTTTGACGCCTCGAATGACTCATTACCTTTACTAATGAATTATTTATGACATGGTTTTTCACCTAATTTAGATCTGACGAAATTCGAGCATTAGTGGGTGTCGAGACCCCTTAAGCGAGGCCCAGCTGGCTCTAGTGTTAACGAGTAATAACGTTTCTCAGCGCGTCAGGTATTTATAGGAAAAGCAGAAACCGATAGATACGACGCAATATATCCGGCGAAACTATTATGGCCGTTTGCCAATGGTACTTTTCGTCGGTGTGCTTGCCACTGAAAATAGCACTCCGATAGTCGTGACTATCGACGGCGGGTTTGAGTTGTTCGAAGCGTTGCATCGGCTCGTACGTGCCGATCGGTCGGCGCCGCGACCGTGCGAGGACAGTTGCACAGAGGCAGGCGACCGAAGGAAAAAGTATTCGTCGCACTGGGACTCCAACCGGAAGCACGCAGCGGTGCCCTCGACCTTTCGTTTCCTCCTCGACACATTTGCGAGCCTGTGTGCACGCACACGTGCGTGACCACGATATGTGCGAACTCGTCCCCATAATTTAGAAACGACTGTGTCGTAGCCGGGGCCCTCGTAGCTGGCCACTCACCGAGATTGATGGGCGAGATTTCTACGCAGTTCTTCTTCGCGTCGAAGCTGTTGACACGATTCTGCTGGCTACCCCGGCCGTTCGCCAACCTCCTCGGTGGGTTCGCTGACGTGGGTGATCTCTCTGGAAGCACAGAAGGAAATGGAGCGGATTTAATCAGTGGTCGAAAACGTATTTGTGACGCCTGTGGCGTTACGTGGATGTATAGATATAGTCTCATCGACCGTGGAATTTCGTTGCTCTCGTCAAACCCGCGCAGCTACTGCTATTACCATTTTCCGCGCATCATCGAGGCTCGACGAGGCGGCATAGCGGGACGGTGGAGTAAAGTTTGAACCCGTATGCGCGCTCGTCGATTATGACAACGAGGAAAAGAAAACGTTTATTATGTACATCAGGCTGCACGTAGCCGACGTTGCCCACGAGCGCATAACGGCCTGTGCGCTATGCCCCCGTGTGCATAACGGCTGGAATTAATCTCACCGCGCGAGAGAAACTGCCGTTGGAGAGAATATTCAGGGCACGCCAATGGGATAAGTAATAATATCACCGTGTTAATTGTTAATGTCAATTGCGCTCGATAAGGGGGAGAGACTCGTTGAAAGCTGGGATAGGTACTTCGTTATATTGGTAGGGTGTCTGAGAATTAAGGGGAGGTTCCGATCTAGAGCTCCAAAAAATAGGTGATCTTTAGGAATTAATTAAAGGAAAACTACTATATATAATTTGATGGGACTTTTTGCATTGTATTAAGGATGTCTTAAATTGTAGAAATATATTTTTTGTTTTATAATTAATTATTGTAGACGGCACTGGGGAGTCGTTAAAGTCAAGGCGTCAAAAAATTCATCCAAATCGGTGGGACCTGTATCTTCAAAAGTTATTATTTTATTTGATTCGACTGAAACTTTTTTTATTTTGAAGAATATACTTCTGGCTAAAGGGGAAACCAGAAAAAAAATGCAAAAATGACATTCTTTTTAGAAAATAACGACACTTGAAGTTTGAAATCACTTTTTTCCTATATTTTTCATCCTTTCAATGCATTTGAAAATTATAAATTTTCAATTTTTTGTAATTTCTTCTGGTATCCCGGCTAGCCAGAAGTATATTCTTCAAAATAATAAAAGTTTCAGTCGAATCGGATAATAACTTTTGGAAACACAGGTCCCACCATTTTGAGAACACTGTTTCGAGAAAAACGCGTTTAAATTTTGCCGCTATTGTCGCTACTCAAATGTCTATAACTTCGTGAATTTTCCAAATTTCAACAAACCCTTTTAAATACGTATTCCTAAAAGGTTGAACATTCGAAAAATAAAATAAAAAAAGAATCGACTTTTAGACCGGAAGGTCCCCTTAAGCGAGTAAATTTCGAGGATTCATTTCTGCCTGGGTAAGACAACACCGTGCGATCGAATAGAGGGAGGTGAAACGACTAATTCTGGAATTAAGAAGTTAAAACTGCAGGATATAAAAGATCCCCAGCTACCCTCCGAAAGACTAATTCATTTAAGTTCGCCAGGGATGAACCGCGGTGACGTCTCTAGGCCACACTCAGCCCCGAATCTAAATATAAATCAGCGGGTTAATGAAAAATCATTGATTATTTATATCCCACCGGGTACCATTTAACGACCCCACCAAGAGGCCTACTTTCCGGGCGAATCCTCGTGCAACAATGATCGATGGGCAACATAAAAGAGAAATCCCCCGACGATCCGCGTAAGTAGGGTACCTTTGATCCTTCCCCCGTAACGTTTTAGACTCGCTTAAGAGAAACCGCTCTCGACCCATCTAAGTAGCTTTTCGAATGCCTATGCAACGCCGGAGAACTGGCCAGTCGCCTGCTCGTCGCGACTTTCTAGCGTTAAATGAAGCGCGAAGGAAAAGACAGGTGGCACTCTTCATTTCTTTTTTTCCCTCCCTCAGGGGATGAACGGAAACCGAGTAAGTCTTACTGGCCGTCAAGGCGTCCAGTGACCAGCCGCGAAAACATTTGAAAATGAGAAAGGGACCGCCGAATCAGCTAGCTAATTCCCCGATTATAAGACTCTACCTCGCTTGAAGCTGCCCAGCCGCATTTTCGCCGTGTCTCTGACGAAATCCGTCCTGAGAGCCGCCGGCCTACCCTTCGATCCTTGCTGCCCCATTTCGAAATGCCGCTTTCACCGTCCCTTCACCGGCGCATTCCGTCGTCAATGAAATATCTCATCTCTAGCCAAGCTGGGGGAAGGCACGCGCGCGCACCACCTCACCCCGTCGTGTCCTTGGAGTCTGCCTCGAGGCTGGTTACCCAGGTCGACTCCTCGATGATCGTGGAGCACTGGAGTCCACGATTTTCCAACATCGTTTCAGTGTTGATCGAACGTTTTAGGACACAAGCTTCTTTTGGTTCCACCTGGGGTTCCACTGGCTTTCGAAGCTAGTCGAGCGTTTGTCGTTTGAGCGAGAGAATCGTCAAGTAAACCAGAGGACCGTTCGACGCAAGCACGCGCGCTCCACCCGTATCCAGTGTACTGCGACAGGTCCGCGAGTCTCTGTGTCTTTCACTGGCGCGTTCCAGCGCCGGTGTCCTCAGCCATGTGGGTTCACCATCTGATTCTGATGGCGATTGCGTAAGTGGCGGAGATCAGAGCGAGCGGGTGCGCGTACCGGTGGTGGTCGGCCTTGGAGACGCACGTGGTCGCCGGGTGCACCTGTCTAAAATGGGGTGGGGAACACCGGGAGGGAGAACCACCGTGCACACGCACCGGCCACCACGGGAGATGCCCGTTGAAGAAAGGCAATGCCGGAAATAAACCACTAGTGCCGTTGACCCGTACGGTAAAGCTCTTTCTCTCTCTCTCTCTCTCTCTCGTCAGCGACGAAGCTGCCGACGTGCACGGCCGGCGCAGAGACGAGGAGTCTGATCGCCTCGGATCCCCCTTTTATTCTTCGCCCCGACGGTCCTCCGCGTGGCACGCGGGCCGAAAGATACGTTCGGTAACGGTATCTCGGGGAACTTTCATATCGGCGGACCCAGAGAGGGGCAGGTTAATCCAGTCCCGCAGCGTTCAGTGTTGCGGGTACAGATTCCACCGGCCAGCCAAGGGAACGCGAGATAACATATTGCAGCGGTTTCGTGTCGGGGCCGGTCACGAAGCTCGGTACAGTATCGTTCCTCCTCGGTCCCCAGCGGCGCCGCGGAGTGCCGAGCGAGCGGGATACATAGAACCCCGGCGCGGCGACACGTCTGCAAATCAGGTCACGTCGACGTAGGTATCCAGAATCCGTGGCAACGCGCGCGATCGAAACGGGAAAAGCTCGACGGGGGGGAGGGGAGATCGATGCGCGAGGACGATCGAGATTGATCGCGGCTTCGATGCACTTTGCACCGTCACCTTGCGGCATTCACTGACGACGATGCACCGGCTGTTCGCTCTCGTCCTCTTTCCTTTCCGCCGCGCACACGTCCACGATGATAAAATCGGTCACCCGGACCGGGGGAGGGGAGGATTGGGCGCACAGCAGATTCGTGAGAATGGAGCAAAGGGAGAGGCGGAAATAGAGCCAACGGGGGATGTGGGAGCGAGAAGGAGGAGAGACCGGAAATGCAACACGCGTGCATAAACAGCGTCCGAGCGGGCACGAGGTCCGCCGAGGACTGCCGACTGGATGCTGCTGGTGTTACGGCCGCGGCCGCGAGGCCAGGTCTGCTCCAACACCCAGTGGAAACGAAACTGTCCAGTGGCGCCGGAAGAGGGGCACCCGTTCGCCGTCTAAGTTTCGCGCGCCCCGAGCGGGTCGATAGAAAAACACCCTCCTACGCCCGCATTCTCGTCGCCAAGCGCGCGCGCGCGACCACCACCCCGCCCCTTGTGCGGAGGAGACCACCTACGCGAGTGATTTTACACATTCCAAGAAACCCCAAATAATTCCCTCCCCCCGCGCATTTCAACTATTATCTCGGACGAATCGAAGATTTGAAGATTAGGTATATATCTGTGGACAACGAATAGAAACCGAAACGCGGGCCTTAGAGTATAGGTATACAACTGTGACCTCGTGCATCGAGGATAACAAGGGGAGGAAAAGAATCGACTTGGAGACACCCCCACTGGTTGTCCCAGTAAGGGGAACACTTCCCCTCCTTGTTTCCTCGATCGACGAGCAGCATGCGTGGAATTGAGCGACTTTTGTTAGGAAAGTAGTGATGGGTACGAACGCATCGCGAGTATTTTTGTTTTAACGATTAAGTTTGAATCATAAAGTTATGTCGTTTTGAATTCTCTTGTGCCTCCAACATCTGAGAGCTGAAAGCGAATGAATTCGGAGCTCTAAAACACGAATTTCCGCTCTCTTTTTTTTTGAAGCAGCAATGCGTCAAGGAGTGGTCGGTTTTCCCACGTTACTAGACCTCGGTCGGTGCTATTGACACCTTCGTTAGGAAAGTACGCACCAAGTTGTAAGGGCATGCGCGCTCCTCTGCACGCTTGTCGATATTTCAACAATCGCCTTCTCCTTCGAATTCTACTTTTTACGTCCAACTAAACGACTGGGAACGTGCAGTTTTCTTTTGTATCCTGTTAACCGGCTACCCACTCGTTTTCTTGACCTTTGCGGTCGTCGCGAATGGTTTTTTTAACGAGAAGAAAAAATAGCGCATGGTATGCGGCCAAGCATAATTCGATATCGCAAAATCGGTCGACATCGCGTTCATTCGAGCTGCACAAGGTCTTCCTGTCACGGTTTGCGCCACTACCACTCGGCAGCCTATCTCTCTGTCAATCCCACGTTAAGACACTCGATTGCTACGAGTTAGCTCGCGAGTGTAACGAGCATTGCGTTACACCGATCGCAATTCAATTAGTGTAAAAGTTTGCGCGCGTATCGTTAACCGCGGTGGGATTGTTAACGTTTCAGAGCAACCGGATTGGCGACTGAGGATTCTTAATTTAATTCGCGGTCAATTAAAAATATAATGATAATTGAACTTACTTGGCGCGTCCTTGCTAGGCCCGGTGCTGAGATCACTCAGGGAGCTACGAACGGAGCTCCTGGCAGTTTCTTGAGTCGGCGACTTCATTTCTTGACGGCCGCGCATCCTCCTGATAATTAGTAAGCTGTTAGCAACGCTGTATAGCCGGGGCTATTCAACACATTACGATTGACGCCGACGGCATCGTCTCACCTTTTATCCTTGTTATTATTGTTATTCGCGTCGCCGGCTTTCTTTTGAGTGGATCCCGCGGAGGATGGCTGGCTGAGGCTCTGAAGCACCCTGGACTTCACTTCCTTCCTAACCGGCCTGGTCCTCTGCTCGTTCTTACCAGCCTGGATTTTGCTCATCACCGCGTCCCAACGGCCACCTTTTCTCGGCGATCTCTGCGATCGCCTAGCTTCCTTCTCCGCTTCGTCCTTCGGGCCGGACTCGATCATCGCCTTGATCTTCGAGACGACATTCCTCTTGGGCATTTTGTACTTCTTCAAAGGAACTGAATCGGCCTTGCTCTGGCCCTTCGACCTCATATTGTCATTATTTCTCTCCGCCAGCGTTTTCACCTCGATCACCGTCACCTGAGTGGCGTTCATCGAGCCAGAGGAGTCCGCCGACCCGTCCAAAGGATTCACTTGGGCCTGAACATTACCAATCACGTCAGCTGTATCAAAGCGTCTATGCACATATAGCGAGGGTGTAAATGTATTACGGGATGGAACATGCGGAGGTCGATACAACTCGCTGAAAGAAACAGAGAGGCTTAAACCAGAGGTCTGTGGTATCGTAGGAGCCTTGCCGCCACGGCTTTAGTTCGAGTTAAAGGAGGCACGTAATTGCCACTGTAATAACCATTCAAGTAGCACGCAAGTATTAGGAGCTAGCGATGATAAATTGTATTGACGTGCAAAGAGCAATAGTTGCGGAGATATTCAATTTTGACAGACCGTGTACAAAGTTTGCAAGTCTAAACTAATACTAAAGGCTATTCCCGTTTAAATAAATAAATAAACAATAACAAACGTACAATTTAGAAAGGAAACGAGCTCTCACAGCGAGTTACTAAGTCACGATCGAGGACGGAGCCGACGTATCAGCAGAATTCGTACTGAATTCGAGCCGCGACATACAGTGAAGACATAAACGGAAACGGAGTCCGAACAGAGGCATTTCCATTACGAGGTCGTGTGCTATATAGCTGTTGACGTATTATGTAAACATACCGCGCGCAAGGAAGCCTGTTTTCACTTACAAATTCTAAAAGCCTTCTGAATATCTCTGCAAGCTAATACATAGTTCCGATCTCCAGGCGCAAGTTTATTAACACCTTTTTGCCTCTTTCAATGACGACCTCCCCCCAGACTGTTGTCATTCGATATCGTTTATTTATTCCCCTTATACCCTGTGTACTGCAAAAGACATCGACTCGCCTGCAGGTAGTCCATGATAACTGTGCTAGCTTCCGCCTTGACGGGCGACGGTTGACTCCTCTGCGAGACCTCTGTGTCGATGGTGTCCGGGGTGCGATCTTCGTTCTCCTCAGCCGCTTCTTCGGGCGCGTGAAGCTCGTCCTGCCTCTTGTCCAGGTCAGAGTAGATCCCACTCGAGTCCATCTCCTCGCCGGTGAAGCTCGGGCACCTTCGACCTCCCGGCGCGCAGAAGAGGGTACCGTCGATCACCTGCGCCTTCCTGTCGCCGCGGACGATCTCCTCGTACGCGTCGGCATCGCTTTCGGTGAAGAAGTCCGAGTCTGTCATAGGATCTTGCCTACACGGCGCGGGAAGATTGGGAGGCGGTACGACGGACGGTGGATCAGCCCCGCGACTAGCTGGCCTCGAGTTCTCCCCGTCGCCCTGGTACCCGGCCTCGAGGCTTGTGATGCTCGTCACCGACGTCACGAAGCTGACGGGAACGCTGGTGACCCTGACGGTCTCTGCGGGCTTAGGATCGAGTGGAAGCTCCTCCGGTGACGGTGTACGCTCGCTGGATACCTCCTCGGTAGGCTCCACGTCCGCCGAGGGCCTTGACGCGGATGCCCGCGTCAACGCCAACCTCGAGCCAGCTGAGCCGGTCAGATTTTCGCAGGATGGCGTCCTGGAGCACCCTAACGCGACGGTGAAGTCGGTCATCTGGTCCGGGGTCAGTATGCCGAGACTCTCGTCGTGCTCGAACGAATTCTGCTTGTTCAGCATCAAATAGTGCGGCGCCGTGTTCGATGTGTTCTCATTGTAGGAGCCTAGAGACGCGTCTACGAGGCAGCTGTCGCCGGCGTCCTCGATCATATTCAGCTGAGTATTCTCGAGCAAGCTGCGCAGGGAAACAGAACAATGCCATTTTACGCCGCGGGACTGGGTCTCTTTGCCACATGCTTGGCTTGGGGGGGGGACGATGTTTTTCTGTAAATGACACGGCGATGACTCAAAGGAGCGCGGCAGGTAGCTTTCCCGGTGGCCTGCGCATCGACCAACCTTCGCGGGTTTGCGATTTAAAAGCCCCTTCTCGTTATTAGCCCCGACGTGTTTACGGTCAACTCGCAGTCAGGTTAAATCCGCTGGTCGTAAAATACTTTTCAGAATTCTCAGGGTGTCGGACCGTTCTGTTAACCGGCGGCGCAAACATTGCAAAGTCGCGTATGAAGAATCATCTGCCATTTACAGAACTCGGATTGGAGTGATACCTGAAAAAGTTGCTCTTCTCCGCGGCAAAATTAACCAACTGGACGTCATCTTTGTCAATGTCCCACACGGGCGATATCGTGAATGTCTTGCGTCCTGGTTCTGTCAACAGAAAATCGTGATTGTCAGTGTCTCTTGCTAATGAAACACGCGGCTGAGAGAATCGCTCGAGGATCCTCGATTCCAAACATGTTTTTTATTGCTTTTGCCATTACAGAACAACTTTTTATCATTTTTAAATACCAATGGCATTATTGCACTTACTGTTCATATAAAAATATATAAATAATTCGCTTTTTATTCAATTTAGAGAGACCTTGTTCCTCTCATCTCGCCACTTTACATTCATGGCGGAGAAAACTTTCTCAGTGTATATTTATAAATGCTGAGGTGGCAGGAACAGACAGAAGATAAGAAATTACTTTCAAATGATCGTGGTTTTTTTCTTGCGTTTGGCAACTACGTACAATAAAACTGCGTTACGTTTCACGTAGTATCATTAAGCGTGAAATAAAGTATTTTCGCATAGTTTGCTGTTATTCAAAAATATACATATGTATAGGTACATTTACATGTATAATAACGTAAGACGTAAGGAGTCATTCCACTGTGACGGTTTGAAAAGAGTCGAATTTTTTTCATTTTTCGAAAGTACGTACATATATCTAAGAATGTACTGGTAAAGTTTCGTGGTCTGATTCGCTTTAGTTTGGCTGCTATAGCCGAAAGTTGCAGAGAATGCGGTGCACTAAGCGGAGCGCGCTGACAACTTTAAACGCGATTATCTCAAAACGACATTTATCTCAATTGGCGCGGGTGATTGCAAGAAAACTATTTGACCAATCAATCTAAATTTTTCATACGTTATTCAGCACATCAGCAGGGTATTGCAGGGACTTCAGAGAGCTTTTTTGATTAACAATTTCATATTTTCACAAGGCAAAATGATTGACAAATGCACCGTGCTCCCACACTTTTACTTCAAACCACCACCATTTTATTCATTTTTTATCAAAGTATACGATAACCACACTAATAATGATTACAACACACTCGGAATTTTTAATTTACGATGGCGTCGTACTCCGGAAATCACCCGGACCAGCATTACATCGCTTTTTCAAGTCGCCTACTTCAGTGCAATATATATTTTAAAAAAAAAACTTTTAAATTCCAAACAGATTTTTTATACTCTCAATAAGCGTATTAATAAATAGACCAAACATTATTTACTTTGGACATTCCGTTTACTAAAAAATAAATCCTAAAAAAATGACAATTTTTTCACGACTTCACAGTGAAGAAATGACCCCTTAAACTACTGGTGGCAAGCCTATTTTCGATGTACGTACCTTCGATCAACGGAGTAGACACAGCCCGTGTCACGCACTTGGAGATAGGTGTGGTGGAGTTGTCCTCGGCATCGAACTGCGGGCATCCCGAGAGTATTAACGAGCGCCGATGCCCGGGTAAAAGCGCCGGCGTGCTTAGCCGCGATTTCGGGAAGAAAGAGGGTCGAGCCGCGCGGGGGACTGGTATCCGGCTCTCCCCTACGTTCTGCAATCAGAAACAAACAGGAGGAATGATAAATACAATTCTTCTCCCAGACCGAAGGAATACAGCGACGAGTATCGATAGTAAAGGACCCGGGTGTCTCGTTATCCACTGCCAAATATTAATTCAAACATTAACCTAGAATTCCTAGATCCAGCAGAGTGTATACTACTAACAGCAGGATTATATACATATCTTTCCAATCCACCCGCGTTAAAGCACGCGCGACCGTCCGCTATCCCGCGCATCCATTGGACCGCCCGAGGGACGTACATTCCACAGAGATGGTTACAAATTCCTCCATTAATCCTGCAATTAGCCGAGCGGCCCCGCAGCCTGAAGCTCGCGCTAACTGAATATAGACGGGGCTGGAATCGCGACCGAGCAATCGAATTAAATCCGTCTGGGAACGGACTTTGCGGGCAGCCGCGTCGTCGGGGAAGTACCAATTAAATGGCCAAGGGAAAGTGACGTTTTCTTTCTCAGCCCCTCGTCGTCAAGGTCAAAGGAAACACTTGATAGATCCGGGCGAAGAGTCCGTTGCCCTTGGCCCATCTCCAAATAAAACCCATCGCAGTGGCGAGGTGAATCAGAAGTGTCTCTACGGCAGTTGGCTAATTTAATTTTAGCACTGTTCGTCCACAACGCCCGTTAACTCCCCGACACGGCCTCCCTTCCTCCTGTTCGCGTAAGAACACGCGTAACACGGATCCCCGTACGATTCGATCTGTTGTTCGACGACGAACGAAGACCACCGGTGCTCGGTGGTTCTTGGGGGGGCTTATCGCTTCGTCGTTCGACTATGTTTCTGCGATACGCTCTGACACGCGAGCAACACTCGAGACGGAGTTTCCCATCGGAGACCGAACGCGAGGTATTTCGAGTATTTGCCCGAGATCTCGTCGATAAGGCCGTGGACATGATTGGTTCCGTGTGGTCTCGCGTGGAAGGTCGGTCGAACGAAAAGGCGTGCGCCGAGCATTGTTGGGATCCAACTACCGATAGCTGAGTTTACGATACCGGCACCTGGCGCACAGCTATTTTTCGGGAACATCTGGCGGAGAAATTACAGAATTATATAGCTATAGCTTGGATCGACTGTCGAAGGAGGAAGAAAGGCACTAAAAGGTCACTGGAAAGCTACCTCCTCTACGCACCATGGGTACTTTTATTGCGCTTCCATTGGTCCCAATAATTCACTGACAAGGGGCATAAAGGTCGCGGCGACAATTATTTGGCCAAAATGGGCGACGACCTTAAAGCCCGCTGAAAGTCTTCCACTCGGTCCCGTTTCCACGCTGCAGCCGCTTTTATACCTCAATTAATCTCGCCACAAAGAACGCCAACGTAACTATCAACTAATTTGCCTCACATGTGTGACCTTACCGAGTATTTGTAAGCACTTTCATAATATCCCATGAATCACTTCGGCCCTCTTTGAAGCCAGGCCCCTGCAAACGCGTTACGCTAGGCTCGCCCCGACGATTATCGAAACACAAAAACATTTAAAACCTTTTGCAGGAGCATTATTCATCCTTTCTGCGCGTTCAATCCACGACCAGTGTTATGGCCACCTGTTACGAGACGCCCTGTACGGAGCTAGATTGTTAACTAACACAGCTCCTCGCGAGAAACACCAACGATTGGCTTTCGCGAGCCGATGAATCGAAATACTAGGCCCTCTGTTCGAGTGTTCTGGTTATTCGCGGATTAACGGCCACCTAATAATAGTGTTACCGATGGCCACTGTGGAGGAAGGGACCAGCCAGCAGATGTAATGAAGTGCGTTCACCGACGACCCTGTTGAACGGTGCTGCGGCGGCTGAGAACTGGGTTAGATCGCGGCGCGAGTTTACTGCTGAACCCGCGGCCGCTCGTCGATGGGAGACTCGCACGCAAATCGCTGTCGGAGCGCGTTCTTTTTCCGCGGTTATACGCTGACATCGACCGAGGAGCAGCAATATATTTCGTCACCAGTCCCTACTCTCCGCCACTTTTACACGGAAGCGATAAATTATTCAGCATCAATGCATTATCGCGTATAGACACACGGCGACACTGGCGAAACAGTGTTTGCTTTATTGGTAGGTACTTTTCTACATGATGCTCCAAGAACAGCGGCGCAACTGGGTATTAATCGGGGATTAATAAACCCATAATAAACTTGTAATTATAAAGTAATCGTGTTGGAGGGGGGGAGGGGGGGATTAGAGCCGGATTTACCTTTCAGAGGGCCTAGGCTGAATATTTGGTGGGCCCTCGGTTAAATGTAAAAAATAAAATGACGCTGATTTGATTTTTTAATCATAATACTCGTATAATCTAAATAAGAATTTAATTTCAAAATTAACTTTGAATATCAAAACTAAACATAACATTAACATGAATAAACATTAAAGATACGAGATAATAAAGATAATATAAAAATTCTAATTTTTCGAAGAAAATATTTACAATGAGGGGCCCCCAGCTAAACGGGGCCCTAGACTTCAGTCTTGTTAGCCTAAGGGTAAATCCAGCACTGGGGGGGGGAAGAGATAGGCATCTAGGGAACTCCCCTCTTTTTTTTGTAACACGCTGATATATCCAGTGCGCTCGTGTTGGTCAAAGAATCAATCGATAGACGCGCGTTATCGATCTAGGAAAATGTCAGGGTCAGAGGAGCCGCCGAAGAGATATCGACAAGACAGCCAGAGGGTGTTGAACACCGCGGCGGGTGTTTTGCGACTCGAAGAACGTGGCGGGAATCGAAATCTACGTGGCGCGCTCGCGTCGACGAAACCGACGACGACGACGGCCAAAGGCCAGGCCCCGCGAGCATAACTTTATTCCATTAGGCCTTAATTCGCGGCAATTCGAGCCGCCTACCCGACGGCCGCTCGTTATCTCTCTCCTTCCACGCGAGACCAAGCAACTGTGTTAATTGGTAGCTAACATTCGTCTGCATTTCTTTTTTCCAACTTTTTCGGTGTAACGGGAATCGCGGACAATTCTTGAATATTCGATCGCGAGTCGGATCCTCGCCCAGCGTTCGCGCAAACCACGAACAGTGCCATCCTCCTCGATCAGCGAAATCGGCGTTCGACATTAAAAATGCGCGGAAACGCTTTCTAAAACCGAGAAAGACTTTCTACAGAAGGCAATGTACACATGGCTCGCGGCTCTAAATCGCCACGCGGTGCAAAACAGAAGGAGGCCCAAGGCGAACGAAGAAATCGGTGGTTCGGCCGATTTCACCGGTCCCTAGAACGGACGGGCAGAAAATCGCGGTGGACAGACAACGTTCGGGCTCTAATTAAGTCGATCCATCGCGCGCGACCACGTAAGTGACAAGCGCACGTGATGCGCGCGCGCGCGCGCTACGATCCCCCGTGGCCGCATAATTCCGGCTTGTAATTTCAATAGAATTAATTACCGCACCTGTGCGCGCCGACGCGACCCGCACGGCGGCGGTCGCCGAGTCTAAATACAAGCCTTGCTGTAATAGCTTCTCGATAAGATTAAGGTAGAAGGTCCCCCGGGCCTGGGGCAGTGGTTTGCACTCGGTTAAATCGCGAGACCAGTCTTACGTGCTTTCGTTAAACGGTCGCGCGTCTCGGTTGCGTAATCACGATCTCGCCGGTACACCGAAATCGACGCGTGCCTGGTTTGCATATCGCGAGGAAAAGCGAGACCGACGATTGGTAGTCACGCGAATTAGAAACACTCTATACAGACTCACGATCGGCTTGGATCCCTTCCTCGCGGCGCTTGAGCCCCGCTCACGATCGCAGGATCTCCCATGGGCCGTGCCGCTACTTTCCCTCGTCGCGCAAAAAGTCTATGCGCAACTATTAATAAATTCGTACACTGAGTCACGGGAGGATCCAGCTCGGTTCCGAGTAATTTCCCTCCGTGGGAAAACGCGGGAAACGCTCGGCGCACGTACACACCGCACAGCACACACCGCCTTAGCCAGCAGAGGAGAGAACGGATCGATCGCGATGCGACCGCCTTGTGTACGACAATGAAACGTTCCGGATTCGCTCGGTGATCCCCCTGGTACTACCTATGTGCCACCACCGAGCATCCGCGCACCTCTACGTCCGACCGACGAATGGATGTACACGCCAGGGGGGCGTACGCGCGTGCATACAGCACCGTTCATAATTATTCCAACGACAATGACTCCGTATTCCCGTACAAAACGCTCGATGAGCTAATTGCACGCTCGCCGTGCCTCTCGCTAGTAGTATTACGTACGACTTTGTCGATTAGAAAACACGGGGATACTGCTGGTTCCAGGCTAGAGCTCTATCGCGATGATATATTCGGCGATAGAGACGGTAACGATCCTTCTTCCCTACTTTCTACATTGTTACTCGTTCCTAAAGTTACGTGTCCTTTTAGTAGCAACTAAGCAACATGAATTTAGTAGTTTTCGCGAGAGAGATACGGATCCTCGCGTGCGGTGGCGCGCAGAGTCGTCGGAATATTAATGACGACGAACGGCGTACGTTCACCGGGCGAGCGTACGAGGACTGACACTCTCCACCAACAACGATTGCTATTCTTCGGAAACGCGCGGTCTCTGCAGTCACCGGCCCGTGAATCCGTATCTACGAGCGTGTGCACGACGACGCGCGGGGACTGCGCGTAGCCGAGCGTCGTGAACCGGCGAACAAGGCTACGTTTGAGTTACGAGCCTCGGCCGTCCGAGTCTGCTTTTTTTGCTGTTTCCACGAGCGCTTTGATAATTAGCACTGCGAGCGCGCGTCGCGCTAATTCCCTCGGTGCAATCGGGAACGGGAAAATCCGTCCTCGATCGACTGTGGCGGCAGTCGTAGAAAGTGGAAAGAGGAGTGCGTACAGGGTGTTGAAAAATCAACGATGAAGGATAGTTTGGTGTCGAGTCCCAATGGTTCTTTCAGCTATTCTTAGGTGTGAGTAAGAAATTCAATCTTGCTTTATGATCAACACTGGGAAGATGATGGAAAAATCTCGATACTGGATACCGAGTGAATCGCCCCGCAACCAGGTTAATTTAGAAGGGAGCCAAATGGAGTTCAGGGAAAATAGATAATGGACAACTTTCACAGACGATTATCGCCACTACCTGCGCGATAAGATCGAGCCATCGATGCCTGATTAACCAAGTCACGTGCTGCGACTATAATCACAGCTCGCGCTTTACAGTAATATAGAATACCTACAAGTGATTTTACCACAGCACTGAACGAGTGGAAACTTTGCAACTCCCACAGCAAGTGTTTCCAAGCATACGATCTTTCTCTAAGACGAATAGAACGACCTTCCAAACTTGAGGACGAACCAACACCTATTTCTGGGCTACCTCTTACATATATATCGTTTCGCACAATGTCGATTCGCAACGTTGGTGGGGCAGCGCAACGGGAGCGGCATTTATTCCACGAAAAACGTGACGCGATGTTAAGCCCGGGTGAAATAAGCCCCTCGTCAGGGGAATCGGTTCCCGACTTGATTCGCGCGTACAAAACGATCTCATCCGCGTCGCGGCGCACCGTGTTTATCGATTTTAGGATCGAATTCGTCCGCTGCGCGACCGGTCCTCGTCGACCTTTACACACATCCGTTCCTACTTCCCGGCCGCGTAAAAATCCACGGGGAGGACCTTGAAAGGCCTCTCCCTAGCCTCGACATGCCGACTGGCCGTGTCGGCGCGGTTTCATGCGGTGCCGCGTGTGTACGCGAGACGGAGAGCCGTCTCTCGCAGAGGCAAAATCGTTATAGTTGGAACGACGTCTTCCTCGGTTACGTCAGTAACATACATCGCTCCACCAAGAATATCCGCGAAAATTCTTCCACGGAGCTGGAAATAGATATTTAGGCGCATAGGCGAGCGGCGCTGGTTATTAAACGCTAGAATGCTATTTTATTGACGATACTGTTTTCTATACCGAGCATGTGCGCGTTAATTTGAAGGGACGTAGTGGAAATGGGGACACTGCCGTCGCTGTCTAGGTTTATGATCGAATCTATGGATGACGCAGGTTTCGCGTAATAACATCGACTATGGGAGTAAATGTATTAATTTCCTGCCGATAGAGGGGAGGGCGAATTTAATCGAAGGGGCATTAAACCCGTGTCTAACTACGTGGGTAACTATACGGTAATTATGGGAGAGACGCCGCACTTTCGGTAATAAAATACAGCACTGTCGATTTTATGTTATGAAAATTAAAAGCGTTTCGAGATCCATCACGTCCGAAAGTGCGGCGTCTCTCCCAAAAGAAGGATGTTTTTGGTTTCAATTTTGTAAAGGTGACAAATATTAAAATTGTAATTTCCTCCATTGCAAGTAGTACCACAAGATGTTTAACTAACAATATGTGTCCTTGGAAAAAGTTCCAGATATTGCAAAATTTTTGACACAGTGAGAATTTTGCATAAACTATGGCAACTCTCCCGTAATAAACCCTATAGCTTTTCTATTACGATCGACTGCAGAATACCGAATGGACCTTCACCCTATGAACGACGGAAATGAATGTTGGAAAAAGTCACAGGCCATGAACCCGACTCTACACGACGATATAGAGACCGGAGGATCGCACACTTAAGTCGGGCACGGTTGGGCGCGAGAAAAACCGCGGAAGAAAAAAGAAGCCTTCGACGATCATTAGCGGTTCAGCCACCCCAATATCACCCACGACTATTCTATCTCCTAGACAGAAATATAATACAGTTGGCTGCGATTTCCCGTGTGTTCGTGCCAATATATATATATAGGCCCGCTCGGAGACACTGGTTAGATGCAGTTGTCCAAGAAATCGCGGGCACAACCACGCGGAAATTATTCCGACCACGGGCGACTGGTTTTCGAATGCGCGTGTCCCTGCGCTCGAAATGTTAACCTCCTAATTTGCAGTCGACCCGCGCACGCGTTAGAAAATGGCTTGTTTGCACATGTACCGGTGCTGGTACGGGCCGAAGGACCGTTAAACACGGTGAAAATTTAACGAGGAAAGCACCGCGCCGGATAATGGGTCAGTCCGAACGTGTGCGCCGCTTTTACAAGCAGTTCGCGTGTCTTTTCTCCTCTGCGTGAATACAAGACGCGTTCGCCGATTGTTACGTGACGCTTAACGATCGAGTCGGCTGATTATGACGGCACGAACGCTTGAAAATCGACACTTCGGAAGAAATCGCTGTTACGGATATGCCGTAACGCGGGGGAACGTTGGAGAGATACACGGTGTCGCAGAATTTATTCTAATAGAGCCGTTTATTTAATCGAGAATTTCCACGCAAAGAGGATCCAAACGTGTGCTCGCCGCGCCAGGCACGTATGCTCATCGATCACAAAACATTGCGACACAGCCGAGGGAAACGTAACACGTAAGTAGGTGTCCTGCATCGAACCGGGTCGAAATCTTTTTCCCTTCTTGTAACGATTGTTGCAACGATGTCGGAACGTTCACCCGCAAGCTACGATCGAGATAACGCTGAACGTTTCGTTTATAATTGGGTTACTGCTAGGAAATTTCTTCGACGCACAAATAAATGCCCGTATCTGATCGTCACAGTTTCTGCACTACTGCGGGTGAATACTTGAGTGTTCTACGGTTTTCAATGGGGCACCTGCTATTACGGGCGCGACGTGTATACAAGTGGGGCCCGCTCGAATCTATCGATAAGCCTCTTCCGGCCACTCGGGATCCCCCGAAATTAGAGACCCCGCTAGTCCCACGTGCGATCTTAAACGGTATATTTATAAATTCATTTCCCCGTAGTGAATACCGTAGGCGTTCGTTCGCGCGGGATCGATCAGTCAACGGCAATTTAATCAATAAACGGATTCAAGGGAGCGCACGAACGTCGGGAGAAACTTGTTATGCATTCGCGGAGGACGGGGACTAATGCGTGTTAATTGCACGCGTTCGTACTCGGAATTATACGGTCGATGATATACCACTGTCGATACTACCATGCAAACACTTGTGTTGCCATTAGTATCATGATGAAAAAGATTGTCGAAACTGGCGATGAGACCAAGTGCCATCGGAACTTGATGCGATACAGAACACACAAAAAGTTGTGCCTTAATGAAGAAAGTTGTTCCGACGTTCGGATGTAGAAGTACACAATCTAAACCTTTTGCATTCGTAGGAACTTGGTCCGTTCACAGATCAAAGTTGACTATGTGCTGCAGTCCGGCTGATCACGACGGCGCCAAACTATCTTTACTGCCGGGGACAGACCGCGACTACTGTCCACACAGTCAACAGCCAGGTGTACACTATAAAGATCCCCAGGATATCAACACTAGCCAACCGCCTACGTACTGTGCACAAAGGGCAATCAATGATCGCAAGGAGAGTGGTAGACTTGACCCGCTAATCAGCAACAGTTGTTGACAAAGTATGTATCCGTACCATCTTCACGCGAAATAATATCTAAACGGCCCAGAAAATCACGCAACCTCCCCACCACTCTTCCGATCGCACGCCAACGGTAATTGTGTGCCGAAGCTCGCGCGACTTCACAGACAGACGATTCTTTATTTTCACCGGAACTCACCTTGGCCATGTCGTCGTGGGTGGGTCCTAGAGGCTTCTGTTCCAGGTCGAAACACTCTGCTCCCGGGTCCAGCCGCTCGGCTCGCTCTTCCTTGACATAAGTCCCGTTCTGTGAACAAACGACGGATGCGTCGGTCGCATTACCAGTTCGTTTTTTACGCCGCGCGACGCTCCCTTTCGATCGCGACCGCGACCGCGTCGACGAGTTTCGTCGCGACACGTCGATCCGCTTGCGGATGCCTTCACGCAGCGACGCTCCCCGACGTCGGCGTCGCCGCGAACAACGTTTATTGATCCGGCGCCGCGACGGAGGCGTCGCTGATACCCGCGGACGGGAGAAGGGGGTGGAATTGCCAGTGACGGAGGACACTGGGGTGGCCGGCGATTACGGTGGAGATGGAAATGACCAACCAGAGGCGCCACCGCCGAAAATCATCGCTGGCTCCACCACCTCCTCTTCGCCCCCACCCCTGACCCTCTTTCTATTATAGAAGATACGGGTAAACACACCGACGCGAGGGATTTTGGGATCGTCCAACTTTCTTGTACATATAGCTGCGCGCGTTGTTATTGCTTTGTTCTGTGTCAATTTTCAAACGGGGAGATTGTCATTCTTGGAGAAGAATTTTTTCGTAATTTTCGGGTCTAATTGTAAGTCGGTTAAGTTGAAGAGTATTAAGTGGTTGGTTAACTGGGATTTTCATAGACGATAAAGGAACCTCGCATGAGCTTTTGTTATTTTCATGTGGCGAATGAGATGTGTATGAATTTTTACTAGCAAAAACTCTTGCGAAACTATAAATATATTTGAAAAAAAATAGGAATACATATATCGGTATGAAAAATGTGTGGAGCGTCCGGTTTGCGAACTCTGAACTTTGTAACGTGATAAGAGGAGTATATGCTATTCAATTTCCAATTTCTATGCATCACATTGAGAGTAGAAAATGTTCCCCAATAACCAACTTGGCCCGCGAAAAAGGTTCTCCATAAATTTGAATATCAGCGTAAAGTCATAGAAATAATGAAAAATAATTATTCACCGTTCTACGATTATGTATCGTGAGTTAATATTTGAAGAAATAAAGAGGAATAGACAAGCGATCACTTCGTCCGAGACGGATAATGTTTGGTGATCGCGCGTAGAGTGGCGATTATAATACTTATTCATTAGACACTTGTTGATCGGGCTGAAGTTTCAAACGCTACTTCGATTTTTTTATCGTTACGCCTTTTGCGCGAAAAGAGTTCTACTGTAATAGAAGCATGTCAATCGACGAAAAAACTTTAACAAATTCATTCCACACGGGATTTTTATGGAAGTAAACATTGACTTGGGAAACAATGGACGAACTTACCGGATAACCTTCGTCCATCTCGATTGTTTGCATTCCCCTCGGTCCTCTAATCCTCCGTACGCTTTAACTTGCACCTTACAGTGCAAACATTGTCTGCCCAAACCGAATCACTGACCATCGAACCGACTTTTGCTCTACGCATCAGATTTCTCAACGACTATTCGCAGAAAGACACGCACTTATCGACACAGAATACTGCTATGACACATTGCTAAGAAAAAGAAGGAATTTCCGTTAAGTAAATACTTTTGAAACACAACTCGCACGAAAACACGACGAATCACGGGCGAGCGCACCTTGTAAATAGACCAATAACATTTGACCATAAAACTGACCTATGGTAACGCTTGCACGAAAATGGCGCCCTTTTTCTCGCTATTCAAATCTGTTATCAAATACATATATCGTCATTCACGTTTACTTCTTTCTTAAATGAAACAGCAAAGTGTTAAACTGCAAAATTATAAATGAACGTTATTAGGTATAATCGAGGATATTGCGGATAATATCGAATAATCGCCGGATCAATAAAACTACAATTATTTCTTTTTCATTGCACATAGATACACAGATAGGAAATATTTTTTATTTATACTCGGTAGCTGCACAACACAGTAATTATCAGAAATGCAGATACAGTAGAAGAAAACGAAGATTTTCTACGGCGCCGAACGGTGGTTGATCGTTTGCGTTTCGAATGACAGGCGGGAGAAACGCGAGTACACATTGTGATATATTCTAATATATTCAAAGTCCCCTCTCGACGATTTCCATAAATCTTAATTACAACGATATTAAAGCTGTACGATATCGTAATTTTGATTGTTCCAAGAGACTGTACCTGCCCTGTACGATAATGTTTGATGTCGAATGATGGATCAATTTACATGCTTGAACGATAAACATTATCTGTGCGGATAAACAGAGGAATCCACCTCTCGACATATATTTCTGCCATATCTGAAATTCCGGTTTGATAATTTCGTTTCGATTTTACAACAAAAATTACGTCACACAATATCGCACCTTCGCGAAGGCAGGTGTTTTATCGTCGCCTAGAATAATGTACAGTGATACCGACATTCCCAAAAAAACATGAAATGGAAAAGAACGCAAAGGTAGTAATGAAGAGAAAGCCCGCAGCTATCGGCTTCTAAACGATTAACGTGGAATGGATTCTGAAGATGTACTTTTTTTAAGCTAAAAAATTTATTTACACTGACTGACATCTAGGATGATCACGAGCCCCTTTCCAAATCACCGTTCGCAGAATAGTCCAAGTTCATATACAATACTGTATACACACACGCGCTCCTCCTTTCCGAAAACTATTACACTTTCAGATATAATCGTATTTATATTCAGAATTCATAGGTGTAGGCAGAAGTTCCAAGTATATTAAGGCTATTTGGCAAACAATGCGCCTACTCGCTTAGTTACACGCTAATAGTAAAATTTTACTTTCGTACGTTCAATGTATATAATATATAATACGTATATATTTATATATATAATATAAAAGGCATCCAAGGCACAACTTGGGCGGTATTTACTTAAAAATATAAGTCGTAGCGTTATACTTCTTTGATGTAACGTTCACCAGACTTTCTCTCGTTTAGTATTCCGAAAGAATTAGCAATTAAAAAAAGAAGTAACGTTTGGTGATTTGGAAGGGAGACTTGTGATATATACACGGTGCTTCGATTAACAAAGAAATCAAGAAACGATATACCAACGAAGAGTAAAAGCTCCAAGTATAGGCATTACATATGTAAACTATTCATACATACATGTTTGCAATAAAGCATTGTGCTCGTTACGAGTGCGACAAGCTCGATATACCTAAAACATTAATTCGCATATGTCTCGATCGGTGTACACATTTTTACGACTCTCTCTCGATACCAATTACAATCTAGAGGTGCTTGGGTGAAAAATATCCTTCCCTTTCTTTTTTTCGGCTAAACAGATTTTATCCAGGTGATTACGAAGAAAGGGCTAGTGGTACGATTAAAACTACTCTTTTCAGCGAATAATTTTATGCAGAAGAATGTTTTCTCTTTCTCGCAATGAGTTATTGTCATATTTCCTTGTAAGACTGGCGTGTATAAATTCAAATACTTATTGTATCCATTAATTAATTCAATACAGAGAGAACTTTCGTCGTCGTTGATCACCCATACGTAATTTGCTAAATTTGGTAGCAAAGAATCACAGCTAGGTACATCGACAAAATAAGTAACAGCAAGCGGCAGTGACTTCTGTTCCACGGTTCTCAAGTACTCTTGGATAATGTTATATGATCCGTATACCTTCTTCGTACTTATAATTGAATTATACGTAGGATATACATAAAAGAAATTCGATGAGTAGTTATGAATTTATCAGCAAGCTAGAAGATCATTCGAATACGTATCATCTCGAAGGTATTCCCGATTTTAACAATAAGTCAAGATTGCTGCTTCCTCAGCAATACCTCTGTATCTTAATGCAAACGTTAAGAAGGAAGTCTGTGTATGTAAACGGCTCACGAAACTGATGTTCTGTCATAAATACATAAAAAGACACAGGACAAGAGCATTATTTGTAATCTTCTATACATAACAGTTTTCAATATTTTTGATTTCGCTTAATCTCAACTAAATATATTCATATGACCTTTCTAGCTCATTATCGAATGTATGTGACTGACGATTCGTCTTCTCAATATTGTAATAACGTTTCGACAGTATTTAACTGAATATTCCTTATACGAAATTCATTGCTCCGTTAATGAAACCGCACGCTGTCCGTGAACGGTTCGCATAACTCTCGACTCGACGCGGCTTGGATAAAAAAGAAAAAAAAACGTCACATACATACGATTTTGGCACTTTTCAGAATTCAACTCATAAAATATTCATACACGTTTTGTATCCCAATGTAATACCAATTATTCAAATTGCACACAACGCCGCCATTATAATTACTAAACGTTTTGTATATGTACATTAGCTTTCGTTAAAGTCTGAAATTTGCAAACACTTCTGAAAAGTGCGAAGCTAATATAGAACTCTTATATTACTCTGAAATCTGATAAGTAGCAAGTAGACGACTCTATGTTAGTTGTCACATTAGTTTCTTATAAGGCTACATTCAAAGGCTTACATTACACGAATGTTAGGGAACGTTGCACAAAAAAATATTCTTTATACGTACGATCGATGTTAATATTCCAATATGTCATCGGATGCAGTTAACTTTTCATACGTCAACGTGAGATCAGCATCTGATGTCTATATTGAAATATTAATTGCATTACCATTAGTAGAATTGAAATTAATTACACTTAGATTATAGTCTTTATAGTAATAAATTTGAATAGTCTAAGGCTTGTTCAGGCGTAAGTCGGATGCTTCCAAAGCACGTGTATCGTTTTTAAAAATCAAAACGCTGAAAGTATTATTTCATTGAAATCGAATTCGTTTCTATCTATTGACTGGTAATTATTCTCCGTTTGATTACGGTCTCATTCGTTCAACTGTAATCGCACAAGTCTTGAAGAACTCTAGTTAAACATTTGTGACGCAGCTTCGGCAAATATTTCCACAACAATTTTCCATATAAAATAAAGTATTAGGTGTAGTTTTGAATAGATTTGAAAAATATGATTTCTCATATACATATATATGTAAGACATACTTTCACTATAATTCTCTCCCTATGTAACAGCCGAAAGTTGTACAGCATTTGTGTGTACATCGTGATCTCTGAAATTTTAATATTAAGGATCACATTCAATACTTATCAACCTTTTGTAATCCTTTATTCCCGTAAGAATTATATTATCGACTCTTGTCCATCGCGCCGACGCGAGATAATTCTCACATTTCGACAGAGCAGTCTCACTTACCACTCTCTCATTATCCTTCATTTAAATCTCTTATGATGTCTGTATTACTACCGCACTATGTAATATTAAAAACTGCTCTTCGATCGTCAGGTCTCTTTCTACATTTCACTATTTTTTTTTCCCTCCTCGCAATTAAACGCGAAACACACAAGTTATGACACAGAACTTATAGCATTATGAGGAGAGCCCATTTGCGTCAACACTTTGTCCAGCCACTGTAAAGGTCCGTGTAAGTGTGCTTCGATCCAACAAGGAGTCGACGTAACATCCTGCCGATGGTACTCGGCGCCCCATCCTTTAACGAAGGACATTCTGCAAAAAGAAATAAACAATTCGCATAATCATTTATACACCCTGATATTAACATTCGATTAACTAATAACAAGTTTACCTACCTTATAGTGCACATTTTTGTTAATTCATAGACAGCCTCGAAACCATGATTAACACTTTGCGAGAGCAATTGGGCAAACTCCTGGTTATTAAATATCTTCAACGAACATCCTGGTGGAATCTTACAAACTGTACTAGGATGAAATCCATGATGATGATTACAATTTCTGGATTGCACAAATATAGCAGAATCAGAGAGGCATTCTGCGTAAACTTCGCCTCCCACGTAATACAGATGCACCCCTTTGCCTATGTGCCTTCTCGTATTCTCAATAGTAGAATTTCGGTTTACATTGGACAGTTGCCCGAGACAAAAGCGATCCGAATTGTTGCTCGGATTTGTAAAGCCGTCCACGATAACAGAATGAGAATGACAATGGAACACTTCGCCTACTCTGCAGTTTAATTCGTAATATGCAATGGAGGCCCAATAAGGCGGTTCTTGGTAACATACTGGAGCTACTTCCGCCGATCCGCTTGTATCCATAGCTACTGGATCAGGCGGTGGCGATTGCCCGGTTTGCGAACCATCCTCGGGCGGGGAATAGGCTGGAGGCGGAGTTTCTGGCAAACCGTTAGTACCGTACGGACTTTGCGGGTTTGGCGACGTCGTACTTCCTGGACTCGGAACAGATCCGACAGAAGACATGGGCGAAGTTGGATTCACGCCGCCGGTGGACCCTGCGTTAAAACCGCTAGAGGAGTAAGATACATTGTGCGGCATTGTCGGTTCTGCTATTTGTTGGAACGGTAACAACGAATGTCCAGGAGCGTATTCAGAATGTCTAGGAACCAGCACCGGCGGTAGCACCGGACTCTCCACTCTTTTGTAATGGTATGGATTGATGCAGACTTCTTTCTGTTTCGCAGAGAACGGATACTGGCATAATTCCAGTGGTTTCAGTTCGTGGTGCGACTGTAAATCTGGCCACCTCCATACTCGGCAATAAATTACGTGTGGTAGACCCTTGCGGTGGGAAACCTGCAGTCTACCGTCTAAACTTCTTGGAATCGTCACACATTTGCTCGGCGTACCGGGACAACTCAAAGCACGCTCTAGTTCTTCTATCGCACCTTTCCTTTTCTTTAATTTCTTCACCAAAGAATCCACCGCCTTCTCCGCCCATTTCTCTTCCTCGTCGCCCTGTTTCCACCCAAGCAACTTTTTTACAGCGGGACTAGTGAATGAAAATAGACTGTTCAGCGACGACATAGGTCCGGAGCTCGACGATCCTTCTTCATCATCCATGTTAAAAATACTGTAATGCCTAAACTATATCTATGATTTTCTTATGGTACTTCTGCCCCAAAAACAACCTGTAATCGAAGAAGCTCTATCAAGTCCCTCGGATTTAGAAGTTCCTAATATAGTTGACACAAATCTATGTTATACATTCACCACTATTTACTTTATCCCTAGGATTAATGGATTTCCCGCGACAAACATGTCCCGTAACAACGTAGCCTTCAAAATCTCTTTC
This sequence comes from Andrena chrysosceles, assembly GCA_963855975.1. Taxonomy (NCBI): domain Eukaryota; kingdom Metazoa; phylum Arthropoda; class Insecta; order Hymenoptera; family Andrenidae; genus Andrena; species Andrena chrysosceles. The sequence goes on from OY979768.1 coordinate 2,992,936, forward strand.
ATTCAATTTACAAACACAGTCATACGCTGGTTAAATAGAGAAACAAATGTACACTCTGTTGAATGTGAGGTTAGACGCATCCGAAGCCTTGTGCGGGAAATGTACCGAATACAAAGTACACCCACAGGATATCAGAAAATAGAAGTTCAAGACGCTTGCACGAAGAAATGAAATATAATTAAGAATAAATAGCAAAGGAACTTACAGCTCGACAACTTAGAAAAGAACCCTGGGGGTGGGAGAACGGTGACCCAGCCTCTTCTCCCACCATGAGACCTCCGATGCCTGACTTCTCCTTCGGCGCTTTTACGACATACTATCCCGGTTCGAATCCTGGTACCGCCTTAATCTTTTTTTTCTCAAATAAATTTTGGTCCTTCGATATTAATATCTAAAACTAATTTCTGTAAAATATTGGGCTTCTATTTTGAATAATTCTCAAGAAATTAAACATCGAAGTTGCAGAAAGTTTATAAAATATACGGAAGTGCACTGGTAAATGTTTGTATATTTATATTATGTGCTTTCATCTTGCAGAATGAACCGCAAAGAATATCTGCATATTTTATCTGAATTTTTAAAGGCATTACTCAGAGCCGAAATTTGCCAAATAAGATTTTCTTTAGATTTTTCAGACTTTCAGGAATGACTTTTTAAGTTGTAAAAAATTTCTTCGTAAGGAATGATTCTTCTCGTTTAACATAGAGAAAGAATGAGCCCGAGATGATGAATAGTTTTCTAGATATAAATTTTCAAGTTCGAGCATAGACTAGGTTAAGAATATTGTCGTTTTGAGGGGAATCGTGCGGAACTCAGCGTTTCTATCCCCACCATTCACCCCACTACGCCTTAGTCTCCGCCTTCAGGGTTCTTTTCTAACTTGTCGAGCTATACGTAGAATAGCCTAGCGATCCAGCATTGTTTTTGCTACAATCTCCCACTCCTGTTACCACATTCTTCAAGCCAACCTCTCGCCATCCCGGGCAAAGTGAAATATCCGTGAATTTATCGATTCTACAGCTTGCAACTTTATCGTGTTCTCGGTAACGATAGTTCTACAAGTACGACAGATAAACATCCAAGCGAATTTTCTTTCAGCACAGCATATAGGTAGTCACTCACTCGCAGCGTTCATAATCTCTTCTCTCTTTCTCTCTCTCTCCCCCCCAGTTTCCCCTTCTTCTTTCAATCACTATCTCTTTCACTCGTTCCCGTGGCCGAGTCGGGGTATTTGCAATGAGCGATAGTTTAATCAGAGAACTTTCAGAATTTTAAGAAGCGACGCAAACTTCCACGCGTACTCACCGAGATCGAGCATCTGCAAATTATTCTGACCTGGCAGAATGTCTCGTAATAAAGTTCGCTCCCTTCATGTTTCACGGTGGCCCGTTCTAACTGCAAACATTTATCGTGAAAAGAACGAAACGTCGTATAACAGTATTATGGCGTTGGGAGAGCATCATGGCGCCGTGTTTACGAAGGCAGAACACTTGGAGAATCTGTACAACTTTTAACTAACTCTAACCACGTTCACCGCACTCCTTTGCGACTCCACTGTTCTCGTATTTTAATTGCCGGCGATCGACACGTTCCCGGGGCACTTTGCCTCTTCGATACGCGAATATAATTTATGTATATACGTTTACGTGCAGCAGTAATATGCACCCATCGCGCTACGCAACGACAATGTATTCAACGATAAGGGCTGATCGTAGATGACTCACTTGACAAAAATGATACATTAGAAATTGTTACGAAATTTCAGCGCGATCAAGCGAAAATGTTATTCCGTGTACTGGGAAAGACTTTTTTTTATATATATAGTAATCGTTGGTTTAGCGAAATTATTACGCGATCCTATATTCTCATTTAATTTTGTGTTTAGCTAGATCGATTAGAGTAGAAAAGCAAAAAGCCGTGATTGGTACGATCCGGGCGTGGAAAAGGAGGGAGATTTGATTCTTTTAAAACATCTTTTTGGTTGTAACTATACATATAAAAATCGATGTATTATAAATCCTGTAAAGGTATTATACAATTGTACAGATCTTTGTACGCGTATATGCTGATTTAATAAACGTACTGTTTTGCCAACGCCCTTAAAAATTTTGCTTTCCTAATATTAGCCGCTTCCCGCTGTATCTCCTCGTTATTATTCGAATTTAGTTCCAACAAACCAATCACTTTTATCTGCGAAGATAATGTTACAAGTAAAATTAGTATTTGATAAATTCGTTGGTTATTCATTTTTCTTGAAAACCGATTACCAACCGCCAGCTGTTTCCTATGATGCTCGCCGCGTTTCGTATGCAAATGAATAAGATACTCGAGAATCGTGGTGTCCCAAATGCAATGATAATACGCGTCCATAGCATCGGCCGAAGCGCAACTTTTCTGATCGCTCGCTGCCATCTTAAATGCCAACGAATAATCCACCTCCTCCAGGAACTGGCACAAAACAGCAGCTTGAGTGTAGCATTGTAAATGAGCACAGCATTTGATCATGCGCCTATAAACGAGATCGTCGATCTGTAAACGCGGTACCGGTTGACTGAACAGATCGCTGGCTACCATGATAGCTTCTAAATAATACTTTATCGCGCTTTCGTGGTATCCTAAAACTAACAAAACATCGTATTAATAAATTTACTCGCCATAACAAATTTAATAACAATTTTAACATGTACCAAAATTAAGGTCTCCCATCAGCCTCAGCCAAGCAACGTTACTCGGATAACATTTCAGAGCTTGCGTCAATAGTTGGAACAACAATTCTCCTATGCTTCTAATGTTATAAGAGTTAGCGCTGCAAAACGAACGCGCATTATAATAAGACAATACAAATTTCTGCAGTACGCGTGGAAGAGAAGAACCTTACTTTGGTACACCAGCTGGCCAAAGAGGAAGATACTGGGTGTGCAATTCGAGGCTTGATTCGTCGCGCAAGACGTTGCGTAAACGTGCTAATAATGAAATGACGACAGTCAGGACCATGGGTTCGCGTAGTCTACTGAGAGTACCCCCTATACTAGCAATTATATCTCTGGATGCACTACCAGCGCTAGTTCCGCTGTTACCGCTGTTGCTACGCTTTTGTGGTAGATCTCTACTTGGCCCGAACGCAGCTAAAACTGTAAACGAAACAATTGCTGCTTAGTAGTCCATGAGAATTTATAGTGACAAGTATCTGGTATACAACTAACTCATATCCCACGCTTCTCTTGGGAACTTCCGCCCTCCTTTGTACTTGACAATATCTTGGCAAACGCTACTAATAGCTGCAGCAAATTCGGTGTAACTCCAGCGTTTTTCTAGACTTGTCAGATAATCCCATTCAGCCATGTTTAGGAGAAAGACAGTGCAATATTCGATGATCTCTTGTCGAGGTATAACTTGATCTGTTGCTTGCAATGCTCCAAGGCATTGTTTACTCCTTGTGACCAAGCTTTGCGTATCACCTGTGTGGCATTTTGCCTCCTTAATATGTTGCAATCGTTACAGAAAACTATTAAATCAGACGCGCTTACACATATTTGTTGCCGGCCAAGCATGAAGGCACCTCCATATTTCGACTAGGAGACATTCCCAATTCACTAATTTACATAGCTTAAATATTAATGTGTTCCCGCTTTGCGAATGTTGCTGGACTTCTTTTTCCAGCACGTTTAAAATTTCAATCGCTCCTTCGAAATCCTTGGACACCACCAACTCTCTGCTTTTCGCCAGCAATACGTACGAATAATCTTGGAGGAAGCCCCTGGGAAGGGACATTACGACGCTTTGTAATGGGATAGGTAATTCCCAACAACTGTTCACGTGCCACAAAGGTTTCATTCGATGCTTTCCGTCCAAGTGTATTAATATTTCATGGATTTCAGCGGTGTCGTATGACTGTATCAACTTTTGCTCCAATTCGAAAATTTCTATCCTGTTGCTCTCTGAAATCGCAAGAAGTATCGTTGTAATATAATTCCACTTTCGATTAATATTTAGTAATACATAATGCATACTAACGGGTGTATGTTATTAATGGTACACCCCAGTCGTTCTTTAGCAACAAATCTGGTAACTCCAATTCTTCGACAGTGGCTGATTTCCTAATTTCATCCAATTCCTCTTCGCCAAATAACGCTACGTACGCAGGATCTCCAAGTATCTTGGAAGCAACTCCGTCGATATCGCTTGTATGAACAAGGTAAAGCAAGTAACGGGAAATACGTTTTGTATCTACTGCAGTTGTCTTGTCTAAAACGTTCCCAAGGGCCTGTGAAACGATTTTTGTATAAACTATTCAGTTCATGCAAGCATTTCGGCTTAAGCGGCGGAAATAGTTTTACCCAGAATAACACATCAGTTCCTTTGGTACCAGCCGCTCGTATTTCAGTCACGTAATCGCCAAGAATTACAGCACCATCCAAAACTTTTCGAACTAAATTCAAACATTGAATCTGAAGCAAAAGATCGCGAGCAACTACCAGCTTCCTGTTAACAGATCCTCCCTGTATATCCAGCTCTAGATTATCTCTGTAAACTTGTGGAATTTCTCTAGAAACATTATCCGCTTGTAAGATTTGTAATATATTCTGTAATTTCAAGTCGCTCTATTAACAACATTCTCTGTACGCGGGATTAGTTTCAGAAGAGTTTATACTCTTGATGGTAATGTTATCATTATTTAGAGACACCCACTGTATATTGATCCTTAATCGATGCTTGCAATTGCTGAGTGAGGCTAAAAGTCACTCCATCTATAGGCACTTCGCACGCCAAGGAACAACCATTCAAAAATTCCTTTTTGATCTTACAATACGACCTACTTTCCAAGTTATCCAAGCTATAAAATAATTCCTTCGCTCGTGTAATATGACGCTTTGTCTCTTGATACTCCTCTTTCAGTAAATGAAATCTCGCTAGATCATAGTGTATCTAAAGTGGAAGAAAAAATTGAATAAGTAATGATAAAAATTTTAATAGTAAACTTCTGTAAGAATACTACCTGACACTTGAATTCGTCTAAATCTATAGGGTACATATTTTCCCAATTCTGTTTGATCTCTGTGCAATCTTCAGTCAGCATTTGAAAAGTGTCGAAAGTCAACATTTTCGGGTTCAAGTCCTTGCTCTCCAAAACATTATTTAAAATATTTACACTATTAGACGCCTGGGCCTCTAGTTTCCTGATTATATCATCCACCACGCTAGGTGGTACGTACGTCGACTCCTGAATACCTGGGCTAAAGAACAGGATAAGATTATTCCAAATATTCCCTAATGCAAGATTTACTTATGCGCTCGATTAAAGACTTACATATGAAGGAACTGTTGCTTCGACTGTTTATTATACAAGGCTCTATACGTGATCGCTCTTATATGCCACCTATGATACAGAACAATCGTAAACAGAGCCTGGTCGGAAATTGAATGTACCGTAAATTCAGGCACAACGGGTATCTCGACGATTAGATCAGATGTAACGTAAAAGAGATCGTGAAGCAACGTTATCTGTATCGGCAGAGGTAACTTCTTTTCTAGTATATCTAAATCCCATTTCAAATGCGTCGCTACTTTTAAGGATAGAATTTTTAGAGCAAAGTTTCTGTGGCTCCATTTAGCACCGACAGGAGCAGGGTTCGCTTCGCTCGTTTCTGCATCGACGACCACCTTCGCTTCGTTCTCCTTCTGTTCCGAGTTTATCGTTATAAACTTAACGATCAGATCCGTAGCCGATGGATCTTGAATGATGGTAATTCTATTATTCGTTTGCTGTTTGTATTAAATAAGTTAGGTTAGGTTAAGGTTAGACAACACAGCTTACCGGGAAATGGTTTAGATAAATGTTGTTGCAGCAAAGATGGGTTTAACAGAAACTCAAACCAAAGAATCGTGTCGGGAGAGATCGGCACAGTGCCTGGCCTTAATAAATCCACATCCATCACTGCATTGTTGTTAACCTTTCACTGTTGATACAAAAATGAAAGGTTGTCTTAAGTTCGGCAACTTACGATAATATGTACACTTTTACAGTTGCAATCGAGTTGTTTTCTGCGACAAGTTTCGCGTGTCGTTTTATTTAAATGAAATAGTTATCGCTCGAAAAAAGTGTTCTCCAGCTGCAACAGCTGAAAATTAAAACGAACCGCCATTCTGAATATTTTTGTCTCGTCTGCCTATCACGTGACAAAAGGAAAGGCGGGTCATTCCAACTGATGTTTGATCAATTCTGAACTTATCATGCAGTTAGTTTCTCAGATTTGCATCTTTGGTTGAATGAAATCATAGACATAGATTTGCCATGGTGACATTGAATACCGAATACATCGAAAAAAGATGCTCCCAAGTGCAATTAAGCAAGTCCCTCAGCAAAAAGATAAAAAAGGATGAGTTGTTCAACTTGACGCATTTACGTATGAACAATATGTTCATAAGCAGTATTGTAAGTCGCTATGGAATGATTAACGCTTAGGAGGAGGATCTTTACATTTTGTTGTTACGCATTACAGGGTAACTTTGGCGCTTACAAAAACCTCAAAGTGATATATTTGCAAACAAACAATATATCGACGATAGAGAATTTACATTTTGCTTCAAGCTTGACTCACCTCTACCTCCAGCACAATGTGATAAGCAAAATAGAAAATTTGGACAGCCTCGAGAAGCTTCAGACGCTTTACTTGGGATATAATAATATAATAGTGGTGGAGGGACTCGATCGTTTGCGAAACTTGACTACTCTGCACATAGAGAATCAAAGGCTGACTGATGGCGAATCACTGTGCTTTGATCCAAGAAGTATACATACTTTATCCGTGAGTTCGCAAGTTTTAATCATGTTTTAAAGCGATTCTTTACATTGATGTCTGTGCTGTTCTGTTGCTCAGAGATGCCTGAAAGCGCTGAATGTTTCCGGCAACAAAATTACGAGTTTGAAGGATATCAAGTATTTAGGCGAATTAAAAGTTTTGGATGCTAGGAACAATGCTATCGATGATATCGACGATCTGACTGAAAGTATAAGTGCTTTGGTTTCTCTGAAAGAGTTATCTCTGCAAGACAATCCTGTTACTCGGCATTACAGATACAAAGAGAACCTGATTGCCAATAACGATACAATAAGTACGTTCTTAAACGCGAAAAACTTTATTCGAACCTGAATTTTATTATGCTAATTCGCAGGCACTCTCAATGGGAAAACGGTGACAGATATATGTCGATGCTTTATGAAACGATTTAAGATCGAGAAACATCATTACCGTGCTAAGAAATCTTCGAGAATCAGATTAGATGAAGATATTACAAGTATGATATTAGAAATAGTTTTTAGAAAGCATAATTGCTGTTAATGAAATTTATGGTCATTTCAGGTTCATTGAATTTACCACCTGCGCTTAGAAAATCGATATCTAGAGCAATGTTTCAACATCCAGGCCCGAAACTATCTGCTACGATTTCGACAGCTATTGGTGAAATGCAATCGCAAGTATTCCCGCCGTGGAAAATGGGTAAGTAGTGAACGATAACTATTTATCGTTTGGTTGATCGGGAGATATCTATACGCATTATTACTAATAAATTAACTGTTACAATCACTTTAGCGCCAAGCACGAAACCAATAAGGAATGGCCACGTTACTCCAAGACTGTTCTGGAGTAATGTAACCAGAACTAAGCCGCCTCGTTTAGCACAATCGTTGATAAAGAGTAAATCTATCAAACTACCGCCAATTTAAAACATCTTCCAACATATTGTAATAGAACAATTTTTTATGTAACATTTAATACATGTGTCATGATTTAGCGTCACAATATTACAACACCAAATATTAGTTGTACACGATATTGGTATACACTTTTTACACAGAAGAAAATTATTATCGAATATCTTTAATATAATCCATGTGAATACTATACATGTACGCATGCAAGAAAACAAAATCCTTTCAGTTATATGTGTTCTTATTTATTAATATCCTTTTTTTTTAGAAAATTATTTATAATTCATTGTATATCCTTCAATCAAGTTTAATTTTCTTTTACAATATACGTATTCTATTAAATAATTACTACGTAAACTATTTGTTATTGCCTGCATGCTGGAAAGTCGTGTACAAGATAAGGGTAAGATCTTAGAGTCGGATCGAGCTGGACAGAAAATATATGCCGAGCTGCGTGAGAAGCTGACGGCGAACTAATTACAATAAATGTTTTATACAACTTTCTTGCACTAAGGCGACGCTCGTGTCGTGTATGAATGTGCATGTAACGTAATTCGCATCTTTTGTGGCTGAAATAAAGTAGAGAATCATGCTGCGAATTTCATGCGTGCGAAACGATAGTTGATTTCGACTGTGACAAAACGTGCACGATTAAACCAATCAATGCCGATGGCCTTACGCGCGAAATACTATTCTGTATAATTATGACGTTAGAAAACTATAATATTAAGTATATAATATTATGTTACCACTAAATGAACAACAGAAGTATTAAAGTACAAAATACTATTAACTACATTTGTACACTGCTTGAAGATTCATACATTAACGTTAAAGCTTAACTTCGTGTGTGAACCGAAGCATGAAAAGCACACGAATTTGACACGGAATGCAGACAATATTGTTCGTGTTACGAATCGAGTATAATCGTATAGAAATTTTTCCAAGCAGGGCTGGTATAAAAATTATATTTCCATGAAGAACTGAAATAAATAATGTTTAAATGACACAGGCATTTATAGCACATACGTATGTTAGTCACTATAAGCATGGAATGTTAGATACAATAGAAAGAAATATATAAATTATAGAATTACACGGTATAAAAGGTACAAGTAGAAAATCAATTTCTTCTTTATCGTAACTTTACTGCTTTCCGCGCGATATCGAAACATTAAAGTCGATCTATGAAATATGTATAAACTGCTCAGAAATAACGTTCGGGAATAAAAAGAATTAATGCAGTGGTTGAGCATATCTTAACGTACGTATCAACTAACGCTACGAAATAAGATGAGATTAATGAATCGATATATTTTATAATATTCGAAAATTAGCTGCCAGCGTATAATAAACCTAACTTACAAAAGGCGGGATGCAGTTCGCACGTAGATGGTCAATGATTATATCCTTTGTTCTATATAAACAATAATGATTCTATACAACTGACTGGTCTGTTATAGCTTCTGTGGAGATTATCCCCCTTTTTAGAAGAATACACGACGAACAAACGGAAACAGCTAAAATCTAAATTTCTCTGAAACTAATGTAGACGTTATATGTATATATATCGTTTCATATATATAAAAGTTTCATTCATTGAAGGTTTATGTAAAAAGTAGAAAAGTAAAAAATACAAGTCTGTAACAGCTAACACGCGAAAGTATTGTGTGAGATTACGAAATAAATGCTTTGTGCAAAATGCAAGCGTAATGTACATACATTAACGATAATACGTTCGAGGGATATTTTTTAAAGAACAAAGGCATAAACAAACCTCCTACAGTGTGATATGCAAATCTTAATGTTGCTTCGGAATTGCCCCGTGTACAATATACATATTATCCATACATAAATATACGAAGCTGCGATATATTTTAATATTTATAAATTTATATATTTATATATAGCTTTTTTTATCTCCTCAAAGAAATGTGATTTGAATCTTAATAATTTTATTGTAGATTCAGGTTATCAGCCTTTTCTCCTTCTTAGCATAATTTCTCGTATCTTATAAAAGAATTAAAGAAACTATTGAACGAACGAAATCTTATATGAAATTGTAGGCTTAAAGCTACAAAAGTTACGGCTAAATTTAGACATATACGCTGACCAATGCGTCATAGCTCTTGGTACGGAGTCACGTACATATAATTTATTATCTTATCCGATATTTATTACTAATAATTCTTCTCGTACTTGAAGTATATGATTCAAGAACATCTACATAGTTTCCAAATGCATACATTAAATTATTAAATAAAAATTGTATACAATAGCAATGCCAACATATACATCTTTCTCCCGTGTTACACACTGCTGGATAGTAATACTTTATTAGGTCACAGGAAACTTTGTAGATTTCTATCCTTTACGAATAATAATCATAATTGTGTATGTGTACATGTATATATATGTATATATATATATATATTTGTTCTGTATATATTAATATATTAGATTTTAAGGACTTTGACTTGGTCACACAATAAACAATACATAATATTCGTTACAAAAAAATATGTCACAAAGAAACTATACAGAAAAGTATTGCAAGAAAAAGCTTTTGCATGCCTGTTATTTATATACTATAAATCTTTCGTTCTTACTTTCCATATATTTATCTTTGCGTGCTTTGTATCAACAAATTCGTAAAATTACGCTATTTTCGTCTAGTAAAAGTTTATAATAGTTGTATAATTCATTTGGATAATAATATGTGTAAATATCTTCGACTTCTCAAAATCTTTTTCAGCTGCAATATTTTTTAAATTATTTCGTTTTCTTTACGTTAGGCTCGCAGGTGATGTTTAAAAAATAGACATTTAAATTACAGCAGAAAGCAAGTCGGCAAAAGAATTGACAAAATCAAGCTCAGTAATATCTTTACCGTGTACTGTTTGAACAAATTCTCCTGTGAGTGACATAATCTGATTATCACACGACATCGCCACGAATCATGATTCTTCTCGCTATGAAACAGAGATGTAAGCTTAGGGGCACTCTCTCATCTTTATCTCTCATATATGACTATGCATACGCAATATGTATAATACATATTTATGCCTCAGTGCACATAAACGAGATACTTTAAATATGAACACTGCAGTTTATGGTACAAGGTACCGTGTGACAATTTTCTCTCGTAATAACTTGATTTTCAATCAAGCTGTTACGCAAGCTCATATCATTGGGCAATATTTGCTACGGGCAATAATGTCCCCCAATACTTGGAGATATATTAATTTTGACTTGTTCCACAATATCAATATTTAAGTAGTTAATGACAACGACGATATTCAGGCTCTGATTATTTTCACCATGCACCGTTCAGATGCACGCCGATATATGATACAGCGAATATCAATTTAATCCCCTATTTTTTAGAGCTACGCGCGTTAGTAGTTACGGCCTTTAGATACACAGAGTGCCCTTCACTTACAATGATGCTTTTACATCAGGTTACTGTGCCGTTTGCTGTTGAATTTCAATCTTTTCTACCGTCATGTCGGGATTCATAGCGGTGGCTTCCTGAATCGCCTCGGCCAAAGCTCGATCGTGATCAATCGGATCGCCGTCCGATTGTATCGTTATTTTTTGTTCTACGCGAGTTTCTACTACCCCATCTCTCTCAGTTTTGTACTAGAAGCAGAATAACGTGTACGTTAAGCTTCGCGAAAAGTATGAAATATTTGTATGAAGAAGTATAAAATCTTACCGTTATTGTTTCAACGGTACGAGTCTTGCTGGATATTGTCTGAGAACTGACAATTTCTCCAGTTGCACTGTACATACCGTCCTCACTTTCAACAGCTACTTTCCTAGTTTCGCTTGCTACCACCGGAACTGTAGTAGTCGTTGTCACATCGTTCTCTGGTTCCTCTTTGTAAACGTTCGTCTCGGTCGCAACAACGGCAGCCGGATCACCCTGAATCACATTTAAACAATTGCATTTCTCCTTTAAGCAAAGCGAGGATGAGAAAGTGTATTTAATATAACGTAGCGTGTTATATCGATACCATACAGTTATGTTAATATGCTACAAGTATATGAACATTAAGAGATACGGTGAACCATATGTTTTATTTTATTTATAGGCCTGTGTTACTTTTATTAACTACTGTGATTATACCTTAAAACCAGTGCCTGCGAAATAATGAATATATTAAACTCTCTATGAATGTTATTTCTCATGTTTCCCATGAATGTTAAGCAACGAGAATGCCATGTAGTAGCGAGTAATCATGTACGTGAGAATTATGTAATGTATCTTGGACAATTTCGGACAATATCCGTCCCTCTATGAATTCTCTTCCATTTGAAAAATGCTTCCGATATGTGTGTACCTTTTGATGTAGATCCATTCTTTAGATACTGATTCTCGGAATAGTATTCTAATCTGAGATTAAATCAATACAGGCTTCCTTCGAAGTCTCTGGTAAATAATTATTTAACACGATTGTACCATCCCTGAACATTTACCTGATAATATTGATTGTAGAAAGCCTGTTGATCATCCTCCGGGTCAATCGGAGTACCTGAATCGTCGCTGCTTGAACTGGACGTACTGACCCTTCGTGAGAACAGCTACACCATGCAATGTGTTAGCCAAGCCGGCAAAAATTAATTACAAAAATAAATAAAAAAAAAAGGAACTGAACGATAGCGTGAATTATGAATGAGTCAAGTATTACTGTCTCACCAAATAACTTGTAATAATTCCTTTACTTAAACATACTGTATGATTCTGTTATATGTAGGCTGAGTGCGCGTATGACTTTTATCCATTTGTACATAGTATATTACATGAGAAATAAACCTGTATGCATCAATTGTTACGGATGTATGTTTACGAGATTAAAAATAAAAGAGATACTTGATTGTATGTGCGATAACCATATTACCAGTAAATACAGCGCGGTATATTTTAATGATTTAATGTTAGAATCAATTAAGAACATGATATGTGGTAATTTACACAAATGCTTACATGCTTCATCCATTAGTGATGAGCTTCGTATGCTTTGAAATTATGAATATGCTATTACCTGTTCACCAGAGACCACATGACTCGTTGTTCGCACTTCTTGGGTCACTACCCTCTGCTCCTGTCTCGTCGCGCTGGTCGCCGTCGTGTGTGCTACAGTCTTTTCTTCTACCTGATGTAAAAAAAATTATACAAAAATAATTCTAGCTCTACAGAGAGAGGTAAAGTATATCGAAGGCAATATGTGGAAACGTTCGAAATACTAGCCGAATGTGAGCTATGAGCAAGCAGAATCGGTAAGAGAACGTGTAATACATCTCGATAGTTTATTAACACGCAGATAATTGATGACAGCAGTATACTACAAACCTGGCTGGTCTTTTGGTTCTTTTCAAGATCCTCGTGCATTGTGGCTGTGCGGGTCGTAACAGCGGTCGCTGTCATGTACGGAGTTCTACCGTCATCTGGTGCCTCTGCCTAAATACAACTACAATGTGACTAATGGCTTACAATAAAATTCGTGTATGTGTACATGAAATTAGGCAAAATACAAGAGTGTTTTGATGAATTGAACTTTATGTTCCTCCTTATGCACTGGTTTCAAGATGATCGTAAATTTTGTATGTAGGAGTTACGTGTTCTGTATTTATGTATAAGGGACAGACTGCATGCAATACGCAAATATTCAATGGCTAAGAACACACTGCGATATCTACGATGCATATCATACAGCTATTAGATACACTACAATATACTAAAGTATTATCAAGTAATAACTTGGAGTTCAAAGGGATCCGTGAACCAAACTTGATTCTTTTTGACTATTTCGAAAGAGAGAGAAAGGGGTCTAAGGAAAGTGTAATAATGGTCGTCTCTCTTTTAATTCTTCTTTACCTGCGTAGTTGGGCGCAAAGGAGTTGTTTAATTTCTCATCTATAAGTTATATTATTTAAAACAAAAAAAATGTCACCTTGTTCATTTGTGTCGAAACAGTTACTTGGCCCGTGCCTCCAGGTGTAAGATCCTCAATCTTTTCCTCTATATTTTGCGTCAGACCTTCTTGATCCTTTACTACTAATTGCTTGGTCGTTGTTTTCACTATGGTAGGAGCGGTGCTCGAAGCTGCAAGTTTCTTTGCTTTCGAGGCACCACTTTTTCCTGTGTCTTGTATATTATTCAGAAGAATCATAGAATCGCTCTCTAAAGGTTGCCCAGTGCTAGCCAAGACCATTCCGTCCTTTATGGACGCTCCCTCTTCGCCGAAGATCTCCTGATTCATTAGTTTACCAAATTTGTCGTGAATCTTTCCATCTTTAACGTAGCTCCCGTCGTTTCCAAATGGCGCGTGTCTCACCAGCTTCCCGTTTTTATCGCAAAGCAAACCCTTGCGAACTAAACTGATGGTAATCACGGTGAAATATTTGTCAAGAGGTTTTCCCGTTGGTGCACAAACGACCCCTTCTTTGACGATATTCCCCTCGTCGTCGAAGACTCCTTGTTTCAAAGGTTTGCCAGCTTTATCTACCACGACTCCCTGCACCACTTTCAAACCCTCAGGTCCGAAGGCTTCTTGCGTCAGCGGTTGTCCATTCGTGTCGTAAACCTTTCCATTCCTAATATAACTAGTCTCTGATGGTAGAACACCTTGGGACATCGGTTGCCCATTGCTTCCGTATAAAAGACCATCTTTAATGAAGCTCCCATCATTTCTATAAGAAGCTTGATTCAAAGGTTGGCCCGTATGATCGTAGATCCTGCCATCTTTAACGACGCTACCATTGGTATCGAAAGTACCGGACTTAAGCGGCTTACCATCGTTACCGTGAACTAAACCGTAACGAACAAGCGTAACTGTGATTATTGTTTGCTTTCGATTCAGTGGTTTTCCATCCGGACCATATAATAGACCATTCTGTATAGAACTTCCATCGTCCCCAAATGTTCCATGAGCAAGCGGCTGTTTATCCTTTCCGTAAACGTAACCATTAGCGATGTATCCTCCGTCAGTACCAAATGAGCTGTGATTCAAGGGTTGCTTATCTTTTCCATAAATCCTGCCTTCTTCGATGTAACTCTCAGCTGGTAATTCGGTGCCAGCGTTTAGCAATTGGCCGCCCCATCCGTATGTAAGACCATCCCTGATGTAACTACCATCTGGTTTGAATGCTCCTTGCTTCAGAGGGAATTGATTCTTGTCATAGACTATACCGTCGCGTATGTAACATCCCTGTGGAACAAGGGACGCTAGATTCTTCGGATTTCCCTGGCTGTCGACGACTTTTCCATCCTTCACCGCTAAGTTATCCGGTCCTTTGTCATCTTGCGTTAGTGGTTTCCCATCTCTTCCGATGATCAATCCATTTTTAATTATATTGCCGTCAGGCCCAAAGGCACCCTCCGAAATTATTCTACCGTCCTTTCCATGAATCACACCACCAGCGACGTACGAGCCATCGGATCCAAACATTTCTTTAGTCAATGGCAAGCCGCTGTAATCGAATATCACTCCGCTTGCGACGAAGCTGTCTTCTGGAAGCGCCGAGCATAGATTTAAAGGTTTGCCGTCTTTACCATAGACAAGACCATCTTTCACAGAACTTCCATCTGGTTTGAAGAATGAGAACTTTAAAGGCTTCCCATCTTTAGCATACACTTTTCCGTCTTTAATGGACGAGCCTTCTGGTACGAACGAATCTTGATTAAGAGGTTTGCCGCTTTTTGAATGGATAACGCCTTTCTTTATAAAACTTCCATTCGAGCCGAAGGACTCTTGTTTAACGGGCTTACCGTCCTTTCCAATTATCATTCCGTCTTTGATCAATAGATTGTCTGGCCCAAGGAAAGCATCTGACAGTGTTACCCCATTTGTGTCATAAATTAACCCATCTTTAATTATTATCTCATCGGGCTTGAAGAGGCTTTGCGATAACGGTTTACCATCTTTATCATGTATAACGCCTTCTTTCACGAAGCTTCCGCCTGCTATTAGAGGAATCTGGCTCAAGGGTCTACCATCTTTCGCATGGATGATACCATCTTTTACGAAAGTTCCATCAGGTTTATAAAACGCGTGTTTGATTAGCTTCCCATCCTTACCAACAACTTTTCCATCCTTCAATTGAGCACCACAGGGGAGCAAAGATCCTTGGTTCAAAAACTTTCCGTCCTTTGAATAAATTATGCCGTCCTTTATAACAGACCCGTCTGAACTAAAGGATTCATGTTTCACTGTTTTCCCGTCCTTTGAAAATACTTTTCCCTCTGTTATATAATGGCCTTCGTGTCCTAGGATACCATTGTTAACAAGATTTCCATCTCGACCATAAATGAAACCGTCGGAGACGAAAGTTTCGTCGGGTATAACTGCAATCTGATTCAAAGGCTTCCCACTCTCGTTGCACACCACTCCAGCAACAATATAATTTCCACTTACGCCATACGATCCTTGCGTGAGCGGTCTAGAATCCGAGGAAAATACAAGACCATCCTTCACGTACGCCCCATTGACGCCTAAAGTGCCATATTGCACCGGTTTCCCATTTTTCATCACAATTTTACCGTCCTTTACTTGCGCGTGCTCTAGTCCCAATAAATGCTGATCAACTATTTGTCCGTTAGAACCATATATGAGGCCGTCTTTGATAAAGTTCTTTTCAACACCTAAAGAGTCTTGGTTCACAGGTTTGCCGTCTTTAGTCGTGATCACGCCGTTATTAATATAAATCCCATGGGGCCCGAAGTCAGCTTTTTTTATCGGAGTCTCCTCCTTCGTACAAACTTTTCCATTCATCACTTTACTGCCTTCCGGACCGAGATGACTTTGATCCAATGGCTTGCCATCCTTGGTGTAAATCACACCTCCGATAACTTTCGAGCCATAAGGAAGCGGTAAGATATGGTACTCTGGCTTGGATTCTGTAGCCGGTGGTGGAACTATAGCGGCTGCTTGATTAGCAGCTGCTTGCTGTTGTTCAGCAGCAATCAAGACTGCTGATAGATTCTTGTCAGTCTCCGGCGGCTGGCACGCGTTTTTCTGCTGCTCTTTCAATCCCGCTGATTCCACGTAGTTTAGGCCAGGGGTCTTTAATCCTGACGGGGGTTTAATGGCGTCCATGTCTTTGGTTTTCCTCTTCTCCGCTGACTCTGCCACTTTCTTCTCCTCACCCGGGGCATAATTGAAAGCTAAGCCCGTGGCTTTGCGACTCGCGGAAGTCGGGGACTGTTGATTATGTACCCCAGGTGATGCTGGCCTATCCTCGTACGAGAATCCGTGCGGCGTGAAGGGTTTCCGCGTTGGGGATGTTTCGGTTTCTTCGTAATCGTAAGGCTTCGTGTAGCTGGGAAGCTGCGGGGATTCCGGAGTGGTCTTTGCCTTCTCGATATTCGACGATGTCTCGGTCAAAGGTTTCGCCTGTTTCTCTGATACCGGGGAAAGATTCGATTCCGTGTCGCTCTTGTCCAGCGACTCATCCAGATCCTTCTGCTTCTTCTGCTTGGCATCCTTATCCTTTTTGCCGAATAGGAAGCCGCCTACTGGCCTCTTTCATAATAAACAAAAAAATCATGCAATGCCAGAAACATGCCATACACCTAACGTAATATTCTTTGTAGATACGGTACAAATAAACTATAATAAAGCTAATGAAAACTACATATCGATGCATTACTATCTTCTTCGTCATTTACACAAAAAAAGAAAAAAAAATTATACGTTAACTAACAACCGTGCACATCTGCATTCTGAGGCTATGTATGCGTATACATACTTGTAATACTTTCTGTTCAAACTCAATTCTCATATTAACACCCGTAGCTTTTATGCATAGAAATTCCACTCTAGAGACGAATACGATGAAGTAATCTCATTTTCACTAACTGCGGTAGACAGTAGCATGACAGTGGCTTAACAATGTACACTTACCTTCGCTTTCTCTTTCTTTTCTTTGTCTTTTTTCTCCGGCGTCTCCTTATCTTTCTTTTTCAATTCTTTTTTACTCGGCGACTTGGCGTCGCTGTTCTCAAGCAGAGCGCTCTCGTTTATCAGGTCGGAGTTGTTCAGCCGATCATTATGATTCTCCTTCTCGTTTTCGTTTTGCTTATCCTTTTTCTTCTTGGATCGTACACCGCCGCCCGGTAGGACCGCAATTCCCCCGACCGGTTTCTACAAGTAAATTTATAGTCACACATCGCTTCATGCAATAAGCACGGCATCGACACTCTATCGCCAAGCTGCTATAAACTACGATGATTACGCATTCTCTTGGTATATTACTCTCATGCTCAGGTAACCAAGTACGGTCTGCGCTCTCAAAAAATACAATCGTTGACCTGTCGAAGGAGAACATATTTTCCTGCACAGTTCGCTCGTAGCGACGTTAACGCGATTCTCCCTTCTTTGATACTTCTTCGAACACGGTGTCGCTCGACACAATTGTGTTATTTACATGCGAATTTGAAGCATCGGCGCAGTTAACTTTTAATCTCCTGCTCTCTCTCTACCAATGTCAACAGCATACTTTACAAAAATATTCATAAAACTTTCGGCATCTATTCACACACAGGCTCGATGCATGTATCAGCTGTGAAGCGATGATGGCCGTATTATGTGGGCGGAAAATAAATAAAAAAAAAATAGCGGCATGCGTCGAAAAGAGGAAAACACCAAATGGTCACATACATTATAATACAAGTAAAAAGTCGGTTAATGCAACGTCAAGTACGTCCTAGGAAAAAGTTCTATACCTTTTTGCCACGATCTGCATCGTACTCTCCTTCCAGGCTACTGGTACTGCTGGCTGATGTTGTTCCGGCGCTTGTTTTGCGTGTGAGCTACCGGTGTTAGTTAGGTGTCAGTTAGTTTTTTTTATGGTTGAAGCGCTGGGACGTGAAGATTGAATTCAAGTTTGTGAAATTAGAACACAAATGCCAGCTACGGTGTTTAGAATTTCGACGACAATTGCAGGACCATGTCCCGTGAAATCTACACATTCCTCCGTTCTTTGCATGGGGGCATTACAAATTCGTTATGGACTCACAAAAGTTAATTAACTGAATGCTTTTTATCGAGCATTTGATCTGTCGCGTTTAATTCTACAACTTCTACGACAAGATTAACTTGTTCTCGATGTACGGAGCTTGTATCGATAATGCTTTCGAAATGGATGTAATAAAATAGCTAATGCATACAGCCATGTCTAATACATGGTTAACACAATAAATCATTAGCATGCCACGGCTACAAGTATCATCCGTTTAATTTGATAAAGTAAGTGCATGGTGATCGATTCATACTTTTTATCAAATACTCTAGCTTCTTTTACTTTAAGTGATCCAATTGGTGTTCTACAATTTCTCGGTTTCGTAACGTAGCTATCGTTCCAACGACAAACGTCAAAGACACTAGTAGTACGCGGATTGAAAGATAATTGGTAAAATTTCTTGGTAAAATTATAGACCTTTTAAGATAAGGCCATTGTTTGAAAGCGTAGACCGCAGGTGAAATCAGATGTAAATTCCCCCTCCCAAAAATGAATCGACAAGTTTTCAATTCGCATGACGATCTCATGCATCTTCTACAAACTATAGCCATGTTCGATATGTATAAAAGAATCGATTACAAGTGTATCCGGTTTTACCTTTTCCTTCTGTTTTTTAATCGGACTAGGCCGTTGGTCTATGTGTTCCATGTCAGGTATCATTTCCGGCTCATAGCTCATCGTGTGCCTCTTGCTAGGTTCCGAGCCGTAAGTCTCCACTTGCTTAGGTCCGCCTAACGCTGTGAACGGGCAGTGTTAAAAAAACATTACAAGATCTAAACGTAATCCAACGACTCCATGAGCTCGTCGAAATAATGATTGCGCCAGAGTTCAGAAATATAACGAAAGTACTCTTACCGTCCATGCTGCGAGACGTTGGCCGACGACCACTCAGAGACCTTTCAAACTGCGGGGGTTGTCTATCGATGGGTGTCTTCTTCGTCTCGTAATGAGTTCTTCCAGAGTAGCGGAAGCGAGAACCCAGGTGCGGTATCAAGCCTACTTTCTTTACAGGCTCAGGACTCATGAGCCTAAAAACGCATTTAGTAACACCTTTCGCTTTAGCACTACTCATTTACACCGTCGTAATCCATGAATGATTATTCACCTGAAGAAAGTGTGATGCTCCACGCAAACTTTCCATAACTTCTTCGCGGCCCTGTGGTTGGCCAATTTAAAACCGATTGTGGACTCGAACTGTTCGAATTCGCCAGGCCTGATTTTTATGTAAAAATTATGCCTCTTGTAGGAGATCTTCAGTATCTTCGGCCAGGCAAACCTGTTGATACGTAATCGATCCCTGTAGACGAGGAGGCCCGACGAGCATACGCCCAACATTATATCAACGCCCTCGGAGTCTTTAGCGGGATGTAGATCGACCCCGTACATCGCCAACTTTTTCGCGTTCTCCAGAAAGTGGAGCTCCGCCTCGGCGGGTGTTTGACCCCTGCAACAAACCCCAAGTGCCTCATTAATAGTATTTTACTTGACCAATACCCCGCGCCATAACAACAGCGCCAAGTAACAGAGAGGGAACACTGACTTGTGCGTTTTGTGCAGGTCCATCACTTTCTCCACCAGCTCCGGCGTCTGATTGGGGGAGAACTTGAAATCCTTCAAGTACGTACGGCCGTGCTCGTCCGGATCGTAATCTCCGACCTCTGATTGCACTAAATACGAGCCTAAAAGCGCGTGGGTGACAAACGAGCAGGGTAATCGGCCCATGATAATGTCGTTTCTAATCTGGAGGCATAGCTGATAGCGCGTTATGTCTTCCTGTAATTGAGCTGGGTCCGGCGGATAAAACTTCACCTCGAAATTAAACTTCCATGGCTCGTCTGCGAATCAAATGAAAGATCAAGCTTAATATGAATCTATCCGTACCAAGGCACCAAACAGTGATGGACTGACTAGGACGTCAGCTTGCCCGATGGCATGGGGCAAATTAAAGTATTGGCGTGGGGCACGTTAAAAATGTTGCTGACCTTTTTAGTAGCTTGAAAATATAATAGAAGTTTTAAAAGTTTAGAAAAACTTGAATAAAATCATTTATCGAAGATACTTTATATTTACAAATATAATAAATGTCTGTGAAAAAATAATTCTGATTCGGGTTATGCGAGGCCGATGCATACGTTGTTTTTATAGTGTCCCTTGACAAGCAACATTTTTCAAGTCAGTCCACTACTGATGACAGAGAAGTGTAAAGTGGGTCTCCCTACTTTTCACGAATTTCGCGATCCTCTTGTCCAAGTCCAGCCAGTTGCGTGGATCGTGCCTGTCCTCGTAAAGAAGACCAAAGTAGTCCTTCTCCAGGAGATTCATACTCTGGCATATCATGTCGAGCAGCTCCTGGCCCTTCGCCTTCCTCTGCAAAGAATAATGGAATCCCAACTGATGAGCATCAAGGTTCTTCCATGAAGAGAGTAATACCTACATTGATGAACAAGCGATCTACTTACGTCTATGTGGAAGTCTTTGACGGTGCCATCCAGCAGAGTGACCTTAGCGATGGCCGTTTTCCCCTTGCTAACCGGACTCTTCGTGGGCGAATTCGTCCCGGTGCCATTCTCGGCTGTGACTTCTGGCGGGCCACCAGCCGACTTTTGTTCCTCTGGCATCTTTCAGCCCTGTGCTAAAAAAAAACAGCGCACGTTAATTATCTACCTCAGTGGCATTCTAGAAAAAAGGCGCACAACGCGCGAAGCCATTGATCAATCCGTTTCCTCGATAACTCGCTCGGCGCTCTATCGAGCGAGAAGATCGCGTGCCAGTTCAGTGTATTCGAGTATAGATCCTGTCTAGACCATAGACAGTGCCGTAGAGAAACAATCAATATTTGTACGGGGCTCGCGGTGCAACGTGTGTAAGTCCTCCATAAAACGTTGCAACTTCTATCTCATGAACGAAGGAAAAACGCGGAAAAATAAGAACGGTTGTCGCTCTAAGCTTGTGACCATCGTAGAGCTGCTCTAAACAGAGTAATTTCCGTCTGATCACACTAATTTCTCCTTTCCAGTCTTAAATCATAGACCTTACTCCTCGCGAAGAAAAGCTCGCTTCCTTTTACCGTACTAGATCACCACAACAGTTGCAGCCCCTTTGAAATACCTATCCAACGGAAAATTCTCTGGATTTTGGTACATCTTGCTCATTTAGCTCATCGCGTTAAGTATATACAAGGTGCTAGTGCTCGATCTAACGATAGGTACATGACGAGCTCGATCGTCAACTGGCAAAGAAACCACGGCAGTGACGACGACCGATTTCGTAAGACTTTGGCAGACATGTCTACATTTATCGCAGGTCGTTGGCCCTTCTTAACAGACGAGAAGGGACGTGTACCTACAGGCGTTCGCTGGGCGCAATGCCTCGATACGGAGCCGATGATAAAGGCACCGATATGCGCAATATATTTATTACACCGAGCTGAGAATACCATGGCCGCGTATTATTAGCCGGCGCGCGGTCGCTTTGAAAATGCACCGGGAGGAATTATGAAACGCTCTGAAAATTCCACCCTCGATTGCTAAGCCGAGCGAGAACATTCGAATTTCGCGAAACAAATGACTACCTGCGACCCTGACCGACACGCTCTGGCGACTTCTTCATTCAAACGAACGGAAAGTGGCTCGGGGACGGACTTGTGTGCAACGGCAACCATTGGACAAATGGCAGCCTCAATTGCGAGGAATCAGAGGCGTGTGCATTATAGTATCTGTATACAGATACCGGGATGTCGTTCAAACTCTGTCTAACGCCTCAACAGGGAAGGATCTTTGAAGAGATCACCTGATGACCCTGGGGCCATTTGAGGTGTTCCCGAAACGGTCGGAGGAACTCTGCCCGTGATCGATTTCTATCGTATAGTTGAACGGAAATCACGGTTTACCGTACAATTGCGGGCGAATATCTCGTTACGCGGGCCACGCAACCGGTCCGACAAAAGAGTAATTACATAAATCTGCTCCTGGGTCGCGCTTGCGCAACAGAGCCGTGATTGGAAAAGGGACGCCTATTCTCGATTCTATATACTGTAATGCAGACGACCTCAGCCACTGATGAAATTCACGACCCTTTGATCTCGAATTTTGCATTCAATTAAGGGTAATATACAAGTAGCACGGTGGTAGGATAAGTTTGGAAGTGATTTTAAAAAAATTCATGAACTTTATTGAAATCGTAACATAAGGTTCTTATGATATGTTGTAAAAAAGTACCAAAAAAAATTTGTTGTCAAATTTTTTTTAATTAAAAAAATGTTTTCAAATTTTTCAAATTTTTTTTAATAAAAAAATTTGAAAAAATGTTTTTTGTTCTCACTTACACATATCGTAAGAACCTTGTGTTACGCGTATAGCGTACTAGCTTTACTACTCGGCTTCACCCGAAATTTAGATTCTGATTTCATAAAAAAAATTTACTATTTTTTTTTAGAGAAAATGGTCACATTCATCTGGATTAATCAGGCATAATGAGCTGAGGCACATTTAGCTATCCCACAGTTTATCGTTCGAAAGTTTTTAGGCGACAGACAAACACACAAACATATAGAAGCTTTCTGCTTTATATATTAAGATTGATTTGCAAGCGGGAGTCTATTCGCTAATGAGATACATTCCAGATAAGAAATTATGCGTCTGGCGTTCGTAATAGAAAACTGATTCACCTATAAGCCTGCAGAGAAATCGCGAAGGAATTCGCAGAACTCGCTCTTGTAACAAGTTCGACAAGCCCGATGCCGTCATCGCTGGAAACAATCGTCCTTTGCCGTGCTCTATGCCAGTCTGGTGAAGTAACGCGACGATTAGTAGGCGCGATGACGCGGGTCACAAATATTATATCCGCCGATTCGAATTAATTAAAAGCGAACTAGATTCGATATACCATGAGGACATTACAGCGCTCGAGGGATCACGAGGAACTGAAGGATGATCCCAGGTATCGAAGGGCCGCGAGGAAACTTGTAACCGGTGACTGAGGCAGCAAACTGGTCGCGATCCTCGTTTCACCAACGGGTCAGTTTAAAGTTTAAAACGGTGAAAGGGACGGCGCGACGGTGGGGCCCGGTCTGAAAGAATCCGTTTCTGCTCGTCGCGAGGAGATCCTTTCAGAGACGCGTGGGCTTCGCGTTTGGTCGTGTGTCAAAGGGCTGATTGTAAACGACGAGGGTCGCGTGATCCATGGCACACACCTACGCGACCCGCGCGCACTGCGCACACGCCTCCTCTGTTGATCTCCTCTTCACTGTATTAAACAGACATCGTCTTCAATGAAGGAATTCGTAGGTACCTCTCCAGCAGACGTGGAACGCGCATCCTTCCAGACATCGATCGGTCGAATTAAAAATAGAAGATGGTGGAGTGGAAGAGCTCTGGCGCCCGTTTGCTTCATCGCTCAGAATTATTTCGATGATTTATTGGTACGAGCCACACACAGCTCACATGGAGAACCATATTTCGAAGCAAATAACGAATGTAGTCGCTTGGTGGAGTTTCACTCTGTTTGTAAGGGGACCAGGAGGATTTTGCTCATAGCTGAAAAGGTTTTATGATTCTTTCGTTTGGGACGCAAGTTCTAACGAGGTCAATAGCCATGGAAAATGTAGCAACCAGAGCAGATCGAATCGGAAGAGTCAATTATCATTAGAATAGCATACTTGCTCGAAGGAAGCGTTAATTGAGAAGTGCAATATTAACGGAAATAGAAATCGACTTGTTAGGAATCGTTGAGAATACTCTTGGATACCTCGAAGGAGCAACTATTTAGTTACTAGAAGAACGGTGGGTCGTCGGCTACAAATTCGAGAAGGGCACACACAGCTGATACCTTGAAATCCCGTCTGGAATCATTATTAGGTATATAACTGCGAAGGACTTGGATGGTGAAAGCCCCAGGGATCTCGCGATTCACCAGTATTGGCTCGTATTTTCCAGTTAACGGAACCGTACGGTACTTCAATCCAGAGTATCGACATCGTGCCCCCACGTGCCGATGGGTAGCGATATCTCCTTCAATCTACTCCCTTGAAGATTTTCAATCAAATCAGTCCTTGCTGCACTATTACATCCAGACTTTTTGCATTTATTTATTTATTTAACGGGGGGTACCATACAGTTATTACAATGAAGCATATAGTCAAGTAAGTAAGGGGCAGTCTATAATAATTAACCTGTATACCTAACCGAAGAGAAAAATGAAGAAAAATATACACAGTCTAATGTAAGTATATAACAGAAGAGAAAAAAAAATATACAGAGAATAAGATATACAGATGTGATATGTGTTCGTACTAAAAGAATTCAGAAAAGGGAAAGGGCAAATAGTAGCAAAAATGAAAGTAAACGTAACTTTTAACCCTCGCGAAGACCCTCGATGATCTCCGCAATGTCTAATATTAGAATACCATTCGTTCTAAAGGGGAAATCCTATTTTTCGGGCTAAAAACATGACAAAATTTGAGAATTCTTTTTTCAAGAAACTAGCGATTCGATTCATCCGAAATTTGGACCACGTTTTTATGCATCTTTTGAAGTTGCAGATTAGTTTTTAATAATATATACATGGTCCAAATTTCAGACAAATCGAATCACTAATTTCTTCAAAAAAAATTCCCAAATATTCCCATGTTTTCAGCCCGAAAAAATAAAATTCCGCCCTTAACAACCACATGCAAGTAGCAGGTTGACGAAATCCTTCCTCCCGTTCGTAGGGGCACTGCATAAGCATGCGGAGTAGTTTGTTAACCCGGTCGCGCGTCTCGTAATCGCCCGAGCACATGAATGAACGTGCGCGCTCGAGTCGAAGCGGACGCGATCGTTTTCCAGTGGCATTTAAATCCCTCGCGACGAGCTCGGAGGGCTCCGGCGCGAGATCGTCCCGCGAATCGATGAAAATCCCCTGCTAGGATGTTTGATCGATGGACGAGGCGCCGTCGTCGCGGGCGAATACGTGCGAGCTGATAATTTTCCAGCCGACGAGTATCCAAGAAACCCACCGCTTGAAAACGACAAGCTCGGGTCGTGTGGGCGTATAACAGCTTCTGTGAAGCGTGCCCACAACTGCAACCGCGACTGATAGGGGCCAAAGGAAAAGAAAGGAGGCCTCCTCTTCCGTTCGCTCTCTTTTCCCTCGAATCGCTCTTTCCGGAGACACCGTCGCCCGCAATGCATTCCGCAAACACGGTGCACTCTGCTAATTACCGCGACATTCTTGTCGGTTTATACAGTTTACGGGGGAGGGGACGGGAGCCTGGTCCACGAGGGGATTGCGGCGTGTAGCGAACATTCCATCAGGGCCTTATCTAGTTCTGTTGTAGGTCTGGGCAAAAATGATTTTTGCCGCCCTTTATATTTAATTTTAAAGAATTATTTTAACCATTTAGCGCCCGCACCTAGATACCGTTGAAGGAAAAATATCCCGTTTTTTATTGTTAAAAATGGTCTGAATTTATATATTTTTATAAAAAAAATTTTTTTTTATATATTTTTTTTATTTTAATTTATTTTTTCGGAGGTTAAAATGCATAAACCCAAAGAATACGGGGTTCATATAGGTCCAACTTTCTTCAGTGAATAAAACTACGCTAAACATGTATCACTTAAACTGCTGCAAACAGCGAAATGCCAATGCAAACGGCGAAACGGCAAAAAAAAGGAATGTATCATATATGATACATTTGGCGCTAAAGGGTTAGAAGAGTCGAACTTTTTGTAGATACATAATCGTTGGATAACAAAAGCCTTTTGTTTTATAAGAAATTTATAATTTTAAATTTACAAAAAAATAACGTGAATACAAAATACATTAAAAAAAGTTTTAAAAACATTTTCAACTTGCAAAAGATCTTCCAACTCTGATGGGTGATGTAAAAACAAATTTCAAGTTTCATACTAAATTCAAACCTGTATTACGCTTTACCGCTTTTTAGAAACATTTACTTTTTAATTAGTTTCTATTGATTTTAATTTTCTCTTTCTACCAAGTTTGTCGCCCTCAACAACCGCCTTCCATGGATTTCCTTACCAATAAACTTGAATTTACGTAGGAAAAACAGTGAAGCTCCCCCGTCGCGCAAGATGCGAAGCAAGAAATGCAGCCGCGTGTTCTGCGCCACGAGTAAGCAAAACTTTCATCGGACAGACAAGCGCGTCGAAGCAAAACACAGGGGAGGAATAGAAACTGAAACTACGAAGAACGTGACGCGACTGCTTCTTTCCCATAATTGGACGTGTCGATGGCGTTCTCCCTCGTTAACAGGCTGCACAGAACTGGAGATCTTGACGGAGCCCCGGAAAGTCATTTGGAAAACATTTCCCCTCCTCGGGGGAGGATTATCGAATCGTGGCGACCGAGAACAAAGTCTCGCGCCGCTCCCCAGCTCCGTCGAGTGGAAACAAGGGCGGATAAAAGAATCGGCACCCTTTCACGGGCGGCGGTGATTTTCGTATCCGCTAGCAGACAGGCGCCGGGGCTCACATCGGAGGGCGCACAACCACCAGTTGTGACGTTTTTTATCGCCCCTTGCAGACGCTCGCGTCTCGTTGATCGACGGAGTAAAGGGGGGGTTGCTCGCCACGTTTTGTTTCCTTTGCAACCCTTTCTTTCATCGCGGGTTATTCATCGGTAGGTCTTCCTCCACTGTGCCGCGGGACTCAATGGCGGGTGAGAACTCGCTGGGGCTGAGAGATAAGAGCTGTATAGGACTCGCCTAGGGGATGGGAGGGTGGCGGAGGAGGATCCTCGACGCGTGAAATTAAAGGATCGAAAGTTGTAAAAACGCGACGTATAAATTTCGTCGAGTGAACTCGTTTTTTCCCTTATTGGTCGCGAGTTCATCATCCCCCGGGGGGAGGACGCGTTGATTCGACAGGAAAGTGCATCCGAGCTCGCCCGAGCTCCGTTGGAACTAATGGCGATTACGTTGTCGAAAAGAGGTACCGACCGATCCGTGGCGTCGGATCGAGGGGCTGGCGAGAGGTTGGTACTTTAATTAAACGCCACCGCCGAGGTGCCCTGCCGTATTTTTGCACGAGCTTTCCTTCACGAGTGCTGGGGACGTTGGAGGGGCCGTTACGTAGCGCGTAAATTAAAAGCTCGAGGACCTCGTCAAGAGCGAGAATGTATAATACGCGATTCGATCGTGTCACGCAACGAGCGCGAGCGCGCTGCGTGACTCACGGTCGCGTCTCATAATTTATAACAATTTGGAGGGCGTGGCGGTGCTTCGATGCGACCAAATACCAGAATCTGTAATGCTGGCGAAGATCGTAGCGAGACTTCATCCCGAGAGCGAAATCCAATCCTCGTCGTTACCCTGACTCTGCGCGTGGAGGGGAAGGTAACACAATGGCCCCGTCGATTTCCTCCCAGCCTTTCCTGATTTCCTTTTTCCAGAGCTTTCTATGGAAAAGGCGAACCAATGGGAATTCCTTCGTGCCAGCGCAAATGAATTACAAACAAATGCCGCTCCGGGGCCGTTTAGCCGCCTCTTTTCTCTCGCGACGGTTCCGTTGCAACAACAATAGCGATTTTTTACGACCACTTTTTCCCCGCATAAACCGAGATAATTGGCCGTGTCGTAGCCGTGACGTTGCCGCTGGGTGCAACGCAGTCCGAGAGTTATTGCCGCTCTGCTTTTTCATGGCTAAATCGTTTTGTTCGCGCTGTGCGCGCCCGCTGGTTCGTGAAAAGCATCCCTGCTTGCCCCCCTCCCCCCCTCCCAGAAGAAACGTCTCACGTCCCTGACTCCGTGCCCCTGCCGCGCAGGTGGAAGCGAAAGTGACCGGGGTTCCCGTGAAAATCGCGGGCGCGAGAAAGAAAACATCGCGAACCAGTGAGTTCACGCGCGGCGGATTCTCCGCCGTGGAGAAAACGCCACCATTAGATGCGCCAAGCGGCCATGACGGAAGTGGAAGAGGCGAAAAAAAGAAATCGCATATCAGGTTGATTACATGCGTGATTTAATCGAGCACGAGCGCGTGCACGATCCACGAACACGAAGCGAAGTTGAATAAAAAGTAGTAGGAAGATGTTCCGCGATATTCCACATGCGCCAGATTATCTTAAAATTCCACTCGAGGCTTTCTTCGCGTCAAGTTATTCATTAGCCCGAGTGGAGCTTGGATATTTACGCGGTTACTCAGGTTCGATCAAGTCTGTGGGTTAGGTCCATAAGGAAAACATGGGACATTATTATGGAACGAACACCGCCACGCCTTGTCTACATTTATCTCCCATGTTTTTCTGCATAATATGGTGAACGCTCAGCGTTGCATTACCCGTGCTTCCGTTGGTTGCTTTACAAAGGAGCAATCAAAATTTAAGCGAATTAGTCGCGCTAGCGATGTTCCAACTGCTCTAACAGGTGTTGACGACGACGCCTCGTGCCTAATCCCGCACGCGTGGGACGTTTTGATTTAGCTTGGATAATAGTATGGTACTCGATAAGCGTAGCTTTGAATGATATCGACGGACTGATAACGTCGGCTGATGGGATAGACGTGCGATTATCGCACAGGACGAAGTGGATTTCAATGGTCGACCCAATCGAGCACATGTCGTTTGTTTATTTCCTCTTTACTCGCGTTATTTCGAATAGGGTAGATGTACCATTTGTGGCCACTTTAAGGATTTCCGTACCATTCACAGATACATAACTTACAAAAGAATACGTACACAAAAATAAAGAATATATCAGTGTAATCCAAAATCTACAGATAATTGAAATATTCTACGTTGAACAATGTTTTAAACATAATTATTTAAAAAATCATTATATTATCGTGCCGGACTGTTTTGCACCATTTGTGGCCACGTATGATTATTAAATAAAACGGGACAACAAAACAGTAGAAATGGTGCCAACAACCCATCCTTAGACAGCTTAATTCATTGTAATGAAAGTGAACTAAGAATACTTAATATATCGGAATAAATAAGACAGTGGCCACAAATGGTGCAGTGGCCACAAATGGTACATCTACCCTACACGGAACGTTAGAATTCTCTTATTAAAATTGGAACGATAACTATCGATGCTCTTCCTTGGTCTAGTTGAACACACAGTAGTCCCTAATAAAAAACGCCTGTGTATAACGTCTTCCTAAAACGAGAACTCGTTCATCCCGACACCAGGATCAATGATACCTGATTGGTCAGAGTGCACCAACGGTACCGGTGTCATAGTTCATGGGTACGCACGTCTATGAACGGGTTGGCGAGTTGAGGCGAGTGACGAATGCACAGGGCGTATTACACTGGCGAGTGAGCCAGTGCTTCCCCCACCCCCAAGTTCATTGTAACGTTGGTCATGTCGTGCATCACCTCCCTACGAACGGCCGCACCCCCCTACGCAACGGTCTCTCAAAGTGCACTTGCTTGCCCATGTTTAACGTTCATCCACGTTTCATGGGCCCCCATTAACGCACAACATAAAGTCACTGTAATCCTATTACGTCAGATATTTAAAGCTACCTCGTTATATTAGAGACATCTATTAATAATTCCGCGAGAGATCGTTCCGCGTTACCACGCCGCGAGAGCCGCAAGAGTTTCTCGACGCCCAAGAAAGATGAACGAGGAAAAGCTTTCATCGATTATTCGCGGGCGGAAGCCAGAGTGCGTCTTTCGAAAAACTTACCACCTCCGCGACGCTGCGCGTAATTGACCTAATTGGCGGTAACGAGCGTTCACGGTGACACAAGACCTCACGAACGGTGTGCAGACGAAACTTCGGCGTATAAAAATCTTCCAGGGTCAGCCAAAAAGAGTTACCTCTACGTGGAGAATCGAACGAACAGTTCCTCCGTGTTTTAATCGAATGTACAAGGAGAGATCGGTGCGTACGGCGAGGTATCAAGCGTGTGGCACACTTCGGAGGAATGCTTTACCCTCAGGGTCGCACGACGAACCGGGAATGCTCGTACAAATGACTTACAAACAGTGAACGCATCGTTATTTCGGACTTGTCAATCGCTTTCCCCCCACTTGTTAACGATAAAGCACACCATCCGCATCCCGTTTCTGTATTTCCCTTCGGATTCTGTGTGACGCTTCGCACATCGCTAATTCTACGATTGCGAGAGAACGGATTGTATATACACTTTGACGAAATACGATACACGACGCGTAAGGAATGCATTTTTACAACTTTGAAATTGACTCCACTGACTGTACGCTCTTCCACAGACACGATCGCTCCCGAAAACTTTTTCTTATAAACGTCCAGCAGTGGCGTCTCGGATAATGTTTATGTTTATTTAAATTATCTTCGATACACTGCTACATGCACGGTGAATATTATTTACTATGCATGCAAGAGCAACAGTCGTGACGCTAATATATTCCATCAATCGGGCCCAACAGATGTCTCCGTGAATTTTCGATCAAGTTAGAATCGGTAAACACATTCCTTCTAATACGTGCAACCTCAAAGAGAACACACTTTGCTCGGCATCGTTGTAGCTTATACGAATATTCCGAGCCCACCCTTGTACGATGGTAAATTCCATGCGAAAAGATTTCTCGTTGGAAGAATTTTTGCGAGTAATAATACGCTATTTACGAGTGCGTGCCGATGTCGATGGGAGAATTCAATAACAAACATGGTATATTCCCCGTGTCGTACATATTTAACAACTCGGGAAGATGGAATTATTTTGAAGCGAGATTCGGCGGAAGATCGCCACACACCGTGCCGTCAAGGTGATGTGTGAAATCGGAAGGCTAGTAAAACTTACCTATGGGATGTGGACGCGATCTTCTCTCGAATAATGCACCACGAGAAAAACGCGTATAAACAGTACGACAAGGGACAACGCACAGGGCCGAAACACCGATTCTTTTCTTCTCGCGATCGTGTAACGGTGTACTTCCTACTGTAATCACATAAACAACTCTCGTTCCAATTCCGCCGACAGCTACGAATACGAGGCAGGTCCGTCGAGTCGCGGGGCGACGCTGAATGCGGCCACGGCCCATACTCGCACCATTTTCAAATAGTCCCTCTCACGTCGTACACAAGCCGATTTATAACTCTACGTACCTTGATGCTATCGAATCCTTCGCTAAACGAACGATCACAGCTCATGGAGAATCCAAACGCGTTACAAAACTCGCGCAATAGTGACGCACCATTTAATACGTAGCCGCTAGGACAGTGAATATGGGACTGCTTTCAATGTTCTTACGCGCGAGTCAATATGGCCGACTACCTAGGAAAATCAGTTTCTCTTATGACGCAATCAAGCGAGTACCGCCCTGTTCGAAAACATTTTATGAGGTAGATGGCAGCACACGGGTGGCAAACTGGATCGGTTGGTAAAAACAAGTCGGTCGATAAGACAGAGAGAGAGACGGAAGCAATTACGCTCCGTACGAGGATATAGAAGACTTGTCGATAGAAGGCTTCTTTTATTTTAATAAGCAACACACAAACTAGATATAAAATAAACCGAAAGTCTAATACGTATTTTTCTATCCTCGATTTTTGGGGTCCCAGGACAGGGTCGAAGTAAAAATCAATTTTCATCGTATTTAATTTGAATTCTAACCGTCAGTAGGACTGCGATCGAATTCCAGCATGAATCGATAACGTTGCATGCGACAGAAAAACGAAAAGGGGGTTCTAAAGTCACCGATCTGTGCGACAAAAATTTACATTGGATATAAAGTCTATATTCTATTCTATACCTCGTCCGTGATGTCGTAATCGTGTAATCGATGATCAGTTTTCAACGGTTTCGCCGATAAATAAATCCTGCGAGGGCAAGAATTCATTTTACTCGAGTCTCTGATTGAATCGTTCGTGCTATCATATACAGTTCCCTGACGTTTTAATTTCTGGCTTAATTGCGGTTCGCAGCTTGGAAATAACGTACATATATGGTGAGGTCAGGAAGTGTATCAATGAATACGCAAAGTAGCCGTGGACGGTATTAAACTCGAAGCTTAACCATCGTTTTATTTAGGTGAGAAGGGAGGAAAGTCCCTCGCAATTCTAAAATTCTCGTACACAAAACAATAGAGGAGTGGGGGATATGGACATACTTTGCTGCATGTCGCGACCGTGATTTGTGCGCGAGATAACGGAAATGTTTTGATCGTGACCTTTAATAATCGTTGCGACAGGAGCTACGGCCTGATAATGGGCAACGCAGGGAGTAATCAACCGGTTGGTCATCATCACGGTGGCGGTTCGACCAGAGAACATCGTCATACCAAAGACCACCCTCCGCCATCGCCAGGGAAAGAAGGCCAGGCATTCGTATTTGACAAAAAGCCAATTATTCAGAAATTAGTTTTCCAGTCGTCCGAGGAAGAACCTTATTATTCTAAAGTATACCCGATATATCCTTACACTCTGCGAATTATAAAAATACAGTATTGCCCAATTCCAGAAACTTAATTTGCCAATAGAGTAACGCTCAGCACGACAGTGACGACTTTGGCACCCAACGTCCACGTTCCAACACTGTGTCCGAAGGGACAAAGGTAGCGGACAACAAAGTACTGCCGACAGTGTTCAAGTGGGAAGGAGGTGGTAAACAAGTTTATATCAGCGGGACTTTTACGGGATGGAAGACATTGCCGATGGTCAAGAGTCACGGTGACTTTGTAACGATCATCGATTTACCAGAGGGAGAGCATCAGTACAAGTTCTTTGTTGACGGCGAATGGAGACACGATCCGGACATTGTAATGGGCCAATTTCTTGATTCCTATAATACGAGATTGCAGAGTGGTTCTCACGATGTTTAATTGTTTTTCGTAGAAAATAATTGACAATGGTATGGGTTCCAAGAACAATTTAGTGTCTGTTAGGAAATCTGACTTCGAAGTATTTCAAGCACTGGCAAAAGACAGCGAAGGCATTACCAGTAGCGCTCAAACCGAGTATGCTCAGGACATTCCTCCTCATAGGCCGTGGGAGAAAGTGGCTGGACCGCCGATATTGCCTCCGCATCTGTTGCAAGTCATTCTGAATAAAGATACTCCCTTGTCTGTAAGTATACGGAGCTGGGGATCGTAAACGAGCGTTTAATCTTTACAGAAATAAATGGTATACTATGATTACAGTGCGAGCCGACGCTTCTACCAGAACCGAACCATGTAATGTTGAATCATCTGTACGCTTTAAGTATCAAAGATAGCGTGATGGTTTTGTCAGCGACGCATCGCTACCGCAAAAAATACGTCACGACCCTGCTGTACAAACCGATCTAAGCTTCTAAATCCTAAATCATTCCCGAAGTTGTCAGAAAATGTTAGTTACATCGAACCAATGCGTATTTTGTAGGTAAGGTAAAATATTTGACATTTTAAACCGAGACAGACATTGGGAAACTGTGGCAGAGTATGGAACAAAACAGCTTGTTGTATCTTGATTGTAAAATACTGTAATTATTATTTATTAAAATGGAATATTTTACATGAGATGTAGTCGGCCATATTATCTACAAGTATACTTTCCACGGCTCGACGAAATATCTTGAAATATGTAGGTATTGCCATTTAAATTGTGTTGTCCGTTATCTCCTCTTGATAAGCGTAGGGCATTTCGGATCTCGTCTTGAGAAAGTACGTTCCAGTGGCTACTTTACTAACATGCTCTCCCATCAGCGCAGTGTCGGATCGATTGCAATTACCGCCCATAAATTGATCCCATGTATTGCACTTCCTCGCCGTGAATCCGGTTTTGGAAACGATGCTTTCGGTAAAGTATACATACGCACGTCCGTGACTGCACGCCTCTGTACAGAGAGAGAAAGAGAGAAAACATGCTTACGTTGGGAAAACTCTGTGTAAAACGTAGGAATGATTATTACCTTTTACTTCGGGCACGCAACAGCATCCAGGTTGAACAGCAGTTCCCGCGTTTGGGTAAAAATCGACGCTGCCTAGTGGTTGCAGGTACCCTAACACGCCACCGCACGAATGAATAATGTCAACGAACGACGCGTCCGTAGAATCCAGGCGAGTTTTGTCGGACGTAAGCAAATGAACTCCTGGCAGAGCAGGATCCAAGCCAGTTATTCTTCCCAAGCGACCAGAAGTCACGGAACTTCCAGCGTTTCCGGCTACGTGCGCTCCAAGGGAATGTCCTTGTACGTATAACAGTTTTGAGACATATAGCAATTATATATTGGGTACAACTTTAACGATATACGTACCAAGGAAATGAATGTTCTCGGTTTTCAGGCCTGTTTCAGTGACCAGGAAGTCTATAAACTGGGCAGCCGTTTTTCCTACTCTCTCGGTATTGCGCATCGGGCCTAGGTAGAACGTGCTGGCAGCCAGAGGTTGCCAATCGACAAGGATCACGTTGTAATCGCCCAAAGTTAAATACGCTACGCAATTGGAACGGATCTTGAAACGTGGTCTTTCGCTTGGAGAAACCCACCCTGGGGGTAGCATTCGTGAATACCTTCTTTCAAGTTGACGGGCCCGGCGCTCAGAGCGCTCGATTTCCATCCGTGTGTTATAAGTTTAGTTCGTCGGGAGGGATCGAAAGTAGATGCACCGAGTCTTGTGGTATCGTTCGTGTACAATGCGGTACCATTTGTTGGGCCGGACCTTCAAGTATAAAGTATTATATTTCTTAAAAGATCAGTTAGCAATTATATTCTAAAGCGATTATATACCGAGTATAAAGGATATAAGTGACTTCTGATTCGTCAAAAATGCCTCGTGTCGTAACTTCTTCGTGTTTTAATACCGCCACTTGGGGTTGGTCATTTCCATCGGGCATGAAGATCCAGTCTTCTCCGTATCCATCGTATCTGTCTTGCAAACCGCTGTTCCATGTTCGGCAAAGTGTGAATTCGCCAAAGGCAATAAGCAATGTTGCAATCTGTGCCCATGTACTTTGTACCATTTTGCTGCACCGCAATTTTACTGATCGCAAGAGTGAAAACTTGGACCGGGAGAACGTCCACCGCGCGCGAATTCTCTCGGATGCCGAGAACCGCGCAGGGAGGACAACCTTTTTATAAACCCTGACAATGTCACATAATGAACGTTAGCGGACCCTCGAATGGCCCAGTTCCTTTCGGTTTATCTGCAACACGGTATCGTGCGTGCGGAAATACTGCCAAGTGGTTGCCCGACATTGCTCTTTAAACATTATAATCGTATTCAAAGAGGTGCCGGTTCTTGCCCAATTAACTGCCGGGCGTACCGGATACTTTCGTATCGCGCGAAAGTAAACATTACAGCGCACGCGATATTAAAGGGGCGCTGATAATTATTCTGCTAATCGCGTATAAGAAACCATCGCTTCCATGTGTCTTTCTTTAAACTCGAACGGAAAGGAAATATTTCTACAGGGATTTAACAGGGGAAAAAAAGAGGTATTATACGAACATGGAATATATTATCACACATTGTCCTTGTAACACACATTTTTCCCTCATATACGACGACAGTTGACTTGGTCTTTTCCAACGATCTAATGTACTCCGCATACATCCAGATCCAATGGTATTCCGTATCAGTTTATAAAGTCCTCTGTCTAAATCACGGTAATATATAGAGATTCGCTTCCGCGTTGTGGAGTCTCAACCGTACGTGATTATCAGAAAAACGGTAGTAATCCCATTGTACCACGTTGTCTTTTTGCTGGAAGATCCTGCAAAAATCACAGTAACATGTATCGCACAAGATTCCATGTGGTCTCGGCAATATCGTTTAACTCTACCTACCGCTTGGTATCGAATTTTCACCAAATTCTCCATCGCCAAAACATCCTGCCAACGGTACTTCCGGAAATAGTGCCTTAAAAATAGTCGACTCCACGTTACATTTGTTGAACATATTTTTACCGCGCTCGCAGCACGCAAACATGAATCCCATGGAATGTTTCTTTAAACAAACGCGCTCCTTGAATGATTTCAGTTGCTGTTCAACCCGCTCCTTTGTTTTACAGTTTTTATCGACGATTACAGACCAGGTGTCTATCGCCCCAGTCAATATAATGGCAACGCAGAATGGGAACTCTCTGCATTGGTCACTTTTGTTGTCTTTCGCGTTACATACTAGTAGATCCCTAGCCACCCCTCCCCACACGGAAAGTTCACCGACGGTGTAACTAAATTCAAGTAGAATACGATGCTTTAGTATCTCTAGAATGCTAGTTAAATCAACATTAATTATTATTTCAAGTCTTTACCATCCTTTCAAGGCATTTGCGAGTCTTATCGCCAACATGTAACCTCGCCCATCGGAGAACAGTAACAAACATTTGGATTTCCCACGATTCTTTTTGCAAGTTAGAACCTTTTCCATTTCTTCGGTGCATTTCTCCATGGACTCTGCTATGTCCCTCTTTGTCGTCGTATTCCCTCCAATGATGAATGTTTCCATGGATACCTCGGGTATCTCTGGTAGAAACGCGCACACAGTGTGGTGTACATTATTTTCAATTTCTGTGTCGTTGATTACAATCCCGTGCGTATCCAACGTTACGGTAACACAATTTGGGGGAAGAACTTTGCAGTAGCAATCTTGAGGGAACAAAGATGTTTTCATTAATGATGTAAGAGTATTCTGATGTCGAAAGATTGGTGGATCGGGGAATGAAAAATACCTTTAATAAATGGCATAGTCGAAACTGTGAAGAATAATCCCAATGCGGGCTTTATCCGTAATCTCTTAATGATTTGCGACTTGAAATATTCCATGCTCCTTTTCTCGTTCCCCATGCATTCTTTAAAACATACAGGGCCCCTAGTTCGTTTTTCGTTATTTGCCGCTTCTAGCCAGGATCTGCAATATAAAGCGCGCTACGTGGTAGCGCATTTTACGAAGCCTCTACGTGTAAACCGGCCAGGGAATCTCATAATGTATTTACGGGAGGCTGACGATTCACTTCTTCGCCGCGCAAAAGTAGACCTTTCCCATAAAAGAATAGAGTTTCTCCCTTGTATTTAAATTACAGAGAACGCTGTGAAAAGGGGGTAATCGAGATCGTACCTGCAAACCATCGAGACGCTCGACAATTCCATCCCGTTTAAATGTTTGAATATAATTCTCAAAACGTCGTAAGTTAAGTGCTGGTTCTGGCACTTCTCGATAAACTTTCCGTCTCCCTTCCCGGCGGATTCGTCAGCCACGCTCTTCCCTCGTATTTTCTTTTGCGATAAATCCTCCATTTCCGCGACTGTTTGTACTTGTTGAAAGATTATTATTTATCATACAAGGGGTCTCTAGTCCGTAATTTGCGAGAATCTGTCGCGCAGTGTCTGCTTATGTCACGAACAACCAAGTGGGGTAAATAGATTGACACCGTGTCTACTCATCCTCCCTCTATGATACTTTTTGATTTTTCTTTAGAGTTAAAAGTATAAGTACGCAGTCTCTACCGTAACCGATTTTAAATAGTATCGAATTAAACGATGATAGATGCTAATTTTTTTAAAATTTCTATCCGCGTAAAGATCTTAAGTTTCATAACGCTGTCATAGAAACTCCGCTAGAAACACGGATGAACTGATGAACATCAAAATGAACACTTTTGTGGTAGAATGAAATACCTAACCTAAAATACTCCGTGCTCGCGAGTCGCAACAATGAGCATTGCTGCATCTGACTGCATCAGTATCCAAATAATGACGTATTGACGATTATAAAGCTCGAATGTAAATATAGCTTCGATCGAGCGTTCGTTTTTACTGGGATCCAATGGAGGTAGAAAATAGAGCGAGAATTCTACTCGATCCTAGCGATCTGTGCCGTATTTGCCTTACAACGAATCAGAGTAACTACTTCGTTTTCGGTGCTAAGCAAAATGATTTGTCCGAGAAACTCCGTTTGTGCAGCGGCGTGGAGGTCAGTTTATTATTTAAACCTTTTTCTCTTTCCTCTTTACCGCCTTATTAATAACGGGCCCCTGTTGGTTAGATCACGGAGAACGACGGTTTGCCAGCCAATATCTGTGCGAAATGTATGATAAGAGTCGACGATGCTCACGAGTTAAGAAAGCAATGCGAGCGATCGGATATCTGGCTAAGGGAGCTGTACGGGAAACTGAGAGTAGAGTGCAATACTAATCAGTTTAAGACCACCAAAGTGGGTATTTGCGCACGCGAGCAGGATAAATGGAGGTAAAAGGGTTTAATCGTGTGGTTTTTCTTTGCTAGGACCAATGTTGCCAGACAGACTATACCTTTACCTCCGATTTTATAAAAATGGAAACGAACGTAGCTTCTCCGGCGGATCGTAATGTCTCGCCGATCATAGATCGCGATACTAGTGTCGGGGTTTATATGGGAGAAGAGCGTAGAACAATTACCGAATCTAACCATGTAGAATACAACGAACCTAATAATCACCCGGGAAATGCCAATATTAAATGTAAGCAAACGGGATGTGAAAAAAGGGAGGCTTATCGAACAAGGAGAACAACGATGTTCAAGAGAGTGACGTCCATGGAGAATCTGAGAAATCATAAAGAGAGGCAAAGGCAGTACATAAAGAAGAACGCGAATGTTAAGAGGGACATGGAAAACGAGCATTCTGGGAATACTAACGACGCAGAGTCTGGTAATTCTTACAGCTGTTCGAAATGTAATAGATGTTACTCTACTAAAAAGTATCTGGACAAACACATGTCTTCTCACAAGGAGAGATACACTTGTGATAAATGTGACGAGCAGTTTTTCCAGCTCGACAAATTAGCGAAGCATAGCAAATTGCACAAAGTTAAAGAGAAACTTGAACCGGTATTATGTGGAATATGTAACAAGACTTTTAAGAAAACTGACACTATGGTACGACATTTAAACGTTCATAAAAGGGCGAATCCAAAAGAGGTTCTCTCTATTTTGAAAGAGATTAGGGACAAGAGAAAGTTGGAAAATATAAATGAACCTGAAGGTGGTGGAGCTGAGACAAAAGGGGGACGTGCAAATAATGAGAATGGTACATTCAAGTCTGAACATGAAAACTGTAATCCGCGT
The DNA here is from genome assembly GCA_963855975.1 of Andrena chrysosceles. Classification (NCBI taxonomy): domain Eukaryota; kingdom Metazoa; phylum Arthropoda; class Insecta; order Hymenoptera; family Andrenidae; genus Andrena; species Andrena chrysosceles. Next base: position 3,032,626 of record OY979768.1, read on the forward strand.
TTATTATATTCGGATACTGCGAGTAAAAAGTCCGATTCTCCGGATGATGGAACACGGGTGCATCGATGCAGGTACTGCGGCAAATGCTATCTGCAGGATAAATTGCTCGAGGAGCATTTATTGCTGCATATCGAAAAGGGATTCGTTTGTAACGTGTGCAATATGAAATTCTTCCGTCAAGACAGATTAGAGAGCCACAAAAATCGGTATGGTCACAACGAAGCAGAGGCTTCTCTAGAGCCACAGAGGCCGTCCGACGAAAAGTCGGCGATCAAGTTGATAAATAGCTGGATAAGGGAGGAGCTCGATTCGGATAACGAGGAGAAGGGTTTCCCTTGTAAAATTTGTGGGAAATCGTACGATACTAAAAGATCTCTACAGAAGCATCAGCTGAACGCGCACAGCTCGCAAGAGGAGGGTTGCGCGAGCTGTGGCGACGCGTGTACCTGCGAGGAAAAGGTCAAGGAAAAAGATCAGCAGAAAGCGGGTGAGATGTTGAAATCCTATCGATGCGACGACTGTAATAAATCTTTCGAAACGGAGACGAAACTGCAGAGGCACGCAAAGATTCATGAACGCGCCAAAGAACAGGAGGATGCGAATTTCAAGCGATTCTTGTGCCATATATGTAGCAAAACGTTTCGGCAGAATACAGGCCTCATGTTCCACATGCGAACGCACACTGGTCATAAGCCTCACGTTTGCAAGTACTGCGGAAGAGGATTCACGTCGAATTCAAACTGCATCAATCACGAGAGGACGCATACCGGCGACAGACCGTTCGTTTGTCATTTTTGCAGCGCTGCTTTCGCCAAATCGTGCACCCTTAAAGCGCACATTACAACGCACACCGGGGAGGCCAACTACCATTGCAAAACTTGCGGGAAATCGTTTAGGAGACTTAAGTACTTGAAGGAGCACAGATTCACGCATACCGGTGAGAAACCGTACGCTTGCAAGATTTGCGGCACGGCGTACAGCCACAACGGCAGTTTATTTGTGCACGAAAAGAAATGTAAGGCTCAGTATCGAAATGCGCAGAACCATTGTCAGTCTGAAACTTCTTCGCCGAGCGTGACTCCCATTATCACAATTCTACCGCAGGCCTATCTGAACGAAGTTATCCTTCCGTTGACCTCGCAGGAGAGCAAAGTCTATGTTAACGACATCCAGAGAATAAATTCTCCTGGTATCGATAGCGTAAGTCCTGTCGGCACCCCGGATTTACAAACCCATCCGACTTCGGACACCTCGGATGTTTCTCTAGCTGTTAAAAACTTTGCTCTCATCGGACATATGTTTCAATCGTAGAGGAATTCGAATCGATAGCCGATATTTGATTGTTAAAAAAGTGTTTCTGTGATAAATTTTCATTTGACGCATGTCATATCTTTCGACGGATGAATGAATATTATGGAATTTAAACAAATATGCGAAACGTTTATTATCGCATTTTTAGTGAGTATTACGCACTGTATATTGTATTTTATACAGTTTGGGACACAAGGGAATGGGTCTTTTTTATGATTGTTTTATTTCAATTCGTATCAGACGAATTATTATCCCTGTATAAAGGACCAGAGATAATCCATGAAATAAAATTATGAAAATCGACCCCTCTTTTATCATATTCTTTTTATTAATTTATCAATATGTAACCGCTGATTTTTTTCTTAAATTTAAATTAAAACCGATAAAGTCCCACGCTTTTACGGTCGTACTTGCAGCAACATCTACCACAGAATTCATAACTACGAACATTCTTGGCGATTTGAAATTTTTTCTACTATTTTGATGTCATTCCCTACCTTACCGTTCAAGTGTCACTTTCTATGTTACCAACACGTTGAAGCCGGCACAAACGAGGTATTGGGAAGTGACATCCGTCACCATGACATCTGGTGGCGAAAGTAGAAGCGCTCGTTATAATCGATATATATCGATAACGAGGTATACCTCGTCTGTGGTCCTTTCGTCCGTTATTGTACATTCATAGTGCGATAGATCTATCGTTCAATGTAATTTTGTGTCATATGTTCGCGGGACTTGCGAGCTTCCTTACAATTTCCGTATTACATGCGATGTAATTAATTCAGAGTATAGATCGCAATCCTACTAGTGGTTAGAATTGAAACTAAACCTGATGAAAGTGCTACGAAAAACACAAATCTGAATTGATCTGGATCCACACTTAAGTAGTAAAAGTAACAAGTGAACGCGGGAACCAAATCAATTTACACTGTGAACGCATCGTTATTGCTTTTTACTTTACTATCTTTACCGACATCGGTAATTGTGCTGAAGTAGTACCAAAAGTCACCGCTTTTAAATGTAGAGTGCGCGTCGAAACCTCTAATTTTTTACGAAGTCGTTTTTTTCAGTTCGTGAGAAATTAATTCCCATAAGATGTAAAATCTATCTTATACATCGTCTGTGATAGTGTTCCAACAATTAATTTCAGGTACTGAGTGGGCAAAATGATAGTGAACTGGCAACTTACAACGAACATCAGGAAAGCTGTAAGTACATTTTATACTTATTAACTACGCTATATCATATCCGTATTAATTTTTACATTCTTGTATTACCTTACTATAACATAGTAAGCATATTTGAAGGGAATAAAGTGCAGAATCTTAAAAGACAAATGCACTATTATGTATCTAAAATCACAATTTCTTGGTGTTCGATGCCCAAGTTTCAATTTCTCTATTATCTTTTCCGCTTAAAGCTGTGCACCGAAAATGTCTCGCGAGTTCCGCGTGTAACAATGAGAATCAAATGCGAACAACTTAACCTGAAAATAATAGTAAAAGGGTTCTCAACTAATTGCCTTTAGTAATGTTCACTTTTCGTTTATAAGAAAACGGGACACTCTGTGTAACATATTTAGGAGATTTGGGAACTCCGGGAAATATTGTATACGTGTAAGGTGCGTAAGAAATGTGTGTCATATTCCGAATTCAAGCGTCCATCACGTCACGTTACCGCATTAAAAAACACTGTCCCCATCGCTTACATCATTTCGCAATTACGTATACACGCTTTTCCTTCCGCCGAAGAAGGACTTTCACTTTTCTTTCGCCGGCGATGCGTCTAACCAAGCGGCGATTCTTTATCCAAGGGAGGGAAAGAGTGCAGGCCGCTGGAAGAATTTACGTAGCACTTAATCCCACCACTTAGAGGCCTCGACGAAATCACCCTACTCTGTATTCCTGGGTACCTATTCTTCTCAGCTTCCGCTCTACCTCCGCCACTCATCATCGTGAACTTCTTCCTACACTCAAACTCCCACGCCAAAACACTAAACTCTCGTGCCGTAACCAGGGCCTGACGAAGATTTAGGGTAGCAATACTCGCCTGTAAATTATTATACAATTGCACGGGAGTAGTTTACGAACCTTAAAGAGGGCACCTTGTGTCTCCTTTGAAATTCGCGATCCTTGCGAATTTATCTTAACGAACAACTTATTTCTTCTAGTGCTAAAAAATATTATAAGCTTCTTCTTGAGAGTACAGTGATTTGGCTCGTTTATAGAATCAGATATTAGCGACTAGAGGATCGATGGTAATTGCACGCGTCGTAGGGCGTGCGAGGAACAGGAAGGGAAATCTCGAATCAGTCGTGAAGCCAATCCTTTAATCGCCTGGTACTAAAATATTATAAGGCGCGTAATCGCCGCGATTGCGCCAAAATCCGCGCGGCTAATCTCCCAGCCGTAAAAGCGGTTTTATTTACTCGTTCACCTGCCCTTAGTGGGGCACTTCACTCGCTGCTTTCACAGATTTTAATGACAGTTGCGACTCGTTGCCGCAAGCCGCTGCCGTGAATAAGTTATTCTATCGCCGGCAACGATATCACGGCAATGTCGTCAAATTATTATTGTATAAACATCATTCCAATCTTTTCGCAATTTTCTCACGACCCCTCGCAGCTTTAAAATTCCCTTCACGACTTTAATATAAAGATCAGAAACAGAACGGCACCTCCTAATTAAACCCTAATAATTTGAAATGATTTAAAAAATGGCCCATCGTTGCGAAATCTTAAACAACTGAAACTGTATCTACTATTATCAAAACTCCGCTATAAACACACCAAAGAAATATATTTTATCGCACCTTTTATCGCCATCTGATAGCGACGATCTTATATTTTTAAAGCAGTCCCAGCATAAACGTACCCTTACACAGACTTTCCAACGTAATTTCGATAAACCACCAAAGCTCGTGGATCCAGTGCTAAATTCGAGCTCGTTCGACCACCGACCAGAATCATTCGAAAATCCCCGTAGCCTCCGATTCCATGAAATATCCTGCATTATTTACGGCGGCCAGCGTGGTCCTCGCGGGCCGTGGCGATATAAAAATGGCACTCGTAATCGACTCGCCGACGGCCCCGATTTCTCTCTCTCGTTGGTCGCGGTGGAAATGAATGAAGGTGGCTCAGGCTCGAAGGGAAAAGGGGGCGACGGTGGCGCAAGGTCCTAGGCAACATCCAGCAGATGAGATAGGATTGAATGGACGTCGTGAAGACGCTGGATCAGTGTGTGGAGTGGCGGAGGGGGGTGGGCCGGGAGACAAACGCGGGGGTTGGAAAAACGGAGGAAACGCGAGGAGAGCAGGAAGGAATGAAGGGGATGGAAAAAGTGGACGGTGGGGGTGGGTTGGTACGAAGAAGCGTATCGAGAAGGGAAGGGGATGAATGCCGGAGGGAGAAGCAGGGTGGAGAAGAGACCTCGGGAATGGGAAGAACGAACGGAGACAGGCAGGGGGTGAAAAAAAGAATTCGAGGGAAAAAGAGTTTGGTCCGTGGTACACGGGCGATGAGACGAGGCCAGATGAGATGAGATGATACTGTTGCATGTAGCGCGTGCGCGTACCGACTCAATAAACATCCGTAGAAGCCTCGGTAAGACCCTGGCCCGCGCTCTGGATTACCGCCGCTACTTTCCTTTATTTTCCGGATGCAATGCCCTCCCTCTTTCGACTCATCTTTACCGTGACTCTCTCACCCTGTCAGGAAACAGACTCGTCATTCTTTACGTACCCCTTTTTGTCGCGCTCATCTTCGCGCTGTGACTGGATCCAGCGAGGGTGTACGGCTGCCAAGGGGTGCGCGCGGGGTTTCGATTTAGTGATCTGGTTTAAATTCTGTGTAAGGGTGGTGTATGGTACATATGAGAGTTTAGTAGTCAAAATTTCTCAAGTGTGAATATTAAGAAATGAAATTATAGGAAATAGTGATAGAGGAAAGTAGAAACTCGTTATTCTTCTTGCCCACTTTACATCTTGTAGACAACTGGGTCAAGTGTACGAAGAAACTTCTGTAAGTCACCGTCTAATGGAATTTATCACGAGATTTATCTACAATTAGGAATGCTTCATCGCGGCAGAATCCATTACTTTCACGTCGTCCAGTTTATCTCTGGAAGCTGTGGATTTTGGTTAGATGGATCTTCGGTTTTTCTTGTCTTCGCTAGTAAGAAGTGGAACTTCATTCTTCACGTGCTTTGATTCTCTTGTCCGCGTTTCTGGGACAAATCGATACGGCTAAGCTTTCGTGTACGCTCCATTCCTTTTACAATACACTCGTCGTGCGTGTTCTTTTAATTCTTCTATGAATTTCTTGAAAAGATCTCAAAGGATCTATAGAAGAGATTCAATCTTTACTGTAGATTGAAATTTATTAATGGTACCTATCTCGATCTTCTTTTTTGCATCTTTGGAACAAGCTTTTAAGTAGCTTCCTTGGATGCTTAATTTCCTAAAGTTGCTTCTTCTTATCCCTATGACTCTACTGTAGAGGATCCCCAAATTTCGTAACTCGAAGTGAGCACATCTACTGGACTAGAAAAGGCTTTTCGAAATTCAAAATTGCTCTCTCGTAATCTATCTATGCACGCGCAAACATCGCGGTTGAGTACCAAGTGGGGTGACTCTGCATCAAAGAAATCGAATCAAACTTCACTGTACCCAATTTATTAAAGAAAACTGCACATGAATTTTACTCTTCCACCCATTAGCGAAATATCTCATTCAGCTCTGAAATATATTTGCAGCGACGGCTGTCCACCAGACCACCATGTGCGTGGCATAAATTAAAACATTGATTCGCAAGGGTCTAATCATCTTCCGTTCAAATATTTACCGATCCGTATAGACGGTTCTGACCAGAGGTCGTATAAAATCGTGGCACGAGTGCTGCGTAAACAGGCGACGCGGCCAATTAAAGCGATAGAAACAGCGAGTCTCTCATTACGCTATCTGCGGGCAGCTGAAATGCGTTACAACTGTCGCTAAACCATTCCGTATCTGTACAATAATCAGACATCATATGCTCCGGTTATCAGCGAGCAAACGGCCCTTTCGAGGGTCGGTCTATCGCTCGTGTTTCGATTCAGATCATGCGTCGCCCCTGCCCTGCTATTCAAAATTAAATTAATTACAAATTACACGTTGCCGTGTAATTTTCAAAACCCTGGTACACCGGCGATCTTTCACCAAACAAGAACCCTACACCTCCGCCACTATCCACACACAGTGGATCGAAGATCATCACCACCAGCAACACCGAGAAGCTCTACCGAAATCCCAAACGACTCCAACCGAAAAACCGGGGACCACAATGCCCCCATATTTCTCTGAAGCCGATGCTCCAGCAGAAGTGCAAGTTCGTTCCCTCCGAAGCGGCAGCCACTCACCCTTTACTTAATTGCGCAAATCCAAGAGTCGTAAGGTAGACCAGCCTCGGCCTTTCGGGCGTTGGGTTCGGTTAGCAGCGGACCCAAGCTCTCCACCACCAAACTCTTTCCCTTTTCCTACGTTCCTCGCTCTCCCCCGCCCTCTTCCGGTTCGTCACTACCCTTCGCCTACCCCTGCGTCCTCCGCAGTAGAGAGAATTAGAGACGCACAGGGCGAACGACAACGACGTCGACGACGACGACGACGTCGAGCTCCTTTCTACCCTGTCGTTCCAACCCTCCACCCCCCTTGGCCGCCACTTTCTCCGTTCCTCCTTTGCTCTGTCCCTGTTGTTCTCCACCTCGGTTCTCAGTTCTCCTGCTACTCTATGCCGGGAAGCCTCCATTAAATTCATTAGGCCATTAGTGGCTGCAACCCTCCAAGATGGCTCCCGTCGCCTGGCAACGCTCCGCTTCTCCACGCTCCTCTCCGTCCGTCTCTCCTTCTTTGTCCTTCGCACCCGCAACCCCCTACCCCTTCCTCCTCGCGGACCACTCCAGCCTCTTCCTTCCGTCCCTCTTAGCGGCCTCGCGTGCTCTCCCTCTCGAGCGGGTGGGTCTTGGCGGGTGTAATTAGATTCAACGAGCGAAAACGGGTGGCGGGGGTTGGGTAGGAAGAGGTGGCCCAGGAGGGTAGCTCGTTCTCGAGCCACGTTACTGAAGAGGGCCATTGCCTCTGGGTGTCCAGAGTCTCTCCTAGTTTCTCTCCGATCCGACCACCACCCCCACCCTCTCGCCCCAAGCCCCTTTCCAAAGACGCGAGATACGTGCTTTTTTGACGTGCTTGCGTGGAACGTCGGGAAAGAAGTTTAGTGCGAGGATTATGTCGCTCGAGGAACAGGGGGCGGGGGCACCCTACCCTTCGAATATTGGGGACGACTTTACTGGGTTTCGAAAATCGGGAGCTAGAGGATCGTTCCATGCGCTCTTTCATACTTGACTTTTCGGTTATTTTCTGTAAAGTTTGTGGTAAACAGAGTTTTTTTCTATAGACGCTGGGAATAATAATAATAATAATAATATGTCTTTATTACACTATCAGACTGTATTAGATTAACCCTCATCTGTTCCTCATTTCACGAACTGAATCTGGTCCTCGGTGTCAAATTGACACAGTGGTAAAAGATTGATGAAGTGACAAGGTAAACAGTTATTTTTCGTTATGTTTTTATTCAAATTGATGAGTTAACATTTACAGCTTAGATTTTTCACAACTTTCTCATAAAATGAAATTGCTTGTTTACAAGAATCACAAATTAACTTATTACGGAAAAACTGTGTCAAATTGACGCGAGGGATGGATGAGGGTTAATACATAGTTAAGTATTTTTTTTGTGGTGAAATGAGCCAGATTCCGCAAAATGCTGTTTTAAAATCTTCCCCCAATGGTGGAGAATGAAGGGCAAGCACGAGTTTCATTGATTTTAGGAATTCAGGGGTTTGTGTGTTTTATTTGTAAGGCTTTTGTTGTCGTCTTTGAGGTTTCATTCAAATCGTTTGCGTGAGAATGTAGGAAGAGGCGTAAGTCTGTTTTCAATCGATGTTAAGTTACTGCACGGTTAGTGAGTTCCTCTTATCGTTGGTGTGCTAGCTGGTGGAAAAGGCTGATTGCCCGAGACCGACTACGGAGTCTTTGCGTTTCTCCTCACGTTCCTTTTCCTCCTCCAGGTTATTTGGAGCTGTGTTCTCGCACAGGTTCAATCTACTAAGGACGGAATGAATGGAATTATTCTGGTCGGTTCTGGATAAAGTATTCGGCCCACACACACGCTCCAATTACGTATCGGAATTAATTCGGAAGCAGCGATTCAAAGCGCGCTCCAAGTAGATACAGACAACCATGGCAAGACAGAGCGATGAACGAAACACTGCAGGATCATTGCAATCTTAATATTTAATTATCAAAGTAATTTATATTATGCAAATACCTTAATGATAAAAGTCAATTAACAGTTACTTAGTAAAATAGCACTAACCATAATAATTGTAAAAATCTATCGCTTTCTCAATATCTTAATGTCTTCACATAAGTGTTTTATTGTTCGACAATATTCATAATAAATTTATGTAGAGAATATTCTTAACAAAAAAAGAATAGCATCACACCATATAATGCTAATAACTCCATTCTTCAATTACTTCTCTTCTACCAAAATGTTGATATTATTCCAGCATCTACTAGGTTTGTAATTAGCTCAACCTTGCACAGCACCAATATACAGAATGAGTAGTAACATTAAAAAATATTCTACAATGCAAACAGAATTTCCCCAAATCCTTGTACTTGAATGAAACTTGCCATCACCCACCCTGTTTAACTACTCAGCATACGTTGCTCCCGACGAGCTGGCCGATAGGCAACGACGTGGATTAAGAAATCAGAAACGATGGCCTCGGTTCGTTGCATTGTGTTGCATTCCCGTCGCGGGTATTTGTACGCGGCTGTTTTCGGGGGTGGCAGAGCAAAGGGGACTCTTAAAATACTCCAAGAGCTTCTAAATCATGGAGGCTTAGTAGCCGTCGTGCGAGCAGGGATTACCTACCTTACTTCAAAGTGCCCTGCAGGTGCGGGCTCTCCGTTTCGGATCCTCTTCCACGACAGAACGTTGAATGATGCGTCAGTTGCACTTAACGACACCGTGCGTGCGTGCTTGCTCTCCGCTCTTTTCCCAAAACGACGGGTTCTTCTCGCCCCTCGCACCTTCGCCATCGTGGCGTCCTCTCACGAGCGGTTTCTCCGCGGTTGGAGCTCTCTGATTTGCATTTGTCTCTGAATTCGCGAAAAGTCGGGCGGAACAGGAATTGGGAAGGTTTGGTAGTTCGCGTTGGAAGGGTGTGGATTAATTTGAGATCTGCCCGAGATTTCCTTTTATCCTGCAAAGGCGGGTATGGGGAAAATTGATATTACCAGGATGAACGTGGAAGATTGAAGTGGCTGTGTGCATTTATGCAATGGGCTCGCGAGAAATCTCCTTGTCGAAGTATGTACGTTGTTCGGAAGTTTCTTTTGGGTTCTAGTATTGTTCAGGGGTTCTATACCTTCTCTGGTGTAGTTATGCTACCTACAAATTTCGAAGGTTTACTTTCTGTAGCTCTCTGCAGCGTGGCAGATAAGATTTCAGCGTTAGATGAGTGCTCGTAGAGGAGCAGTGGACGCTGTTGGTCTGTGCATGACGCTCCTAATCTACTTGAAACTTGACGCGAACTATGTACTGTTCCCTGTATTACATTTTGGTTCTGTCAAGGAATTTAGTTAAAAGCAGAGCAAAGACAGTATCAGTATGAAAAATAAACTATCATAATCTTTTAAATGCAAAGTGAAAATCAGAATAATAAAATGGTATACATTCTGAAGATCAGGTAATAATTTTAACCCTTCGTGGTCACACGGGGTGTATTGTACCCCAAGAGCAATTTTCGATTTGAAATGTCGCACCTTTACGTCTTCCAAAGGGGATTTAACGCAAAAAAATAATAAAAAAAAATTTTAAAAAAATCGGTTTTTCCCACAACCATGGAAAATCGCTCATTTTCAACTACAAATTTTATCATATCAAAATTTATGTTTCTAGAAAAAGACTATTAGACCATGACTGTATAAGTAATACGAATGTACAATTATCACTAAAAAGTTAAAAGATTCAAAAAGACGGAGATGGTAACTCAAAAAATGACGCTGGGGTACAGTGAACCCCGTGTGACCAATGTGTGATTATAAGAAGGTGTGACCACGAAGGGTTAATTACGAATTTACTGCACATTAACTCTTCGCGGTCACACGGGGTGTATCGTACTCCAGACAATTCTTTTTTCTTTGCCAATAATTCTGTAAATTTTTGGACTTTGATATTCAAATTTAAAAAAAATCGTGGATTTTAACAAAATAAAATATTTAGTGGTTCCATCAAAATATTCGAAACACCTCGCATTGAATCAGCCGAAAAGAACAATAATCCAATTCCACAGCCCGCAAGCCCCTCGCCCGCGACATCCCCGCGATTAGATCGAAGGAGGTAATCGCGCAACCGAAACGGGGACAAGGTTAAATCTTCGATTCTATTACCCAGCCTGAGGACTTCCGTTACTGAAAATACTCAATTACCCGGGGTATCAGGAGTACACCATGGTCGAGGGTCGCGGGGGGAAGATCGAGGAGGAGACGGGGGGTGGCGCGGGCGACGGTGGTCGAGATTATGCGCGGGCGGAAAATTCGAAAGCACGAATAGCGATTACCATGAGAATTAAACGACCGCGGCGGGGCGCCGAGGGCGGTGGAACCTCGGGCATCTTAAGACGACCGGGGCCCGTGTCTGTTTCATTTTCGAGGGAAACGAAGTCGGGGATGGAATTTCGACCCCCCTCCCCCTCCTTGATTCTCTAAGTCCCCCGCCCTAAGCCCTCAATTTCACTGGAGTAAAAGCTGAGGCGGGGAGCGTGATAAAACGGCTTCTTATTCCCGCGTTTATATTCAATCTCGGTCGGCCCCGCGGCCACAAAGGGCTCCATTTGAAACACGTTAGTCGATGCCGTATATGCAGGATAGAGTACAGTCGAAGTGCGGGCGAGGGGAGGGCAGTGAAACGCGGCGATGCATTATGTAGCACCGCGCTGATCCTTATATGCATCTATGCATGGAGCTCCGCGGTCGTGGAAAACTTTATGGACGGCCTGTACCACCCGACACACGTACGCACGAAGGACGATCCGAAAAGCGTTAATGCACACGCGACCGGCTACACCTACCCCGTCCCCTCCTTCGAGCCGCGGGCGTATTTCAAGCGTCCCTTTTCGAAAGTTTGCTGCCGCTGCTTGAGATTAGTTTTATCGTCTTACTTCGGAGCGTCGTCTCTTGAAAATAACAGGGGCGAGGGGGAAAAAACTTGCCGGCGAAATTATGCGACCGCGTGTGCCTCGACGGGCAAGTGGCCTTCTTAACTTTCCCCGGCAACTTCCGTCGGCTCCGGCTAAATTAATATCTACACACCCGGCATTTAGAATGGACGCGTCCTGCTCGCTTAAGGGCCCTTGTCCGCGGAAAGGGTGGCGAATATGTGGCTGAACGCGAAGGGTTTGTGTGAGTGGAGAGGAAAGGTGAGGATGAGGATGATTGGGGGGTTGAATTCTGTGGTGGGTGCTGGGGGTGTAGTTTGAATTAGGGTGGAGGTGAATTTGAAATTTTTATGAGTTTGTTGGTGTGATGGTTTATATAGATGGGGATATGACTCTTCGTTTCTGGTATTTAAAGGGTTATTCTACATTGATCGGTAAAACATAACCGAGGAAAAGGGTGGTTTGTTAAAATCTTTCTTCAAACCGGCGCCATTCTGTTATTTTTCAACGAACATTTTTAATTGAGCTACGAGCGATAGCGATACTCATATAGATTAAGAATTTTTCGTTTCAGATAAGCCTGAGTGAGAAAATTACCTACGCCACGGACATACCTCTCTTTTGAGTTGCCATATTGGCGCTGTAAAAAAACATCTAAAAAATTAAAACAATTCTTTTTGTATAATATAAGAGTAGCTCAATAAAGAGCAAAAAATCTTTAAAGATAGCTGAGGTTTTCGGCCGATCAAAGTAGAATGTCCCCTTAAATGTTCGTGGGAGATTTTTTCTTCATGCACGATTTTAGGTATATGTCTTAGGAAATTATTTTAAGTAGAAGTTTGGAATTTTTAATAATGTTAGTATTGTCTAATTTTTCAGCAGACTTTAAGTAGATTTAAGCGAATGAAATGTCGAGAATTGAATCTGATCATAAAACACGACGTTCTATTAAATTAATTGTTCGCAGAGTGAAATCGCTGTCGGTTTATTTAAGAAGGGTACACAGTTCCGTTTTATAGTAGCGTGCATGCGAAAGTGCTACTACACTTTGCACTCACGCTGATTGCGACCCCCAAAGGCTGTCGACTGTATTAAATGGAGAACAATCGGTGCATCGTAACTGTTAGAAGAAATAAAAGAGAATTAGGGGTAGTCGGGGGGGGGGGGGATGGGGAGATAGAAGGACAGAGAGCCAAAGAGAAGCAAAAAGAACTGTGGAACAGCAGAGATAGACAAGGAGCTCCAGAAAGACTTACAAAAAATTCGGCGAGAGTTAAAAAGGAACTAAGAGCTTAATGGAATTCTGTCTTCAATTACAAATATGATTCCTCAGGGTAACTATAATCACGAAACATTACTAAAGTACCATAAATCTCTTAGCATCTACATTCAAAGAAGTTGAAGTGACAAAACGTCTAGATTAAAAAAAAATCAGCATCTGCAAATTTTACAAATCTAAAAGTAATTTAAAATACTTTAAATTTATAGATAACACTAAATCCTATTTATATCGCTCAAACATTACCTCCACCCTTTTAAGATACCACATCCATCAAGTCACACGAAAGCTTCCTGCAATTAAAACTAAATTCCACAATCTATTAAAAATTTCACATTGTTATTACAAAGTACTAAACTCCACCGTTACATTCACGCAAAATTACAAGTATTGTAATTTTGTTCTATTTTACCCCCGTTCGTTGGCCAAGACTCGTGATGCGTTTCCTCTTCCCTCCAAGTTTTTTTACTTCCCCCGCTAATTCGAAAAACGTGACTGCTCTATTAGTCGCGGGTCCGATTCTCGTGAGCGAACCGTTCGCATGGCTGGCCTGTGCAGCAACGAACGAGCCAGCTGGTTTCGAATGTAAGCCGAAGACGGAGTACGGTCCGCTGGTTTGGCTCGATTCAAGCCAGCGTACCGCCAATAAATAACGTGCTGCCCGAGATCCACTCTATACGGTATATACGGGATACACCGCGGTGTAATTCGTACAGAGGAGCGCCGAAGAGAAAGAGGGAAAAAAGTGAAGGGAGACTGCGAGAACTTTTAGCATCTGACGGCGAGCAACATTTATCCTGCTATGCACAGGCACTGTTCGCCGACGCGATATTTTATATCCGAATCTTTCGGAGGAGAATTTCGTCAAAAGTGTTCTTTGCAGATGCTGTATTATTCTTAACTTGAGTTCTGATTTTCAGGGAGTAATGAAGTTGAAAGGAATTTTTAAAAGGTAATGAGAAAGAAAATGTTCTGAGGGTGCGTTTCATTAGAATTGTGAAATATTTATGTATCTAGTGTTCTAAGTTGGATGAGAATGAGAGATGAGATGGGGTGGCTAAAGATAATTATGGGGTTGGTAGCTCTGAGTGGTTTAGTTTTTAATATTGACGGACATCAATATTATTAGTTGACTGGTGTTTCTAATTGAAAAATATTTGAAAGGGAGGAAAATATTATATTGCGTAGAGTGTCGAGCAAAGACGAGAACAAACGATATTCTGCATACAGAGTGCTAATCGATATCGAGTTGATAATGTTTAAGCCAGAGTGTCAAATAAAATGAAGCGGCGAAGAAGCAATCAAGGAAATACGGCCGTTTTAATTAGCCGGACAAATTAAAGTTCCGCGGCGAAATTAATAAAGCAACTTAAATGAAATCCAATAAGTGAGTTATACAAAATGGGAACCGATGGGCGTTTCGATTAAGTTGATTAAACTGGAATTAAAGTCGATTAAAACGGTGTATCTTAATAACAAAGTTGATAGCGTTTAATTAAACGATGTAAACTTCCAGTTTCTCTCCAACCGCGAAATTATTTAAGCAAGTGAAAATCACGAACACCCCGGCAGCCGTTTCGAAAATATCGAAAATGTAACCTCGTTTCGTGCCCCCTTATCTTCTCGAGGCTGTCTTTCGTTTTGAAATATACGCTTAACTCACCGAATAATTTGTTGCGCTCTTTATCGCATCAAGAAGCTTCCAAAAGTGGAGTTTCATTTCGAAAACTGGAAGTTTTGGGGTCAATAAATTAGGCCAGTTGGAAGGGCGATTTATATCATTTGCAATCTCTGCAAAAAAGCAAAAAAAGCATTCGCTCCATTCCAAAAACTGCAAACCTCTTAAAATACAACTTTCATGTTAAAACTAACTTACTAATTAAAGCTTTAAATTTTACGAAAGAAATTTACGAAGTCCCTGTAACCCCATAAAGAATTCCTTAAAAATTCAAATGAACCGGGTAATTTTAAAATACAGTTCGAAATAGAAGTTTCCTAAAAAAAGAATTGCAGTGTATAAATTCATAGATGCCGCGATGCGGAGGCTCGATCGCAAAAAGGTTGATCGGGAATCGTTGAGGCATCACTGATCTCGGTCAAAGCGATTCGCGAAGGCGCTTTTGCAGACGCTCGAAGGCCGCTGGAACGCGACTCGCGGCTACGCCAATGGCCGCGGTACAATGATAATGTCGCGGTGATGTTAGCGGAGATACGGAGGCCTCGGTATCTTTATTACCCTACGCGAGACACGTTGCTCAAGTTAATATTAATTGCCATTTTATCTTGCTCAGACGGCTGATATTTCGAACGAGTAATCTTCGAAAATTTTATGACGCCCGAGCGTGCCACGGAACTAGACCTTCGAACTTGGCGAACAAGCCGCGGCCCCGTTGTTTGACTCGGTGTTTGCAGACCCCGATTCCATCGACAACCTCTCCCGGTGCGCACCTTAATTTAACTGTGCGACGCGACCGCTTAAAAACGTTTTACGACCGTCGAAATGACGCCGACGTTATTGCATTCGTCTCTCTTATGGCTGTCGCGGTGAACGCGCGTCAAATTGAACGATGGATACCTTACAAATACGGTGGACGGCTTTATTGCCCGGCACACTGGTACCTTTGTGAAATAAGCGGCTTTGTAGATGCGTTTAATTGGAAGGGACTTATTCAAGAAAATTAAATTCAATCGATGCTTCAGTGTGTTGCTAGATTTTCCTTTCATAAGCGATGAAATTAAGTTTTCTGTAACAAACTGAGTTGATTCTATTTGAAATGACAAGATGGCGAAATTGTGATTGTGTATTAGCTGGAAAATGGCGGACCTATAATGTATGATACTGACCACTTCCTTTCAGTAATTTTAAATGCAACTGTAAAGCTTGGAGAAGTTACTTTTTTATGTCGCAATTTTATTCATCTTATGGCTACAGCTACCCCTTTTCTGACTCTGCAGTTTACTCTCACCCAAAAAATCAAATTGCGTAACTATTACTTAGATATAAGTAATAGAAGAGCTCTTGTAGAAAGCACTGTAAGTGCCAAAAATCAAATTTTATACTATAGTATTACCATTGTCAACTAGAACATTTTCTGATAATTTTCTTTTTAATTTTGGCACTTAGGTACAGTGTTTTCTACAGACACTCTTGAATTTGAGGGTAAGAGAGGAAACAAGGAATGTCCAAAACAGCTTTATCAGGAAAATTAAGTTTTAATACTTTATTATCTATTAGCAAAGAAACGAGGTTCAATGAATTTAATTTTCTTCTTAATTAATTTCTTGTGAGGACATTCCGTATTTTGTTCGAGTGCAGAGTAAATTTAAAATATATTTAAAACACCAAAGTGTGCAACCCTTAGGAAGGATTAATTTCACAGAGCACCCACCAACAAGATAGTTCCAAATCACCACCCTTCCAGCGTTCACCCCATTTTCAATTTCCAATTTTCTCAGCGCCAATGCCATCGACTTTCGGATTACCAGTCAGTATCGCAGGAGCCGTCGAATAAACGAACTCGGCCAGGTCGTGGAAAAAGGATCGTAGCGTGGAAACTAGCTGCGATATTTGTTCCCGCCGTCGAACGTCAGAGACATTGGCGATCCTCGGGGGAGAGCGTGACTACGGGGGTGGGACAACATGTTCACGAGGCTGTATCGAATTTTATTCCGTCGCTAAATCCTCGGAATCTCTGCGGGCCTCAGTCTCGGCCGCGTGTTTGCACCGCGGGCGACGGCAGTTCTTTGAGCGCAATCGAAAGAAAAGGTAGAAGTTTCGGGAGTTACGACGACCGGTCCCTAAGCCAGCGTCGCCGATGACAGTTTCGACGAGTTCCTTTACTGGATGAGGTCGTTTCATCGCGGAATGGCAGCCTGTTCTGGGCCAATTGCCACCTCCGACGTGTTCTTCCCCGTGGAGGGAGCCTCGTCCCTATTCAAATACTCTGAGCGAAGAATCGTTGCGCGAGGAGAAGTCTACAGGGAAAGAGTATCTTGATAGAGAGCTAGGTCGAATGAAGGAAGAGGTAGGGATTCCAGTTTCTTCTCGTGCACCCCTGGAAGCCTTCATTATACGAAACTATTTAATTGATAATTCTTGTAGGAAAAATAATAAGAGGATTCGTGGAATTGTTGGGGGTTGAGGAGCTTTAGTTAAGGGGGAGGATTTTTGTGACTTTTCTACTACGATTTTTTTACTGCAATTTTGAGTTATGTAATAAGTAAACGGGGCAATGTTTCGTGGTATTCAAAAATGGTACCTTGGGGAATTTTAGTTTGAATAAGTGGGCTAGCAACTAAGTTCAGATGCTTGGGTTATACTGTAAAAAATGGACAGTGAAGTAGTGAGGTACTGGTGTTAGAATTTTAAGATTCTTTTTGCTTTTTGTTCTAAAGAATCAAAGTTAGTTGATCAGCGAAGAGGCAAGGGTTATGGTGTAGAAAGGAAATGCAACGAGGTTTAGTTGAATCCTCATTTTACGCAGGGATTTTTGGTATAAGTGTGTCGTCCGCCAGTTAGATGATAAGATTACGGAAGAAGATAAGTTGCAGAGAGATAAACGGCTCTTTGTACATTGGACTTGTAATTAATAGGAGTTTCGAAACGTTTGTTGGAGCCTCAGTGACATTACTATTTACCATTCCATATCCAAGAATAGTATGAGAATGTACAATTGCTTTCTATAAAGATTCAGTGACTTAACAACAATAAGATAAGGAAGTGCATTTGAGTTAAAAGTACGCAACAAAGTATCCAAACGCTTTGCTCTATCTACACCGTGATAAATATAGTTATTTCTCATTACTAACAATCACATTAAAAATAAATCGACTAATAAATAAGTCCTTATTAATCCCGAATACGAATAACTGGTAAAATAATATATTCTTCCCCTCATAAAAACCGTTTCCTTCAAACTCCCCCGAAAATTCAATATAAAATTAATACAAAAAATAAATTTCCTCCCCACAAGTACTTCAATAAAATTACAATTATATTATTTTTCCATCGTGTGCTCCCTATTCACCTTCCTCTATTAAAAACAATTATTGAGAAACGAATAAGTTAGAACTGACAGTTGCCCTTCTTCTCTAATCAAAGTCTGCGTCGCTCGAATACCCCTGTTCCAAGCACATTCAGATCATATTGGTGTTGCATATAATTGGCAACATACGGACTGCAATATCTTATAACTGCCATACCCATTAACGGCACGACGATCATCGTAATATACGTTTAGTTTAGTTTAGCAGGCGAGGGGTTGCGTGGCACACGGATCGACCCTTCGCGTGCCGCAGGAGGGTGCATAATTTATCGCTTCTCCCCGGCCACCATAATGCAACACGTTACACGCTCGGTATGCATGTAGATTCCGAAGGTTATCGATGCTCCCTCAGTGTCCAAGAGGGTCTAACGGGCCGCCTAACTACCGATAAATAACCTAATCATCAATGAGAATTCATTGGCATAGCTTCTGTCTTAATTCAAAATCAATCGCTTAATTAGGAACAGCAGGTCAATCGAAGAAGGGAATCGTTAAGCAAACAATCCAGGTAAAACTACTTCAACTTACTTCAGTCGTGATCGAGTTTCGCTGATGTTGTGTTGATAGTACAATTCGGTACCAAGAAGACTGGGATTATAAAGGAATTAATTTCGAATGAAACGTTTGACGCAGTACGAAGTTTCTTTTATCAGGAATCCTTGAGATGTATCTCGTTCAGTTAAAATTATCGCGAGGTTGGCAATTAGGTTTCATTTCTGCAATGTTTACCAAACTCAAAGCAATGGTATCACGGCTGCTGTATACGTTCCGTCGATTAGAATTTTAGCGGACGAAGAACAAGGAATTGTATCTTTTTCGAAATTATCTGAAGCTTGAATAATTTTTATTCAAAAGAATTTCAGAGATAAAGCACATCTGTGAAGGTACAAAGGGATTACAGTCAAAGGAATACTGTTCCGAAGCCGTGTCTGACCACGGACAGTCCGTTTCCACTTACACTCTTCAATCTCCTTTCTCTCGAGTTCCCAAACTCTAGTTACACTCGTGTAAATTGCACCGCAGGCTTTCTGAAAATAATAAAAATTATTCAGACGAAACAAGAACACGTGAACTCGCGTCAGTGTCTACTATTTACAACAGCTGACAGGATCCTGTCTAGTTTGGAGCAAAAGAACACGACGTTGGATTAGAATAGAATTGGTTTTTATTGTGACTAGATTACAAACGGGGCCTTTCAGCGCTCAATATCGCCCAGTAGGAACGTTTACACGTAGTGAGTGAAACGACAAACGGGAATGAGAAACATTCTTTCGCGGCCATCTCCAAATCACTCACCGCGGGGAACTGGGATATGTGGTTACGACGAACATTTGTACGACATCGGGATTCATACAAAATAACGGCCGTTTCTTACGTTCTAGCTTACGTCACTATATTGATCTATAGCGTTATGTCTGCATCGACTTTCGAAGTTGATCGATTCACGTCGCTTCTCCCCCGTTTCCTCAACAAATTCCCATCGCCATTTGCCGCGTTCGAATCTAGAATTTTGAGCTGTCACGCCTCTCGCGAGCAAAATCCTTTCCAAGCTGAATTTACCGAGTCTGATTCGAGAATTTTCACCCCCGCAACGCTACCCTCCAATTGGGCGAGAGGAAAGAAAGCTCGGGGAGGACGAATCGACGGACTTCAAAAGTCCAATTACACGTGCCCTGCAAGGATATCGAATATAGTTCATAATTACTCAATAATATTAATAATATTTATAACGTACGCCTAGTCGATAAAGTGATTTCTTTCCTCGTACACTGTACAAAGCACCGTTCGCGTGCGCAACGGTGTCCATTTTCGTTTTACTTACAGCCTGCAATGTTTTTGGTATTCTGTTGGATAATGCTATTATTATTATCATTACAATATAACAATTCCGATAGATATTTACGAATCGCGTAAAATCAGCGTCTACTATACATATATCTACAGAATAGTGAGTACGCGATCCACGCGGGATCTCCTTATTAGTCATCCCATGCCTCTTTTTTTTTCACTTTTTTTACGGTTTATCGCCTACATTGCGACTAAACTTGCTTTTTTCTCTCTCTCTCTTTTTTAAGTCTTTGAAAGACTGTACGCAACGCGCGCAGGAAATCGACATTGCTCGCGAATTCTGTTCCGGAACGCACGACATTTCGTAGTCAGAATGAAACGTTTGAGAAAGAAAATGAGGAAACAAGGAGAAAGGAAAGAAGAACTGTAAAGCTCGTTGCTCGACGCTCGTCACGCATCGAGGAGGATCAAAGACGAGCGTATTATTGCACTTTGGCTCGAGTATTTGTCAAAGACGACGCGTGCGCAATGGATCATCACACTTTCAAACGAAAGACACGCCGAGAATCACGAGTGAACGTAAAACCCTTAACTACGACAGCATTATCCGCGATCCTATTTACTTTACGGACAAAGCATGCACCCCGAAACATTAAATATATACCGGATATAATTGTTCGATCGTCCGTGCATTTACATCGTATGTACAACACTGTCCACCCATCGCGCCGAAAGGAACAGTCGTTCGAATCGTCTAAATAATTCGATGGATGAACATAGACCCGCAAGGTTCAACGAAAGCTTGGCGTACGTTCGAGGTGAACAATCGATCGTCAGGATTGCCTCGTCATTTGCATTGATCCACACGATCGCCATTAAATTTGAATTGCGGAAGACACGATCATCGTGTCTCGCAAAAAAAGAAACGCTCGTAGCAGGAGATCATCCGTACGGAAATGAAAAGAAAAAAAATGTGTACCTAGCATCCGTAGGTCTGGTAGACGCTAAGATCGATCAGTGGCGAGGTGAACGCTGTGCGGTTGCTCTCAGTTCTCGTCCCGTGGCAAGCCAAGGGTCTGCGAGCCGGAGACAATGGGCGGCGTGGTCCAGCAATCAAGCAACGAGGGCCAGTAGCCAGTGGCGGTGGTAGCGTGTTGCCAGTAGCCAGCCAACCCAGCACCCCCCGCAGCAGTCCCGGAGCCACCGATCCCGATACCGACGCCGACGCCTATGCCGCCGGCCGTCGCGATCACGTGCTCCCCGCCGTCCGCTTCTATCACGCTCCGGTCGTCTTCTATCTTCTGGTCCGCCGTGGCTCCGTCCTCGTCGTACATGAGGTAAGGGGGGTGCGAGGTGGTCGACGAAGGGGTCGAGGACAAGGTCGGCGATGCGGCGGACCTAGGCCTGGGTCACTCTTGCGATTTCAGCTGATTGTCGTTCTGCTGGCCGGCGGAGACTCCCGGCGCGGCTCCTACGGACACCACTTGGCCGCCTCCACCCAGGGAGCTCGCGGAGTTCGCGGTTACGGAGTGGTGATGGGGGCTAGGAGTAGCCCCCGCGTCACCTCAGACTTGGGCCCTGGCGGTGGCGTTCACGTGGGCCTCTGCGCTGGCCGGCGAGTGTGGATTCGCCTCACCGCTGCTAGCCAAAGCGTACTGGCACGCGCTAAGTCCACCACCGCCGCCTACTGAGGAGGTCCTCGAGCTAACCGGGCTGCCAGCCGCTGACACCGGCGTGCTGTCTATGCTGAAGGAGCTACCAACCAGGCTGTACCCGCTGCTGTGTTGTCTAGCCTTCAGTCGCAGCGAGGCGATGCTGCTCGACGTCATCACGCTCTCCGGGCCCGCTGCGGCCCTGTGGTGAGGGGTGTACACCGGCGATCCGTAGGGATGGTGAGGAGCAGCGGGCGCTGCGTAAGGACAGGCTGCTCCTGACGCTGCTACTGGCGAGCCGGCTACACCTAGGCCAGATCCCATGCCGGGTAACATCGACGTGGCTGCTTGGCCCACTGATACTGACATCCCGCCCATGTGGCTTCCGGCCACGGAAGTGGCCGCTGCGTTGAAGCAGTTCACTGGGCTGACTTGGTTGTGATGGTGGTGGTGGGAGGCTGTTGGAACTACGGAGCCTAGGGTGTTCACCCAGGGAAAGCTCTTGCTGCTGAGGGGCGACGGCACCTTGGCTGCCCAGTTGTTGTACGTGCTGTACGAGCTGTATAGCGCGTCCGGATCCGCGAATGGTTGGCCGATGAAACCGTTCAAGCTGGCGGTGCTGAAACCGTTCTTCAAGTCCGTCGCGGCCGCAGCGGCGACGCTTAGTGCGTTACGCTCTTTCTTCCGCCATTTCGCTCGTCTGTTCTTGAACCATACCTGTGGACAGAACAGGGGCGGTGCGTTAGTTAGGGGCTTCTAAGTTTAGTTAAAAAGTGAAAGACATGGGGAACTTGAAATATTTTAACATTTCTTAAAAAATGGACATATGCTAGATAGGACATTTTAGCTAAGGAGGGCAGATCCCGGAAATTCAAAAAATTCTGAAACTTTGTGGATATGTAGGGGATTTGCTCTTGATTGCAACGCAATTTTTATTTGCTGCCCAAATTCACTCTAAGGGTTGTGATTGACCATTGAAAATCCTGTTATTTTTCGATTTTGTGTTGTGACTCTTGAAGTGTAAAATATTTTTTTTACCAAATGATAGAATTAATTAAAAGAAGTCACATTTGTCTTGAAACACACTCTCTCTCTCTTTTACAGTTCGCGAGTTATAACACAAAATCGGAAAATAACCTGATTTTCAGGTGTTAATTTCACCCCTTCGAGTGAATTTGGGCAGCAAGCAAAAATTGCATTGTAATATAAACGAAATCCCCTACATATTCACAAAGTTTCAAAATTTTTTGAATTTTCGGGTTCGGAATCTTCCATTCTAAGCTTAACAGCGTTATTATTAGGGTTGCAAGCTTTATGAGTGTATTGCTTAGCTCGGATGGAACACTCGATTCTTTGCAATTAAATTCAATTTGCAATTCTGTTCTAATATCTAGACGAATATCGCGAAATTCATATCTGCAAGCCCTCCCTTTTTTTCTATCACCCTTAACGAATGCCAGTCGTACATCGCGGAAGGAAACGAAACAGAGGAGAGTGGATCGCTTTTCTGTTTTTCGCCAGATTTCGCGGGGACCCGTTCGTCGAGGGTATTACTCATGTACCAGCCGAGAGAAGCAAAGGCGGTTCTGCTCGGTAGACGGCAAGTCCCGAGACAAATGGCAAGAAAACCCCGGCCAGCTCCTCCATCCTGAAATATGATGGCGTTAATTCAACGCGGCCCTCCCTCTATTCCTCTCCCTTTCCCTCCCTCGCGTTCGATACTGTACGGGAGCGAGCCTCGTCAGCCGTTTCCACCCTCTTCCTGTTCCCGTTCCCATTCGTCCTTCAACCACCGCGCCATCCCTTCGCCCCGTTCCTTCGTGTTGCTTTTTCCACGGCGCCCAACCCCTCCCGCTCGCCCCCGACAATTATACGGGTGGTTGCACTTAGATACACGTCGCTCTCGCGTAACTGTAAGGCAACCAGCGGCAGAATGCCGTGCACGGAGGAGGGTCCGGGCAGAGAGATAGAAGGAGAAGAAGCTTGGGGTTGAAGCTTGGCGGAAAAGGGATGGAAGAGAGGAAGGAAGGATGATATCGAGGGAGAAACAACCGACGGAGGTAGCTGGAGGATCCTTCGCAAGATGGATGGCCCCACGATCGCGCCGTGGAAACGCTAAGAGGCGCGACGAGTCATTGAAAGAGGGGAAGAAGACTGGCTAATGAAGAATAATGCCCTTCCTCTGACGATTAGCCTCGAAAACGCCGCGTAACCGCGCGCTTCTTGACCTTTCGCGTGGTTATGATGCGTCGGATCGAAGGGATTATACTTGGACCTTTGCTCGAGCCCTCAGACGGGCTTCGAAGTCGCTGGTTTATGGGCTCTATCCTTTTGCTACCGTATCGTCCTCACTGTACTCCTGTTAATTACAAATCTGGGTTTAGCAGACGATCTTAGATATCACTGTTTTATTACGCGTTGGAATATGGGGTGCTTGTAGGAATTTGCTAAAAACATTTTTACTACTCTATTCATCTCCTTTCTAATTTAACCGTATCCTTCAATTAACACCTGCAACCCCCTTCAATTCTCCCCTATTTCCCTTGTAATTTCAATCCCTCGAAAGAGACGGCGATTCATCATACAATCGTCCACGCGTCGAGCGTCTCATCGACGATAATTCAACACCACCCTTGGAGTCTTCCTCGAGCTTCCCTCGCAGTCTCGATTTCGCGCAAGAAATGGCGAGGGCGGGAGCTGCTCGGTGTGGGGGAGAAAAAATATTTTCCACCGTACGTTCCTCCGGCCGTATAAGCAAACTTTCCTTCGCGAGTAACATCATTGGATTTCACGAAGCAACCCCGTAGACATGACACCGGGGGCCGACGGTAAGCCAAGAGGGGGAGTAAACTCGATAGGGCAGAACGGCGGGCGAAAGATGCCGTGGCTCGAGAATCAATAAACTCTCGGGGAAGGCGCGCACGAGTCGTTGGTATACACACCAAGGCCGCGCCCATAAACTTTAACAGCATCGCGACGGAATCTCGACGCCGGGCCGAGAGGACGAGACCCGGGGATCCCCGATCCGTGGCTCATAAACTTGATGAATGAACTTCCCGATCGTGGAAGCCGCGACAGAAGTCAGCGGATTAGCCGCAGCGTCGGCGGTATTGAGCCGACGATTGGCATTGCGTATTACAGGCCTTAGAAGCCATACTCGAGGAGCTTACTACTTAAACCTGTCAGATCTGTGTTCTTAAAAAAGGATGCTACTTGTTTCGATGTTTCCTGCGGTGTTCCTGAATATTGTATCCTGGTTTTTAAACCTCATCTGTCTCTTAGTTTCCCAACTTAGATTTTCCCTTGGTGTCAAATTGACACAATGACAAAAAAGCAATACAATGAAAGGATAAGTAGTTCACTTTGCAAATTTGAAAATGAAAAATGAAATTTGCAATAATACAGCGATGTGCAGGGCATATTGCTCTTTTACATTTATCGCATGTGCACTGTGTACATTTGCGTTCGTGTAAAATTGACACAAGGTAATAAAATCCTGATCGATTGTTATAAAAACACCAAATGTTTATTATGATAATGACTATTATCCACTGTGATATCTTACACTCTATAGTCTATGGAGTACATATATTCCATATTACAACAGTAATCTTGTCACATGTGTGGCACGCAGTCAAATTTTCTTTTCGACGACGATTGTTTTTACCAATATCGGTATTCATTCTATTTTTTTTCTATGATTCCTATTATTTTATTCCATTTATATTGTATATGTGCTAGTGTTGGTGTATTTGAAGAATTTAAATTTAAAAAACCTGCACATCCAAACGTATTTGGTTCACATTTTCCATAAATTAACTATCTACGTAACAAGTGCTCAGTGCTGAATGTAAATTTATAAATAAAGGTGGGGAAAAATATGTAATCTGTGCGAAATATCTAATTTGAAAATAAGATTTTCTACATAATAATCCAGTGGCGGACGAAAGAAAGTTTACAACTCTAAATATTTTCCGCAGATCTACACTTGTGTAATATCTCAATGGTGACAATCTATTTTTCCTAGTACGATCAATATACAAATTTTAATGCCCACTGAATGGAAGTAAAGATTGCGATATAACATCCAAGTCACGAACACCGTCAATTTCTCACGTACCCTATCAGTTACAGATGCTAGAAATCGTTCGGGAAGTGGCTTGTGTACCGAGGAATCCGTCAGTTATTTCGCCGGTGGTTAGTGGAAGCACTCGCGCTGCGCTCGCAGTCTTGGAATCGAGTTTCCCAGACGCGATAAATCGAATCCAACGTTTTCCGCTCGACAACCGCTTGAACAATGGCTCCCGTCACGTCATCCAAGCAATAAAACCTCATCAAATCACGACCCCTCGCCACCGCGTAAGCCTCCGCGCACGGCTCAATCTACGAAAGCTTATATAAATGTAATGAGACCGTGACCGGGGCTACCTCATCAATCAACCCCCTCCTCACTCCCACACACACACACACATCTACCTCCCCAACTCGTGCAGCAACCCTTGGCGTTCCTTCCGTGCCCCGTATACGCTCGGACATTATATAGACAGCCCCACGAAAACGTTGCCCCATACGAGGTAATCCCGTGACTTAACAAAGGGCCCCCGAACAATCGGATAAACGCGATTCGTTTCGCGTTCAGATAGCGACGCTGTTAGCCTGGTTTTATTAGGTGGCCGTGTATCTGGGGCGCATTGCAAATTCATTGGACTTGTAAGACACTTCGAGACACAAGATGACGTAGAAGTGTATTCGAAGCGAGTTGTTTCGACGGCTGGGATGAATGGACGCGACGGAGAAGCGGCTTTGTCTGTCTGACTCTGCACATCCGATACTACTTGCCGCGGATAAACAAAGATCTCGTAGGAAAGGAACACAGAGCGTTGGTGCTGTTTGACAAACTGAGGATATCCGTGCGTTTTAATGTCTCGAGTCGCCAGTCGCGTACGGTACTGGAAATATTTATTGCGTCACTTTTGAAACGTAGAACGCAGAATTTTGATAGTAATAGGATTGATAAAATGATTTGAGATGCAACTTATTTTCGATGAGATTGTGAGCTACATATTTCTGCAGTAAATAAATCTTGCAACAATAGTTTCTTAGGACTGAGAATAAGAGAGGTATGA
Source organism: Andrena chrysosceles (assembly GCA_963855975.1). Classification (NCBI taxonomy): domain Eukaryota; kingdom Metazoa; phylum Arthropoda; class Insecta; order Hymenoptera; family Andrenidae; genus Andrena; species Andrena chrysosceles. The sequence continues at coordinate 3,059,089 of OY979768.1, forward strand.
GGGGTAACGTGTTCACTCAAGGGATGCAATAAAGATTTCTAGGAATGTAGTTGTTCTTGGGTTTTCTTTGCTTCTTGAGCACCAGAGAGACTTGTACGAGATGTGCACCATTACTTCTGGTCTGTGATCTGCGTAAGGACTGGAAATTTTGAAATGGTAGAATCTTCTTCTTGGAAATATAGTGTAGGAGGTTTTAAATAGAACATTGATGAATTATCACAAAGGGGAAAAGTTTTAATTTCCACGACTTTAGTACAATAATTTTGTATCCTGATATTACTTCACCTATTTATTTACTAGCTTAAAGCACCCAGCGGTGCCCGGGTAAAACTTTGACTGCCACAGAGTGTCAAGGGGGTGAAATAAGGGGGAAGGGGTGGGATGTCCAGATTTCATGGTAGTCCATATTTTCCGCAGGTTTCTAAACATTAATTTTGCAAAATTTGGTCCAGATCGGTTAACAAAAATCGAGATAAAAAATATCCTACAAATTATTCCTGGTCCTAAACTACGTGTACACAAAATTTCAGAAAGATCCATCGTATAGTTGCGACGTGATTGAGTAACAAACATCCAAACACACTTTCGCATTTATTATATTATTAGAATTAGAATTACTGTACTAATTCGTACACTAAGTTCTAGCTCCGTTAAACTAAATAATACAAATTTGGACCTACAAGTATTTCTCCCACATTGTATCAGAGTCCACAGATTTCCCCAGAACCAATTCCACAAAATTCAGATATACATTTCAAAACGCTCCCCTCACTACCCCGCGCCATCGCTCCACCCGAGTTCCATTAAAACCCTCTCATCCCCTACTTCCCCAACCCAAGAACCATATCTTCCCCCGCGACCGGAATCCCACCTCGCTGCACTTATCCAAAAGCAACGAACCCGCCGATCCCCGAAACTCTGCCAGCGATGAAAGAAGTCGTTCTTCGTGATCGGCGGATCGCCTTTGATAAACAATTCCTATCCGCCGAGATACGAGGCGCACGCATGGTGATCGAGCTTGGCGAGGCCGTAGCGTCGCGTCGGGCCAGGCAATTCGATTCCTAAGACGAGAGGCGCGCGGGGGGTGAGAAGGGTTGCGAGGAGGAGGCGAAGAAGCGGCGACGGTAGAAGGGAGAGAAGGTCGACGTTTGTAGGGTGGAGACGACGATGGTGGAGCAGCGAGCCGGAGGAGCGAGGGGAATACCAGGAGGGAAGGTTGCCGCGGGAAGGTGAGGAGAAGGGTACGGAGGAGGAGAACGTAGGTGGAGGAGGATAATATTGATCCCCTCGTAGCCCCGCCCCTCCTTGCCCAGCCGACGCCATCATTATATTATCCACCATCCCTCCGTCTATCCGACATATGCGCACACCTACGACCTCGAAATCTACGGGACTCCTGGTCCACGCACATCTGCGTGTCACTCTCTCTTCCAAGCTCGCGCCGCGAGGGAGACGCGCCGCGGAAATTTCGCGCTACTCCCGCCTTGGTTCCACGGTCTCCGGAGGAACGCGTCGACGGCCACGCGGCTCTCTATTCGCCGTCTGTTGAAAAAACGGCCCCGCATGCCACTTCATTAAAAACAAATTCCCGCGAATGGAGCCCCGCCGGATATCCGGGGGCTTCGCGAGGATTTCACGGCCGCTAGCCAGTTCTCCTCGCTCCTCCGCAGCCACGCTTGACGCCACCTTTTTAAATAACTCTATACAGCTTCGAACAGCCCGCTCCCAGGCGATTACCACCGCCTGTTCCCTCGTCTCCACCCGTTGATTCTCTCGGTTACATTGGTTTGGGATTGCGCTCCTTCGAGCTCCTTCGACGCTTCGTGGATTATTTACGAACGGCTGTACTTTTTCGGAGACGTGGGTGGAATCACTTTTACTGTTCTTTGAGAAATTTAGAGGGTGGGAACGAGGGTCTACTGATTTTGTTTATCGATCGCTTGTGTGTCTTCTGTTAGAGTTTTTTTCTATTCTTTTTTAAAAATTCTGACAGCTGAGGTGGAGAAGGTGGAGAATTTGAACAAGTTGGCTAAATGCATTGTAGATGTATATTATTGTGACCTAAAACTAGATGAGAGAGATTAGCTTCAGAAATTTTTAGATACCTACTTAGAAATTTAATAGAAAGAGTGCTTTTTGAGTAATATAATTTATTCTGCTTTTGATGGATTTGCGAACTCTAGATGTTCTAAGGTTTGCAAAAGAATGATTCGCTTTTAAAGAGAGTTTATACGGTGCTCGAAAAGCGAGGACATCATTTCGTTAAAAATAAGTTCCTAGTGGATGCTGTCGGATATCCTGGGCTTTGAGAGGATTTCACGCTGCCGGCTTTCTTTCTCCTTTCGTTCACGCTCGACTAGATTTTTGCGATCTCCCACCGAGATAGTCCTGCGACGTTTGTTGTCCAATATATCTTCGCGAAACATTTTCACGTGTACAATCGAAGATGGTTTGTTCTGCGAGATGTCAGAGACATTTCACTGAATACGATTTTCAAGATCAAATTAATTGCAAAGTCAATGTTTTTTCCCACTAAAACCAACGCATAATTCGTAGCTACTGTTAAAAAGATTTGCTTAACATTCAATTACCCACAATTTTGTACACTCAAATTTGAATTTCGTCATGGAAAATTCCTTTACGTAACAACCGGCATATATCAGGTGTTTTTTGCGTTTCGAGAAAGTTAAATAAAAATGATTTAAGCACCAATGAACGTTATCCACTGCCAGCAATAACCGAGCACGGTATCTTTAGCAAATGAAATTGCCCGAGTCACGTGAATTTTATGATCCCACCAATTTTTGATATTTTGAAAACGCAATTTCTGATAACGCGCGAAGCATTTTATTGTGAGTATAATATAAAAGTTGCACGTCGGCCTCGGCAGACTTAATCCAAACTTAAACAAAGGTTACGTGACTCTTTTACTCGTCCCCACGTCACCGCTCCGCGAATTTAGGTCGATCTAAGTCATACGCCTTCGATAGCTCCGCGTCTTCTCCCGATTACGTGAAAATGCTCTCAACGGGTTCACGGGGCCGCATCTTTGCGGAAAATTGTTTCGTCGCCTTGGCTGCGATCCAGCCGGCGCGAGAGACCTCAACATTGTTCGCAAGATTTCGGGATTTCCTCAAGTGCCAGCCAAGTCTCCAGACGGATGGACACTTAATTAGATTGAAGTAATCGAATCCCCCTTTCATAGTAGAAATATCCGGCGCAATTTCGAAATTAAATTAGCTTCAAGCTATTAATACTAAAAACGCATAGAACGCGGTGGTTTTGAAGTACGAGACGAAAAATCTATTTATACCACACACTGACCATAGTTTAGCTCTCCCCTGTATTAACAGAGGAATGGAGAAAATTCAAGTTGCAGAGAAATTAGTATCGCTGATCATATATAGTGTCTTCTACTTGTCGTTCACGTAAATCCTAAATATTAACATTTACAACACTACTTCCCATACAGCACACTCTCGTTGCAGCATAGTTGCAGTATAGTTGCGGTGCAAGATTGCAACGATTCACGCAACGTTGTCGCAACAATGCAGCAATAATTCTATGTCCGCCTGCTGCAATGTTGCACAACAACTTTGAGGCAACTTTGCACGGCAACTTTGAGGTAACGAAAAACTGTTTAAAAAAAAATAAAAAAAGTTATCGGTTACGACAGATTTGAACTCCGGACCGCCCGCATGACAATCCGACGCGCTACCGTTGTGGCCACGGAACCTTCTTGGATGTAGAGTACTGTAGATGGTATATATATTGATTACTCCGTACGTTAAAAACCTTTATACTACATGAGTACTACGACCCCCATATATTGTCGTTCCAAAAGCACTGTGCGTCGTGCTCGCCTTCACGAAAACATCAGCTTGGCACGTGCCACCAGTAAAGTAGATTCTGACTTATGCTTGGAACTGATTAAATGGTTGCCTTCTCCGACATATATTTTATATTTTAGTTCATTATACTGGATGTCCGCGGGAACAGTAAACACCTGGATATTTCCTAACGTATTGGAGATATAAAAGAAATTGTTTACATGAAATTGCATGGTTGGAGGGGGCAAATTTACTACGGAACTCTTTTTTTTAACAGATCATTTGATAGTGCGTTTCAAGACGAATTCAATAAAGTATAATGTATACACTTTATTTCAGCCGGTTTTGGAGATATTATGTTTTAAAATTTGCTAACGCCGCAAAGTTGTGGCAAAGTTGCGACAAAGTTGCGGCAATGCTGCGGCAAAGTTGCGGCATAATTGCGGCAAAGTTGCTGCATAGTTGCGGCATAGTTGCGGCATAGTTGCGGCAAAGTTGCGGCATAGTTGCGGCAAAGTTGCAGTGCATTATTGCAACGCAACTATGCAGCAACTATGCAGAAACAATTCCATGTCCGCCCCGTGCAATGTTGCACGGCAACGTCGCAGCAACCATACATCGACATTGCGCTGCAACCATGCAACATCGCAAGGTTACTGCAACCATCCTGCAACTTTGCCGCAACGAAGTGTGCTGTATGGGTTGGGACAAATCTAGAGTAGAATCCACGAAGGAAAACTCATCTGAACGTAGAACATCTAAGCTCGTTTTCTGAATTACGACGAATTGGAAAATATTCGCACAAAACGTGCCTGGACGCTAGTGTCTGACCACAATTGGCCCGATCTACTAATTATGGAACTTACAAACATTTTCCCGAAGCTCAACCGAGTCGAATTGGATCCCTTTGTGTTTCATAGTAAAAAAATAATAGCTAAACATTACAAAACTGGTCTTGCATTATATATTTATTAACTAGTACCCTTGAGCATTAATAACAAAAAATGAAACTAAACTTAAAAATCTTTCTCTCTACCTCATCTTCTCCCATTCAAGTAATCTGGACTTCGCCCCAAAAACGTCACCAAAGCTAATACGTTCTTGTAGCAACGCAGCTTCCTCATTTCCTCGTCGAGGGTCTCGAGTGACCCTACATTATCTTCTCAGCGCGTAGCGGGCTATTCCTGCTCGCTTACACTTTTCATCCACAGCTCCGCGGACCAAGCCGCGACCAAGGGCGATTTCCTTCGATATCCAGTCCCGACAGCCCGATTTCTCCGCGCACGCAGCCGCATATTCATAGCAATCCTCGAGGATGCGCGCGCGCGTGCGCGTCCAAGTGAGCGCGCGTATTCGCGGGGAATGCGATACAAGAACGGACTGGCTCCCTCTACGTGGGATGTGGCCATTCTCCCTGATCCATCTTGCCGTTATAGTGAGATTTATGGAGACGGTGGAAACGCAGACCTCCAAGCCCCGGAGCGGCGGAAAGAGGGGTGAAACGAGGGGAAAAAGAGAGAGGAATGGTGTGGTCGTGCATGAGCTGGGGGAGAAAGAGGTGTAAGCACGCGTGAATGCATAGAAAGGTGGTGGTCAGCGGCGTAAAAAGAAGGTCGCTGACTGGTAGGACGAGACGCAGGGCAAAAAGGAGAATTCGCTGCGGTGGCCATGATGCGCTCTCGACCTGGCTCGAGTGGCCATCTTCCATGCTTCAGAAATACATACCTCTTCACGAGGACTTGTATTCAGCAATAATAATAAAATTCGCGGTGGCCTATTTTCGATGTGACTATTTTGTTAGAATTATGGTACCTTTAAGGGAATTAAAAAAAAAGAAACTGAACGACATATAGTAAAAATGCTTTTTGGACTTTATTACTTTATATTTAAAGAATAAACAGAAAAATTATTGTTTGAATTTTATCAATTTTTGCCTTAGATATACAGCATTCATTGTATCACTGTAGAAATTAGAGCTCTTCAGGGGCGCCACTCTAAGAAGCTTAATTATGAACCGATTTCAAAAATTCTTACGGCATTCTATTCGTAATTAGACTCGTTATCGCTTTATCCGCGAAGAGGAATTTTGGATCACCCATTTTTTTTCTATGGGCAGATGTATGCGAAGAACAACATGCTTTTTTGTAACATTGTGTTTAAACATGTGCTGTAAAAATCGCGGGATTGTTTGTTTGCAATGAAGACGGATAAGGCGATAACCATTCATATATATTTTAAGAATATTTTTAGTTTCTTTATTTTAGACGATCCTGTCAGGAGTTTTGCTGGCGCCCGTCAAGAGCTCTAATTTTTACAGTGGTACAATAAATACTGTATATCTAATGTAAAGATTGATAAAATCCAAACAATAATTTTTTTGTTTGTTGTTCAAATGTGTAGTAATAATGTCCAAAAAGCTTTTTTACTGTATGTCGTTCAGTTTCTTTTTGTTTAATTCATGAAAAATATATCACGTACTTTTCAAGCGTTTTGACTGGAGGCTACTCTTAAGATTAGAATTTTGGATGGAGCTGAATATAGTCCTATGCCCACTGGTGTCTGTTTATATCCAGTTATCTTGCAGCTGGTTTTAACGAACACAGCAATTAGATTTCGAAAATGCAGATCAACGTGTCATATTTAGGGAAACGGGAAAACGATGGAATCTTCGATCGTGTAATTATCGTTTTAATGGATGATCACTGGCATCGATGATTGTAGTATCGAAATTGGGATCGGCCAGGGTGTGCGGACGGATTCTTGACGGTCGGAAGGCGAAAAGAGAGGAAACCGACGGAAACGAGTATTACCATTTGTATTAAAGCGGTCCGGAGGGCAACGCTGAACGATACAAACGGCATATGAGCAAGCGTACGATATGGAGTGGGTAGCCCAGCACTCTCTCTCTCTCTCCCTCTCTCCCTTTCTCTCCTTCTCTCCACCTCTCCCTCTCCTCCTCGGTGTGAGCAATTTTATGGATTTTTTTTATCGTAGTGGTAGTGGACGGTACAGCTGCAGCCAGTGGGATTCGGATATTCAATGTCGGCGTACCTGTATGGATATTAAATTAACACCCGTAAGCCGCGAGTATTAACAACTTTGCAAAAGATTATACGAGATTATGAGCTCAAGCGGAACACGTGATTTTTAATGCCGCGCCCGCCTAGCCACCGCCGTGCCTCCTCCATTCCTTTGTAATTTATAAATAGTTACGGCTCATTGCGCTCCAACCGTCTGTGCTATCGATTCCCATCGAATTGAAAGCACCTCTCCCCACTTCTCCTCTTTTTTTCTCATCCTCCCTCGATTCTTTTTTCATCAACAGTCAAAACTTGTTCCCCTCGTTAACCGCAATCGGTTTTCAAGATTGCCTCGAACGCGCGCCCGTGATAAAAGAATTTATGGCAGACGCGATTCTCTTTCTTTCTCTTTTGTTTATCGAAATTTTAAGGTGATCGCTGATTCGCGTGGGCATGCGTGAAGTGATTCTGATGGATGATTTTTAGTGGAGGTGTTTCAAGGTAGATTTTTGGGAGCAGTGTCGTGACAAGTGTCTGTTGCATTGAATATAAATTGTTGGAAGTAAAGATCATGTTGATCCACGAAAGAGACCTTGTCGACATGCTGTGATAAGAGAGTGATCGGTGCAGCCATTGCTACCGGAAGTCGAATTGATTAGCTGCAATTATCAGCGGACCCGCGCTGTATTGGACTTTGAACTGGAATCTGCGATATGCATCGCGGAGAGGATATATTTTTTTTTTTTATTGGGGAACTTTAGAATTCTTTTTGTAGCTTAGCTATCTGTAAATTCTTCTGTTAGTGTCTCGTTGAGTTCATTCACGAGATGACTATCTGATTACTACTTGTACACTACTTAGAAGATAAGCACGTACGACTAATTAAATATGTTTGACCAAACTTTCTTGGCATTCTTGTTACCGTCGGAATTATCGTTGATCGATGGGAGATATTATTGATAAAGATAACAGAATTATACTAGCTGTGTTATAAACAACGAAGAGAAGCATTGTTATATAGAACTTCCACGGATTTTATGGAAATACGAATTTGAAATTTGAATTGTTTTTTAATATTTAAACGCAAAATAGCCTGCGTGCAGGATGCAATTAACCCTTTAGTGCCGGCACTTAGATTCTGTTGAAGGAAAAATATCCTGTTTCCTTATTATCGTTAGAAATGGTCTGAATTTTTATATTTTTATATAATTTTGTTCTTTTTTTTATTTTCAGAGATTAAAATGCATAAGACAACTGACTACAGCGTTCCGGTAAGTCCATTCTTTTTCAATGAATAAAACTACTCTAAACATGTACTACTTAATCAAAGTAAAAACCAAATTGCAAGCATGAAAGGGAAAGTTTCGCGTGCAACACTAAAATCGAAAGTGCACAGTATATAAATAAACGCTTTTGTGACACAAATCGACATTTTCATTTTTAATATTATAAAAAAGGGTTGGGGTTCTTTTCTAAGCGATCATGTTAATTGTCCCTCCGTATAGGATGAATATTACTTGCAATGTGACGCAGTATTTCACGGAGATCTCGCAGAGAGCGCCGCGAAATAAATCCAGAGGCTCGATTCGATTACTTCAGGGCTACAATTCACCGTAAAAGGTTAATATTCGCCGGTGGTAATCCACCAACGGAATATCGCAGATCACGCATACCGGCCTTCGACGTTTTCCAACCCCGTCCGCAGCGGTATTAACTTCGCGGGCGATTTACAGCGCTACCAACCCGCCATCGTTTCGCTGCAACCCGAAATCTCCGATAGAACCGTCATATGGTTTCATAAATGAACGCGTTCAGCCCGAAATCCCAAAGTCGGCCATCCGATCCCTCTGCGCGTGCAAGAATTTGTAATTTCGCGGATATAGACGCAAGAAACTTGAAAACTTCCCGTGTCCTTGTCATTCTAAGCATAACAGGTGGTGTGAATGTTTCAATTAAATTTTTACATCAATTTTACATTATTCTTTGTCAAAATACCAATTGGTATTTTTTTTTATAGCAAAAAATAAAATAAGCAAAATTGAAAACAAAGTGGTTTTGAAGGAAAGGGGCAGTTGCCCCCTCCCCAGCTTTTGAGAAAAAATCGCTTATTTCTAAAAACTGATCTTTATTAAGTTTGTACTGAAAATTTGAATATTTCTAAATTTCGGCTTTAAATTTTTAATTAAATTAGCACTTAATTAAATTTATATTTTTCTTAACCGCCACCCCAAGGTTATTTTTAGGATATTTTTCTTTACCGCCACCGTCGCCCCCTTGTTTTAAAATGTCGTTGCGCAAGAAATTTGGGGAGTCAAATATGTTCAAATCTGTACACTTTCAATGCACACAGTGTCAGGCATGTTTGAGTGCTTGCAAGTTCTAATTGATAAAATTGCTACACTCAATTCGCCTGAACAATTTAGTCGCATACACTGCTGCTCAAAAATATTTGATCACTTGTTACTTGTAGCATGATTATTGTTTGTCTTTCTCAAATTGCTACTTCTGTTTCAATATATGTATAATTTCGTCACTGTAATACCAGAGATAAGTACTATTCTTACTTCCTTCGTGATTCAACTGTTCAGATTCGACTAACTAATATTCAATTCTTCGCTTCAATATTGTTTAATCATATTCGAACGTTAGTAATATTACCTCTACATCGTCGGCACGTATGTTTTGTCGCCAAGAGACCGTTCAGTCACCGAGCTCGAAAATTATATCTCAGAAAGAGGAAGACTACATCTGTCGATAGTAATCTTAAAATAATAAAAATAATCGAATGGCAGTCAGAAAAATACTTTCAAGATAACAAAATAAAATAAAACGATTGCTCTGCGCTCAGGAATACCCAAATGTACCCAGAGAATTCTCGTTTATCAATCGTACCTACAACAAGTGATCAAATAAATACTCCCAAGCAGTAGCGTATCCCGTTCATCCCCAGCATCGATCCCCCTCCATTATTTCAAACACCATCGCGATCTGCTTAAGCCTGATCCCACTGAAAATCAAAACACTCTGCCGCGAAAGCGCGTGCCGCTGTAACGTCGAGATAAAAAGCCCAAAGACGATCCCTGAATCAAACGGAGCAGTGGAAAAGGCTCGTTGGCGCTTATCCCCGAATCCCGCGTATCACCGTAACAGATATCCGTGTCATCGCTGGCTCGATCGCGGGCCCGTTAATCTCTGGATCTTTAGCCAGGCTGGCTGGGAAGTAGGGGCCTTCATAACGCGCCGCGAAACGCCTCTGGCCGGCATGAAATCCCGAAGACAGCCGCGGTTGAGCCTTTGTGCACACGAGAACTTACGAGCTGGCAAGTGCACGCGCCACTGCCAACAACCGTTCGACGTTAAACCCGCGTAACTGGAATGCTGGAGCGTGTGGAAGCTACCGTGCAAAAAGATTAGCCTGGCGAGAGAGGATGGCAGAGAGACGGAAAGGCGAGGTGAGAGTAGAGAGAGAGAGAGAGAGAGAGAGAGAGGAAGAGAATGCTAGAGGGTGAGGTTCGCATAGCGGATGCAAATCGGCCTACGGAAGAGATACGCGCGGCACGACCGCAGTGCAGTGCAGCGACGCAAGCGTGCATCGGAATGCAACTGGCCGGTGCAATGGCAAAGGTAATAATTGATATATAGCGATGGCATTGGCCGCTGACAGCCGCTAACCCGGCCGAATACGGATGACACCCGGTAATCCTCACTCTCATACCGGTTAGTGTCCACCTATATTCCGTGGCGTCCCATTTCCCATTCCCATGGCGTGTAAGCTCAACCACTCTCTCTCTCCCTCTCTCTCTCTCTCATCTCCACCCTCTCGGTGCACATTACACATATGTAACTTCTCTGCCGACCCCAGCTCTCTCCCTCTCGCCCATCCGCCAGGTATACCAACACGGATCAGCGGACGTGTGTCCGTCGCGACGGAGCGAGAGCCGGTGCACGGAGAGAGGCCGATGCAGCGCCAATACGGCCAGATGGAAACAGAGAGAATGCACCGCGAAGGTGGGAACCGGGGCTTGCCACGGGGAGAGAGCAGGAGAGAGTGTAGAGAGAGTCTCGTGCAGGGACGCCGCCACGCGGTGTGCGATGCAACCATACTAATCCGCCGATGGATTTATGGTCTTAATCACCGGCGGATTATCTCGGACAGCCGCGCTCTGCTGCCACCGACCGAAACATACGCCTGCCTCTTTGCAGATAACTGTACCTGGCTTCCCTCCCGCTTTCACCTACCCCTAGTTCACCCTCCCGCTCTCTCTCTCACAGCCCTCGCCGTCGGCTGTCTCTTCCTCTTTCCCTATTTCTTCGGCCCATTCTTTCGCGCGACGTCTGAATCTTTCACCCCCGCGCTAGGGGAGGGTTACTCCTATTAGCTGTCCTCGGGGCGCGAATTGATGGAGGGAACGGCGGGGACATTGAATCCGGGGCGCTTACGAAATTTCTTTGATTTTGTAGATTTTTTACTCAGTTTATTGTACATGAATGAAGTATAAAGAATTTAGTGGCTGGATATCGATGAATGGATGTTTTTGGTTGAAGAAGCGTGGTAGAGATTTGGGGGTGAAATATAAGGACGATAGAGGGGTGGATCCAGTGCCAGAAACGAGCGGGTAACAGTGGATTTTTCAGAATCAAACGATTCGCGGTGCATGCGGCGCTGGATCGGTATTCCGGTGTTATCCAGAATGCAGGCAAATCCGTGGACAAAATAGATAAGCTTTGACGCGTTTATCGGCGAGCATTAAATGTTGCAACGGGATTAATTAAGCGTAATGCAACGACTAGAACTGACTAAATGCGGTGCAATCGCGCGGCCAGTAAATTTCAGCAAGTTTCTGCTAGCGGGATGCTCGTGTAACGGACGAAATTTCCGGCGAAGAATGACACGGCGCGGCGTTACGCTCCGGCGAACTGTACAACCGCTCGCGGTTCGTACTGGGGGCCATTTTGGTGCACGCAGGAAGGCAGAGTGACAGGTACATAGCCCGTGCTTGCGCGTGATGTATGGCCATATGGAAATTTTGCGAAATTTTCTGGGAAACTATACAGATACAATGATGCTTTAAGGGGCACAGAACAATTGGACATGTGAAATCGGTGTTTTCTTTTGTGGCGGATTGCTTAGGTACGAAGTAATTACTATAGGTACTCGCGTATTTTTCACGGTTTATTGTGGACGCGTTTTCGAGTAAATGCCAAAAAATACCGTAGTATCAGGTGAACCAATCATCTGAAATCAAAATGCTTTGGGGTGAGTAATTTCTAACACCAAAACCTACAACATGGAACTCGACTGGCGAATTTAAATAAAAATTGTGAAAGTTATACGCGAATTAATTTTTCTCCACATTTTTAAGGAAGAAAATCGTCTTTAATCGTTTATAAAAAATTGTACAAACATCCAATGTTGATGCGGGAATTCTATGTTACAGAGAAAGGAATTCTATACCTCCAGTTAAAATTTCAAGTGGAAATACTCATTCGTTAAAAAGTTATGATGTACGCGGTGATGTACAGTGTTTAAAAATGTAGTTTCGAGATAAACGGCTTCAAAGTTACTCGGTGGTGCACTCAGTTACATTCAGCGTTATAATTTCCGTAATTATTCGAATTTGCTCATGCAACTTTGTCGTAAATGTTCACAAAGGATGCCACTTTCAGAATTAACAGTAATAAAACAATCGATTTCCGAGATTTCAATAGTTCTGTACCCTGAAATACGAAGAACATTGGCGAGTGCTAACAAACTGAGCCAAATAGAATTTTACAAGAGGAAAGACTCTATTCAACAGTTAGCCTACTTCATACGATTCTTAGCAATTCTAAAAAATTGAACCTAATCAAACTGTTTCAAAATCCTACGTCTATCAAATAAAATAGTTTCCTCAAACAACTCTTCTATCTTCCCCAAATCTGTCAATAAATAATAGAACGTGATTCGTTCCAAAAACTACAGGCCAACATTGAGCAGCAAAAGACAGAAGGTCTCCATTACTCCAATGCATTAAAACACCTGCAGGCCTGCACCGAAATAAAAAAAAAAGAAACCAATGCCAGAATAGAAGCCTAACGATTTGCGAATGCACCCGTGGCTCCGCGATAGTTTGGATCCGCAGCATTTTGGTACATGGCGTATAGCACCGTGGCGGGAACACCGTGCCATGCTCTGTGTGGTTCTATAAATCCAGGAGGGCTTACCGGCGCAAAGCTTCCCTTGTGGGCTTGCGCAACCCCACGTGACCTCATGCCTGCCCACTTCCGTTCCCCCGTTTCTCTTCCGCCACGATCCCCACGTTTCGTCCGGGCTCTCATCTCGCGATATGACCGCTCCTAAAGGTCTCTCCGAAACGCACCGGGAAACCGCGATGCTTGTCAAGTCGAGAGACATGCCCCGGCCACTTGATCTACCTGAAAACTGCGGAACGAGACGCGGATCCCCCTCGTTTCCCAACATTTTCACGCGCAGCGCCACGCCAGAAATTTATAATACACGAGGATTATGCCTGCTATATCGCCCTTCTTTCCGCTGCCTCGCGTTTTGAAAATTCTCTGATTCAGGAGGACCTTGAGATCAGAAGGGACGTTTATGGGCCATTTCACGTCAAATTAATTTGTCCTTTCACTGGATGTGAGGGATTCTGATGGAACTTATATATGATGTATCACATTTGAAATTAGTTGGGTTTTAAGTCACCCTTTTGCTCGTTTCGAATTTGTTTAAAAAATATAGACCTTCAGTTCGCAATTATTGTATCCTATTTTTATAAGAATAGCCTTCATAAATGAATTTTTATTTTTGAAACTATCAATCATGCGATGTTCGTTTTTGTTTTATTTTAATACAGAAGGGTTGCCCTTTCGGAGTAAATATTTTTACACGATTTTGTTATTGAAAAAGGTATTTTCCAAAGACTAATAGGTATATTTTCTTCGATATTGAATATTTCCCTCAAGGAGCACGGGTAGCTAGAAAATCTGGGATGGCTTGTTTTTCGAAGTTATTAGAAAAGGTGGGTAGAGGAAGGTATTAGAGAGACTGTTCCAGGAGGCGAGGCATGTCTGTAGACACGAGACCCCGAGGTATCCGGCAGAAACTGTATGAATTGTTGCCTTTGTAATCGATACTTCAAGGCATCAATGCGCCCATTGTGGGTGTCTGTTGGGTACTTCGATTGGCTCGAATCGAAGTTACTCTGGTTGGAGCTGTGGAGCGATATAAAACGCCACCGAACATATTCAGCAATGCCATTGGCAAGCTGGAAGGGAAACTATGCATCGTGATCGAAAATAGATAGAAGAATTTCCGTTCCAACGAAATTGTTTGTCCGAAATCGAAAGTCTGATCGATAGAGGCTCGCTCGATTGGCTGATAACGGGCGAGAAATACGCGATAGCGGTAGTCTTTCTTCGACGACGAAATATTCATCTGCTGGTCGGTGTGTGTCAATTAGTCATAGAATGGCGTGAGTCATTAGCCTGGTTTAATCAGTCTGATTCTTCATTCTACTTAACATTCCACTTTGAGAAAAATTTTGATGGTAAATGAAAAATACTTATTTCCCTTTTAGTTATTTATTACTACTGTTAGTACCAATATTAATTAAATAAGTATTTGCAGAAGGCGTGGTACCTTATGTCCGAAAAATAAATGATGCTTTAAGGTATATGGAATATTAATTAAAGTAAATTACCACTAGCTAAAAAAAAATTCCAACTCATATTTAACCCTTCCTAAATTAATTACTGAACCTAAACACCATTCTTGACAGATACTCTTAGAATTCACTTCAAATTATGCATCGCTTAAAGTAAAATAAAATACAATAACGATTGAACTGGGTAAAAATTGCATCTGTGAAGATACTCTAAATTTAATTGCTATAAGAAACTTCGATATTATAATCAGACTTCTTTCGTGCCGAAGAAGACAGGGAAAGACTTCTTTGTACACTTGCTGAAAAATTGTCACTCACCCTGACTCGAGGTTCTGGAAGATGCGTCCATAATCCAATCTCCTCCCTGGTGGACATGTCGGGATACCGATTCCTCGTGAACAAAGCTTCCAGCTCCTGAAGTTGCTGCGTGGTGAAATGTGTCCTCTGCCGCCTCTGTCGTTTGTTCTTCTTCCCGTCCTTATCGTCCGCGTCGTTCACCCCAACCACGCCGGTAGGAGAAACCACCCCTCCGCCGGTCCCTAATTCGTGTTTCACCTCCACTGTTGTTCGAACACCTGAAACGTGTTAAGATATCACGTTCTCCACGAAAACGGTCAGGCTCATCCTACGAAGCTTAGGGATAGGTTCGTAATTCCAGCGATAATTTCACACAGGGCTTCGCGTTCTCATAATGGCCCCAGAGATTATTTTCAATCTACTTCACTTTAGGTTTTATTGATAAAATAAGGAAGCATTTCCTCGAAGACTATATGCAACGGAGGTTAACGCTGGATAGTAGATGATAAAATTTCATGTGTGAAGTCTAACACCACAACGGAGTTCATTAAGTTCCGATTAACTTAATTCACCGCGCGCTGGCTTTGGAGTAATATTTAAACTACTGCACTATTACCGAGCGTGATAATAATTAGCTCGACAGCGATAAAGAAGAAATTTTATCGCTGATAAAATTAGCCACGATCATCCTTCGAATGTCGCCTCTTCGAATGGCCACAGATTTCGCGAAGGTTCAGAATTAGATAATGAAATCTACTCGAGAGATTTCATCTTGGCGCCCAGTACTGTTAAAAATAGAGATTCGCAGATGAACGATAAGAAAAATACCACAACTCGACAAGGAGGAGTAATATCTCTATCTAGCTCTCACGAAACCTGGGGATTCCCCAGAATAGACCAAAGTCCACTATCCAAATTACTTACACGATTTTTGAACTTTCAATTGCCACTGTACATTCGATGAACTAACAACGCCGAAATCTTTATCTCTTCAAAATACTTAACAGTGGTATTCATGAAATATAAATTGTGTAACTTACTGTAAACAGAAGTTACTTATTCCACTTTGAAAAATGATTTTATATCTCATTGTACATATATTGAAGACACAATCAAACGGATACATAGTGACGATCGTAGATCACGAACCCCGTTTGATCGGTAATCTCTAGCACGGCGAGGCAGTGCCCCGCTGTTCGGTAGTAACACGAGCGTGTTTGTCATGACTGTGACAGTGACAGGTGAGGGTATTTCACACCCTGACTCCGCGGCAGCAGATCGCCAGCTTCCCTTACTCGCATTGACAGCCGTGTGATCGATTGCCTTCTTTTTCAAAGGGCACCGCTATCACTGCCTCTGATGATGCCGCTAACTATCTTCCAGCCAGGAACGACCCTTGCCTATTTGCAGAGCTACCTAACCGACGTAAGTTCCAACCACTGATACCAGTAGCCTTCCATTGGCTGATCGTTGGATTCCTCTATCGCTATACTTCCATTTCACCGCGTTAACCCAATCTACTGCCTTGGATTACCACGCTCAGAACTCTGCTACTCTACCACCATTAGGCATTCAAGGTGAATCGTAGACGTTAGAATGTCTTCAGCAACATTTGAAGCCCCCTTTTAATCTGTATAAATTATATTATCAAGGTGTGAGAATTTCTGAATTGCTGATTGCAATAACTTCTGAAACATCTGACGTATAACACATAGACTTCGATTTTATGATATACTCTAAAAAGTAAACCTTGGACTACTTAAGTTTGTACAAAATTTTTTTCCCTGGGTTAAGTGAAAGATGAACGCTCATTTCAAGTGTCTATGTCGAATTAACAAGCAGAATCTCATTACAAAATATTGTAATATTTATCTGCTAGGGTAATCGAGGTAGAAATTTTAATTTCGTAAAAAGACTGATTTTACAATTACCCTGCGACATGCATGTAATCGACATGAGGTCGCGAGAGTTGTTCGTAGTGGAAGACGAGGAGTCCAGACACACTTGCGAGCATTACTGGCAAGAGGAACGTGCTGGACTCGCGTAAGGAGCACGAGAGAGGCCTCGCCCTCGTCTCGGGATTACAACGAGTGAAGTGAGATCCGTCCCCGGGGTTTGTTGTTAACCAGCGCCGTAAGACTCCGAGAGATATTTCAATTTGCGGGGATTTGGGGCGGCTACGAGAGTGCCGGCTAAGTGCCGAACAAACGTGCAAACAAACGACGCCTAGCATTTTCTCCTTCACCTTTCTACTGCTGCACCCGACGACACTCCCCGTTCCTCACCCTCTCTATTATCATTTGATTCCATAGTCCGCGAGAACGATCAGAGCGGTCGTGCAACTTTTGTCTTTGTTCGCGTAAAAATGTTCTTTGAGTTTCTCATTATTTAGTTATACAAGGGTTGGTGCCGAAGAAGTATGATCCCAGATGTACGTTTGAAAGATAAAGAGCAACTGACGGGGGCTGTTATTTTAATTTTGAATTTCAGAATGCTGCACTATACGAATTCTTTCTAACTAAAATTAATCCTATATCAGGCAACAAATTTCGCGCATTTAACCCTTCGTGGTCACACGGGGTGTATTGTACCCCAAGAGCAATTTTCGATTTGAAATGTCGCACCTTTACGTCTTCCAAAGGGGATTTATCGCAAAAAAATAATAAAAAATTTTTTTTAAAAAATCGGTTTTTCCCACAACCATGGAAAATCGCTCATTTTCAACTACAAATTTTATCATATCAAAATTTATGTTTCTAGAAAAAGACTATTAGGCCATGACTGTATAAGTATTACGAATGTACAATTATCACTAAAAAGTTAAAAGAATCAAAAATACGAAAATGGTAACTCAAAAAATGACGCTGGGGTACAGTGAACCCCGTGTGACCAATGTGTGATTATAAGAAGGTCTGACCACGAAGGGTTAATAATGTAAACGTAAAATTCTTTCGAAAATCATTCTCATTCCTACTGTTCATATTTATATCCTTCCCCTAAAAATCCCTTATACAAACACTTATATCTCCCACCTACTTCGGATAACGAACGTCCCTTTACAATACTAAACTCTATTGGATACACATCATCCAACAATCTTCTAACTAAACTTGTTCACTAAAATTCCTCTGCAACTTCAGTCGAACTCTACGCTTTAATCTGTCTTGAGGAGAAACAGATCTGACAGTGGCTTTCAAGAGCATCTCCAGCGTTCTGGCCAATCAGAAAGTTGAAAAAAGAGGGACGAAAGAGGGGGTGGTTTTACCGAAGTTGATCGTAAATTGGCGATGGCGTACCTTTTCGAATGTCCTGCCTGTGTGTGTTGTTGGAGCGGGACCTGGGCTGCGCGGTAGAGAATCCACCAGAGGGTGTCGTGGCCGTTGCACCCGGTGTACTGGGGTTGCTTCCACCGGGGGTGTGAGCTCCGTGACCCGACGAATCGAGCCTCGCCAAACCCCCGTTCGTCTCGTCTCGGAAGTCGCCCTGTGCCCATACTGCAAAACGCATCACACCCTCTTGCAACGTCGTCTAAGCTCTCCGTAATCTCCGCTATTTACTAACTTATTTCGTTATAAGCCGGAGATTCCGCGCGGCCACTATCGCCGTAATTACAACGAGGATATAAAACAGTCTTCGTGCGCTAAAGTAGAGAGCTAATGGATGCATTGTCTGGGATACGATTAATTTGATAAACGTACAGCTTGGTGATTTAAAGGGTTGAGTCTGTGTAAGTGTTTTCTTATGAAACGGAAATCTATATTGCTTGGTGCCTTTTAAGATTTCTGAATGGTATAAAGTGCAAATCAGTGGCGCACTTAGGATTTAATCTTAGGGGAGTTGAGTTGAAGGGATACAAATATTTTTAAAGCAAATTCAATAAAATTCTCTAGTCGATTATGGAAATTTATTTAAAGAATAAGATACAGTTTCCTTTTTTTCAAAGCTCCTTATTTAAAGTTGTAAAGGGAATTTTGGACTTTTAGTACTCGAGGACTTTGGACTTTAGTACTTATTCCCTCTTAATACTAATTACCCCCTTGTTCTCGTCTACTATTATAATTACAGCAAATTTTTTACCAACGCAAACCAATTTTCCATCAAGAAGTCTCACAATTATTATCTCAACTCTCCAAAAATGATTTCAAACTCCCTGAAGCCTACCACAGATTCACCAACATCATACAAAGCCAGAATCCACGCAAAACAGATACCACTCACCCCGCTAATCGTAAGTCCGCCATAATTCGCACTTAATTGCACACTCTCGCACCCCACTGACACACGCATACATAAAAACGGCCAAGTACTTCGCGATATACGTCGCGGAACAAGGACCCCGTCGTTCCTCACACGGTCGAGCCTCCCCCTCTCCCTCCGAGGGCGATTATTTATCTACCCGAGGGCGATAAAAAAGCAAAAGAGAAAAAGGCTTCCCCGACTTCGATGCACAGTCGAGAATAGGGCCGACGAGTGTGAACTGTCGGTGGTAGCCAGCCGACGGAGAAGTTAATCGGCCCCGGCCGTTTAGTTTCGCTCGGTTTAGTTATATTTGGTTTCCACGGGGGCGGTAAAGAGGAGGGACGTGGTTCACAATTAGTCGGCGCGTAACTCGGGCTGATTTACTGCCGCTCTGCCCGGCCACGAGCGACGAAGACGCCGCGTGTCACTCTTCCAGGATATCGCCGGGCAGCGTTACGACCTGACGCGTATGGTTAATCGTCGTTGAATGCGTGGCGCGGCTGCTGCGACTAGGAAGGACATCGCGAACAGTTCGCTGAGATAGTCTAGGAGAATCCGAAATCTATTTTCAAAGTGGAAGGCACGTGACGTCACAACTGGGAAGGACATCGTCCGCAAGGACTTCGCAGAGATACTTAAATGGAATATTCTTTCAAAGTTAACCCTTCGTTGACTCTCTGGGTGTGAGCCACCCATAAGCTGATTTTGACGCTCTGAACCTTCTATATGTAAAAGAAATATCTTTTTTTCAAAGCCGAGTTACAAACTAATTTTTCTCTCAAAATATTATATCCGAACATCAACTCTGTAGATTTTTAACTCCTAATATTGAAATTTGTAAAAGTTACAATTTTTTAAAGATTTTCTTCGTTTTTTCTCGATATGTGGTAATCTAGAATTATTTTACAAAAAGTGTGATAAAATTTCAATCAAAAAATTATTGGAATATATTCTAGAGACCTTGAAATTGAACCATGATTTTTTTCATAATAATTGGATTCTTTGGATGAGAATGGCACTCGTTAAAAAATTGCTCTGGGTGTGAGCCACCCAGGTATGTCAAAGTTGATCGAAAAAAGAGGTGTGTCAACGAAGGGTTAATATACTTGAAGATTGGCCCAAAAAGTGGAGATATTTAAAAATGGAGCACCAGCAGTGACATTCACTTGTACCTGCAAAGTTTTAATTGGATAAAACACTCTTTCCACGCCCGCGTAACGGATCGTCGGGCAAATATTTACATTGACGGAGAAGTGGTGGAGGAAGTTTTAAGATGCGATTCGCCGAAAAGTATGCGCGTTGCCACGCGATATTTAAAATCGTCCGTCGCGGGATAAATCCCAAACTCCACTGGCTGAGACAGCTTTCGCGAGTAAATCGAGGGGAACAGCTCCAGATTAAAAGAAGAAATAGGCGAGATCCCTACGGAGGAGGCGCGCGAACTTTCTTTCGTCACTCACATTCCTCGTCGGCAGAGTTTGGCATTATTCGAATAAATTTTCATTCGAATACGAATTCGTATACATCCCCAAGATTTATGCGCGAATAACAAATGACGATTTTATTCGACGTAAAATTATTCGTTATTCGCGAATAAATCTGTACCGTTATTCTAGCCAGATTCGTTCGAATAAGAATTTATTCGTTATTCGACCTGAATGAACGACGAATAAGAAATGTGATACCCGGCATCTATCGATGGAAGTCTGTACTGTGACCAACATACGTTTTGACGTGTGTGTCTAGAAGTGTGCGTATACGTCTGAACGAACCGAGGAAATCCCGCCTTAAAGAAGTATTCTCTTCTGGAGGCGTCGGCCATCGGTTGTAAGCGATATTTGGGATAAAGAAATATCAGATTATGTGATTGTGTCTCCTTTTATGTGATGATTCCAACGAGCTATGACAAAAGTTACTTAACCTAAAACATTAGGTCTCACGGGTGTCACTCAGTGGTGTCATGATACATCGCCGAAATCGCGTGATCATTTTATTCGTCCGTTGAGTCGACTAAATTCTTATTCGAATAAGAAATTATTCGAATAAATTTTCCGTCAAATAAAAAATTATTCGTTATTGTCCAATAATGTCATTTTATTCGAATTTTTTATTCGAAGATTATTCGAATAAGAATTTATTCGCACAAATTTATTCGAATACTTATTCGAATGAAAATTTAGCCGAATAATGCCCAACTCTGCTCGTCGGCGTGCTTGGATCCTGGAAATTCGAAGCCGTCGGTAAGAAGCATTCGCGATCGTTCGCAGAACAATTATATATCGTGATTCATTGCCGATAAACTCAAGGAAACTGGCAAGCTCTCCGATAGTGGTCGTATCTCTTCAGATTGTCATTGCACAATCACGAAGCGTTACTTCCGACACGATGATGTGCCTACCATCCCCGCCGGCATTGAACGGTGTCGCGTTAAGTCAATCGATTCAACAGCTGATGCCAGTTATCGTTTTGTATACAGAGATTCGCTATTGGGATCGGGGGCGTGCAGGGAAAATATGGGCAATTCTGTCGGGACGAGCGATTTCACCGATAATGTTGGTCCGTAAACCGCGGGGAATAGTTTCTTAATCTACGGCGCACAAACAGATCGGTTACCTATTTGGTCGGCTAACCGTGGAACACGTGTAAAGGGCCACCTACGAATGGCCACACGAGGATAAGCCCTCGTCCACCCCGAAGAGGGCGAGCGGTTTGTTTGTCAGGGCAGCCCCAGAGGAAAAGCGGGCGCACCGCGGTGAGGCCGCCGTTATCGGCGATGCCTCCTCGGCAAACAGCATCTGAGTGCTCGGGAACATGGAGTCCGTGCAACTTATCACGTAACTTAAGAATGTGAGCGGTGTAACGCGACGTAAATAAACCGCTGTGCCACGCGAAGCACGTGCAACAATCATTTCACGCGAGCGCTCGATGCACTTACGCGATCGAGCACATGTGTCGTTACATGTAGGTGTTTTCTACATTGCATAGGGTTGTTTGATAAAGAATTTTCAAGTTATCAACGTCTAGGTTCGTGAGAATCTTCTTCGTCAATTTTGGAACAACAGAAGTAGTATTTTTTCGCTCTATTTTTAAAAATGGGATGTATGAGTGTGTTTTTTATAGTGTTGCTGGGAACATTGAATTTCAAGGAGCTCCAGAAATATTGGAATCAGAGAGGGCTTTGTGTTTATTCTTCTGGTTTACGTGGATTCGGTTGATTTGGGACTTGAGTTCCTAAAATAATAAATACGCGACATGATAAATACTATGGGGGGCTCCTGTCACAATTACTCCGCGACTTCTATTCTTTGCGCTCGGCGGAGTGATCGTAAATATCGCTGTAATCCTGTACAGATCGTACAGCTGAGAGAGTGAAATTTAGATATTGACGAGCAACATAATGTCTCGCCTGGCTACCGCACTAAAAATGTGTCTTCCCTTGCTGTTTTGTTAAAACCAGTGTACACCGCTCGGACTTCCTCGTTCCGACGCTTGTATGTTATTCCAAGATTAGAGTTAATCTTATAATCTACATCCTGATCCGACACACGCTATTCAAGCGACCTACTCAACCGGCGGAATTTATAGAGTCTAACATTTCTCACGTCTCAATGCCTCGCTGCTCGAAGATCCGCCAACACGATCTTTCCTACACAAGGTGAGACCTTGTCATTTCCTATTAAATTCAGAGTTGGATAGAGATAGCAAAATCTAGACTGTAGAAGAATGGACTCAATACGAACGCGACGATGAGAAATCGAGTAAAGTTTCTTTGAGAACGATAGGAAATAACAGACTTAACGTTTCCAGAAATTATATTTTTTAAATTGAATAGTTTGATAACGATGAGGTGTTATTTTTATTGCAAAGTGGGACGAAAATGGGGTGAGTCGACCAAAGATATGCTGAAACTTTAGAATATATTTCTCTAGATAATTGAGTCTGTGATGGTACCCCCAGTTATACTTCGAAAGACTACACAATCTTTTTTCTTTAAAACAGAAGCTCGATTAAGAGAACCTTACTCCACTTTTTCGACTTATTTCGTCATGGAGAATCAATCTCTTATAATCTCTTCGTATAGTCTGTGTAATCTGATAATTGTGTAATCTGCCTGCATAGTCTGATTTGATTGTGAAAAATAAGAGCACTACTCACAGCCATTTGTATTAAAAAGAACATGTCTAATTGATCCAAAGGAATACTTCATGTCACAGAATATTTCGAAAGGGTGTGAAAAAAATTTACAACTTTGGTAAAGCTACTTCCAACAAGAAACCAAAGGAATCTCATGCGTGAAAAACTTCGACGAATGTTTTGAAGGCATATGACACTCGAAGACAAAGGGCCGTTGTGACGTTTTCCTATTTGGTCCGATATAACCGCCAATGTAGTTCCCACGAGATCCCCTGCGGAGTTTCTTGGAGGCTTAAGATGTCGTATCGTTTGACGGTTGTACCGTTGGCTACTATGGATTTGTTTGGCAGAGTTACACGATACGCGAAGGCGGAAGATCCTCGAAGGGCGGAATGTGACCAAGAACTACCCCACCCTTTCTTGTCAAACATTCGACACCCAGTATTGGCCAGTGGCTCGGGGATACTTCGTGCTCCTCGTTTACCGAGAAGATATCGTGATCCCTGATTCTCGTGAATTCCAAGGGAAATGTGTCACGTGAAGAATGGTGAGAAATTGAGTGTCGTAGGAAAATCAAATTGGAGTGAAACTGCGACTAAGAGTTGCGTACAATTTATTCTATCTAATTTTGAAAGGGGGTCCTTGAGGTATAGTATTAAATTTGAGGGATAAGAATATAGAGATAGGTAATTTAAATTTGGAAAATTTGAAATTTTACTTGTATTACCTTCGTTTAGCCACCGTACTATGGTTGAATACTCAAAAAAGTAGCACCCATTTCCCTCTACATAAGGCAAATCTAAATTAAATCCATCTCTAATTCAACCCCCACAAAACATTCCCGCTTCTTCTTTTCCTCTAACCACAAATACTCCAAGCAAAACCACACTACCCCCATTAAAAAAAAACACCATCACTATCTCCGCACTCCAACATCCCAAAACCTTTTCTATCACCCAGAAAAGAGATCCAAATCGATCTCCGCCGAGCACCCATGTCCTCCGCAAACGAACCACCCCCTCCGAAGCAAGACTCTCGCGCAGGTAACCCCTAAATATTCCCACAAGCTTACAAACTCGCAGCGAGCTCGAGGCCGCCCTCGCAGCAAAATTTCCCGTAATTTTGCTTCCGGGAAAGGCACACGAGAAGAACGAAGTGGATCGTGACACCGCTGCGTTCCAGTTCGTAGGACGGTGTCCCGTTGCATCGGTTCGCACGTGTTTTCACACGGAAAAAGAATCGTGGCTGGTGAACGCGTGGCCGAGAGGGTGGCCAGAGGGTGGAGGAGAAATAAAGAAAGGAAGGAGGCAAGGGATGGTAAAGCGGAGGGCCGACGAGGCAGGTTGTAACTCACAAATTTATCACTTTTCCCCGCGGCTTCGAGTTATTTTATGCCAAAGACAAACCGGCCGCGTACAACCCGGCCCGAGGGGGAGAGACGGCGTGAAACGAATATCTCAGCTGCTTCGCCGCGTTTTTACACCCGCGGGATATATTAGTGGACCGCTAATCCGCACGGATTTTACGGGGCGGCTGTGCATGCGACGCAGACGACGAAGAAGACGACGAGGGACACCGCGCACCGTCTCGAATAAACCTCATCGATTCCCGTCAGGATCGAAAGAATTCCACCGAAATCCACTCGTTTCTGTGGCTTTGTCGTCGACGAGCAATCACTGCTCCAGAGCTGGACATACTTTATTCGAAACGGAAATAAGAAATAACGATTTCGAACGACACTTTGGTGTTCTACTCGCCACGATGTTGCTTTGAGTCGAACAAAGCGTGGGCTTCCTTGAAACGACAAGAATTTTGGAAATATTAATGAGGAAAATACTAATTTTCTGTGGAATTATAAATATGAAAGTGTGTTGAGAAAGAGGGGACAAAAAAATCGAAGAGTTGTATTTCAACAATTTATTGGGGATATTAATTGTTTTGGAGATGCCAATTGGTATTGCACACTTGTTAATTGAAGTGTCTTTTGTCTGGCATAAACCACTTTTCCATTGGAAAATTTATATACCATTTTTCAACTAAATTCGTAATTTAGTTTTCTCAAAGAATCGTTTAAGTCGCTAGTAATTGAACAGTTTTAAACGACGCCACTTGCCTTTTCAATTTTGCGACAAGAATCCTGATGAATTCAATCGATCAAGGCTATAAAACCCTGCGGGATTATAATCTGCGCCACTGCACCGTAATCTCCGATATAAAATTATCGATGGAGCGTTATTTCGGTTCTGCTTTCATTACCCGGAAATTATACTCGCGCAATAAAGCTTGTACCAATATCCAGCGGCATCGATCAAGAGATATTTGGTGAGGACTGACATTTGCCGCCGGTGGATTTATTATCCTAGCAATATTTTCTTTCCTAACACATTCATCTAATCGTTTTAATCACAAACGTCGTTAAACGGTACTCGCGGGGTATTTTCTGGGTAAATAAACGAAAAATTATTCACTCCTCGCTCCACTCTGCGTCCCAGTCGCAGTTATCTTTAAAAATTCACACCGAATTTTAACCGAACTTTACAAAATAATAATATTTTTCAACACTTTTTTTACTTATTATTTCCAATTCGAGTTATTATATTAAATTAGATAATTTATTAAACACACTCCGCATTAAAAATATAAGTTGCCCGAGTAATACCGACCGCGATTGTATCAATTATTTATGTGTAATAATTTTTTATCAAACACAACATTCCCATCACCCCCCACTGACTACTACCCTCCATTAACCGGCCTCACAAATATTCATCGCCGATTTCGCATCGATGCATATTCATTATTAATGGCGCGGCATAAAAAACCGCGCGCCCGTGGAAAAAAAATGTTTTATGCTCGACGTCACCTCATCGATAATCGTCGGGCAATGAGAAGGTAATGCCTGAGCATGAATAAAATGGCATGTGCTGTAAAAATTGTGGGTGTTTAGTGGACCGTGTCGCGGTGTAACTCAACGGACGAAGAGGGTCGCAAGGGTCGCTGGGATATCCGTATCAAACAGCTGCGGGGTCCTTCCAAAGTCGCATGAAATTAGTCATTCGCGTGAAATTCTTGCACTAGACACCCAACACTGCTGTCAACGCTGCTCCAACATTAATAACCTCACTCCTCCTCTCAACATGTACCTAGTAACAATTAACCCCTTTGACTCCACCCTCTATCAAAAGATAAATAAATAATGAGATCCACCAAGTCACTAAAGATAAATCCAACAACTTAAAAAAGTTGACTGACAATTTATAAAATACACATACGCAATAATGTCCCCTGTAAACACCCCCACACGATGTTATTAGAGATGAGAAGTTAGAATCGATACTCTGACTTTGGAAATTAACAAGATGATCGCGTAATGTGATCCATAGGATACTGGAACCTCCCCCAAAGCACTGACCACACGCATTTCCGGTATCCTTGTCCCCGTTTCCAGGGCAAAATATCGAGGCGTCAGGAAAACCAAAGTGTGTCACGTATAAAGTGTGCAGCCTCATAGGGACGATTTACGAGTGACGGACGAGGGCAGCCGTGCAGCCGATAATTACCGAGACGACGACCCCCCGAAGGAGGAAAATTGTCGGGGGCGCGTGAGGGGTTGGGACATCGTGGCGAGGGCACCTGCGAGAGGCCAAGCTGCTCACGATCAGCCGGGAGAAAGTCTCGGAGTCTGCTGCCACGGTCCTCGGTCTTCTAATCTCGTAATCCTTGGCTTCCTTAGGAAGTCGTTTATTAGTCACAACCATGCTGGGCGTTACGCCGTCGTTGGGACAACGACCGAGCCGAGTGGATTTCGTAGAGAAGCCTTCAACTTCTGGACCCGTTTATAAATATTCGGAAAGCCACTCGGGGCAATCTACGATATTTTTGGTCCACGCACTGTCAAAATGGGAATTTTCCGGTTTAGAGGGGCGAGGACGCGTGCCTGTGATGCATACGATTTGTCAAAAATGATTTTGAGTGGAGAAGTCATCTTGGGGATTTATTTATCTAGTTTTGAGTGTTGGCTTTTCTTGTACTCTATATGCGAGTGATTAATGGGAATTATTCTCTTCGTTGACTTTAGTTTGCAAATGTAAGGCTTCTGATGTATTCTTGTTTTTTATCAGATTTTAAGTTACTTGGAGATCTCAAATATTAAAACTTTTTTTAGATTAATCTTTAAGGAGCTCGTTATTCTAATGCCAATAGAAAGAAGCTTGCACGTCGACTCTAATTGGTTTCGAAAACTGTCTCTTTACTCTCAGAAAAAACTAGGTGCTGATGCACAAGTGTCAAAGGCAAACAACGCGCTTGTTTGTCCGACGTGGAGACGCTAGGAACGAGGAACTCCATGGATAGGGTTCGGTAGCGGTTGTCAAGCAATTTGTTTAGTTTCAACTTGACACAGGGGCCAGCACATGGAACCGATAAGTAATCTGAGACGTGTCTTTTGAGTTTAACACGCGTGTCACGGACGTTTTCGGGAAAGGCGACGGATAGAATGTCCTGCGAGAGCCTCAGACGGCATGGCGCTACCTAAGAGGCACCCCTACGGTCACGATGACAATTAATTAGGGCGTAACTATGTCACCCAATATTTTCGGAAGGAAACATGTGTTCACATCATTGGCTTGTTTTATGACACTTGTACAAAAAATACGTAATTATATAATGACTCCAAAAAGAATCACTTAACTACCACGTAGTTATTAAATAATACAAATATTACACGAAGGTTGAAGAAAGAGAAATCTTCTGAATTAATTAAAAATAACACAACGTATAAATATAACTAACCAAATAATGCAATCCAATAGGAATCCTTCAACTCTCTGTACGCGTCACTTTTATTTTAGAATAATAAAATAAAGTCATATTTGCTGAAATATTATTTGCAGGACGTAATAGTGAGAGGAGGGTAAAACTACCCTCTTCTCCCCTGTTATGATTCATTATTACCATTCGTGACTCGAATGGGTAACGCAGATCGCTCGAGTTAACTTCGTAGAAGACCTGCTATATTTTGAAACACTTCTAGGATTACACTCTCGAATAGCACAAGTTTTGCGACCCGTCCCAGGGTTTCCCATCGAGGGGTCCACGGTTCTCACACATCGGCACGCACAGAAAATTTCCTCGGCGAAACGATCCCTCGACACCGAGCCAGCCCACTTCAATCGAAACCCACTGAGTACACAAACCTCGTTCCTGAGGTAGACAGGGGCCCTACCTTGCTACGGCAGCTGAGATAATGGGAAGGAAATCAGTTCATTTCTATGTTGATCCCACGGGCTTGGTCCCTGTCGCGCTTAGAGAGGACCGCCACGATTGCCTCGGTGATCGAGAAAATCGAGCCGGAAAATCGGCTTGATGGCTCGGCTCATCGGGCGACTTAACTATCCCTGGCGAGTCTATAACGTGCGCGCAGATGAAACGAGGGGAAATAGTGTTTCCCAAAAAATTCCCCATTTATCGAAACACAAATTTATTTTTAAAAAGAAGAAAACTGTGCTCTCCACAAATGTGTCAGTAAGACTTGCCATAAAATGAAAACTGTCTTCCTTTCCTTGAAATGAGATTCTTTTTCAGAAATACTTATACAAACATTGCATAGTTGAATTTCAAACGATATTTTATAATAAAGAAGAAAAGTATCGCAGTTAACACAAAGGAAACTTGCAAGTCTAGAAATCCTCGCGAGGGAAGAATTATCAATGTGTCATTTCGCGAAGAACATATTTTCCAATTACTCAGCGTGCGTTATAACGTATGGGGTGAAAGATCGATGCTGAAAGGACCCTCGATACGTCTTATTCCAACGGCGCAGTGATCCGAGAGATCGGGCGTCTAAATGCCAATGAGTCTGTGGCCAGAAGAGTTTCGCCGTGGCTTCCCCTGGGGAGACCTAGCGGCTAGCCGAGCAATTTGTCAACACCATTAGACGGAGGCAACAAGGGTTGACTTTGGCGCATCTGCCAGCCTCGGTCGCGCAGGCCGCGCTATAATAAAGGGGTAGTTAATGACCAGAGGGGGTATCTTCGATCGGAGAAGCCGTATGCCAGCCTGTTGACAAAATATTGGGATATTGGCATTGACCGAGAGGGATAACAGATTTTCCAAAGGGTTCCTTTCTGCCGAGGTGTCCAGAATGGATAAATGGCCAGTCACTGATCCTCGGGGCAACAATATCTCGCGATAAGGGGATATTAATTGTGATAGAAGAACAGGATCGGAGGAAACTCTCAAAGGGGATGCAGTTGCAGTGTTGAACTATATTAATAAATAATTCAATAATTTCAGGAATAGAATTTTAATTCAAGGATCCAAGAAATTCGAGCACTCGAAGATTAGAAGATTCTAAATTTTCTTCTCCTTTCAAATCAGAACGTTACGGAAATCTAAACATCATTATTCATTATTCACGGAATTATTAATCTCTCTAACATACTCAGGGTTTTCTCCAAAGCAAATATATTTCCGCGAAATCGGTCTTATAAACGAAAAGGGTACGACCTACCCCAAACCTGATGAAACCTCTAACTCTTAAGTTATCCCAGAGTTCACTGACCAACTCACCGACGCGCCCAATTGGATTCGAATTAATTGGATGAAGCCGAGACGGGTGGAGGCAACGCGAAGCGAAGAAAAGTCCGCGATTTCGCCGAGAGTGGAGCCGAGTACCTGCGGTCTGGAAGTGGGAGCTACCGGCACCGGGACTGAAACTGAAACGGGGATAGGTGGGATGCCATTGGAATAAGATCGGGTTTAGCCGCAGTGTCGGGTTCGAGCCCCGGATAAGTCTGCCTTATCCCGATAAGCCGGTGAGTTAATGAATCACAAAACAGGTGGTGGCGCCACTGAGAGATCGTCTTCGTCGCCGAGCTGCCTCTGTACGTGCAGCTGAATTCTTCCTCCGGCCGATGAAATAGCGACGGGGGGCTTTTTACTGGCGGAGCGCTCCGACACGTACGCGCAACGTACTCCGGCTGATACGGAATTTGGCTTCAATGTTTGTTCACGCACTCGTTGTCTCGTTCTTTATCTCGAGCTCGACACATCGCTGGCCCCGTTCCATCGGTGTGCTTCACCTTTTCCCAAATGAAAAATTGGGCCGCGCGGCCCGCTCCTACCTTGGCACCTCCCAGCAGTTGGGTTGGGAGGCGATAAGCAGCGGGGCCCGTGAAATTTCGTATCTACCTTAGATCCTCCGCTTGTCCATTGCCAGAGGGATATATATGTAGTTTAATCTAACATTGCATTCAGAAGAGAAAATTTTGTTTTTTTTTCTTGGATGCAGTGTATTCTTCAGTTTTATGCAGTTGTTTGTAAAATTCAGGGTTGATAATGGGTGTATTTTGTAAATTTCTTTGAGCAATCGTTAGCATTTTGTATCAGAAACAAGGATGCTGTAACTAACAGTGGAGATTGAACAGTGGAATTCTTCTCTAAAGAAACGAGAAGCTTCTTATCTTTTTTAATGAAATGTACAGTAGTCTGACATGATAACGATTTTGACAGTAATTTACTTGATAGGGAATCAGTTAAGGAAGATATTCCTACTTCACTTTTCTAAGGGGAACCAAACACAACCACGGCAAAGATGAAGACGAATGTATAGGTGAATACTGTAATGCTACTGGTTGGATGAATGATTCACTACTTAGATTCGTTGATTAATTTTAATCCGTTTTCGGTAGTAGCTAATTCACCTACTGCATTAATGCCAGTCCGAAATTTTATTCGTCACGTCGTATCAGAGCTCGAATAACACGATGGGCGCGGTGCTTATCAAAGCTATTCGTACTAATGTTTTATCTGTGCCCGGCGGACACCTGACAAGAATCAACGTACAATGTTGCTTTATCGCAGGAAATTTTTTCGCCAGTGTTGCAACAAAAATGCCAACCACTCAAATACACCCACGCAGAATTCAGTAAAAAGCAGATACCAAAAATTTTTCACTAATCGAAATAGAAATCCAAATTGACTTCCTCTAAGAATATTACCAACATTTCAAGTCTGAGTTGAAAGATTTAACAAAAGTCATTATTTTTTATTATTCCCAAAATAGGTGGCCGAAAATAATTGTTCAATTCCAATATTTGGTGTTTTTTTTCATGATTCGCCACGTTCAAAGTTTCTGAAAGTGTCTCCCATAGAATATTCTCCCGGCTTCGTATTTTCCATGAAAACGAGTGAAGAAGATGGGGAAGGAGTTGGAACAAAGCGACGTCAATTTCGCTCCGCGAGCAACGTATGCGCAAATTTGCTGCGTCAA